>VBSM01000729.1:2914282-2924539 GCA_008086735.1 Cheirogaleus medius | reverse complement strand
GAAAGAAAGAAAGAAAAAAACTAATGCATTGCAAAGCCAAGTTAAAATGACTTCTGGATTATCTGAACCACTGCCGCTCTCCATTTATGCAGAAAATTGAGAGAGAAGCCTGTAAAGCCTGTTTCTAAGGGATTTAGTTTGTGCACACTGCCTACAGTTTCCTACCAGGGTCATGTCGTTGACTGGCCTCTTTCAACACAACCTGGTCCCCGGAATTGAGTAAGCCCTAGAGTGCCCTGGGACTTCTTCCTGGATAGGCTGCCGCCTGTGTGGTCATGACCAAAGTCACTTATTTGGAGCCTCAGTTTTCTCATCTGTATAATGCAGATGATTATTCCTACCTGATAGGGTTGTTGTAAGGATTGAATGAAAGAATCTATATTAAGGAACAGTATCTGGAATACAATAGGTACTCAGTAAATCATAGCTGTTATTAATATTGTACAGTGCTCGCTTTTTACAGTTCAGTCCAAGGCAGAGCTGGGGGAAACAGACAATAGAAGGAGGAATGAACAAATATTAGGCCAAATACAGCTCAGTCTCTGTTAACTGTGCCAAGGGAGGTGACCAGTGATGTGGGGATTTCTGGCTCGGCCCTGTGCTCTGGGGTTCAGTGCGGTGGGAGCTTGGGAGGCAGCACAGTGCAGTGGCAAGCACTCTGGTTTAGAAGTAGGTCTGAGTCCTAGATCTGGTAATTCCATGGCCTTTTTACCCTTTGTAAGCCTCAGTTTCCTCATGTGTAAAATGGAGTGATAGTACTCCTCTATTTTAAGGTCTGGAAAAGCACTCTCAGGGCAGTGCATAGGAAGCTTGACCATCATTTTAAACCTTGTCTCTCCAGAAGATTTCAACTTAGTGCGAACTTAGAACAATGATTCTCAAACCTTAACATGCTTACAAAACATCTGGGGATGTTGTTAAAATGCACATTCTGACTCGGAAGGCCGGGGGTCAGGTGGAGGTTCTGCATTTGCACCAAGCCCCCAGGTGATACTGATGCTGCTTGTCCTAGGACCACAGTTCGAGGTATTGAAGGATGCTTTCCTCCAGGGAAACAAATCTTCAATGTTCTGATGAGAATCAAGAGCAAATAGAATTCATTTAACTGAAATCACTTTTTAGCCAGCTTAGTATAGCACAGCCCTGGTGGATCATTGATTCGGGAGCATTGATATGTTTGTTTTAGGGAAGCAGGTTGTGGGACCAGAGAGGGTGAAGAGCTTGCCAGCATGCCCATCCTCAGTCCCAAGACTGACCTGTCCAGCCTCCTCCTTCCCCACCACCTCACAAGTTCCTGGCCACCCCGCTCCCACCCTGCCGAGTCTTCACTCCTGCTGCTAGCTGCCAACTACACAGTTGAAAAGCAACCTGCCAGTGTGTTGGTGAAAACTCTTTCATGCCTGAGCCAGTCATTTCCTCTCTCTCTCTCTCTCTCTCTTTTTTTAAATGAAGAAAGTCCTCATAATTCATATCTCAATAGGAGATTTGGGAGAAAACATTTTGACAGAGCTTCTGGCCAAGACCTTGACCCTGTGGGCTTTGGCTTGAAAACTGGATCATGAGCAGATTGTGTGATTCAGGAAGGAAGGTAGGTCATAGGCTTAACTAGGGGCATGATTTGGGGGCAAAATGGGGAACTGTCTATGGGCAGGTCAGCTTCTCACTCACATAGACCTAGTCACTGTTCAGCCACCAGGATGTACTAACTCACTCTCTCCCTCCCTTCTCCATCTGTGTGCAGTGCAGAGCCCCAGGCCAGAGAGGAGAGACCACCTGCATTCACGGTCCCTCTGGTTGTGTGGGGGAAGCTTGGTCCTTATATGTAGGGAATCCTATCCACTGGGAGAAACAGGAACTCCCATTAGTTCTCCTCCCCCAGAAAACCAACATACATTCAGCTGTCTGCAGGTGTGAATGAGAGCATAGGCCAACTAAAGATGGGTGGGATCAATCAGATTGGGCTCCCTGGAACCTAGATCTTGGGGTCAGAAGTAAAAGCAGAGTGATGATTCTTTAAGAACCCCAACATTCATGGCCAGGAGTGGTGGCTCACACCTGTAATCCCAGCACTTTGGGAGGCTGAGGTGGGAGGATTGCTTGAGGCCAGGAGTTCAAGACCAACCTAGGCAACATAGCGAGACCCCATCTCTAAGGGAAAAAAAAAAAAATCAGCTGGGCATGGCAGCTCACACATACAGTCCCAGCTACTCAGAAGGCTGAGCCAGGAGGATCCCAGGAGAGTTTGAGGTTTCAGTGAGCTGTGATCGTGCCACTGCACTCCTGCCTGGGTGACAGAGCAAGAGCCTGTCTCTAAAAAAATAAATAAATAAATAAAAACAAAAGAAGCTCAACATGTTTTCTCATCTATATAATGTAGATGATTATTCCTACCTGATACAACATGTTTGGATTCTCAAGATATCTCTCTTTAGGTTGGACTAATTTGAGTCAACCTAGCAACATCTTTTTTCTGAAGAGAAAGGAATTTCGTTAGTACTCTCTGCTCACTCACTTTCATTTCTAATACTCCTGGCAAGCAGGAAGTTCATTTTTGTGTCTAACCTGAATCTTTTCGGCTCCTGCATAGAAACTGTCTAATTAGGGTAACTGAATATGTCTCCAGTATTCTCTATGCCTGGATAAATAACATTTTCTCCAATAGATTTATTTTCTCATGCCTTGAGACAAAGATCCCTGTAGTAGAGAAGCAAGCCCAGAGAGGTCACGGGTGAGACTGCCTCCTAGGAACCACGTGAGCCCAAGACATGTCTCTCATTAGGGGTCAGATTCGCTTTCCAGCAAACACCATGGCTGTCCTCCCACAGTGTCCTTAGCCAGGGCCGGGAGAATGGAGTTCTCAGGAACCTGGCTGAGTCACCATGCCCTTACCTGTCTAGTTTCCCCTTCTCAGCAGCTCAGAGCAGCTGGAGGCTGGAGGGCTCTGGTGTCCTTCCCATCATCTCCAGTCAATGGCCTGAGGGCCCTTCCACTTCCTTCCATGGGGGGCCAGGTGGAGAGAGACCCTGGCATCTGCTGCTGAGGCCAGTATGCAGGAAACTGGGCATGGTGGGGCAAAGGCAGAGGTGGCCTACCCTGTAGTCAGGACCTGTTCTAGCTCCAGAGCAAGAATATTTTCCTCTTGGAATCACTCGGGGATGTCCTTAGCCCAGCCTTGCCTGGATGGATCCCAAATGATGTCAATGCAGGCAGAGAAAGGAAGAGGTAGGGTGTGTGTGATAGGGTACCTGCGTTTGGGATTCTCCTAACCTGATGAAGGGCTGTGGGCATTTCCCTAGATATTAGATAAGCCCAAACTCTTAGCTCTAAACTTGAACTTGAGGGAGGAGATTTGGTTTCTACTATCAGCCGATTATAATAGGGGAGATAGGTTCGCACCTTCCCCAGCTTATAAACGCATACAAAGATCATCTACATAAGGGGAGGTTTTTCAACCCTGTTGTGCCTGTGTACAGAACAGGATAGAAAGAGATACTGGAGCTGGGTGATCAGTGAGGGAAGGTTCCCTGGAAGGGGGTAGGGGAGGGAAGAGGCCAGAGGGAGCAATGGAACAGGATGGGACCACCCTTGTAGGAGGGCTGGTGGCAGGGAGGGGGCTGGGGGGAGGCCTGCCAGCCAGGGCTGTGTGGGCTGAGAGCACTGGTATCGCCTTGTCAAGTGTGGCCCCTGCAGCATTCACACCAGCCGCGTGACATGCTCGCCACATGCACAGGCAGCCGTGCACCTCCGGAGAGGATTGGTGTTAAAGCATCTCCTGCTCCCTTGAGGACAGGGTGGGATGTGAGTCCTCTGAAAAGAAGAGGAAGAGCCCATGTGTCAGAGGGGAGAGAGGGACGTGGGCAGCACTTGCATGTGAGACAGCCGTGTTTGCTCAGGGGTAGCGTGTCCTTCAGGGGTGGGAGGCCTTCTTCCAGGCCTGTCCAGACCAGGACAACCATGGCCTGGAGTCCTGGCAGTGCCACCGGGGGCCTGGCAGGGGACGAGTCTGCACAGCCCACTCCTCAATGGCTGACCATCCCCCGACAGCCCCCCAGCCGGATGCTCCCCAGGCCTCCCCTCCTGCTGTCCCTCCCTGTCTGTCGGTCTGTCACTCTGCAGGAGTGGAGTGCGCCTTGCTCCTGAAGCATTTGGAGCTTGATAATTTGTGGATTATAGCTAACTCTCGATAAAGATTCCCCTAATTGCTTGGCTCACCTCAGGTTCTATCATCAAAGCAAAGCCGGGAGGCCCCCCTCTCGCCCTCCTTTTCTTTTTATTATCTCTTAATTAATCACTCTGGCTTTCACACTTAGCAGATAATTACAGTCTCCTGGGCACGCAGCTCATTTTCATAACCTCCTGCTCCAAGCCGGCAGCAGCGGGGGTGGGGAGGAAGAGGGAGAGAAGGGGAGAGTGAGAAGAGACACGCTGAGGGGTGGGCAGGCAACAGGAAGAAAGGGACACGTGGAGTGGTGAGGGGGCCCGGGAACCACGACCCCCAGTCGGCCCGGCAGGCCCTGGGAGCCTCTGCCAAGTGGGCAGGGGCTCCCACCTGGTCCACCAAGGCTGAGCTGTGTATCTCTGGCTCCCCTGACTTGCCCTGGGGGTACAGCAGGAGGTACATATAGTGACCAGAAAGCTTAGTGGGGAGCAGGTGGTCCCAAGTGAAGTTCATCCAACCATGTGCTGGAAAGTGGGGCAAGCTGAAGTGGGAAAGGCTGAGATGGGGAAAGGAAGGCCAGGCGACCATCAGAGTGTGACCCAGACCCTGGCCCGGGGGGAGCAGGACACACACCCTGGGGTGGACTCATGGAAATGTCCAGGGAGTGATCACTCAGTAATATGATCAGATGAGCAGGGAAAGGCCTCACCTTTACTGAGCACCCATACGATACGGGAGCTGTGCCAGTATGTCACAGAATGCTCATCATCCCCATTTTAGAGATGGGAAATACTGTGGCTCAGGGAGTTGCCCAGGACACACCAAAGCTTGGTTGGCTGTAAAAGTCATATTCTTGCCACCAAAAAGCCCTGTCTCCACAAGGTCAGAGCACAGGATAGGGCACAAGGGAAAGGGGAGGGAGAGGACACTGTTCCTGCTGGGCATCCCCCCCAGACCCAGTGGACAGTTGGCTCTGCCACCACCACGGGGCTTTCCTTGGGCTTCCAACTCAGAGGTGAACAGAAAGGACACAGTCCGGATGATGTATGCGAGAGGCTCCAGAGGCAGAAGAGTTTACCCTGTGAGTTAGACCCAGAGCTGGACCAGGACCCAAATCTTGATGTGTCTCCCGTGTCTGTCCCTCATTGCTGTTGCTCAGCAAGTCTCTGTGGCCTGGGCTTCTGCAGGTTCCCAGAGGAGGACCCTGTGGGGGACACAGAAGAGTCATTTTTTCTCTGTGTATATTGAATTTTCTTTCATGGCCCTGGTCCAATGTGCTTGGTCTTTAGAATGAAATAAATTGGATCCTACTACTTTCTTTGCCATTAACTAGTGGAGAGACTCTGGAATATAAACTCTAAGTCTCACTTTCTTCATTGGTAAACGACAATCTGGAAAAGATTGGCAACTGTATATGTAAAACAGAGTCCTTAACACATGATAGGTGCTTAACAAATGGTACTGTTATTACTGCTACTGTTACTGTTACCACCATACACGGAAAGCACCTAGCCTATGTCTAGTAGAAAGCACATAAAACAAGTTTTAAGTGTCTCAAAAAATCTGGCAAGGGAGGGAGAGCCCTTTTGTTCTACTTTCTCAACAAGGGAGGGAAGGCACAGAATTTCTACCCTGTGCTGCTTCTGGAGCGTGCTATCGAACAAAGCCATGACAGCCTGGGCCGCTCTGTCCCAGTGCAATTTTTCTTTCCACAAATAAATTGTCCAGGCTGGGGGCTGCTCAAAGCTTATTGGCACACTGCTCCAAGCAGGGTTGACCTTCCCTTTGCTGGCTGCCAGGCCTCCGGTTGCCCACCACACGCCTATGTGCCAAAGGGTTAAATGTGTCGAGTCTCACTTACTTATGTGGCTTGCAACTTCTGACTCAGCTTCTGGTTTCCTGGGCATTACAAAAGGAACATCTATATGCAGGAGGCATTATGGACAGAGCACTGGATTGTGGGTCTAGATGTGGATTTTAGCCCCATTTGTGCCTCTGAGAGAAGTGACCTTATTCAGTGACCTGGGCCTGTTTTCTGATTATAAAATGAGAAGGTTAATCTCCAGGATTCTTTCTGGCCACAGTTTTCCAGACTCTTTCCCATCCTGTGGGAGTTCATGAAAAGGACTGGCTCTTCCCAAGTACAGCCCTGGATCTCTTTGATTTGGTTTTCGAGCCAAGGCTGGAGATACTGATTTCAAAGGGCCCGGGATTGCGGGGAGGGTACCCCAGCAGCAAGATTTGCTCAGGAATCAGAGTGGGAGTTAACATTTTATATATTTTCAGATCTGGTTTGGACTTAGGGCAAGGGGGGCAGGAGTATGCCCCCCACCCCAAACTACCCTGAGGGTGGCCCAGCCTGCCTTGGGAAGGTGGGGGACCCTGGACCAAGGATGTAGGTGCTTGTGTGTGCATGTTGGTAAGAGTTTCTCCCTGAAGAAACATGCTCTGGCTTTGCCCTGAACTTTAACTTTGGTCTATGAAAAGGTTTTGCAGAGTCTTGTGGGAACATAAACATTCGGCAGATTTCTTTCCCTGAAAGCTATTTCTTCTCTTTTCTTTTTCTGGGAACTTTCGCCAGCAAGATCAAGGCCCCTCCACCCTTCCCTCCTCCCTCCCCTTTGCCTGAGACACTCAACCCCCTCTCTCCTCTTCTCCAAAATGAAAACAAAGTTAACTGGTGTGTACTGGGAATCATCTTGGAGCAAACTGGGCCAGAAGAAAGGAGTGAAGCAAACAGAGAGCTCTCCCGAGAGGGGAAATTATAAGAAGGGAGGGCAGAGAGAGGGAGAGAAAATAAGCCAATGGCATCAGTGGTGAAAAGTGAATTCCAGACATTTAAAATTCTTTTGGTTTTAATCATCTCAGAGGCTGACCAGAGCTGAGCTGTGGGGGAAGGGGAGAAATGAAAACCAGGGCCATCTACTAGTAGCTGCTGGAATCTCAGTCTGTCTGCAAAGACCTACTTCCCATGCAGGCTTCTCAGCCCATCTGACCTCGGAAGGGTTACCTCCTCCAGAGAGCCCTTCCTGACCAGCCCTCCTCTCTATTGTCTCATTTCTTAGGATCAGTTTACACTCAGTTTTAAAGCACTGGCCTTTCAGTTTTCCAACCAGATTGCAAATTCCCCAAGGCCCTGGATTATGTTTTGTTAAAAACAAAACAAAACTAACAAACAACAAACCCCAGCCTCTTTCATAAGGCATGCCTGGGCCCCCTCTGCGAGGGTTAGAGTTAGGGCGCTCCCAGAAGCCTTGGGACCTCATTTCCTCATCTGTAAAATGGGCCTGGAAGAGACTCCAGAAGGAGAGGCTGGGAGGAGCTGGCAGGCCTGGTGGCTTCTCGGTGGTGCCCTGGTCTGTTGGGCACCTTAGGATTCTCTCCAGGACTGCCCTGCGGGAGGGGACAGAGCTGTTTCCAGAGGCCTTGGGGAGGTGAGAGGGGGGTCTTTTTGTCCACTTTTTATGGAGTGGGGCCGGTTGACACTGGGGTGGCCGGGAGATGGGGGTGGGTTTTCAGGTGAGGGAGCGAACCAGGAAACCTTGTCAGCCAGGGTGGGGTGAGCAGAGCTTCCCCAGAGGGAAGCAGGGAGGAAGGAGCCTGCAGGAGGAGCGGGAGGAGGCCAGGGCAGGGAGGACATCACTGACAGCCGGACAGCTGGCTCAGAGGCCTCCTTTTCCCAGGCTGGGTCCCCTCCTCCCTGCTCACCACCTTTCTTCTTTCTGAGCTCCCTCCCCCAGCACTGCCTCCTCAGTGCATCTCCGATTCTCTTCCTCCATCTGGAGGCAGCGCTCTCCAGCCTCATGACCACCAGCTGTTCCTTCCACCTTCCTCCTGCCTCCTTCCCTCAAGCTTTGATGCTTGGGTCTGTGGACTTTGGTCTGTTTTTTATGGTGCAGCTCCTGCCTCCCACTTTTGTTTCCCAGTAAGATTAAAAAATATAAAGCTCTAGGGGAGCTTAGAGTTGACTTTATTTATTTATTTATTTATTTTTGAGACAGAGTCTCACTCTGTTGCCCCGGCTAGAGTGCCGTGGCATCAGCCTCGCTCACAGCAACCTCAAACTCCTGGGCTCAAGCGATCCTTCTGCCTCAGCCTCCCGAGTAGCTGGGACTACAGGCATGCGCCACCATGCCCGGCTCATTTTTTCTATATTTTAGTTGGCCAATTAATTTCCTTCTATTTTTTTTAGTAGAGATGGGGTCTCGCTCTTGCTCAGGCTGGTTTCGAACTCCTGAGCTCAAACGATCCGCCCACCTCGGCCTCCCAGAGAGCTAGGATTACAGGCCTAGAGTTGACTTTAGAATGGGAGTCAGGTGACCAGGATTTTAATCTTGACTCTTCTTCCTTTCTCTTGGACAAGTCATGTGCTCTTTCAGAGCCTCAGTCAGTCAGTTGTACAAGTAGGAACGCACTAGATGATGCCCCGGGCACCAAAAGTACTCTTCAGCTTCTGGGTGAAAGAGCAAGATCTGGAGTGCAGACTGCTCTGGTTGAAATCCAGGACCTGCCTGCCGCCTCCTATCCAGATGACCCTGTGAAAGTCACTTCACCTCTTTGTGGAAGAATAGTGCCATCTACTTCATAGAGCGATGGTAACGATTGTGTTAAATAACCAGCGCAGAATGCCTGGCGTGGTACCTGAGATGCTTTAAGCAAGTAGTGTGTGTTAGCTCTTATTGTTCAATTGAATCTTTACATTTTATTGTGTGAATTAATGAAAAGGGCCCTGGATTTGTAGTCAGGAGACTTGAGTGCAAATCCCATCTTCCTTTCTGACTTTCTGTGTGAACTTGTGCAAATCCATTTCCTTAATAATATCATGGAATTCATAAATCCTGTTTTGCCCCTTCATTGGGAGTTGTGAATATAAATTACCTGAAGTCCTTGGGGGCAAGGACCTTTTTTGTCTTATTCTTGTAATCTAGCCCACAGTGCCTGGCACAGGCATTCAGGAAATGTGTGTTAAATGAACGATTGAGTATAAGGCACTAATCTATGAACAAAGAAATCGAGGCTCAGAATGAGGAAATGGCATGCCTAAGATGGGTACAGCTAACCCTCTGTTGGGGGCGGGGGCGGGCTGTCCTGTGCATTGTAGGATTTTTAGCTGCATCCCTGGCCTCCTACTCACTAGAAGCCAGTAGCACCCCCATCTCCAGGTGGGAAGTAAAATTGCCCCAACTGGGAACCACTGAGCTAACCAGAGGAAAAGCTAGAACTAGAAATCAAGTCTTCTGACTCCTCATCTATAGCTTTTTCTAAAATGCCACACTGTTGTCCATTTCTCCCTTTCTCCAAATATTTACCCTGATCCATACCCCATAAAATTAAGAGAGAGAGGTTTATGTTGTAGAGGAAGAAGTAAAGGAGTTTGTCCTCTAGTAAGTGAGCGAAGCTTCCTCTGTATTTGCAGCCGCTCCCCATCACTTGCATCACCACTCAGCACCCACACCCCCAGCCCCTGTCCGTGGAAAAATTGTCTTCTGTGAAACTGATCCCTGGTGCCAAAAAAGTTGGGGAAGGCTGCTCTAGTACGTTTCAGAAATGATTAGGTTTCCACATAAGCCATGACTGACCTGTGTATCCAGGGTTGGGGCCGGGAAAAGAGGTAGGCAGCAAAGAGAGTCACCTGGATAGTGGGGGTGGGTGGTGGTGGATAGAGCCCTGTCTTCCTCTAGAAGCATCTGAAGTTGGTGATGAGGATTGCTGGAATATCTGCCACCTTCCCACCCAAAGCAGGGAAAAACACACTCCTTATGATGCCAGACAACAGGACTAACTGGGGTTTCAGGTGCCTGAGACCCTGTGACCCCTGAATGTTACAAACAAAAACCAAGATTCAGAGACTTGGAAGGTGAGTGCCTCATGGTGCATAGTAGTGACCAGAACTGGCGGTTCCACCTTAGGCCACCCCCCATCCAACAAACCAACACACGCGTCTCCCACCAACTGGAAAACTGCTTCATCTAGGTCGTCTCCACCCACAGACTTCCCTGCCTCCCCCACCATTCCCCATTGCACAGATCAAAAAGTCCTTTCTGGTAATCCTAGCACTCTGGGAGGCCTAGGCGGGTGGATCACTCAAGGTCAGGAGT
>VBSM01000729.1:2887647-2914068 GCA_008086735.1 Cheirogaleus medius | reverse complement strand
TCCTTTCTGGGGGTGGGGGTGGTGACTTGAAGAACCTACAGCCCATTACCCACTGGGGAGGAAGGTGGGGGTCCCCAGAGGATATCAGGTGACACTGCACCTGGGTCTGTCAGCAGATCCCCTACCTTCCCCAGAGATGACCTTATCTTTCAACCTCTGCCCCATCCCTCCTAAGGGGCCTAGTCTTGCTGTCATGGTAACCAGCGGATTAGGACCAGCTTGGAAGTCCAAAGATATGGGAGAGGGCTTAGAGAGGAGGCAGGTGGAAGGAGGAAATGAGAGAATGAGGTGATGATAAAGAAAAAGCCGGGTGGGGGAAGTGGAGGGCAAGGAGGGAAGGGAAGGGGAGATGAGAGAGAAACCTCATCTATAGTAAGAGAGAAAAAAGGAGGAAAGAGGGGGAGGGAAGAAACAGAGAGAGAGAGAGAGAGAAACCTCAACTTTTATTTAAAATCAGAGAGCAGTTGTAAGCCTGGAGTTGTTGCCATGGCAACGGCAAAGAAAAGGAGATAGAGAGCTTGTGAAGCCGTGAAAACCCAATAGGGGTAAATGTTTAAAGCCAGGAACAAAAACCATTCAGAGATAATTAAGTAACAGGCTGCAGGTTCCATACTCCTGCCCATTGTCGGGACTCAGCCTGAGATTCCAGCCTCCCTCCGCGGCCTGCCTTCTCCCACCCTGCACTCCTTCCCCTCGCTTTCCAGGAGGACTTCAAAGGGAGCCCTGGAGCACCGGCCCTCCCTCCAATCTTCTTTCCTTTAACGGGGACTGCCCTGCTCACTGCAGTCCCACTTCCCCAGACCAGCACTGGGCAAGTTTTCTCTCCTAAACTATTAAGAAAAATAAAGTCTTTGTAGGGGAAAAAAAGGGGGCTTTGGTCAGATAAGTGGAAGAACTTCTGGACACTGAGTTACTAGGTGGATAACTAAGTTGTGGACTTTCCTTCCTTGGATACCACAAGGGAGGCGAGGCCCCGACCTTTGTGTTAACTGCCGCCCTCCAGGTCTCTGGATTGCTGGGACGCTTGGGGTCTTCCTCAGAAGGGGAGGTGCCTTCCAGTCTGGGAGCTTTACTGGGGCTACTTAACTGTGTTTAATGCTACCTCTAATTCCTCTTTGAATGCTTCTTAGGATTTTTCCAGCAGGCTTAATCTTCCCAAGCCTCAAGATGGCCAAAAGCTAAGCTGATATTTGAGGGGTTAGGTATACTCTGCAGAATTTTTTAAAATGCCAAAGTACTTTTTTTTTTTTCATTTAAATGAGTTTTATTCAGTCACCTCATCAGACATCACAACAGCTGGCTGGCCCCTCACCCCGTCTTTTTTGGGAAATAATCTTCTGAGTTCTGCCTTTCCCTACCTTCTGAAGCCTCCCAAGAAGCTGTGAATATCAGAGAGGGCTGTGATGTCCTTTTCTTCTTCTCACCTTGGGATGTAGCTCAGAGCTGGGGACCAAAATTGCTATACAGGAAGAGTCCCTGTTTTATACCTGCAGTTCCCCGCCCCCACGGTTATCACCCACCTCCAGCCTGTTCCTGCAGTTACTCTCAGTTTTATCCTCAGACTAAGCCAGACCACCAGAGATTTGCGAGCCAAGACTGAATGGTTTTGGCCCCTTGAAGAATTGCTTTTACTGAGCTGAGCATTTGGCACTGTGCCACCAGCCTGTACTAAGGAATGTTTTAAGGAACAGCCCCATGAAACTCCTTCTTATATTTATGGTAGGAATGTTGTCCAGGACCTGGTTCAACATATCACACAGTGTCCTTTTATGGGGATCCATGGGAGGAAGTTCCAGAGTGGTGCTTTACCTAAGCCACTGGTTAGTTTTTATTTTATGGATACTGTCAGTTGTGTCATGAATTTTGAATTTTTCCTCTATGCACTGGCTGCTTGGAAGCTCAGGGCTAACTAAACCTTGCAGTTCATCTCTGATGAGGTACTCAGGATCTTATGGCATATATTTCGTATGTTAACTTTATCCCAACCTCAGTTTATTTCTCCTATTCTTAGTCTCTTTCCCTGCTTCCCTAATCACCACCATCCCCACCCAGTGTCTAGTTTCTTCTCTTAATTTATTTTTTATATCATTGACCGTGCACGCTTCCTCAAATCGTTTATGAAACAAGTAAGCTAATTAAGCAAGTTAAGATATATAAAACATATAGCTTAACGTCTGGCAAATAATAAGAAAGCAACGAAAATGTCAGCTACTATTTTAAGTGAACAAAAATATAAATTGTCTCTAATCTTTATTTTAGAGGTGCTGTAACTATGGACCAGAGGCTGCAGAGAGCTATCCAGATTAAAGGCCATCTGTAAATATAGTTAACTCCCAGTTCACCTAATAGAAAGAAGAGCCTTGACATGGATATCACCCAGCCACGATATTTTTAATCTTTTTTTTTTAACTTTGGAACGCATCATGGTGATAATGATGATGATAATAATCAGATTTGCCTTGCTTATTAGAGTTGACTTGGACCGCTATTTAAATGAGTTTCTAATTCCCTGCTCACACCAGACTGACAACCGAAACATTCTGGGTGGCAAAGGGAATCGGCCTGCCCGGGATTAAGATTTTTCCGTGGATAATCTCCAAAGTGAGGAACCTATGTGTGAGTAATTGAGAGCTGACGGCAGTTAGATAAGTTTTGCCTGATGAGGGGGAGAACCGAGCCTGGGGAAGACAATAGGGGAAGACAAGAAGAGGTCAGGTGAGGTTGGCCCTGAGTTCTTTGTTTCTTTCTCATCTACTCATTTCCAACCAGCCTTTCATTTGGTAAAAAGAAAAATTTGGTGGAAAAAGGAGGAGAAAAAAATAACCATGACATCTCTGTTTTGTTCAACCCTGCATTTATTGAGCAATTACTGTATGCTAGGCACTGTGAGGTGTGAGTCCCTGGAGCTCTCTGTACCGTCAGGGTGGGATTCCAGTGGAGAAGGCGCTCAGTGGACAGCCCAGGAAAGGTGTCACCTGAGCCACTCTCCTGTCCTCCTGTCCCAAGGTCCCTCTTTCTCTCTTTTCTTCTCTCATTCCCTCAAGGTCTTTTTAGCCCTTCTTCATTTTCTCTGTTACCCTCTTTACCTCCCTTCCTTTCAGGGTCCTTTTTTGCTTTTCACGTTTTCAAGGACTTTCCCCTTTTCTCTATTAAAATACATTTTTGAGAAAAAATAGTTCCATGTTGGTTTTTTTCTATTTTTCTATCTTTAAAAACAAACAGAACTCCTCAGTTACTTACAAGGAAAAAAAAAAAAAAGAAGGCAGGCCTCCCTCCCAATCTCTCAGTTCTTTTGCTTAGAAGACAAAAGATCCTTCAGAATGAAGAGAGGAAGAGGGGAAAAGCTAAAAAAAAAAAAAAAAAAAAAAGGATGCCAGTTAAAAATCTTAAAAATCTTCATCAGGGTCAAAAACCTGACAGAAAAAGCTTTGTTTGAAGGGAATGTGAAGGGGGAGGAGAAGGGAACTGGCAACTCTCAACCTCAGCAGGCAAATATCTTGAGAGTTGAAGGAAATCTGGAGATAGTGAACATTCCCATTGAAGTAGTGGAATCGCTTTGATTTCCTTTTTAACCAGAGAGTCTTGTCATTTCCAGGCTGGTGGAATATGCTGAGAAGAAGAATTGTGGGGGTGGGAAGGAAAGGGAAGCAGGAAGCTGCCATTTTAACTTCACCCTGGGTCAGAATTGTCAAGGGCTGGGATGACTGTGCAGAAGCCCGGGCTGGCCCTGGTGTGCTGTGCCCTGGTCCCAGCCAGACACTTGCGGGAAAGGGAGCCCAGCGGAGAGCAACCGGGGGGGGGGCCTGGGAACTGATCTAGTGCTGGTGACTGGTGACAGCAAAGCTGGTGAGACCCCTGGGGAGGGCTTCGGGCAGGTGGGAGGCACCCGGCAGAGCGGAGGGGGTGAGGTGGGTGCTGGCTCTGTGAGGGGGTGCGTTCTATGGGTGCAGAGGGGAGGTGGGGGAGCAAGGTTCCAGCTGGTCGATTTCTTTAGCACTCTGGGCAGAAAAGATTCAGAAATGTCCCTTGAGTGGAGGAAGGGTGAAAGCAAAGGGCAACGTGGGGCGTTATTGCAGGGATGTCAAGAATGGGACAACTAGAATGAGGAAGCAAACACAAAGCTGGACACTGGGAAGAGGGGGCGCACTGGATAAAGAGGGGAAGGGCAAGGAGGGGCAGGGCCTGTCACTCACGAAGCCCATGTCAGCGCCTGCCTTCCCTGGTGGCTGTGTTGGTGGCAGGTGGGTGGCCAGCCTGAGAACTGTTGGTGCCCAGTGTTTAAATCTCAGGCTGGTTTTGCCCCGGCACCTGGTATCCAGCTATCAGTTGATGTGCCGTGAGAGAATATGTACCAATTTTAATATTAGCCTGAACAAAACATAATTAGGAAGAGAAATTTGCTTCTGTTGTTGCGGCTGCTGCAGCAAAGATTACGTAAGGTTCATTCAGAGGACTTGGGATCATCTTCCCCATTCCGATTCCCATGTCTCTGACTTGAACCAAAGACATAGAGGCCCAGAGCCTCTACCCTGCCTTCCAGAAGTCTCAGAGACAGACATGATGCCAGGGAGTAGATCTAAGACCTTCAGCCTGTAGCGGGCACTGAACAAGAGCACACGTCGAATAAGTCAATATATAATGAACATATGGACAAAGAAGAAAAGAGGGAGACAGGGCAAGAGAGAGAGACGAACAGATGGGAGGGAAAGGAATGAAGAGCTGAGGCTTAGCTCTGCTCCCCTGGTGTTGGAGGGAGGGAAGGCAAAAAAAAAAAAAAAAGCGTTGAATTATTCTTAGACAATTGCAGAAGGACAAGATGGATTCAGGAAGGAATTAACTCTGTGTATGTCTTGTAGTATTATTATTATTACTACACTCTAAGGTGGGCAAAGGAAAGGATGCAGAGCACTTTGGCAGAGACTCTTCGGGTGACTGGGAGGGGGGTAAGTAAGGGAGGGGGTGGCGGTGGGGGTGACATTCATGCTGACCGTTAAGGCCACAAACACATCCCAGGTGGAGCTCCATGTGGGCCCCCTTAGACCGAGGTTTTCACTCAGGGCACTTAACTTGAGTGGAGGGAGGCAGGAGTGGAAACTCCAGGCCTAATTGCTAGGTCTCTCTCAGCTCTTCCAGGGAGCACGGGGCAGGAAATTCCTCAAATTCCAGGCTTGTAGGATCATTGCTGAGCGTAACCGCAGAGCTAGGGAAAGAGGCAGGGAGGCAGAGAGAGCTGCCTCTTCTCTCCATCTTTTTTTCTCTCGTAGTTTTAAAGCAGCTGCAAATTAGAAGGGTTTAGGGGGGCTGACGGCTGAGCGAGAGGCCCCACACATAACAACCCCCCTGTAAAGAAAGTCCCAGGTCTGGGAATCCCAGAGAAATTAGCTCTGAATTGAGTAAGTTTGAAGTTGACAATAGACTGCTGTGGACAGGGACAGGAATTATTCCCAGGGTGAATTTTTTTAGCTCTCAGGAATAGCCAGTGGAAAGGAACTTGCTTTAGGAGATACCTGGGCAAGAACCATCTTGTTGAAAAAAGTGATAGCTGAGCAGGGAGCATATTGGAAGGGGTCTTGGGGTGGACAGCATTTCCTTTTGCTCTAAAGGGAAAACCAGTCAGGTCTCCTAACTTTCTGAGCTCTCCTCCCAGAGCACCGGGTGGGGAGGTTCCACTGGTCACCTCACTGCTCCCTGGACAGCCCATACATTTTCTCAGCTCCAGAGACCCCTTTTCCTATCCTTTACCCTCTGACATCTGCATTTGCCTTCAAGATGCACCCCAACCGCCCCCCAAAGAATGAACTCTTTTTTTCCTTTGGACTTTCAAAGAAAATTGCTCTTATTTTGACAGATTATGTATTCCGTTTTAATGATAGTGAGTTGTTTACCTACACCTCCTGCACTAGACTGTCATGCTCCTTGAGAACGGGGACAGTGACTAGTTTATATCTGTAACTCTCCTCCTCTCTCGCCTCTCCTCCCCAGCACATAGTAGGGTGACTGCCACACAGTAAGTCCACAAAAAATGCTGCTGTGCAAATATCCCAGTAATTTGAGTGTGGATTATCCACTTGGTAGATCCCTATAAAAGTCTAATTTGAAGTCTGGTTCTTCTTCCAGCTCAGCTTCTCACACTATCCTTAATATGTGCCCAGAGAATGCAAACACTTTTTAAATATTATCTTCAGTGGAACATAATTAGGTGCTGCTAAAAATTCATTATCAGCTTTCTAAAGCTAAAAAGAAATGACTTTTGCATTATCCACACCACTGCTCTTCCTCAATGGTGTGGATAACTGAGCTGTGAACATTTTCATCGTAATTGATGATGGGACCACCTGAAAAGGCAGGTGGATTTATTGGTTTGCAGGAGGAAGAAGCAGTGGCCCACATCCTCTGCGATTCTTTCTCTCAGTTGCTAAGCTCCTGGGATTTACACAGAGCACTTAGAGTTGGTGGTCCCACCCTCAGCAACAACCTAAAATGGCCAGTGTGGGCTGGCATCAAGGAACTGTCTCAACCAAAACCTCAAAAATTCACAGTCAAAAATACTGTATCCTGGGACTGTTAAATTCTTTCTTGGGATGGAATCATAAAATTCTTTTGGTTCTTCTTCAGACCTGTGTGTCCCCCTTTTGCTATCGGGACTCTTTTCTGGGTGACCAGGACAGGTCTTTTGCTGTACTCTACTGCATGCAGATCCTCCACCAAAAAAGCAGAACTCAGCTGCCTGCATGATGCTCAAATGACTCTTTGGTTTGGCTCATTCAGTCGGCTGGTGAAAGTATCATGGAATTATGGAAAGAGCCCTGTTTGGAGCATTACCCTCATCTTAGTTTCATTCCTACTAATGAGCTGTGTGACTTTGAACAAGTTGCTTAACCTTTCTGGGCTTTAGTAACCCCTAACACAGGGAAGTAAGGCTAAGTAAAAGACGAGGCTCTTTTTAGCTATAACTCTTTGTGTAAGTCTGTAATTGAGGTTAAGAAGAAATGTGCATATACATGGTTTTTGCCTGAATACTGTTTACTTTCTATAACAGGTTACAGAATATATATAAAATTATGTTTTCAGCCTTCCTCCCTTTCCTGGGGAACAGTGAGTGGGCCCTGGAAGTCCTGTGGGCATGGCAGCTGTGGTGGGCTTTATGAAAGGGGTTTTTCTTAGCCCCTTCTGTTCACTTGTAAGGTTTCAGAGGTAAATTATGCCTGTCCTTACCAGGATATATGTAAGCAACTGTGGATAAATATAATGCATCCTGAGGTGTTAAACGCTGAAGGGACAGGAAATAATACTGGGTGTGGTTGTGGATGGTGCTAGTTTGGCCAGGCTTCCTTTACATCTGGAGTAAGGCTCAGAAGGAGCGGACGTGGTGTGGATTGCACCGGGGAGAAAGAAATCCACTCCAGGTGTGTGGGTCGGGCCTGGAGGGTAGTCATTAAAGCCTTATGCACCTGGATTCTTAGTAGGCAGCTATTGTGGGTTCTTGAGAAGTGGGTCAACATAATGAAGTTTGAAAGGCTGCATTCTGATTTCTGGGTACATGGAAGTGGGGACAGCATGAAGCAAGGAGGATGCAGAAGGGGCCATTGTCATCCAGCTGAGACCAGTGGGACGAGGGGGTGTGGAGAACATTATAAATATCCTGAGGAAGGGAGTCTCAGAATCATATCTATCCAAACATTTAATGTGTGCTAAACACCTACTATGTTCTGGGGTGTCAGTTCTGGAAAGGACCTTAGAGAGAATCTATTCTATGAATTATGAAACTGAAAACCAGAGAAGGGATGTGACCTGCCCAGGGGCACGAAACTAATTCTGACCCAGCCAGGTCTAGGAGCCCTGATTCCTGACTCCCATTCCAGTGTTCTTTCTGCTACAGCTAAATACCATCCATATTCTTTGACCTCCCTTTCCCTTTTGAATTTACATCCTGTGCCCATGGGGCTCCACTAAATCCAGAGTGACCTCAACACCCCCCAGGATCCCTGCTGTGGGGTGGTTTCCCCCTATGGCTAAAAGTCAGGACTTACCCCAGATCCTTTGCCAGCTGCCAAAATCCAGGCCTTGAGATTTAAACTCCTCAAACAGCCTCCAGAACAGCTTGCACAATGACTTGATCAGAAGGGACGGGGAGAGAGAGAGGGTCCAAGTGTTCAGGCAGGTACTGCTGAGCAGGCTCCTCTCTCTCCCATCCCCGCCTGCATCTGCGGGCCTCAGTGCCACGGCCCCCAGCCTGCTTCCAGCCTGTGTCCTGCTCCCGCAGACCTTCCTGCTTATGCTCAGTGTAGCTGCCAGTGAATCGAGACCTTGGATTAGGTCCATGAGGAGCCAGGAGCGACCACCCTGGGTGATGTTAGGGTCCACAGGTGTCTTCTGAAGTTCTTTGTGGAGTCCTGTGTGGCTCCTACTCTCTCTTCTCCACAGGGTTGGCCTGCAGCCATGAAGTGGGCCAAGCAAAAGCAAAGGTCGAGGCTGGAAGGTTATGCCTTTTCCTTTTGGCCTTGGAAAGGGCAAAAAGTGCCAGTTGTGTCCCTAGGCATCATTCCAGGGCCCTGTTATCCTTTGAGAGTGGCAGGAGAGGACTGGCCCCCAGTGGACTGGGCCATGCCTTGTCATCCCTGTCCACAAAAAAGCTCCCTGGCCCTGTCATTGGTGGTGAGGGCTCTGCAGTTTTAGACAGTCAACTAGTGTGTTTTCATTTCAGTTAGTTTCAATTTGGCAGTCATTTATTGGGTGCCAGGCACTGTTAGGGGCTGAGGAAACAGAGATGAATACAGTGTGTTTACTTGCCTTCCAGTAGCTCACAGTCAAGTAAATTTTCATTGAAGACCAACAACATCCATCTCAAATATAGCAAAGAGAGTGCCTACAAAGGAAGGTATTTTGGAGTAAGGAACAAGAGGCTTTATTGTGGGAATCCCCTGACCACCAGACAGGACCATCGATTCTCCCTTCTCTGACGACAAGACACTTGGTACTGTGGAAGGTGCACAAGAAGAGGAATTAGGAGACTTGGGTGTCTTTTCCTGGCTTTGCCATTAATACCTAACGTGCACTGGGCTAATCATTTAACTACTCTGGTATTCAGTGTCCTAGGTCTAAATTGATGGGATTAAATAATTTCTTAGATCTCTTCCAGCTTTAAGGTGGAGTCAGTCGAGGAAGGCTTCCTGGAAGCAGTGCCATTTCAGGAACTGTTTGGAAAATGGGAAGGAAACATTAAGTTCTTGTGCTGGGAAGGGCATCCCTGTTGTCTCAGGTCATCTTGGTAAAATGGAGACAGGAAAGTGGAGGGAGGGAGGGAATGGGGACAAGAAGGGTTTTGCATAGGCACAGTGAACACAGATAGCCCTGGAAGTGGTGGACCCAGAGGGAAAGGGTAGGAAGGTTTGGACTCAGTTGTAGAAGGGACCCGCCCTGACCTCAGAATGGAAGGCAGCTCACTGCCTGCAGCATTTTTAGAAGCAGGGGGGCGGTGTGGCAAAACCAAACCAAGTTAAGTAACTCCTCAGAGGTTGGAACTTTTTGCCCTAAGTTGAGGAAACCAGACCAAAAAAAGAAAAGAGGCCCTCCCTTCAGATTTCCTCAGCAACAGCTGTGGGCAGCCCAGGTGTGGCTGGCAGACACCCTGTCACTGAGAGACCGCGGTAGCTCCTAGACAGAGAAGGAATCATCCAGTTTCTCCTCCTTGGCCCTGACTGCGCAAGCTGTGACCTGTCCGCTGGTCTCACAGTCTGGACTATCGGGCAGGTTTTGAATGCAGCAGAGCACGCTGTGTGAGAAAGGGCAGAAGTGTCCTCCCGAGTTTCCCCCTGTTCTCTGCTTCCACCAGGAAAAGGAGAGAATGTACGCAAATATTTCTTCCAGTGTGGTGGAGACTTCGAGTAGGAGAGAGGGTGAGGATAAGAATAGGAATGAAGGGAACAGAATAAGAAAAGGGGAAAGAGAAAAGTAGGGGACAGGGACAAACCAAGGGGAGTTGGAAATAATGGGAGCAGAGGGCAGTGGGGAGTAAAGAAGTGGAGAAGCTGGGAAATGAAGACTGAGACCAGGGACAAAGGCTAAGGGGGCCGCAGGGGGAAGGCCAGCCAGCCAGAGAGGTCTGAGGAAGGAAACAGAGAGAGACCAGAAGGGAGAATAGCCAGAGAAGGAAGATCAGGTGGGAAGAGATGCAGCCTAGAGCAGAAGAGGAAGAGGAGAGGCCAGAGGGGGACGGGGTGGGAGAGGGGAGTGGGAGCAAAGGAGATGGAAGGAAAGGGCAGGCAGAAAAGGCAGAAACTGGGGAGGGAGCTGCCGAAGAGGCACGCATGGCTGGTTTAATGAGCCATTCTCCTCTCCCACTCCCCAGGAGAGGTGGCTCTTAATTATTTCTCCATCCTCCTGGGCAGGAGGTCAGGAGGTCTGAGAAATGCCCTCACCCAGCAGAAGGGCAGGGGAGAGTGGGGTGGAGCGAGGGCGGGGTGGGGCAGGGGCAGGTAGGAGTGCTGAGCAGCTGGCAGGGTGGCAGATGGGGGCCCTGCCCCGGTTCAGGCAGGCCTCTCAGACTGGGGGTGGGCACACTGCCAGCCGGGGGGGGTTGCTGGCCAGAGGGGCACACCTATTTTGCTTGGCACCCTGGCATTGCTATCCTCTTGGGTAAGTCACAGGAAAGCCAACGGCTGTATGAGGAGCAGGGAAGGAGGGCAGGAGCTGCAGGCAGGGCTTGCTTCTCCCTAGCACCTTCATGGGCCCCTTTTTCTGCCCAATATTTCTGTCTGGTACTGATGCTTTGCCTCAAAGCAAACCAGGGTTAGGTGAGCAGCTTATGCCAGTCCAGCTTCCGCCCTGCTCTTGTCCTAGTATACGTCCACCCTGGACTTGCTTCTCTGGGCCCACTGCTTGAACACCACTGGGTTCTGTGGAGAGAAGTGAATAGGAGGCTACCACCTCCCACGAGGGGTTTATAACCTAATGGGGACTTGGGAGAGACAGGGACAGCGTGCTTAAAGAAATACGAGGGAATGAGACACTGGAAAAGTGGAAAGAGCATGGATTTTGAAGTCAGACAGACTTGGTTATAATCCCAGCTTTATCACTTACTAGGTCTTGGGCAAATTTCCAAGCATCAATTTCTTTAGGCACTAACCGTGTGCCAGACACCCTTCTCAGTGAAATTAATGCATTTGATTTTCACAGTGATCCTAAGAGATAGGTATACTGTCATGCCCATTTTACAGAACAGGAATCTCGGGCACAGAGAAGTTAAGTAACTTGTCCAGAGTCTCACAGCAAGACATGACCGAGCAGGTGGAATTGGAGTCAGACAGTCTGGCCTGGAAACCGTGCTCACAACCTCTGTGCTCCAAAGCTGAGTGGGAAAAACAAGCAGTTTGTCCTCTGTTCTTCTCCCCTACAATAATAAATAAACACAGAATACTTATGTGACCAAATGTGTGGAGGTTTTTCCCCACACAACTGCAAGCGAGCAATCAGTTCTGCAGCAGACATTGGCTAGGTGCCCTCCGATTCAATTCTGACACTGTCTACCTGAAGGTAACGTCAGATCCCACAGGTTGGGGGCTCAGTCTGCAAGACTGCAGTTGCAAGTGCCCATGCTTCTGACCGGCAGGCTCTAGATTGGGGTTCCCAAAACCCCCTCCTTGGGTTTGATTAATTTGCTAGAGTGGCTCGTAGAAATCAGGGAAACACATAACTTACGTTTACTGGTTTATTATAAAGGATAGTACAGAGGATACAGGTGAAGAGATGTGTAGGGAGAAGTATTCGAGAAGGGTCAGGAATTTCCATGCCCTCTCTGGGCACGCCACCCTCCAGGAACCTCCACATTTTCTGCTGTCTGGAAGATCTGAAGACCCGTCCTTTTGGGTTTTTATGGAGTCTTCATTACATAGGCATTATTGACCAAACCACTGGCTATTGGTGATCAACTTAACCCCCAGCCTCTGTCCTCCTCCCTGGAGGTTTGGGGCAGGACTGAAAGTCCCAACCCTTTAATTCTGCCTTGGTTTTTCCTGTGACCAGCCCTCACCCTGAAGCTACCTGGGGGCTGCAGCCACTCGTCAATCATTAGCATACAAAGGACACTTATCACTTTGGAGATTCCAAGGATTTTAGGAGTTGTATGCCAGGAGCCAGGACCAAATATATATTTTACAACATCACAAAAGCCTTTCTGGGAGTTGGGGATACTGTAAATGAACACACAGGTGTGGGGAGAATTAGATGAGCTGAAAGCACTTAGCGCATAGTAGGTCCTGGGTATGCTTGTGTCATCTCAGAGCAAGGCAGTAGATGCTAAATTGCCACGCGAGTAGCATAGCTGGGAAGCTCAGAGCAAGGACAAATCCTCTCCTGGAGAAGGCTTGACCTTCAGGGAGAATGGATAGGATTTCCAGTTTTAGAGATAGAGCAGGGGCAGCCCCAGGGAAGGAATGATAATCTAGAAACCACTTCAAAAAGACCAATCCACCTACTTCCCCACCACACCCCCTTTCTGGTAATGCTAATGCTACTTCTTGTCACTCCCCTACACACCCCTCCTCCATTCTCCCACTTGCTCTTCTCTGGCCTAGTCCCTGAGGTAGGGCCTGCTCACTCCTGCCTCCAGGCTTAGAACATGCCCTAACTCTCTTCACTACCAACCCTTGACCTTGACCTCCTGCAAAACCAGCCACAGAACTTCTGTGGGAACTTCAACTTAATTCGTCTTGTTTGCATGCTCAGGGTCTCCTGGATGCGTGGCTCTTCGGGGTGTACTGTTGCATGGTAATTTGCACTAGTTGGTCTGTTACTTGAACAAACCCTTCCTAGTATTGGGGAGTGTGCTGCCCTGTGGTGTGTCCCATCCAGAATGGCTAGAGAAGGGTTAATGCAACTTAAATGAAATTTAAGGAGAATTCGGGCTACTTCTTTCCTCTTTAGTTGTTCCCAAAGCTGGGTGCAAAGCCTACTTTTAGTTCTAGCAACCAGCTTTGGCAAGAATCTGTGGAGTATTCATCCCATTCGCCTATGGGCACAGGGGCTACAGCAGTAAGCCAGTTTCCCTGAAGGCATTGTCCTGGTGATAAGCTGATAAGCTTCCACGTTTTAGGGATTTGCTCAATTGTTTTTTTCATTTAATTTTCTCCCTTTTTTAACTTAAGTAACAGGTATGTAGCACTTTTCAGTTTACTAAGGATTTCACAATTCCTTTGTTTAATTTTCACTACAGTCAGGTGAAGTAGGTTTTACTGTCTCCATTTCATAGGTGGACAAACTGATCCTTGACAGAGGCTAATTCTCTTGCTCTGGATCTAAGTAGAACCAGGCAGAGCCAGGATGCAGATCTTGACCTCTCTTCAGGTATTATTAGTGCACATTCCACCATACAGCACTGTCTGGTGAAAATTACCCTACCCGGAGGCCTCATTTCCCTTTAAGTTGAAATAAATGACCTTTATCTTTGTGGTCATCTGCTCAGACCTTTATTAAGCACATAATTGTGTCTGGCTCAGTGTGGATGTTGTATAAAGAGATACGTACGGCCCAGCCCTTGCCCTCTGGGGGCTGCAGTCTAAGCCGGAGGCATTGACATAGATAAACCTGTACAGGGCATGTAGGCAGCAGAATGAAAACAATAACCTATCATGAATCAACAGCAAAGTATTTACAAGACTGTGCAAGGCAAGGGTGAGTGTGTTTGAGGGGTAGGACAATATGAATAGCTCTTGCCAAGCTGCCTGGGCCAATCTCCACAGTGCCAGACCATGCACTGCAGGCCAGTAGCCGTCCTCCATCCTAATTCTCTCACTCTCTTGCTATAACAAAAACCTCTGTGTGTGTGTGTGTGTGTGTGTGTGTGTGTGTGCTCGCGCACGCACATATATATATGTTTATATATGTATAATTTTTTAATACTATTCCTCAGGCTGCCAGTGCACAGTTGGTGTGGTTGTAAGGTGAATAGTTATGAGAGTCCTATATTTAGATAATGATGGGGAAACTTTTAGCCCTCCTGTAGCTATATAGTGAAATTTATTCTCCTCCAATCTACATCAAGTTTATCTCTTAACACTGAGCTTTTATGAGATGGAATGAGCACAAGCAGCTGTGATGTGGGGTGGGGGGAGAGGAGCAAATGGCAACTCTGACATCAGAGAGGTACGAATTTTAATCCTAGACCTGCTAACGTGTAGTCACATTCATGACATTGCGTGACTTATCTGAGCTTGCCGAGCCTCAGTTGCCTCACATGCACTTGGGAAAATTATGTCTACCTGGTAGGGCTGTTCAGAAAATTAAGTGAGATTGTGTATGTAAAGCACTCTATAGATAACCTGATGGCTTAAATGTATTTTTGCTAAATTTTTAATTTTATATTTTTAGTAGGTAAGGCATATAGGACAAAATATAAAAACTGTGAAAGGATGAACAGTAAAAATAACTCTCTCTCCCATCATTGTCTTCTAGGTACCATTTCTCTTGCCCTCATGTGTATTTTGGTCCTCATAAAATCCCTGTGTATTAGGCAGGGTGGGGTTTATGATTCCTATTTCTCAGGTTTGGAAAACGATGCCCAGAGAGGTTAAACGGTTACCTAAGGTCACCCAGATGAAAGTGGTGGGACTAGAACCCAGGTCTTCCTATTAGTACTCCAAACTGCTGCATCTTGTGACTTTGGGATCCTAGACTCTTTCAAGAATCTTATGAAAGTTATGGATCTCCCCTTCCTCACCCTCACATACACAAGCCATTCAGACCCTTGCATGTAATTTTAAATGGTTCCTTGACCAGTAGAAGTCCAAAAGTCCAAGCTATCCCAATGCCTTCTTTATATCCTCAACAGGGTTTTAGCTATAGGGGACTTCTCTGGAGCACAAAGGAGCAAACCAAGTCTGCTCAGGGTTCTGGAGTCAGACAGTCTGGGTTCTACTCCTGGCCATGGCATGTTTAGCTTCATGACCTTGAGCAAGACCCTCAATTTCTCTGAGCCTCACTTTCCTCGTCTATTAAGTGGGGTTGGTGTTCTCTGACCCTAGGAGTTGTGAACTAATATTTATAAAGCCATTTTGCAAACTGTGAAATTATAAACAGATCTAAGATATTATTTCTCCCTGCAAGGCCTGGATGGGGTGAGGAAACCAGAAAGAAGTAGACTCATACTTGGGATTTCATCCAGCAGCTGCAGATCTCTGCCCTGCTTGGTGGAGGCTGTCCAGCCATGTACCCGCTCTGGGTTTGGCACCTAGAGTCAAGATCCCCAGCACTAGGTGTGAGTGCTGACTCATGATGCATCGAGCATCCCATCATCAAATCTCGGCTCCATCTGCTTGTCCCGGTCCAGAGTAAGCGAAATGCTCATTAAGACATCTCTAAGATGGAGCCAGCAAACAGCCCAGTAGAATTGAGGCTGCTGCCTGGGAAAGCTTCGCCTCCCCTCCCCAGTTCATTAATGATTATGAGAGGTTTTATTCCCCCCAACAAAAGTGTTAATTAGACATCGTTCCGAACAGGGATATTACACAAATGAATTAAACTCAAACCAATCAACAAGCCAGCTCAGTGCTTCAGGTCCCCTGAATGAGAAGGGAATTGAAGACAGTAATGGGAAACAAATGGTAGGATGTCTTCCCTAATATAGAATAGTAAGTGGGAAGGTTCCCTTCGCTTCTAGCCCCACTTTGATGGCAGATACCTTTGTCCTCCCACCTCCTCTGTCTTCTTATTCCTTTGTCTTTATTCTTTTCCATCACACACACACACGCACACGTACACACACGTATACGCACACACTCATGCACACACCTCTGCATGAGGCCTGGAGAGTTGAGATTGCATTATTTTTTATTATTATTATTTTTATTTTTTTATTTCAGCATATTATGGGGGTACAAATGTTAGGGTTACGTACATTGCCCATGCCCCCCTCCCCCCTCTAGCCAGAGCTTCAAGCGTGACCATCCCCCAAACGTTGCACATCTCACTCATTGTGTTTGTATATACCCATCCCCTCCTCCCCCCTCCCACCTGCCCGACATCCAATAAATGTTATTCCTATATGTCCTCTTAGGTATTGATCAGTTAATACCAACTTGCTGGTGAGTACATGTGGTGCTTGTTTTTCCATTCTTGAGATACTTCGTAGAATGGGTTCCAGCTCCATCCAGGAAAATACAAGAGGTGCTATATCACCATTGTTTCTTAAAGCTGAATAGTACTCCATGGTATACATATACCACATTATATTAATCCACTCATGAATTGATGGGCACGTAGATTGTTGCCACAACTTTGCAATTGTGAATTGTGCTGCTGTAAACATTCGAGTGCAGGTGTCTTTTTCATAAAATGACTTTTGATCTTTTGGGTAGATGCCCCGTAATGGGATTGCTGGATCAAATGGTAGATCTACTTGTATTGCTTTAAGGTATGTCCATATTGCTTTCCACAGAGGTTGAACTAGTTTGCAGTCCCAGGGATTGCATTCTTGTGACTGAGACTGGCCTGGACTGCCCAGTGGTTCTTCCTGAGTATCCTCTTTAGGCTCAGGGGCCAAGTGGGAAGGAGAGAGAGATATCAAGTTGAAAGACCCCAATTCCAATCCCTCTCTGTCACTCATCAACTTTTAGAGCCATTCTTTTTCTCAGCAGAAATTAGAGGTATGCAGTAGGTACTCAATACTTATCTGTCGAGTTTGAATGGCTGGGTGACTGCTGGAAACAGTGTGGCCTGGCAGTGAATTCTGGTACTGATTGCCCACTGTGGGCAGAGTTGGGGGGACGGGGAGTTTTAACCCTTGTCTTTTAAGGGCTCCCAGTTACTTGGAGATATATTATAGGAGAAGGAAGAGTCTTCTAAAAACATGCAAATGAGACAAGACAGGGAAAAATTAAATATTTTTTAATATTAATTAACACATACTCAAATATTTTTGAGTATGTGTTGGGGACTGGGGCTGAGAAGCTAGGATGTGTGGATGCTGGGTCTGTCTGTTGGAGCAGGGAACAGGGTGACAGGGGTGGTGTGAGTGGCCTCCCTGGGGGCAGGGCTGACTGTCCCCTCGAGCCTCAGTGCCAGGCACATAGTAGGTGCTTGAATGAATGTGTGAAGTTAACTTCCATGCAGATGGGCTATAAGGAAACTGGGACCCCATCCCCTTGTCTCTGAGATTAGTAGGAGTCAGAAGGGAATTGAAGACAGAATTTACAAATTATTTCCCTTAGGAACAGGCTGCAGAGAGTGGAAGTGCAGAAAGGTAAGTCCATTCAGAGGCCTCCCAGCAGTTCTGAGAAGAGATGAGCTCTGGGTGGGTTCCCCTTCCTTTAGCTCCAGATCAGTCTGTACTCTGGAGTAAGAATCCATCCCTGACAAAGTGCCCTTCCACTGGTTGTCACCTGTCTCTTTACAGATCAACCCCAGCCTGGGATGGCGGGTCCCCACCCCCTTCTGAGAGCACCCCACCACTATCCCCGTGCTTCACCTGTAGAGGCCGTCTGCCCTTTCAAGGAGCACCTTGCAGTTCCGGGCTGGGTGGGGAGCTTCTTGGTCTCATTCCTCCACAGTGCCTTCCCCTCTTTGCTTTCCAGTTCACTGTACTGCCCATCTCCACTGACACCCCGATCAGGAGGTCGTGGGAGCCTTGCCTCCAAGCCACTGCTGCAGAGAGTCCTTTTCTTGTTTGGCCCTTGGCTACACACCGTGGAGCTAACACTTCAGAGATAGAAATGAAGTTTTTCTTCATCCTTCTCCTCTTTGATTTTAGGTGCCTCAGTTTCTCATAAATTCCCCTTTTCCAAATTCCATTCTATTTTATATCCAAGTACTTGGCATTCTTCATATCCCTAAAACCCAACCTCTTAATAGGATTCTGAGCCATGACCACAATTGATGGGAATTGTTGTTCGATCTCTGTTATCCAGTTAACTGGACATTTCTTTCTTTCTTTCTTTCTTTCTTTCTTTTTGTTTTTTCTGAGTCAGAGTCTCACTCTTTTGCCCTGCCTCGAGTGCTGTGGCGTCAGCCTAGCTCACAGCAACTTCAGACTCCTGACCTCGAGTGATCCTCTCACCTCAGCCTCCCAGAATGCTAGGATTACAGGCGTGAGCCACCACGCACGGCTCTGGACATTTCTTTTACTTTGCTTTGCAGTGTGACTAGGTGAAAAGAGATTATTAGGAGTCATATGTGGGTTCAAGTTCATCATCTCCTTGGGGGAAGTTACTAAACTCTGAGATTCAGCTTCAGAGGGCTGAGTTTTTGTGGCTCAGGAAAATTAAATGAATATGAAAGTGACTTGTGAATTGTAAGCTGTTCATCAAATGTAAGGGATTATTATTTTTTGCTAACTCTGTATTAGTCCTGATGTCAGTTACCCGGTCAGCAGGGGTCGAGGGACAGGAGACCCTCGTGGATGATCTTCAACTTTAGTAGCTAGGTTAGACATATTTATGGATAATGTGGGGCTTACCCAGTTATTACTGAAAATGACACATTTGTTTCTCATCCCACCAGATACAAAGGAGTATTATTTTTTCATTAGAGAAAACCAACATTTAAATTCTGTCTGTATTTTTTACCTAACAAACATCTATACCGAGCTGGTCATGTGCATGCGTGCAGGTGTGTGTGTGTCTGTTTGTATTTATTTTTGCGATTGTTTTGTTCTTCTTGCCTACTTTTCTTCCACCTCTTTGGGTACGTACTGTATTTTGAAATCTGGGAATTGAAGCAGGAACTGGTAGGAGCCATTCCACCTTGCCTCCTGGCTAGGTAGTTATTCAGGCTCCCTCTGCCTCTTTTAAGGGATCAATTACTTACCATCCATCACTTTCTTTTATCTTTTGGAAGGAAACCTGTTTAGAACAGCTCCCTTGGGACTCGGGCCCCGGGCAGTGAGTATCTCAGAGAAGGGAGGTCCAGATGCTGTGTGCTGATGTACAGCGGCAGATGCACTCACTCGGAGCGAGGCAGCAAGGACTGCAGAGTGTTCTGTCCCCGTCCCTGGCTTCCTTCCTCCATCAGTGGAAGGGCAAGGGTGTCAGGAGGGTGACAAGATCCTGCCCTGCACACTAGGAGGGTGGATACAGAGAAAGGAGGGAAATCAAGAGGGAGAGAATGAATATATAATGAGTTCCTACTTTACTCTAGACACTGCTAGATATTCTACTTACTGTTGACCCATTTAATTTAATTCTCATGGAGCCCTGTTAAATAAGAATTACCAGCCCTTTGTTCCGGATGAGGTGTTAAGGCCCAGAGAAGTGAAGATGGAGCTGGGATTCAAACCTAGGCCTGTCTAATCCCGAAGTTCTAGTTCTTTTTACCAGGCTATGATCTCTCAGGGCTTCAGAGAACCACTCTGATGACGGAGACAGGCCACATCTCTGCTCAGATGGAGACTCTGTGGCCAACAGCCGTAACTGGACGTTTGGGTGATTTTAGCCACAGTCAGTATCCTAGTAGCAGTAATGCCAGTGATTGGGGAGGAACATATGATTGATTGCCCCTTAAAAAGGCATTTCACCACCCCAAAGTCAGAGCCCTGCAGAGCTATGCAGGGCCAAGGGGATTTGGGGTTTCCAGGGGAGGATTTATGCATTGAAAGAGTTTACTGTCAGCCCTCGATCCTCAGCAAATGCAGAGACCCAGAGTGTGGAGAGATACTTTTCTAAACCAACAATCAAAACCCAGGCATACTGGAGATAATCCAGAGTGCTGTGGTTTGTTTGTCTTTTGATATAGAGGGGACCTTGGGCCTTGATGCTGCTTGTGAGTTCAGGGGCATTGTTCACGAGGACGGCAATGCATGTGGCGCCCCCTGGAGCATGGAATCGGAGGACAGAACTTCATCTGTTTTAGTTATTCGTCTATTTATTTATTATTGTTCTAGACTCATTTTCTGTTGTGACTCATTCAGGTGGATGCTGTGATGGACTTGTAGCACCAAGTAGACAGATCAGCTGGAGGTGTTGGGACCAGTGGTGGGCAGTGTAGGTGGTTTGGGGAGCCCAGAAGGATGAAGAATGTGCAGCTTCTTTGCAGACTGGGACACTACTGGCCGTCCCTGATGCTCAGCATTAGAAGGTAGTCCAGGGCAGGCCGGTGTGGTGGCTCATGCCTATACTCCTAGCACTCTGGGAGGCTGAGGCGGGAGGATCACTTGAGGCCAGGAGTTCGAGACCAGCTTGAGCAAGAGCGAGACCATCGTCTACTAAAAATAGAAAAATTAGCTGGGCATCGTGGTACGTACCTGTAGTCCCAGATACTAGGGAGGCTGAGGCAGGAGGATCGCTTGAGCCCAGGAGTTTGACGTTGCAGTGAATTATAACAACACCACGATACTCTAGCCTGGGCCACAGAACAAGACCCTGTCCTCCTCCCCCCCCCAAAAGAAGGCATTCCATTGTGTGGCCTGGATTTACATATGGAGAAGGCAGGACCTGCAAGAAGGAGAGTGGCAAGGTTCACGGAGCAGGGTGGTGTAGGCTCTTTCTGAGGAGGCACAGCCCGTGAGAGGAGGTGGCTGCACGGAGGTGTAGGCATCCCACTAACCACAAAGCCTGGTGCAGCCTCCGGCGGCTCCCCAGGGCTGATGTCCTCCACTCTAGAGTGGGGGGTGGGCTGGGTGATATCCGAAGCCTCCTGATGACTGATGTCTTTCATATTTCCTGCCTTAAAGGGGGAAGATGAGGCAGTTTGCGGTAGAGAGCACACTGTCTGGAGGAGAAAGATTGTGAGAGAGCAGACCAGTGAGGGTGGTCAGACAGGAGCGAGGATGGCTATGGCTGGGCTGTGGGCTTTGATCTGCCTGAGGAACCTCGAGTGGGGTCTGAGTGGAGGGTCTGCAGTGAACCCCTGGAGCCTTGGCGTTCGGTGGGGCCTGAGCCCAGACAGTCCCAGCGGTGTTCTTCAGGGACCCTTGTGCCTCCTTTGGCTCTCCTGTGGTGGAGAAATCCCAGAGGCTGCCAGGGGGACCATTGGTGCCATGCAGCAACAAATCCGGATTTGGGGTCCTGGACACCTGGGTTCAAATCCCACTGCTGGATTTGGGTAATGTTGGAACTCAGCCAAGTTACTTCATCCTTCTAGGCTTGTGTTTCTCCATTTGCAGAAAAGGTCAATCATACCTACTTCTCCGGAGGTTGTGAGCATTGAGTGAATCGATGTCTATAAAGTGGTTAGCAGAGTGCCTGGCTTACATATGTGTTCAATAAATGACCATTATTTTAATTATTGTTAGTTACCAAGTCCCAGCTCTCCTTCCAAACCCTATTTGCAACTCCCCTTCTCCAGGAAGCATCCTCTGATAGAGGCCTACAGGACTCCAGTTGCTCCTGCACAGTCAACCTGGGCTCTGTGGCCTCACGTGGGGGTTCCCAGGTAGCTGTTGGGTTGTTGTCCTGAGTGTCCTAGGAACATGGTCTCCAGAGCCGGGACACATCTCTTATTCCCAGATCTTTCCTTGGAACCCGTAGCAGATTGCGGCCCACAGGGCACTGGGCTGCGTCCGGGGAGCCTGACTGATTGACTACCTGTGACTCGTACCCAGCTCCTCGCTGGGAAGTAGTCCTAGGCTCTGTGTCAGCTCGAGGTGGGGCAAGCCAGCATGCCAGCTGCTCGGGGGCTCCAGCTGAGTTAGGGCCTGGCTCTGTGCCCACAAACCTCCCTGGGAGGCTCTTCTTGGGCCTGCCACCCATCTGCCTGGCTGGTGAGGGAGGGAGCTATTTCTTCCTGCCTGAGGGATAGAATTCATCCACTCTCCCTATGTGTGATGTGAGTTCTGTACATCTATTCATTTAGTCCTTGGTTCAAGAAATGTTTACTGAGTCTTCTATGAGCCCGGCACAGTTCTGGTCCCTGGGGCCCCAGCAGGGATGGAGGTGAGGAGGCTGTGCCCTCCCAGCTGGAGGGGCAGCCAGTGGTGGGTGGGAGTGGGTAGGACAGTAGGTAGACCAGAGCATGTCTACTGGGAATGAGTGTTAGGGCGTTGACAATAAAACAGGCTGGCATGAAAAAGACTGGCATCTTCGAGTCCCTTCACAACTGTCTCCTCGTCTTTTAAGGAACGCTTCTTAGGGTGTAAGAGGAGAGATTGATTGTTCTTAGTGCTCAGAGATCTCACAGACCGAAGACTGAACACAAATAGGATTCCAAAGGATCAGGGGAGAAATGAAAAATCCTATGCATGTGGAAGAAATGGTAGACTTGCACAATAGACATAAACACCCCCAGGGGCTTTGTTTTGTTCACTGTTATAACTTCAGAATCTAGAATAGCGGTGCATAGTAGGTCCTCAGTAAATATTGATAGGCTCCAGGGGGCTGAACTAGGATGAATGGATCTGAACATTACAGAAAGGCAGAGTTCCACAGACTATAAAGAATAGCGTTTTAATAGGCAGAGCTGTCAGCAAATCGAAAGGGCTGCTTCATGAGGCAGTAAGCCCTGCAGCCCGGGAGGGGTCAGGAAGAGCAGGGATGACCACATGCTGGGCATGCTGGACTGGGGACTTCTGATTGAGCGGGAGGGTGGACAAGGTGACCGCTGTCGTCCCTTCCAACACTGAGGCTCTGCCATTCCGTCATCACCCCTCCCCAGGCCCAGCCTGCCTGGTCTTGCATCACAAATGCCCAGACTTTGCTGACAATGTCTGTGTCTTGCTTGTCATAGAATTGTCCACGAAGAGGAACCCTGGCTGTTGAGCAGTAAAAGGAAAAATCGCTTGGAAATATACCTCCCTTTACTGGCCCGGCAGCTCTGTCCTCATTTTATTTTTCTGTATCAAATTGCCAACAGTAAAATTGCTGGATGCACGGCATGTGCTGTTTGCTTCCTTTATGGCCGTTCGCTCCCACCAGTTGGCCAGTGAGAAAACAATTAGTGGCATTGGCTCGAGACTCAGGCTGGAGGACATGAGGGCAGCAAGGGCTGAGCGGGACGTAGGAGCCCGGCAGGCTGGGGTGACCGGGGCCAGGACGCGCATGCACTCACGTCGCATGTGCCAGAACCTCTCACCCCGCACCCCACACCAACTCATCAAGCTGGCTTCTTCTCCAGACGCTCCAGTAGTTCCTGAACCTACTGTCTTGAGGGACCTCTCTGCCTGAGTACAGTTCTTCCCTCACCTGCACCGCTTCGTGCCTCCTGTTGGGCCCCTGATGTCAATACAGTCTGGTCATGCATCGATTGTCTATTTCTAGGCCTTCTTTCCAAGTGGCCTAGATGTTGCTACGTGTGTTGGTGTGTGGGTCTCAGAGGGAGGTCCCAGAAGGCAGAGAGCATGTCTGTCTTATTCTTTATAGGGAGCTGTGCTTGTCACCTCTGGGCGTTGTTGTTATGTTTTTTGGTTTGTTTTGATGTGTTTGGTTTTCTTGTTTTTTGGCAACCATGCCATCTCCTTGTGGGCTGTTGACTTGCTTATAAAGCAGAGCTCCAAAGAGAGGAGACAGCGGATGCACAAGGGCTTTCCAGCAGAGAGCCTGAGACTGGGCCTCCCTTGTGTTTTTCTCCTCTGGACAATTAACTGCATTACTGCTCATGGGTAGGGGAGTGATGTAACCTTCAGGCCTTCATCCATTCATTCATTTCCTCACTTGTCCGTTCAGTTACCCACATTTATGGAAGAGGCCCTTCTGTAAGCCCATTCCTGGACTTGGCCTCCAGGAATGTAGATACAGGTGAGAACTAGCCTCTGGCTGTGTGTCTAACAGGGGAAACAGACCAGGAGACTGAGAAATGCCATGAAGCATAGCAAGACAGCCCCATAATAAAGGACAAAGACAGTGACATGGAGAAGAAAAAGCAGGGACTTTAGAGGCAGACAGAACAGGGTTCAAACCCCGACTCCAGCTTTTACTAGTTTTGTGACCTATTGGAGCCAAAGTTTGGTAGAATGGTAATGTCTGTCTTCTAAGATTGATGTGAGGGAGAACTAAATTAGATAAGACTTAGCACTCTATAAATATGGATCCTTCCTCACTATTGTCTCGGGGATATAAAATAGTGACTCACTGTGCCTGGACAGATTAGGGGGACTTCACAGTGGGGGTGGTTTTTGAGCTTGATCTCACAACAATGGGAGCAGTTTTCCAGTGTTGTAAGAAAACGGAGGGAGAAAACATTCCAGAAAGTGAGAACAAGCATTTCCTTAACACCAACCCTAGTAAGGAAAGGGTCTGGCCTATTCAGAGAAGGAGGACTAGAGTGTGTGCTGTGGGGTGGGTGGCTGAAGATAAAGTAGAAAGGAAATCGGGACCCAGGTTATGAAGGGTCTTGGGTGTCTAAGGATTTTGAATTTTATTGTCAACAGTAGGGACATAATGGAGGTTTTAAAGCAGTAAGGGATGTGAACAATTTTGTGTTTTAGGGCAATAACTCTGGGGCAGTGTGGAAGTAGGAGTGGAACAGGGGAGAGACAGCAGATGAGTGTGGATTGGGGAGAGTCTACAGGCAACAAACGCTTATTGAGCAGCTATTATGTGCCAGGCACTCTACTGAGCCTTGGCGATACAAAAATGAATAGGATCCTTGGGGGAGGCAGATAAATGGAGAACACAATAAGCTGTGGTAAGAGTTATGCTAGAGGGAAGCACAGGTCTCTCGAGGCCGAGGGGAGGGTCAGCTAACACGAAAGTATAGACAGGGTCGCTCATTCGTCCACACAGCTGTGTATGCATCGCATGACTCCGGGGTGTCACTCGCCCAGACGACTAGGTGATGCTGGTCTGGAAATTGTCCAGGAGAGAAAGAACACGGGTTTGAACCAAGGGGAGACAATTCAGGAGAGGAAGCATCTAATTTAAAAAGTATTCCAGAGTTGGAATTGACAACCAATTGGAGGTAAGAACTGAGGAGGAGGAAGGGACCCAGGCCCTCGAGGGAACAGTCCCTCTGGGAGGTATGAGGCTCAAGTTTCTAAGGGGATGGAGATGCCGGCAGACCTGCTAGTGGGAGTCACTAGGAGGCTGAGGGATCCCTGCCCGCCAAGCCTTGCTTCTCCTTATCTTAGAACCTAACCCAGAGGGACAATTTCTCTCCACCTGGCCTTGGGCTCGCCTACCCCTCTTTTCAGATCCCTTATGTCTGTCCTCTCCCAGGAGAACCAGATTCAGATCCACTCCATTACCTGCGCACGTGTGCGTGATGGCGGGCGAGTCTCCCTCTGGTCTGTGCGGTGGCAGAATGGCGGACAGTGCTCTGCACTCTAAACCCTCGGCCGGCGTTAGCGCGTTCCCCGCATCTCTGCAGGCAGCAGGTCGGCCTGGCTGGAGTGGAAGGGCTTGGGTTTGAGCTGGAGGTGGGGAGGAGCCTTAAGTGGTCGTTCTGCTTCAAAGCTGCTTTCTGGGGAAGGGGTCGGAAGAACAAAGTGGACCTTGGGAGTTCAGGGGCCTTCGAGGGAGCTCAGAGAACTTGCTGGGCCGCCAGGTACTTCCAGAGCTGGCGTGTTGGTGGAGGCGCGGAGTGAGGGCCAGGAGAGGAAGAGAGCGCCTCACAAACCAGAGTGGAGGCCGGTGGGGGGCTGCGGGTGGACGGGACTCGTGGCCGGTGTGTGTCAGGGGACGAGGGTGTGTGTCAGGATTTGACTTGGTTGGTAACTGAGCAAGGTTTCCAAGTGAGCATGCAGGTAGTAAGAGGGGCCCGGCCTGGAAACGCAGGGCACAGGGTGAGGGTGACCTTTGTGCCTTCCTGTCACTTCCTGTGTCATTGGGAGGCAGCTAGGGTGTTGGGAAGGGATCTTTAACATGGGTCCAGAAGCATTTGCATGTTTGGCTATGACATTACCTCATTCTGTTACCTGAGACTCAGCTTCCACCTGTGTAATACGGGATTCCAGTCCCGCCCTCACAGGGCTATTGTGAGATGAGGCGAGATTATGGAAATCTGCAGAGTTCCACACTGCTGTAACAATAGCTAATGTTTATTGAGTCCTTACGTAGTGCCAGGCACTGTTCTGTGTGCTTTGCATATGCATATTGCCTCATTAAAGTCTTCCCAACGACCTGAGTTAGTGCAGTTGTCCCCCAGCCCGGTAGGTGAGACAACGGATGCGCAGACATGCTGTGCGACCTGCCAGGCGCCTGGCTCTGCCTTGCTCCTGACCACCTGCTGCACATGCTCCCTGCGGTGTGTTGTCGCATGCCAGGTAAAGGATGGTTCTCCATCCTACCCTAAGGAAGCGGGCAGGGGAGAGAGAGGGAGAAGCTGCTTGCAGAGTGGGCCACGAGATCTCCACTGGGAGAGGCTGAAGATGAGAAAAGAGAGTGGACAGAACGTGGTGACACAAGCATGAGACACTGTCATCTGGTGGGCACCTCCAGTCCTCTGTTCCAACTGCAGGCCACCCCTCCCCCATGCCTGTCCAGATGCACCTCAGCCCTGGCCGGGCCCCTCTGCACTGGCCCCTCCACATGGCTCCCTTCCCCCAGCCTGTGGCCTCAACCCCAG
>VBSM01000729.1:2838478-2882732 GCA_008086735.1 Cheirogaleus medius | reverse complement strand
AGTGTGCCAAAGCTATGGGGGAGGAAATAGATCCAGGCCCTGCCCTCAGTGAACTCACAGCTGCAGAATCACAGAGCTTCAAAGTGGGAAGAGACCTTGGAGATGTCGTCCAAATTGGGACACAGGGAGATGAAGTGAAACACCTACGAAGGAAAAGGGAACACACACTTCTGCACACGTACAAAAATAGCATGAAACGTACAAGTCAGCAGTTCAAGGCCGGCCCTCAACCACCGCCGTTGAGCACTGTTATGGTAAATACGTGTGCTGGGTGCTGCCGCGGGAGTGAGGGAGAGTCCTTGCCCTCCAGCTGGAGGGGAGGTTGGAAGGGTGGAAAATAGGGTGACATTGACCAAGAAAGAGCAAAGTGTTTAACGTATTTGAGAGAGAAATGAGCAGTCCAGTTTGATCGCAGTCGAACCCGCTTCTGAGAGAGAAATGAAAAGTGAGGTGGAGATATTAAGCAATGGAGCACAAACTGAGCTCAGAAACATCAGGAGAAGCAGTTAGGTGGGACTTACAGGAAATGCTTCCTGGAAGGAGAAGCATCTGGGTTATACTAAAGAAGAAGAAAACTTGGATTACCAAATGAGGAGGCAGAATGAATAGACATTTGTAGGAGAAGGTGTAAGAGGTAGAAAAGGAAGAGGGAATTAACTCTTGGGTTCAGTTCAATTCTACCAGTGTTTGAGTTCAGAGTCTACTAAGAGCCAGACATCCTTGGTAAGGATAAAGATGAATTAGAAACAAAGGGTCCGTTAGCCAGGTGTGGTTGGCACATGCCTGTAGTCCCAGCTGCTCAGGAGGCTGAGACAGGAGAATCGCTTGAGCCCAGGAGTTAGAGGTTGCAGTGAGCTGTGATCATGCTATTGTACTCTAGCCTGGGCAACAGAGCAAGACCCCATCTCTAAGAAACAAAACAAATAAAACGAAAACCAAAACATTGCACCTGTCCTCAAGGAGCTCAGCTCAGTACCTCACAGAGTTATAGGATGCACACGTACCATGGGAGTTCAGGTGGGGCCTTAGCCCAGGCTGGGAGCTTAAGGAAGGCTCCGGGGGCAATAAGCCTGAACTGAGTCTTGAAGGATGAAGAGGAGTGAGCCAGCGACAGGAGAGGGGAGAATCCCAAGGCAGGGCGCTGAGGTAGGATGCAGTTTGGTACATGCAGAGACCTCTGACAGTCTGGGATTTCTCCCAGGTAAAGTGCACACTGGAGAGAGCAGAGGAGAACACTAAAGAGGTAAGTAGCAGCTAGGTTGAGCAGTGCCTAACCTAATTTGAACTTCATCTGAAGTCAGTGGGGAGCCATTGGCGGGTTTTACACAGGGCAGTGATATCATTAGATTTGTGTTTTAGAAAGATCATTCTGGCAACTGTGTGGAGAACGGATTTAAGGGGAGCGAGCTGGAGGCAGGGGAACCAATTAGGAAGTTATTGCAATAGTCCAGGGGAGCAATGACAAAGATTTCAACCAGGGTACAGGGGTGGAGAGGAAGGGATAGATCCAGACCCACTGAAGAGGGATACTCGGTGGCACTTGCTACGAGGTAAGAGAGAGAGTAAAGTGTCTGGGATGAGTCCCAGGTTTAAATGAGGTTGGGAGGTAACGGGGTTGGTCGGCAGAAAGACCAAGGAAATGAAGCTGAAAATACCCTTCTCACAGGCAGCTGCGGCCCCCTAGTGAACTAGGGAGGCTCATCAGAGCTGGGGTCCACAACTTCTGTGCACTGAGGTGGTCTCACTGATGGTGAGCGATTCCTGGGAATCCCTGGGTGAGGACTGAGGACTTGGGCAGATTTTCAGGTTTAAAGCCAAAAATCATTGTCTGGAGTTGGGAACTGGGGAGAGAGGAGGGTATGTATGTGTGTATGCACACACATGTGTGAGATGTGGTTGGCGTGTATCTACAGCATTTGGCCAGGAATTCCTGGGTTCCAGGATCTACTGCACCCCTGAAGTCCCAGGCAGCAGTATTGCCCACACTGGCAGCCTCCTAGTGTGAACAGAGGATCAGTCCAATTCCCTCCACCTCAGAGTTCTGCAAGAGGTCAAGGAAATCAGACAGAGGACTCGGAGGCTACCAGAAATACAGGAGAATGTTGCCCATTGATGCCAGAAGTCACTTGGTAGAGGAGCCACTGAGCACTGCAATGCAGTGTGTTCGGTGTTCAGAGGAGCTTTATGGTGACAGGGAACCTGGGAGGGATGGGGGAGTGGAGACAGTTTCCGATTAGAAGTCCAGAGGGACCAGAGCTATGCTGGCTTTGCTGTTGACCAGCTGTGACTTCAAGGGATTCACTTCACCTCTCTGGGCCTCGGGTTTTTTTTATCTTCAAAGTAAAAGGATGGGATTAGATCATCTCATGTAGGTTGCTTCCAAATCTAAAATTCCATGATTCTGAAGAATGCCAGCAGATATCTGCTCTAGAGTGGTCTAATTTGATCTTCTCTGGTCTCACTATCCATATTTTCCCAAAGTCCTATTTCTTCTGGATTCTTGAATACTTGAGAGGAGGAAGTCATTTGTGTCTTCCTTCCCTTTCTCCTGCTCTAGCATAGACCTTACTGGGGAAAAAGAATTGTCTGCCCACTGTTGCTCAGAACGAATACCTCCTCCTCATACTTCAATGTTGGCTAAATGGAATCCGCTGTTCTGATGGTGGATGTGGCCAGGGGAGGCCAAGGAGCCCAGGGGCAGCCCCATGCAGTGGCAAGGTTTGCTCACACTCAGCTCACACTCAGCACCTTCCCTGTGCCCCTGCCTCTGTGTCTTGCTCATGCTGTTCCCGCCGCCTGGAAGGGCTTCCTTTCCTTCCTGTGATCTTTCCTGAAGCAAGGGAAGACACAAGAACTCTGACTCCCAGCTCCTACTTCCAGCCCTCATCATCTATAGTGACAGATGATGAGCTATTATTATTAAAGGTTCATGGTCACACAGTGAATACCTAAAGATGAGAGTTGACATTACTGAAATAATAACAGTGGCTACTATGTAAGTTACATACTGTGGGTATCTCATTTAATACTCACAGTTGTCCGCACTACCAACAACCAGCATGTAGCCACGACAACACCACTAGAGTAGCTTCTGGGGATCTCCTTTTTGTAGGGACACAGTGAATGGCCATCCACTTTCTCCCCCACCCCCCTTTCCTTTCTCCTAACTCATTGTCCTTGCCTGCTTACTCTTTTCCTGGGAAGGATGTAAGAGTAATTTTTATAAAAATCTTCACCTCAATAGCTCCCCATCATCCACAGGATAAAGCCCACAGTCCTTAGAATGACCTTGGATGGCCTCCAGGCCACTCATCACTGACCTGCCTCCTCACCACCTCACTCTCCCTCTCCAGCATTCCCCATAAAACCCCTCACCTGCTGTCTGGTTACCTAAACTGAAATGGCTCCCCCTTCCCCTTAGCTTCCACATTCTCCCAACTATTAAATCCTGTTGATTCTACCTCCTTCATATATTTCATATCCATTCCATTTCTCTTTATCCACTGTCTTAGTTTTATATCCTTATAATTTCTCTCCAGAAGCAGTGCGGCAGCTCCCTGCTGTACCCTTCCTCTCCCCAGCCACAGGCAGAGTATTCTATCTAATCACTTCTCTTAACCACTGTGATAAAATCCAAACTCCTGATCCAGCATCTAAAACTCTGTCTGATCTGGATCCAGCCTACCTCCCTTGCCCCATCTCTCTTCCCTCTCTCTCTTGAACTCTAGCTAATCAGAACCGCTTGCAGATTGCCACATTCCACCAAACATCCATGCCTCCGACCCTTCGCTGACATTTATCTTCTGCTGGAGGAATTCCCCCACCCCCATGCCTGCCCCCCACTCCCCTTATATGCTTGGTGAACACTTCTTATATTTCAAATCTTAGTCTCAGTGATATCCCCTCTGTGAAGCCTTCCTGACCTGTATCATTACACCTATGACCACGTTTATGGGTGGGAGTCTGGAGCATGTGGGATTCTACTTCCTGTCTCCGTCCCCCAGCACAGCGCCTGGCACATAGTAAGGCACATGCATATTAAATATGGAGTGGATAAATGAATGAATGGCATTCAAGACCTGGCACAATCTGGTCCCAGTCTACCTGTCCTTTCTTATCTTACATAAACAATAAAGATGCAGCATCTTACAGTTGCCAGGCACAAGTAGCTTGCAAGTGTATTTAAGGGGATTATCACTTTTAATCCTCACCACCCTGCCTCCCACAAATGCCCAGTGACTCAGCCATGCCAGACTCTTCCCAACACTCCACACTTCTCTGCCTTTGTCCTTCCTGTTCGTTGTACCCAGAGTCCCTTGACTCCACGTCTGCTAGCTCAAGGCTTAATTGAGCCCTCTCCTCTTTTCCCACCATTGGAATTAATCACTTCTCTCCTAAACACCAAAACTGAAGATGGACGTGAGCCTTATATTTAACTAAAGCTATTTATAGTACATGCCTCAAGCGCAAGGCTATGCCGTATTAATCCCCTTATCTCCATGGTCCTTGGCATAAACTCTGCCACATAGTAGGTCCTCAGTACTTGTTTGCTGATTAGAATGGAACAGAGTTGAACTGATTCAAACGTTTAGGTTCTTCCAGTTGTTGCTGGGAGAAAGTGGTGGGAGTGGATTGGAACCGAGGCTGAGTGAGGGCAGAGCCAGACGGGAGACTGCTTCGGCGTGGCAGGGACTCGTTCATAGAAGTTATATAAACAAGATTTCTTGCCAACAAGTTGCCTGTGGATATTTATGGAAGCGTCATTATTACTATTATTTAATTTTTGATTATCCCAAGCAGCTTGCTGAGCTTTGAGTAAGGTGCCGATAGCCAGCCTGAGCTGGTGCCAGGAATTCGTCACGACACTTTCCCCAAGTGGTTCTCAGAGCCCCCTTCCCATCCTCAGAGAACTCACGCTGTGTTGAGAGCTGGACGGCATCTTCCGGAGCTTCTCTCCAGCCACTCACCTTGCAGGTGGGGAAGTGGGGCTGGAGGGGGTGCTGGCTCAGCCCCAGTCTCTCTGGTGCCCGGTGGTAAGTGGCAGGGCTGGAGCTCAAACCCAGTTCTTTAGATTTCCAGCTAGCTCATGTGTTCTTTGCTACTCTCTCTGTTAACCGCTACCAAATTGTCATTAGAATTTCTCGTATTCTGTCTTCCTCAATTCTGTTTAATTCAACAAATATTTATTTTATCAAGTATCTACTCCTGCAGAGAGACCTGTGCTGGGGGATGTTGAAACAATAGAGCAGTGGGGAGGATGGAGGTTCCTGATCCTGACAAGTTTTCTGCCTACACTGTGGGTGGAGGAGACTTGACTTTATGGAGCACTTCACCGAGCATCTTCAGACGTGTTTCTGCAGGCTTTCTTGCTGTCCCCTTTCCTGGGCCATCCCCTACCACTGTTTTACCGTGGATGAAACCGGGGCTCAGAGAGGCTGAGCAGGCACTACTTGATCGAACCTCACTCCCAAGCTCTTGCGACTCTGCCGCCTGCCTTCCCCTCTGAATGAATGAGAATGAACAAGCTGGGGGTCACCTAGCCCATCGCTGGCCCCGCTGATGAAGATGGGAGCAAGGAAAGAGAGTGGACTGAGGAGGTAGGGGGGCTCCCGAGCCTCACGTTTGCTGTCATCACAGCAGCTGTTCAAAGCTCAGCAGCACCACTCTCTGTGGTCCCTCTGGCCCCCCCTACTCCCTTCTGGAAGAAGCACAGCTTATGTCCTTTACTTTTGTAGCTCTGACAGAGCTGGGAATCTAAGAGACATAAGTTGGCAGGGCTGGGGGACCTGAGCAGGGGGTATCTTTGTTGAGAAACTAGGGAGAAGTCTGTCTCTAGCCTCAGTTCCACCAACCTCACAGGCAAGAGCAGTAGCCCTCCCTTCCTGTGCCCTGGCTGTCCAAGCACCGTCTCGGGAATGCCAACGTGCCGTTAATTTGTGTGCCTTGCAAATACTTTATTGGCATCTCGTGGTGTTGAAAGTCATGTAATTATGAGCAGAATTTATATGTCGCCGGGGCTGCCTGGGCTCTCTCACTGCGTCTCCTTCCAGGCACTGCAAATATTGAAGGCTGGCTTAGAAAAGAATCAAACCCACCCGCCTTTACATCTATGCACCCTGTAGATAAGGCTGTAATTGAAAATTGGTTTGTCTGCTCCCCATGCCTAATTGCAAGCCGCCTGCACGGCCAACGGAGCCCACGGACAGGAGCCCAGCACCCTAAAGGAAGGCCTGGGGTTGGGGTCCCAGATGGGATGGCAGTGACTTTGGCAGCTTCACCTCTTCCGCATCCACCACCTGAGGCCTTCTGGTTGCTTACCCGGGAGCAGGCACTGGTGCTTGCAGGCGGGACTCCTTCCCCCCAACCCCCTCCATGACTGGGGCTTCTCCAGCGAGGACAGGATGCAGCTCTCACCGCCTGCTTCCTCCCTTCTGCCCTGCCAGGGACATGCTCCTCCCACCCCATCCTGCCCACTCCTTTCCTTCCAGCCCAGATGGGCAGAGCCCTTCCCTGTTTGTCAACACCATCCCCTTTTACACCTCTGGGCCTTCCTGGGGGCCACTTGCCTTCCTCCAGGGCGCTTATTCCCCATCCTGCTTTGTACTGTTCCCTCCTAGGAAGCCCCTGCAATAGTGATGGCAGATCTTCTGCCCTTGTGTCACCCTCCTGAGGACTCGCCTCTCCCATCAGGCTGGAGCCTCCTCCACCCTCTGCAATTCCTCCTTGCAGGCCAGGACAAGGTTTGCACCTGGGGAGGTGCTCAGCAGTGGCCTGGGATGAGGGAGTGGGTCACAGGCTCTACCCGCCTTCTGCCAGGGGCCCCTGAAGGGGGATCACCATGAGGGGGAGAGGCAGGGTCGGGTTGACTGCCTTGCCTGGGCGGGGACCCGGTATTTGATTCTGCCCCAGGCAGAAGAAGAGCACTCAGGACCTGCTCCAGGTGGGTGCCCACGCCTCCACCCTCTCTTGGCCCTGGTCACATGTCACTGCTGTCACATTTGGCTCCAACAATAATTCCCCTGCCGGAGAGCAGGAGGAAGAATTCATTTTCCAGCTCCAGCCGGGCGGCTGTGAAATATGATTTCTAAAGTGTTAATAATGCATCACGTTTAGATAGCACTTTACATCTTCCAGAGCAGCTGGCTGGGCAGGGGGGCTGACAGCCTGGGCTTGGGACTGTGGGGCTGACTCCGGGTTTCATTTCTGGACTTCTCATGTGGAACACGTGCCTACTCCTTGGTGCCTTAGTTTCTCTTTCTGAAACAGGGAAGGAATCATTCAGTCTTGGCCTCCTGCCAGGGTGTGGGAAGGCCTCCCTTGCCACCCCCTGTCCCCTTCTTCCAAACCTGCATTTCTCCTTTATTCATCTTCTCCTAGAAAGACCCCAGCATTCCTTCCTTCATTCATCAAACCCTAATTAAGTGTCTAGTGTGTGCCAGGGCCTGGGATGCAGAGATGCCACTGCCTGTTGGGGCTCTTGGGAGTTGATGGGGGAAAGGTGTGAGTGCCCTGCCACCAGCACTGTGGCCTAAAGCAAAGGCAGCTGAGGGTTGACACCTCCACTCGCTTTCTTTGGGGATTAGGGGGATGTGGGATGCTCTCTGCAGGCTGCCAGGGCTTCCAGGGGATCCCAGAAAGGACCCCCTGCCTTGTCTTTAGTGGTCTGCTCAGAGCCACTAAGCCTTTAAGGCCCTTCACCTCCTAAGAGAGGAACCTTTCTCATCCTCCCACCATAGCCCCTGTGCCTTCACATGTGTGTAGGGTAAGTACCCCCATCTTTTCATTCCTCCCCAGGGCTTTTCACCGACCTAGAATATTCCCCTCTGTGCCACTGAGTTCTCTCCCACCATCACTCCAAAGGCTTGGGAAATCTTTCTCCATTTTCCAGCCTACATCCACAACTGCTCCTTCCAGGAAGCCCTCCTGGGGTGATCTGAGGGAAAGAGAAGATGCGTAAAGGTTATGATGGGTTGCCCCAGCTTTTCCCATTGCTCTCACCCAAGAGACATCTGCCCTTGACACGCAGGAGTATGGCTGCCCTCCTTGCAGCAGTTGGGCCCCTGAAAAGCATTTGGAAATTCTGTTTTTGTAAATAAAATCATACTAATTTTTATGAGACCTGGATTTCTAGTTTCCAGGAGTCCTGCTTCTGCTACCAACTGTCTGCAGTGTCTTTGGACCTCAGTGTCCTCATCTGAAAAACGAGGCCGTTGAAAAGGTGGTCACCAGGGGCTTTTTTCTAACCTTCTTTGATGACACTGCTACTTCAAACAGTTCCTTGGTGAATTATTAGGTAAAGAGAAGAAGCCCTTTGATAAGCATGTAATTGCCTTCCAGTTGATTGATTTCACAGGGCGAGTTGGGGGGATGTGTTTTTCTGGAGGGGGGCTTGGCCGTGCTCTGTAATGTCTTCATAGATTGCTTGCGTCTTCAGCCGCATCTGTGGCCTGCGGGCCAGGCCCAGAGTGGAAGCTCCCGGAGGGCCAGGCCTGGGGTTCTGTAATCCTGTTTGCACTTTGTCCTGCACCACTGTCTGGACGCTGACTCAAAGCTCTGTGGTGCTGGGGATGCGGAAGACGCCTCCTCCCTGCCCTCAGCCCCGCTGACTCTTCTCACTTCCTAGGAAGACAATTCCTCACCAAGTTTTCCCAACGGGCTGCGCTGCCGCTGCTGTTCAGCTGACACCATAGCTGACGAGTTATTAAAAATCCTTCATTATTATTCTGCATCGTCTCTCTCCCTCCTCCCTCCCTGCCCTGCCCCAGGCTTCTAAGGCCCATGGCTGTCACTGAGAAATGCCTGGAGGCCCCTAGCCAAAAGCTGAGGCAGGCTTTTCCACCCCCTCTCTCAAAGTGGCCCCCACAGATGTTGGCAGCTGGCCAAAGGCAACGGTCTCACCCAGGGCTGGGGATTCTGACACCTGGGTTCCTGATCCTGCCTTCTGAGGGCGTGGGGAGCTAATGCAGGAGCTTTGGGGCTCCAAGGTCTTTATATCAAGAAATGGTTGGAAGCCAGAGAGGAATTTTCAGTCTCCCAGGGCTCTTGGGCAGGGAGACATCTCTTAGGTATGCATGTTCCAGACGACATCTGGGACCTGATGCTTCATCCCCTGGGGAAAGAGTGACAGGCTAACTCCATCATCCCACTCCCTGAGCTGGGGGTCCAAACCCAGCTCATCCATCACACGTCCTGATAATCAGATTTGGCTGTGGCAAGAACAGAACATAATACTCAGCTTCTCTCCCCAGCGCTGCAGCCGACAGGTCCTGAGAGATGAGGAGAGCCTTGCTCCTTGGGGACATGAAGGGGGGGGCAGGGCCCGAGGGAGAGGTCCCCGCTCCTCAGTCACGGGGCAGATAGGAAGAGTCCCCAGAGCAGCTCAGGGCTCTTTAGAGCGCCCTCCCCACCACAGCTTCCCATGGGCACCCTATAAAGTGCTCCTGCGCCCTGTGTCTGGGCAAAGGATCCCAGGGTCAGGGCTGTAGGTGGGAAGATGTTTAAACTCTGCTCCTGAACTGGAGTCCATTGACTTATGCTCTGTCATGTTTCTCTGCTCAAACTTGCCTCTTCGGATCTAATGCACTCTTCTTTCTCTCAAGCATCAGGTTCCTTTGTCCTGAGCCTCATGGCTGTGGCCCAGCCGCAAACCCATGCTCAGTCCTTCTTGCACCCAGCAGCCCTGGGACAGCAGCTCTGGGTGGCTGGGTTCAAGGCAAAAGTAGGCCCACAAACAGCCTGAGAATTCAGGGGCCAACATACCCACTTTGGCTTGGCCTCCAGGTTGAGTTGACATCTTCTGTTTGGTCTTTCATCATCCCACTCCCTAAATTCTGGGCTTGGACACTGGGGTAGGCAGGAGGGGTCAGGCTTGACACAGAGGTTCCTGTTAGGGTTTGGTCTATGTTCTCATTTATTCAATAAGCATTTGTTGATCACTTATGCTGTACCAGGCTCTGAGGAGACTTGAGATGCCCAGCCTTAAAGGAGCACTTGTTCCAGTTAGGATTTGGGGTTACAGTGATTGTTAGGATTCAGGTTCGGTTGAAATTAGTGTTGGGTTGAGGTTGGGTAAAAGGGTTACTGTTTGGGGTTAGGGTTGAAGTAGGAATAAGGGTTAGATTATGTGTAAGCATTTGGGTTGGTGTGAGGTTTCTGCATAAGTTCCTTCTTCCAGGGTCTGCTCCTTAATTCTCTCCTCCTGCTGCTTACCTAAGCTTGTCTGTGCTGTCTCAGGCTTCCCAGACTTACTGGAATCCTTTAATGACAGCCACCATCTGCCACCCTTCCTAGTGATCGGCCCCTTCTCCTTTCCTCTTCTGCTCCTCCTCCACCTTGCCCAGTGGGGAGTCTGCCTCTCGCATTTCTGGGGGGGTACTGATGACTTCTGTCCTCTCACAGCTCACATTTGGGGGTCTCCAGCCCTTGCCCCCTCCTTCTCTTTCTCCTTGTCTGTAGCCACTAGGATGAACCATTTGCACCCAGTCCCGCCCTCCTTCCCCATCACCACTGCCCCCCCCAGCCCCAGGCTCTCACACTTCTGCCTTCCACATGCCAGGGACCCTCTGTCTTCAACACTTCTCACTGGCCGACCTCCTGCCTCCCTTCCTCCTGAGTTTCCCCTCATGCCTAACATTCCTATCACTCCTTCCTTCTTTCTCCTTTGATCACTCCCCAGGTCTGGGCAGAAGTCCCCTGGTCTCTTATTTCAGTCTGCCCCTTCCTCCTGCATGAACTCAGAGAACACTCCCAACTCATCCCTCCAGCTCACCTCCCCCAGGCTCTGGGGCTGGAGAAATTTCCTTTCATCTCTCCTCATCAGTCACATGGGGCAGATCCCTCAGAATTCCTGCCCTCCCTAGCAGCCCAGCTAGGAGCAGACAATTTTGTTACCATTTCCATGGAATATGTTGCAGGAGTGGGGGTGGGGGAGTGTGTCTTCTTTCCTTGTTTTATTCCAGGGTGAAATAGCATGACTCCAGGGCTGTCCCCAAGCCCAGAATTTAGGGGGTGGCCTAATGAAATACCAAAATTTCAGGAGTTGTTTTGGAAGAGAATTCCAGAAGTATCTGAGCAAAGGTTAAACTGCTCCCATCCCCACCTTCCATTTTGGAGAATTCTGCACATAAACCCACTGAGGGCCAGGTTTCCAGAAGCCATGCCTGGCCCCCTCCTCTGCCTCCCCCTTGCTTTTGGAGCCTCCTGTGCTCCCGTGGGAGCTAACTCCCCCATCCATCCACCAGAGGACTGTGAGCTTGATCGAGTCTGATATCCAGGGAAGGCATAGCCTGCTAGTTGGAATGCACGGTGCCCTGTCCCCCTCACTGGGAGATAATCGAGGGGGAATATTGGCTCGTCTAGGAAACGAGGTGCTAAATTTGTTGTGAGATAGGTGTCACAAGCAATCAAAAGGAGCCTCTCTGCACCGAGGGCCGGCAGCTAAATGAGAAATCATTAGGTTATTGCAGAGACCAGGGACAACAGAGGCCGAGGAAAGAGAGACCCCCTCCCCATTCCCCTGTGGGGGGTGGTATGCAACACGGGGAGATCAAAAAGGGAAGGGAGGAATCAGAGATGCAGAGAGAGTGTGAGGAAGAGGCAGGCTGCTTTTCTCAAGGTTTCTTGTACACCTGGATGTCTGCATCCTCTTTGCCAAGGGCCCATGTCAAGCTCCGCTCTAGGCAGCTTTTTATGAAGCTTTTGTGAGCACCTTCATCAGTCACGTGCTTCTGGCTCCCCCTCTGGTGTCTAGGCGGTCCTGAGGCTGCCATGTACCGACTCGGACAAAGAGACAAGTGAGCAGGGTTGAGTGTCCCCAGATCAGCAGAATTTTTGGTGAGTGCACAGGTTGAGAAAGGCACATGTGTTAGGGCACGGGCCAGATTGGCTGGTTTAGCTGGGATGGGCAAAGAAAACCAACACCTCCTTTACAGCTCCTCTGGGAAGACTGCCTGGAGGAGGCAGATCTGAAGGATGTGCAGCAGGCTCTGGATGGGTGTAGGTCTGCTAGCAGATGGCATAATGCCTGGCATGTATACAAGGTTGCTCTCCCCTTCTGCCAAATACTTACCTTCTTCATGGAAATAAGAACCCAGAGCTGTCCTGGCAATTACATGCTTTGGGGTCCCAAGAGCAGTCGTCAGTATGCACAGCCTTGTAGAGAAAGTTTCTTCCTGCACCCTCGCCATGGACTTGCAATTGATCACCGCCACCATGTCCCCACCAATGTCCTGTAAACCTCTGAGGGTGGTAAGATGAATGGTTCTGTTTTCCTTGGGCCTTCTCTGCTCTTGAGGCACTTGTGTTCCACCTGACAAGCAACCTGGTCAGGCAAAATGGAAAAGATGAGGTGCAGACACAGAAAGACCAGAGTTCCTGGCCCTGACTTCCAGCCCCAGCCCCAGCGTCATCAACCCTGGAGTCTTCCCTCCCCTGTGTGGGCCTGTGCCTATGGAGTCCCGCCATATTGAGACGCTGCTCCGACAGCTCTTAATTACGGAGCCTCCACTTCCAGGCTTCCTCAGCTCCCTGCAGCAAATTAACATTCCGTGCCCCTTGCACGTGTAGAATGAACCGGGTTAGATGGATCGATTCCGCAGCCGGTTGGAGCTGCTTTTACTTTACGAAGGATTGATCCAGATGACCCCAACTTGGGGCTTCTAGAAGAGCCTTTGTGGGAAATCTTTTTAATGGAGATTAATTGGAAAAGCCTAGCATGCCCTGGTTTTAGGCAGAAAGTGCCCTGTTCTTCCTTTTGGTAGCTACATACCAACACTTATATGTAGACATGCAGTAACACACACACGATTACCTAGACAGGTGAGTATAAGCAAGGACACATGTGCCCGCCCCCAGACACAAAACGCACACACTCACACCACCACATGTGCCCTTATTCCTTCTGATGCTTCTCGAGCCTATCCCCAGACCCCCCCCAGGTCGACACTCATGGCTCTGTGCAGCCTGGATCAGCCACAGCTTTCACTTTTGTTTTTCTGAATCTCAACCTCTTTCTTTGTCTATGTCCATTCTCCCTCAACAGCCCAGAAGTTCGTGGAGGGCAGAGACTGGGGAAGGCCAGAAAGAGAAAGTGTTACATTTTTAAAGATGTCTCATTTCAGTTCCAATTTCTTTATGTGCCTGAATCACAGCCACTTCCAACTGCTCACTGGACTTTTATGTCTCCGTGTCTCAGCTCATGCTGTTCCCTTTGTCTGAAATACCCTTCCCCCAGTTCTCTGGCTGTTGAAATCCTTCTCGTCTTCGAGGCTCAATGCAATTCTTGTCCGTAGCTGTGTATTTATTGAATATCTACTGGGTGCCAAGCAAGGCCTCCAGTGTCCAACCTGTATGGCTACACAAAGAGCCCAGAGCTAAAAAAGGCTAACAAGATATGAAACTCAGCGCAACGGAAGACCAGTTTGGAAGTGATATATGAAAAAATGCAATTTATTTGTTCATTCAACAAACACCCAATAAGATGTTCATTCAACAAGCATCTATTGAGGCTGTAAGCTCCTTGGTGGAAAAAGAGCCCCGTGTCCATGCCCACAGCAGTGTTCAGATTGTACGGGTTCCCATGTCATTGTCCCCACCAGCTCTACCGTGATTTCATCTCACCAGCATTGTTTACTACTGCATGGCACTGGTAGAGCTTTTCAGAACTTAATTGGCTGTTAACTCATTTGTCTCCCCTGACAGAATATGAGAGCAGGCAACTTCCCACTTACTCAGCATGCCCGTCCCCCCAAGCACAGCGCCTGGCTTTCAGGAGAGCTGTGCTCGACACACCAGCCAGTGCGAACTGTTTTTAGGATCTAAAAGGCCACACTTTCCCAACTTCACACTGCTGCCCATGCCCTCTGCCTTCCTGGAGCACGCACTTCTTCCTTCTCTCCCTGCTTACCAGGATAGCTCCCACTCATCCACCAGAGCTTGGTGTAGACATCACTTCCACTAGGGTTCCTTCTTTGATCTCAGGTACTTTCCTCCTTGTTGTCTCGTCACGTTATATCGCCTGGATACTTGGGTGTGTCCGTGAGACCTTAAGCTGGGTGATGGCAGGACCAAGTCTGTTGTGTTCACCTTTGCGTCCCAAGGTCCAGGACAGTGCCTGGTATGTAGTAGGTGCTCAATAAATATTTATTGGCCAGGCTTGGTGGCACAGGTCTGTAATCCTAGCACTTTGTGAGGCTGAGGCGGAAGGATTACTTGAGGCCAAGGAGTTCGAGACCAGCCTGAGCAAGAGTGAGACCCTGTCTCTACTAAAAATAGAAAAATTAGCCGGGCGTGATGGTGCACACCTGTAGTCCCAGCTACTCTGTAGGCTGAAGCAGGATTGCATGAGCCCAGGAGTTTGAGGTTGCAGTGAGCTATGGTGATGGCACTCCAGCCAGGGCGACAGAGACAGAAGACAGCCCTGTCTCCAAATAAACAAACAAACAAATATTTATTACATGAATAAATGTATATTGAATTGAGTTTACTTTCTCTGGAAAGCCATTAATGGAGATAACCAAACAACAAGCATTTATTGAGCACCTATGGTATGTGGAAGATGCACAACTAAGATTACATCTGTTGCTTCAAGTTTATCATCTAGTCATCTGAAAAAGGAGCCAGAATAAAATGCAGCCTAGTTACAGAATAACTACAGGTCTAAATCAATACGATTATGTTCAAGTCCCATCACTATCCCTTTGAAGTCTTATGGTTAATTGCCATGAGACAAAGGTTTTACTTACACCTTTGGCTTCCATCCTAGACCATTTTTTGACCTGTTCTTTCCCCTTCAGATGGCCCTGTTTAAAGAATTCCTTCTTTTGAACTTCAAGTCCTTCTTGATCGAATTGTTATGGATTGATTATTTGACAGGTGTATGTCCAAAGGAAGAAGAAAATACATGAATGTGTAAATAGAATCATAAAGCACCAGAGTTGAAAGGGGTCTTAAATGTTACCCAGAGCCCCCTGGAACGTTGCTGCCACGTGGTCACCCAGCCTTGGCTGGAAGACCTCTTGCGATGGGGAGCTCACTGCTATGTGCTATTGGAAAGTTCTCATGTAAATACAAAAGTCTGCTGCCTGGGATCTACAGTCATGGATGCCTGGCCTGAGGCTTGTGTGGAAGGCACAGTAATGGGTTCTGGGCTCACACCTGTGTTGTGGGCATGTCTAGTGCCTGCCAAGCCAGTCTTTCTCAGAGGCACTAGCGGAGAGCCAGGTGCCCGTGCGGGGAGCGTTCGTCAGAGCCCCATGCCTTCCCAAGAGAGTTGCTCACCTGGCTCGCAGACTCGGAGAGTCCATCTGGACGTGCTAGAGCAATCTGCGAAGTCATCTGTGATGATGGGTTCTGGTCCTGGACGGAGAATGATGTCTAATGACCTGGATCTGCTGGTCTTTTTTTAAGGTTTTTTTTTTTTTTTAGTTTTTTAAATATTTTGAGGTGTGCAATGGGATGTAATGGAGATGAGGTGAGGGAGTGTGGAAATGTAATAAAACTTGTTAAACTTAGAAATGGAGACATGTTCTTAATGGTGCCTGTCTGTTATCAGAAGAACTGGATTTCCTTCTGGCTCTTTTGGTTTCAAGGTCAAGGAGAGAATGTCCTCCTCAATGTTGCCCCGCCCTTTCTGCATTTCTCAGAGTTGAGGCCCTTTATTCAGGAGACTGTTCCTAAAAGCCAGGAGACCTCCAATCGGAGGGACTGGGGACCAGCCTGCATTTCTTCCTGGGCTACGAGCCTGCTGGGGGACTCAAGTACCATTCTGGCTCCTCTCGGACTATTCATGGTAGTGGTTACTGCGACTATTAAAGCAGGCAGAGGGAGGCTGTCAGAGCAGAACTTGCACTTCTCTTAATTATGGAGCCCGTAGGGAGGTGTGGTGCCCAGGGGGTGGCTTTCACGTAGGAGGAGGAAATGAGGTTAGACCCCAGGAAGAGTTGAGTGTCTGCCCAGGGACAGACGGGGGCAGGCTGTGAGGAGTGGCTCACTGACCTCCCTCCTCAGAGGGCAAGCTGAGAGCCCCTGCCGGACTTGTGGGCAGAAGTGAGGAGCAGCGATGCCTGACCCTGCCCTCATACCGCCTCAGATACAGCCTGTCTCGTCCCCTTTGCCTCTCCCTCCTCGGCTGAGCTTTTCAAAGCTCCCTTCCATTTCCCAAGGACTTCAGTTCTTCTCTTGACCTAAAAGCTCAAGACCTTCAGGGGAGGTCAGAGGGTGAGGGGAGGGGTCGTCCACCCTGAACTTCCTGCCTGTCCACCTGCACGGCCTCTGCCTCTGCCACCAACCTGGCAGAGGTTGGCCTTCCTTGGCCTTTTCCAGTGTCTTCTGTCTTGTTCCTCTGTCCTCCTTGTCTCCATTCTCAGTTTCCCTCCCAGATGGTCTCCTTACATTTTTATCTTGATTCTCACTTGTCATTTTCTATCCGTCTTTCATCCTTCTCCTCCATAACTCCCCTCTCAGCGCCCCTTTTCCTTCCCTTCCTTTGGTGAAGGAGGGTTTCCAGGTAGAGCCCTCTCCTGCCCCACCATCAGTGCAGACGGAGTGGGCTTTGGGGTGCGCCTGCCTCTTGCGAGGGGTCTCTGTAAGCAGGAGGCTGCCGGAAAGGGACGTGGAGACATGCCCACCCCAAATTCCTCCCCCCGTTGCTGGCCTTCAGCTTCTTCAAAATGAAGGGTGTTGGGTTGGTTGTCGCCAAGGCCCTTCCTGCCCACCTGCACGTTCTCGTTCTAATGCAATTCTCTTCCCCTCTCCTCTCTGTCTTGCTCCCTGCTTCTTTCATACCATAGTGTCCCGCAGTGCCTTCCTTCCTTGCCTCACCTTAAAACAATCTTTTACGGCCTCTTGCTCCCTCTTCCCACCACGAACTTTCTCTTTATCTCCGTTGCTCTCTATTTTCGGTCCAAGATTCTTTCTTCCCATCCTTTCCTCCCTTCTTGTTTTTTCTTTGCATGTTGAGGCATCTCCTCCAGTGTCCTGTGTCTCTGCTTCTCTCCCTTCCACTCTGTGCACTCTGGGCACTGCTGGAGAGCCGGCCCTGGGCCCCTCGCCCCTCTGCTCCCTAGGTAGGGGCGGGGGGGTGGCAGATGCCTGGGGCCTGGGTGGGGTGGAGGGCAGAGGCTGTCCCTCTCCTGCCTCTCCACCCCGCTCCTTCCTCCATCTCTCACAGGCATCTCGGGCCCTGTCCTAGTTTCTGCTCTCTCCTCCTTGCCTCGTAGCCTCTGTCTCCTTTCTGAGCTAAGTCTTTGCCTGCCACCTGCCTCCTCTCTCCCCTGCCTCCTTCCCTTGCCCACTGAAGCCAGACTGAGACTCATTTTTTCCAGCAGAACCATCCACCAGCCCTGCAGCCCCCTTTTTGCTCCCGCCTGTCGTACCTGCTGTAGCCAAGCCCACTGGGCTCACCATGCCATTGTCCTTCCCATAAAACATTCTCAGGGGCCCCTGCCAGGGCACATTTGCATAGAGCTGTTGCTTTAGGTCTGGCCCAGGTGCCACGGGCTGGAGGCCCATATGGGGCAGGTGGGAGTGTTTCCAGCCATCCCTGCCAGCCTCTTCCACGTGAAGCTTGAAGTTTTGTGCGTGGGCCTGGACTGGCAGGTCACTTCAGGGTCCCCAGCTCATCTGTCCTCTGTCTTTCACGTACCCACCACGAACCTACTGGAAGGGATGTTGGGGTTCCTTACAGGGAAAACGAAGAATGGCCTCTCTCCTCCTATGCTGGACACCTCCTTTGGGTCCTCTCGGTCTCTGTCTCAGTGTCACAAACCCTCAGACCTCTCCCTATGCCCCGGCCAGTTTCCCTCCCCAGTCTGAGCGCAATGGGACACAGGACTGAGTCCTCAGGAGTGTCCTCAAGGCTTGGCTGAGGCCCCAGGAGAGCAGGAGGCAGGGGTGGGATCTGAGAGCAACAGAGCTGGAAAGGACCCTGGGAGCCAAGTTATTCCTTCCTTTTACAGGTTAGAGAGGCTGAGACCCAGACAAGTGAAGTGACCTCCCCAAAGTCACACAGCCAGTTGGTGGCAGAGCCAGGACCAGATAAGCCTGCACCCCCAACTTCTGGTTTGGAGTACTTCTGCCCCACCCCCGGCAGGGCCGTGCTGGGCCAGTCCCCCTTGCCTTTTTCAGGGCTCTGTTCTTGTCTCTTTGGGTGACTAATCCACTGGCCCACTTGCCCTGTCACTATGAACACAGCCGGCCCCTGCAGCTGGCCTCTGTGGTCGCTCAAATGCAAGGAAACCAGGCCAGAATGTGGCCACTTGTAAAATCCCATCTGGTCCCTGGAAAGATGCCTTTGGCTGTCCCTATCCTACCCCCAGCCTTAGAGATGGACATCGGGGTGGCTGTGGCCAAGCAGTTGGGGTGAGGGAGGAGAGACTCATTCTTTTGCTTACGGCTTTGGCTTCCTGGGCCTATCGAGAAAGGAGCAGAAGTGGGAAGGGGGTGGAGGTGGGTTGGGTCAGGGCATTCGAGGCCCCACTGTTCACTGTGTCTTGTTCACTTCAAACTGTGAAATGAAGCCAGAGTGCTTTGGTGGGCAGGAAAGTGGAGGTGACAATAGTCCTTGAATGTTTGGAAACTTGTCTTTGGGAGATGCAGTTTGTCATTTCGGACTCTCTATCTGAGATCTGTGTCACCTGGCTTCTACTTATAGTCATTCCTCTGAGATTATCCTCTGTGAGCAAGTCAGTAGAGTTTTCCAGCCCCTGATGCCTCATCTGTCAAAGGAGGGGTTACAGTCTCCGCAGGCAGTCACACCAGATTGGGGCACTTGGGCATTCTGGGCCGAGCTCTGTGTAAGGCAGAATCAGCAGACCCAGACCCCCCCCATCCCATGGTCAGACCAGCATCCGTGGTCATCCGTGGGCATCCTGTCTGTCCATGCCCCAGCCCAGCATCCCCCCACCCTCCCTCCCTCTGTCTCCCTCCCTCCTTCTTCCTGCCTTCTCTCCTCCTCTGTCCCTTCCCTCTCTCCTTCCCCCTTTGCCGGTTGCTGGCCCAGCCCAGAGAATTGAAACCCTCTCTTCTCTGAGAGAATCCAACGTGAGGGGACCTCTCTGGCTGTTGTATTTTTCATAGAGCGAGAAGGGAATGGCTGGGGTAGGGGGGAGAAAGTCCTGTGGGGGTGGGCAGAGAGCGAAGATGTGAGGCAGCGAGAGGGAGGGAGAGTGGAGTGTGGAGAGATTTAGTTCCATCTGAAAGCTGTCGGTGCGAATCAAAGGCTTCCCTTTGAACCAGCAGCGCGATCTGGAGTGGAGAGCGTGGGGACTGCTCTGGCCCAGGGGGTTCATTACTGCTCGTTTGATAAATCCGGGGAGACAGGGCCTGTCCTCCACCACCCCCCTCTCCTGCTCCCTGGCTTCTCGTGTGCTTGGCCCCATTCCCTCCCTGGTTCCGGGCTGGCCTGGTAGCCTGGGCTCTGGGAACATGACCGCCAGGGCACGTGTGCGGTGACACGGGAGCAGACGGGTGCCCATGGCTGCAGAGACACGGACTTGAATGTAGAAGTCAGGAGGGGCGTGCGTGTGTGCGTGTGTGCATGCCGGCAAATGCGTGTGCTTGTGTGTTGTGGTACACGTGCCCACAAGAAGTGTACAGCGTGTGTGTGAGAATCTGTGAGCATTTCCAGCCTCTCTGGGATAGATTTAGAGGTCACTTCCTAGTTCTTGGTGAAATATAGGATTCGACCTCTCTGTCCTCCCCAGGCCTTTGGAGGAACAGAAGATGTGTTCACACAGAGACTGGCCTGGCTCTGGCCCCCAGTGCTGTGATGAAGACGGAGGAGGGAGTTGGAGGACAGAGACAGTGGCCCCAGGAAGATCAGTGTTAAGAAGGAGAGAGTGTCCCAGGAGAGAGGACAGCATTAAGGGCAGGTAGAGAGGTCTCTGGGGACAGGTTTGCACAATGGCCTGAATCTGAGCTGGGAGGTCCCAGAACTCAGCAGTAGCCAGGCTGTTCGGATGGCGTTCCAGGGGGAGCCAGGGGTCGGGTCCCTTGCTGTTTGCTGGCTCTGGTATTTACCGGCTGTGTGACTGCAGGGACGTTGCTTTATTAGGGATAAAAATTGTACCAACCCATTGGGTTGTTGTGTACAGTAAGTGAACTTGTGTCAGTGAGCGTGTGGCACGGTAAGCAGGGCTGTTGGCTGTTTCTACTGCTCCTGCAGGCGGCCAACAATGGCCTAAAGGTCGGTGTTTTGCGAATCACTGAAACCTCTCTGGGTGCTGCTGGTGGCTGCTCCAGCCTTGGGTACCGCTCTTCCCTTCCCGTAGGGACATTTACATCAAGCCTTCCCCTGTGTTGTCGGCAGAGTACAGGGTGCGTATGTGTGGCTCTAGGGCACTGGCCGCCCCCCGCCCCCCCTGCAGGTAAGCGGCATTCAGGTGAAGTCTAAGCTGTAGCTCGGGATCAGGAGCGGGTAGATGAGCGGAACTTAGGGGCACCCGCAGTTCTCTTCCGGGTGGAGGCTATGAAGCTAGTTCATTCTGCAGAGGCTTCTTGTAGCATGGCACAGTGCCAAAGGCGGGACTGTGGAGCCCAAAAGACCTGAGTTCAAATCCCATCTCTGCCACTTACAAGCTGCGCCTTAAGTGCCCTGAGCCTTATTTCCCTTTTGTCTAAAAAGGAAGTAATAATGACTGCCGCTGCCAGTGTTTTCTGCTGCTGGAAACGATGTGTATAAGGCATCTGCCCCGGTGCCGGGTATGGTCGGCATCTTGTAATTGGAAGTGTTCATTATTAAGGGACGTTGCTGAGGCTGAAGGGACAAGAACGGTAAATCAAATCATCCCTGTTGTCCAGGGGCTCCCGGGAGAGTGGGGGAGACAGAAACACGCACAGAGTAACTTCTAATCCCAGGGAGGCTGTGGTAACTGCCAACTCGAAGTCCAAACAGTGTGGTGGGAGACTAGGGAGGGAACGAGTTCAAGGCTGAGGTTAGAGGAGCTTTGTGCTATACGAACAGGGGTGGTGAGGGCCGTGGGTTAACCTGAAAGGAAGGAGGTCTAGGGGAGAGGTAGAGGGGAGGCTGGAGGGAAATCAGGGTCCCCCCAGCTCTCACCTCTCCTCACCTTGGCAAGAAGCACCAGGCTGCCTGCAGTATCCTCTGTTGCGCTCCAGATTTCTCCCCGGGTCCTTCAGAGCTCCCCTCACCCCTCAAGGCTCTGATCTCCTCCACCTTATTCAGCTGTTCACCTGCCTGCTAACCCTGGCAGAGCCTCCCAGGAGTCCCCTGTTCTGGTGGAACGATGCAGAGTCCAACACTGGGGCAGGGGGTGGGGTGCTGGCCCAGTGTGGCCACGGCCCCCACACCACCCTGCCCACCTCTCTGTCTTCCTCCCAGTCTCCACCCCTCTCCCTTCCTGCTTTCCTGCTTTGGCCTGGTCTCTGTGCTCTGTGGTGCGTTTGTCACACTGGCTTTTCCTGGTGATTTTCCCTCCCTCTGGACCCCCTATATGGGCCTGGCCTCAGCATGCATCTTTTCCTTCCTGGGCTCTTCCTAGCAGAGCTCTCCTCTTCCCTCCTCACTCCCCTCTCTCTTTTCTCTGCCTGCTCTCCCTGCACCTCTGTGTGGATGTCTGGCTCAGCCTCATTTGCACCTCTGCTGGCCTCCTCCTCGGCGTGTGTGTGAGTGTGCACGCTCCTGCACGCGTGTGCGCAGCTTGGTAGTTCTTTGCCTGCCTCCACGGCGACTGCTTAAGAGGTCACCATGTCTGTGATGGTGTCTGAAGTCGGGGAGGGAGCGAGATCTAAGCAGGTGGAAATTCACTTAAAAACACACACAGAATCGCAGAGTTGCACGCTCGCCCCAGACTGGAGCTCCCAGGATTTGACAGTGCAATGGGGGCACGTCTGTGTTCACTCTCTGTCTGTGGTCAGGCCCTGCCTGGCTCCCCAAGGCCACCTTCTCACCCCTCAGTGAGTGGATTCCCTGCATTTCTGCCTGGCGCTGGTTTTGTTTCCTGGAAGTGGGCACTGGTGCAGGGATGGGACTGAAATCTCACCCCAGTTCGGGGCAGGCTGTGCTTTGTGGCGTAGATGGTGGAAGGCCAGGCGGCCAGGACCTCGGAGGCGGGCGTGCTGGGACGTGTGCATGGGCTACCTGCTAGGCCACTTGTGTGGGTCCTTGGCACCTTCTTGACACTCCAGGACATATCAATACCTCATCCCCTCCTTTCAGTATAAGGCCACTAGGACACTTCCACCCTCTCTTGACCAAACAGTTGCGCCCTGTCTGAGGTCTGCACCTCACTGCTCACTTCCCAGGCTTTCTCCTCCACTCCCTCACATCCCCCATCATTGCATTGGAACCTTCCAAACCTGTTCCCCTACCCTTCAGCCCTGCTCCACATTCCCTTTTCCCAGGGAGCTTCCCAGGACCAACTCCAATTCCTGCCCCCAGCACTGTCTCTCCTCTCACTGGGGGGAGGATGCTGTCCCCCTCACTCCTGGCCTGCCTCTCCTCTGCTGAAGTCTGGAAGTAGGGCACGCTCTGCCTCCTTTTCTTGGTGGGGTGTTGCAAGGCAGGACTGTTTGCAGTTTGCTCACTCTCCTCTGCAGATTTATTCAGAACCTCTGTGGTGTGCCCAGTGGCCAGGCCCTGTGCCCGGTGGTGGGTCTTGGGCTATGAGTGACATAGTCCAGACTCCAAGAGTTGCCTCTAGGGCTGGGCAGGGAGGGGGCGGCCGCGCGCTGCAGTGTGGTCCCTGCTATAGCAGAAGAGAGAAGTGAGTACAGGTGCTCCGAGGGAATGCATGCAAATCACGGAAGACTTCCCAGAGGAGGTGACTGTTTGAATCAGAAAGGGAGAGAGGCTTCCGCTCACAGAACCTGTGCAAGAGTGGGGAGGGTGACAGAAGCCTGGCATATGCAGAGTAGAGAGAACAGGGCATGGCAAAGAGCAGGCTTCGACTTTCCCCTAATTGTGAACCAGGCGGGCATAGCCTGGGGGCATCTGGACGCTATCTCAGGGGCTGTCTTGCCTGCAGGGGTTGTTTTGGGACCCGAAAACATTGCCTGTGACTTTTGTGGGCTCAAGATCTAGGCTGCCTTTCCATCAAGTTAAATTCCCAAGACCCCTTCGTTTCCCCTCCTGTCAGGACTGTCTGCAGGGTCATTGCTTCCGTCTCCCTGTCTCTGGACGAAGTGGCTTCAAACAGGCCCAAACCAAGAGAAAATGTTACTTCAAAGTCCCCAGAAAGACATAACTACCTCCTTTGGCAGGTCTCTGGTCAGGTTTCTGGCTGTCTCTCCAGTTGTCTAACTGCTCAGGGTAAACAGTGATCGTAACTACCGTTTAGCGGGTACGTGCGAGAGACTGTACCAGGCATTGTGTTCACCTCATCTCGTTTGGCTTTCACAGCACCTGGGAAGCAGGCGTTATCATCTCCCAGTTTAGCAAGCAGGAAAATGAAGCTTAGAGAGTAAGTAGCTTGGCCAAGGTCACTCGGTTGAGAAGCCACACAGGCAAAATGTAAACCTTAGTCTGTCTCCTAAACCTGTGCTCTTAGTGTTCGAGCAGGGAGGGATCTGCGGTCCTTGGTCCAGGCTTGTCATTGTGCAGGTGAGCACGTGGAGGCCCGGATGGGGAAGTGACATGGCCAAGGTCACACCACTCCTCACTCCAGCAAGCTCCCCATCTCCCGAATCTGACTCCCGGTGCCCCCCACCTCCATCCTGCCACAGGGCCAGTCACCTCCTCACTCCAAGTGGACACGGAGCCAGCTGCTCACTGTCCTCTGGAGACGTCAGCAGGAGACCAGGATGTCCAGGCCCCATGCAGGAAAGCTATGAATATAAATTCCATCTCTGAGCCAGAGCTCACCAGCCACCCCACTCTGAAGCCCTTGACTTGGGCTCCGGGGGCTGTGGGAAGGAGAAACGTGAGTGTGGAGAGTTTGCAGCATGTAGCTGCACTAGAGAAATGCGCAAGGATATGAATAAATTTGAATAATAATGAAGGCAATGCCTGAATTAATAATACAGGCTGCTCACCTGACCCACCCCTCTCCCAGGATCTCAGCACCTGCCACACTAATCCTTCAAAATGTGTGTGAGCCTTATCCTTTTCTCCTTTAGAAGATGTGAATGGGAGATCAGGTCAGCAGAGTTTGGGGAGACCCTCTTACAGTACAGGAGAGAGACCCTGTTTCTAACTTCCTGGCCCCTGCAGACCCAAAGAGCTGTACCTGCATGCTTAAAGTAAGGAGGCTGCCTACACTATATCATATCTTGGCCACCAGCCCACTCCTGGCCCCTGCCACCTCTTTTTCAGTCCCCTTTGTGTGCAGCATCCAATGTGGATGGATGTCAGATGTCCAGGGGGAGGAGAGATCATGACTCTCAGTCTTAGAGGAGAGGTTCCTGTTCTGGTAAACAGTTATGGCAAAGGCCCACCTATCGGCTGCCCTTTACCCTGTGACAAGCGAAAACATGGGCATGAGCCCTGGTAACTTGAGAGAGGACAGCAGGGCTGCGTGATGGGACCAGTTGTGTTTGCCCAAAAGGCCAAGGGATTAGCCTAGGAGGGCTTCCTGGAAGAGGGGGATGTGGGGCAAGTTTGGAAAGAGGGGGAGAAATGGGGCCGGAGGAGAAAAAAGAAGGGAGGGATGAGACTAGGATCTGTCATGGCTTAGAGGGAGATCTTGGAATGGGGAGGGGTGAGTTAAGTTTGCTTACACGCAGTAGTGATGGCAGGTTAGAGAAATTTTGGAAAACTGGGTTTGGAAAGGGTTGGATTTGGGGATTTGGCCTCTGCAAAGACTCCTGAGCCTAGGGAGCAAAAGAGGGAGGAGACCCTGAGTTCTGGGGAGAGCTGATTTTGGTTACCTGGTGTGACAGGTTGGGGGTGAGGCAAGGAAGCCCAGACCTCTCCCTTTGCTGTCCTCCAGCCTCTCAGTTGCCCCTCTTCTCCTTTTCCCACAGCCTGGCGAAGGAAGCTGAGCCCACAGCTCCTGTAGCTCTGCAGGGAGTCTAGGCCTGCCCCACCGCTGGGGCTGACCAGTGCTGGTTGGAGCGGGTGGTGGGAGTGGTGGGGGAGAAGAAACCCGCAATGCAATTCCCTGCTCCATTTAGGCTCCACAATTAAAGGCAATTACTCTGCAGTTCTCTAATCAAATGCTCCCGGCCGAGCTGCCAGCCAGGCAGCCATGTGTAGCTCCCACAGCCGGAGGGAGAGTGGAACAGAGTCACGTGGCCTCTCAGCTCCCACCGTGTTAGTGTGGGAGGCTGGGGGTGTGCAGGTGTGTCCACGTGTATACACTCACGCCCCCAGCACTTAGGAGCAAGGAGTAAACACACAGAGCAGTGCAAGCATGCCAAGAAGTGCATTCAGAGCTACTTGGTTTTGGATACACTCCCCACCCAGGAAGCTTCTGTACACACGTGTGGACACGTGGACATGCCTGCCCCATAAAACCTATGCACTTGCTGGATGCATTCAAGGGAGAATTGTACCTGGCATAGTTGCACGCATGTGGTGGCTCATGTCGGCTCCTGTTGGCTCACATGACACATGTCCAGCTAGGGATCATGGTAGAATAGGCCCAAGTCCCAAGGATTGAGGGGGGCTGCAGCATCACCAGCAGCCATCATTATGAATGCACCACCCGTTGTTAACATGTGGGTGGGGGTGAGGCAGGGGCTGGTAGAGGAACAGCCCAGGCCCTGGGGATCAGGGGCTCAGGCTCTCATCCCAGCTCTGCCATTAACTCGCTGGGTGCCCTTGGGTAAGTTACTCTTCTCCCTGGACCTCCTCTGTAAAATGAGAGGGTTGGACTAGACCCATCTCCGAGAACTTTACATAACACTGCACCACTTTCAACGATGGCCAAGTACTTCAGCTCCTGAAACCCATTCTCGTGGGCCATGGAGGGGAAAGGAATAAAAGGCAAGCGGGTGACATCTTGGAGGGAAGGGGCTGAGGCTGAAGTGGAGCAGACACCCGAGAGTCCTCCTCCCCAGCCTGAGGTTCTCTCCCTCCTGCCTCCTGCAGAGTGTGTGTTGGAGAGGGTGGCCTCTTGGGGGACCCCTCTCCTCACTCATGTCCTTACCCAGTGCTGCCTTTGGCTTGCAGGGACCCAGACCCGCTTCAGCCAGGAGCCAGCCGACCAGACTGTGGTGGCCGGACAGCGGGCTGTGCTCCCCTGTGTGCTGCTCAACTACTCTGGGATTGTGCAATGGACCAAGGACGGGCTGGCTCTGGGCATGGGCCAGGGCCTCAAAGGTGAGTGCAGCCGCCCAGCCACCCAGCGTCCCAGCTGTCTCATCTTGGCACCCTTTTCCCATTCCCAGCATAGATTTCTGGACTTACCATCCCGTAGTGTCCTCACCACCTCCTCGGCGCTCCAGCCTCCCCTCCCTGTCCTCTCCAGCTCCATCTCCACCGCTTTCCCAACCCCCAGCTCTGCCTTTTCTCCCACCGCGGACTGGCTCAAGGAAGGCAGCACAACGCCAGAGAGGTCAAGGGAAACCAAGAGACCTTTACCTGAGAGAGCTTCGGACAGACGGACAGACAGACGCCCTGAGGGGCGCCACAGGCAGAGGTCTAGCAGGAGAAACGGCAAAGGGAGGAGAGAGCACAGGCCATTTCTGTGTCCTGCAAGTGTCTTATGCCGGGCTGGCTCTGCTCCAGCCTCCCTCCTCCCCCTGCACGGGCGATGTCTGCTCAGAGGCCAAAAACTCATATCAGCCCGAGCACTCATTTATTTATTCATTCAACAAGCCTTTATTAAGCTCTGGTATGTAGCTGGTGCTGAAGCAAATGTAATGAGTCAGTCAAAAACAAAAAAGCAACCTCCCGTATTCTGAAGCAAGTAAAGAGTAACCTTTGGAAAGGCCACCTGACAGGGTGGATGCGGGGTCGGGACGGCTGGATTCTAGTCCTGCCTCCACCGCCTGCCGGCTGGGTGACCTCGGGAAGGGCACTCCGCCTCTCTGGGCCTTCGTGTACTGAATGTGACACAGGCATGGTAGTTGCAGGCCTGCCTGCCCTGAAAGTGCATTTGTGAGTTTTGGACCCAATGAGAGAATGTGCTTTGTGAAAACACACTGTGAGCAGTAAAGCACGGTGATGATGTCAGTATGGGAGGGGTCTGTATATTTCCATTCTCATTATTTTTGTGGGGGTTGAGATGATTTGCTGTGGGCTTCATGTGTTAGCACAGGTGGGGGAAATTTGTCTGTGTAGAGCAATCCGTATAAAGGAAAGCGATGGGTCTGGTGCATCCATTGATGATAGAAAGAGAAAGAAACTGGGAGAGAGAGATCGATAGATATGGAGTGAGAAGGATCGATAGCCTCTGGACAGAGGGAGATAATGGGAGGCAGCCATGGTGGGGAACAGGGGAGGGGAGGACAGCGGAGGGACGGGGGTGGCAGCCTGAGGGAAGGAGAGCAAGGGAGACTGAATTGGAGACCCCCACCCCTGCCTCAGCCACCACAGGAAACCAGGACTCTGGTTTAGGGGCTTTTCGGGCAGCTGGCGGGGGCCCTGCCTCATCCGCCCTCCCACGGCGCAGGGGCGAGGCCTCGGCCTGCCTCGGGCTTCCCTCTGCCTTGCAAGTCCCGCACAAGTGCCTCCAGTGAGCTCCCGTCTGTGCTGTGGTGCCCTATATTTCCTGGCGCCCACATGCTCTGCCTCTCTCCCCCTCTCCTTTTCTCCCTGCTGTCTGCCTTTTTTCGCTCCTCTTTCTTTCCTATTATTATGAGAGACATTTGTCTGCAAACAGCTTCAGAGATTTCCTCTGCTCCTGCTCCCCTCTCCGCCTCTGCCTCCCTCCTGTCCGCTCCTCCAGCTCTGTGGCTCCCAGCCTCGCCACGGGGTCGTGACAACAGGCGCCCGTGTTGGGGACCTCACCCTCTCCCCTGACAGTGGCGTCCAGCACAGGGCACAGGGAGGAGTGCTGGTCTGGGTCTGTGTGGGCCCTGGCAGGGGACGAGGGGTGGGCAGAGGAGTGTCTTTAGGGGCAGGGCCGTCTCGGTTCCAAGGTTGGGGCTCACCCCGGGCCTCGCCCTTTCTGTTTCTGCAGCCTGGCCGAGGTACCGGGTCGTGGGCTCCGCGGACGCCGGGCAGTACAACCTGGAGATCACGGATGCCGAGCTGTCTGACGACGCCTCCTACGAGTGCCAGGCCACGGAGGCCGCCCTGCGCTCCCGGAGGGCCAAGCTCACCGTACTCAGTAATGACCCCAGCGCCCTTCAGTGCCTCTCTGTGTCCTGGCATCCCCTCCTGCTCTCCACTTCCCTCTTCAGGGTTGCAGCTTCTCCTCTCTGTTGCTGGCCTCATCCCTGCCCCCACCGTCCCACTGTCCCTGGTTTTCCCTCCCCAGCTCCTTCTTTAAACTTCCCCCAAAGCTAGGTCCAGGTAGAAGAGAGTAGAGCAGGACGCGGGCCACTGGCAGGACACGCGGGCTGCGTGAGGCCTGGTGTCCTCTCTGCTCCAGCCTGTGCCCAGGCCACTCAAGGACAGGGCTTTCAGCTTCTGGACACAAAGCTGTGGGGACAAGTCCCCACAGGAGCAGGGAAGGGTGGGGTGATGGAAATGGGGTTCTCCTGTCCCAGCTCTCCTGGCGGACGGGCTTGTTGGTGAGGGAGCCCCTCCCTTCTTCCTTCTGCCCCTCTGCTGCCCAAGAGCCCAGAAAGGGCCCCCTTGATCCTTCTCCACCTCCCCCCAGCTGCCTCCTTTGCTCCCCCAGCCTCACCCTCCTCTCAGGTTCACCTGGGGGGCTCCTCGGGGAGCAGGGGAGCAGGGCTGGAAGGGACGGGCCTTGGGGCTGAGATCCGAGGGGCTGTGTCTGGACGGCTGCTGTGGGAGGACCGGCTCTCGGAAGCCAAGCGCCTGGCAGCCACCCGCTCACAGGGACTGAGCAGATGTCCCTCTATGGTAACCCCCGAGGCCATTTGCATAATGAGGGGACTCTCTCTCCCACACAGTGCAGGAATGAGGCCAGCGCCCGCAGGCCCCCAGCCCGCCCTGCCCACCCGGCCCCCTCTGTCTCTCCCCAGGCCTCACCCCTGCCTGCCTCTGGGCCCATCAGTCTTCCCGCCTCTTCCTGCTCTGTTGTCTCGTGGTGCCCTGCCTCTGCTGTGCTTTCTGTCTCTGGCTAGGACTCTGTCTGCCTGTGGCCCTCCATCTTCCCTTTTGTCATTGACTCTGTCCCTGTCTTTTATCCTGCCTCTTTTTCTTCCCTCTAACCTGGAATCACTGAAATGGGGGGAGGCGCCAGGATGGATGGGAGGAAGGAGAGAGGAGCCGAGATGAGTGAGCCTGGACACAAGGAAGCTTCATTCTGTGGGGGAGGGAGGTGAGAAGGTGACAAGCTGTCCTGGCGTAGCGGGAGGAGTCCTGGACTGCTGGGGTCAGGAGACCTGGGCTCCAGATGCTCCTTGGCCATTTTGTCACCACGGCCATGAAGAGGTGATGACCCCTGGGCATGGCTTTCCTCACCGGTAATGTGGCACAATGACATCAGCCTTTTCTTAGCAACTGCTGCTTTGCTGCACAGGGACTTGTAAACTGTGAAAGTGGGCGAATGTGAGGCGTCAGAGTAAGTGAGGACTGGAGGGACTCAGCGGCCGATTTCTTTGGCTGTACAGGCCCTGGAGGACTGGGATTCATGGCCGGTGGATGACTTGCTTTTCCTCTCTAGGACTAAAATGGGAAGAATTAGCGAGGAACAGGATTGAGGTTAGAGAGCAAAAATAAGAGGGTGAACATGGGGTGCCAAGACACAGTCTTCCATCCCTCACTGGCGGTGGGCAGCCCCATGCTGGACCAGGCACTCCAAGGGAACCACGAGATGCTTAGGAAGCCTTATCCCTTCTTCTTCCTCCCTAACTGCCTCTATGTTGGACCCTGGAAGGTGCTACTTCTGCCCAGGAGAACGCTCATCCTCATGAGGGGTCCTTGATACTCTTCTTTTCTCTCTCCTACCCCAGCACAGAGACAGAGAGATAGAGAGAGATGAAGAGAGGCCAACTAAGCCCCTCGGTGCTGCTGGAATAAGGGCTTATAATGGCATCCAGTGGCTTGGTCCATCAAGGAAGGCTTCCTGGAAGAGGAGAATGTCAGTGGGAACTCTAGATGGGGGAGTGCCTTGTTAAAAAGAGTGCAGGTCAATGAGAGAGAGCTGCAGGAGCAGGGGAGCCGACAGCCTTGTTGGGGGGGCATGGCGGGTGTGGAGGTGTGGGCCTCACTGGCTGCCGGGGGAGCTTGGATGGGTGGGAGGAGCAGGGAGAATCCCCAAGAGTGATGGAGCTGAGAGGGAGACGGGGGTGGTTAGTCCAGCTGCTCTTGTCTTCTCACTCTCTGTCCTCATTGTCTCTCTCTCGGACTCGCAAACACCCTGCCACCTGCAGCAGGTGAAGGCAATAAGAAAGCGTGACATTTTCTGCATCCCTTCCTGCTTACCCGCTTGCCTACAGCCTTTGCTCATGGCAGCAGGGCCCAGAGACTGGGCAGGGCAGAAATGAGGAGTGTGCCATGCCCAGTGGCTGGTAGCAGCCTCCCTGCACACCGCCAGCCCCATAGACTCACCTTCTCCCCAGCCATGGCCCCCAAGCCCCTTCCTCCCCTGCTCCCCAGGCCAGCCTTCTTCACAGAATGGCCTCGCCCATTCCTCCTTACAGTCCACAGACCTGCACCCCCTCATCATCCCTAGTGATAAACAACTCGAGGGCTGCGTGAGGAGCGTGGCTTAGGGGTCTGGTGGGCCTGGCCCACACCCCAGCTCACCCTCCTGCCTCTGAGCACATTTGCTTAGCCTTCTTGAGCCCCAGCTCCTTATCTGTAAAATGGGGTTAATGGTATTTACCATGAAAGGGTTAATGAAATATACTTCATGGTACAGGTTAAATAAAAAGTATATACATGTGGCACTTTGGCCAGCCATGATGAACATCCAGTGAACGGTAGAAATTACTGTCAGTCATATCATAGTTTGCAGTTGGCTTCACACTGTTGATTCTTGTTTCACTTCTACAATAACAACTCTAAGGAATAGGGGTCAGTGTTATTTTTGAAACTTTACAAACAAGGAAACTGAGTCAACAGGCATGTCGGCATATTGACATGCAAATCCCAAACTCTTGTTCATAAACACATGCACATCTGGACTCATGACCTCTGACAGCTGGCTGAGCAGACACCTCAACAGCTTTATTTTCCTTTGCCCCAATACAGAGGACAGGGTCAGGCTTATGGAGGATGGGCACAGAGTCTGGAAAACTGTAGAGCAAGGTAGGCTGGTGGCACAGGTGACAGATGGACGGTCTTTGCCTGAACAAAGGGAACAGGAACACTATAAGGGCAAGGAGACGGATGCCTTCCCCTCGGGGGGACTCCGCACATCTGGGCACACATCTGGCATGGCATCTCCTAAGGGCTGTGCCCACCCGGACCACACTCTTGGTGTGACCTCAGAGGGACCCAGGCAGACCAGGAGACCCTGAGTGGTGGCTCTTTATCCATCTCTCTCCACCTTTTTCTACTTCTGAAGCTGCTTCCCACCCATCCCCAAACCTGCACCCATCTGGCACTGGAACCAGATACACCCGGGATCTGGGAGGAGGGGCCAGGATGCAGAAGATAATTAGCCTGGCCAGAGTTGTAAGTAAGCTAACGCATTCTGCCTGTGACAGTTTATACACACTATCATATCCGACCTTCGCAAGGGTCCAGTGAGTAGGCATTGTTCTGCCTCTGATGAAAAAACTAAGATTAAGTGACTTTAGGGACTCACCCAAGATCACACAACAGGTAAACAAGAGTGCCAGGATTTGCAACCAGGGCAGCCTGAGTCTAAACTTCATTCTTTTCCCGCTACATCACCTGGCATGCCTGAGTTGAACAGAATGCTAGGACTGGCTGCAAGGTTTCTATCTACTAGGACCCCCAGCGTGGAGACCTCCATTTCATAAACTTGAGGACAGCCCTGCCCACCACTGGGCTCCATGGGCTGCCCAGGATCTCCTCTCTAGGGTTCCCTCTGGAAAGCTCCTTCTTAGTCTTTCTTTCCCAGGAAGAGGCAAGCAAATCCCTTCTCATTTCTGGTTGAATACTGGGTGGACCAGAAATTATAATCAAAATCCTTCTGCCTTTTTATCATCAGTCACTTATTCATTAATTCAGCAAATAGCCCTGAGCATCTGTTACCACCCAAGCTCTGGACTAGACACTGGGGGTTTGAGAGTAAATAAGAAGCAGCCCTTGCCCTCAGGGAACTTGTGGTCTCATTACTTTAGCATTTGAAAGCCTTGGAGATGGGGTAGGGAGAGGCCTCCTATTTGCTAGCATCAGACACCTGATCAATTCAATTCCTTAAGCATTTATTAAGCGCCTACTTGGGTCACATTCTAGGCACTGGTGACCATATAAATATTAGTGAGACAGGGTCCCTGCTTTTCCCAGGGGATAACAGTTTTGGTTGAGGTGGGAGTTGATAATTGTTATAAGTAACCCAAATCCAAGGTAGATGGTGCAAAGAGCTCCGGGTGAGTGACTGGCTGGGACCACCGTGGGGGCTTGGGGTTGTGGCAGGGAAAGTCTTGTGCATCAACTGGGATTTGGACAGGATGGGTAGCACTTCAACAGAAGCTGTAAAGGGAGGGCATGCCACATGGAAAGAACAGTATATGGAAAGATGAGGAGGTGAGAAATTAACGGTCTTGGCTTGAGAACCCCGGGGTGGGAGGCAGAGGTGCTTGGAACTCATGCCCAAGGCAGTTGTAGCCATTGAAGGTGTCTGAGCAGGAGAGTGGCACAGTCTTAGCTGTGCTCTAGGGAAATAACCTGCCAGCAGTGTGACATGAGATTGCTGCAACAGGCCTGTCCACCTGGCGGCTGCAGGGCGGAGGAGAAGACAGGAAGGGAGGCTGTAAGAAGCCAGAGAGGGTAGCCACCTTTCCTCATCAGCCCCCGACAGCGGGTGCTGTACTCAAGCCGTGTGATAGCCCAGCCCCTTCCTGAGCTTGTGGTCACCTCCTCCGTCTGTTCCGTGTAGGTTTAAGCAATGGTAGGGGCATGTAGTACCAAAAAATAATGCAAGCTAGGAAAGAAGAGCTGATGGGCTGGGGAAGCTTGTGAGCTGCGGGCCTAGGGTGAGGCCACCACAGGAGCAATGGAGACAGCGATTGTGAGTTAGGGGATAGGGTGTCACCGCCTGCCAAGAGGTGGACGTACATGCAGATGGAGGGGTGCCGCCAGGGGCAGGGATTGGGTCATCAGGCCTGACTTTGCTTTGCTCTCCCCCGCAGTCCCCCCGGAGGACACCAGGATTGACGGAGGCCCTGTGATTCTGCTGCAGGCAGGCACCCCGCACAACCTCACGTGCCGAGCCTTCAACGCCAAGCCTGCAGCCACCATCATCTGGTTCCGGGATGGGACACAGCAGGAGGGTGCCGTGGCCAGCACGGTGAGCCCTGGCTGGCCCCCCGGCTCCTCCTGGGCTTAGCTCCCAGGTCACCTCTCCTCTCCCACAGGGGGTTGACTGCCGACTTGGAGGGACACGGAAGCGGCCTTTGAGGTCATCTAGTCCAATCCACTCATTATACAGTTGGGAAAATTGAGGTCCAGAGAAGTGAATTCCCAGGTTCACTGTGCCATTCAGTAGCTGAACAGAGACTAAGAATAATAGTCATAATAGCTGCCAAGGATCAAGCAGCACCTACTGTGCGCCAGGTACCATGCATGCTAAGCACTTTATGGACAGTCTTAATTCTCACAGGAGTCCCATAAAGAAGGTGTTACTTCAGTTCACAAAGGAGGAAACCGATATTCAGAGAGGTTGAGTGACTTGCCCAAGGTCACACAGCTGGCAAGCTGCAGAGCTGGGATTCGTTCCTGGGTCCGACTGTGATCTCCACTGGTCACTTCTACCCCCTTCCTTCAGCATCTAGTTGGCATATCAGCCCAACCATCACAACTAAAAGTCTGGGGAAGCAGGGACTATTGTATGCATTTTATAGATGAGGAAGCCGTGGCAGAGAAAGGCATCAAGTGACTTGCCCAGGGTCACATGGCGAAGTGGACGGTACAGCTGGAGTGAAAATCCAGATCACATAGTTGGGGTTCCTTCTGCAGCCGTGGGCAAACGTGTACGTGTGCCCAGCCCTTTGCTAGGTGCTGCAGGGGACGCTTCTCAGTGTGGAGAGAGAGGTGTTCACCTGTGTTCCTCGGTGCAACCCCAGGGGGTACCTGGATTCTGGCTTTAGCTCTGCCCTTAACACACTGTATGACCTTGGATGATTCACTTCACTTTTTTCGGGCCTTAGTTTCACCATTCGACAAATGATGATTTGTCCTCAACCAAGAACTCTGTTATTTCTCTCCAGTAGGGCTAGCTACATGATTTGAAATATTTTGGCAATGAAACAGGTTGAATGTTAATGGCCATTTGTCATCCACCCCCTTTTTTCACATTTACTAAAGACAGTGGAGTTCAGGAACAGCAGAAGGGAGCCAGTGTTACGGTACCGGCCGGGTGCCGCTCCAGGCCAGCAAGACGTGTGCCGGGCCGTCAAACTTCAGGGCCTTCCTTGGTTAATAGTGTGGCTTCCCTTAGGCAGTTTGTAATGTGGAAAAACAGCTCGAGAGGTCCGGTGACCATATTTGGGGGCTTCAGTTTGGGTGCCACTGAGGCAGTGTGAGACTGAGGCATGAGTCCCTTCCCTGCTCTCAAGGAGTTTACAGTTCAGCAGGAGAGACCCAGCAGCGGACCACTCACTCACACACGGTGCCTCGGAGCAAGGCTGGATTGCCCAGAGCTGTGTGCAGGACAAACAGGCTGTAAGGGGCACAAGTTCAGGCTGGGAGAGAGTCCTGAGGGCTTTGCTGGCTGCGGAAGACTTTCCAAAGGATGATGGACTTGGAGCTGGACTCACGAAGGGTGAACTCTAATGGAAACTGTGGGCTTCAGTTAGCAATAATATATCCATATGGGTCCATCAGTTGTAACAGATATATTGCCCTAATGTAAGATGTTAATGCAGGAAATGGTGAGGTGGGGGAGGAGAGTATATGGAAACTCTGTACTTTCTGCTCATTTTTTCTATAAACTTAAAACTGCTCTAAAAAATAGTCTATGAGCTGGGTGCAGTGACACACACCTGTAGTTTCAGCTACTTGGGAGGCTGAGGCAGTAGGATTGCTTGAGCCCAGGAGTTGGAGGCCAACCTGGACAACATAACAAGACCCTCTCTGAAAAAAAAATTAATAGAATAGTCTATTACTTAAAAAAAAAAAAAAAAAAAAAAGCATGGGGAAGATATTGTGAGGAGGGAAGGGGGCTGAGCTTTGGGTTAAAGTACCCCTCCAGCAGAAGCCCAGCTCTGAGTTGGGACATCTTGAGAGCAGGGGGGGAGGGCTTTGGGCTGACCATGTCTCCCACCCTTGTCCCATGCCAGGAGTTGTTGAAGGATGGGAAGAGGGAGACCACCGTGAGCCAGCTGCTCATTAACCCCACAGACCTGGACATCGGGCGTGTCTTCACCTGCCGCAGCATGAACGAGGCCATCCCGAGTGGCAAGGAGACTTCCATCGAGCTGGATGTGCACCGTGAGTGGGATTGGGGATGGGTTGGGGTGGGGCGGAGCAGTCTGGGGCAGTTAGGAGGGGAGGAGAATATAAGCAGCCCTTTGAGAAACACAGAATGAAGATCCTCCCCAGGCCCCTGGACAAATGCTCATTTTCTCTTAGATTCCCTGGTTCTGAACTGGGGGTGCTAAGAGCTGGCAGAAGGGGCACCGGCTGTGGAGTCAGGCAGTCCTGGTCTAAACCATGTGATTTGGGGCAATGATTTAATCTCCCTGAGCCTCAGTTTCCCAGTTCTGTACACTTGAGAGAATAAAACATGGATCTGCAATCCCTTAACCCAAAGCGAGGCTCTTCATTGTCTTTTATTAAACTAATAGTCTTACGTTTCACTGCAGATGAATTAACGTGTGTGACTGTGGAGTATTGCTGCCGGGGGTCTTGCACAGTAAACAGTCTGCACACAGCATTACTTTTCTAAAATCTGAAAAATTCCAAATTTTGAATTGCATCCTAGTCCCAGGGGTTTCAGATAAGGGACTGTGGACCTGTGCCTGCTTCTTGGGGTTGTGAGCCTTAAGTGAGATACAGTGTGAGATCATCTAGCGTGGAGTGTGCTCACCTGGTAGGTGTGCAAGAAATTCCCTCTGCCCAGGGAACTGTGGGGCACGGCGGTCCTTGGAGATGCCCCTACCCCATTCCTTTTAGTGAGCCAGGAGACCTCACACTGACGCCTAGTGGCCACAGTGGGTCATTAATCCCTTGAATAATTTGTCCTTCAGTGGTGCCATCCTTGGTGGTCACCTTAGCTGGCCCCCTAGAGGCTCTGTGTGGAAAAGGGGAGGAAGACAGCTTATTTATTGGAGCTGCAGTAAATAACACTGCAAACTCAAATTCCCAGATCCCCCCAGAGTGGTGAGGTCTGAGTATATGTACTAAGGAGGAAAAAAGAAACTCAAGGCACAGAAAAGACCAACCCTGACTCCCTGTCCCCTACTTTGCAGACCCTCCTACAGTGACCCTGTCCATTGAGCCACAGACGGTGCAGGAGGGTGAGCGTGTCGTCTTCACGTGCCAGGCCACAGCCAACCCCGAGATCCTGGGCTACAGGTGTAGGGTCAGGGGCTGGGAGCGCTCTGGGGTGTGATACCGCAGAGGCCCTTGAGGCTGGGCGGGGGGTGGGGGACCCACGTCACTGGATCTAGTTGGGAGGGTTCAAGCCCTGACCCCTCCTCTGTGGTGCCTCCTCCCCCAGGTGGGCCAAGGGAGGGTTCTTGATTGAAGACGCCCATGAGAGTCGCTACGAGACGAATGTGGATTATTCCTTCTTCACGGAGCCTGTGTCTTGTGAGGTCCACAACAAAGTGGGGAGCACCAATGTCAGCACTCTAGTAAACGTCCACTGTGAGTAGCAGGGAGGCAGGACGGGGACCGGGCGCAGCAGCCTCTAAAGGCCTGGGGTGCAGTGGGGGTGGCTCTACGGGTGGGGAGGCAGCAGGTCAGGATGGGAGCTGAACTCCGATGGGCTTGAGACCCTCACGAGAGGCTTCTTCCTACCTCAGTTGCCCCCCGGATCGTGGTTGACCCCAAACCCACGACCACAGACATTGGCTCTGATGTGACCCTCACCTGTGTCTGGGTTGGGAATCCCCCCCTCACTCTCACCTGGACCAAAAAGGACTCAAACATGGTAAGATTCCTGCCTGTGCTGAATGCTGGGAGGAAGGGGTGCGGCCATGGGGCGTGTAGAGGGAGAAAGTGGAGGGGGGTTCAGCATTATTTTTCAAATTGAACCTGGGTTATTTCTAGGGTCTTGGGATTAGGAGGAGAAGGACAGAGCTTGCAATCACCCCAGCCCTTCTCACAGGACAGTGGGCCAGTGCAGAGGCAGAGGGAGCCGGGTGGGGTGGGAAGAGGCCTGAGGCAGAGGTCTGGTGAATGAATGATGCTGCACAGGGAGGTGGGGAGGCTGGGGGGAGGGGTTCCCTGGATTCTACTGAGACCCACTTTAGATAGTTTGGGCCAGAAATGTGGGAAGAGGAATTTCAGAGCAAAATGTCCTACCTCATTTGGCAATAAAAATACTGGAACAGAAGAAGCTGCTTCCTCTTAAAATGATTGCAGCCTGCACCTGCTCTCTCTGGCCTCCGCCACGTGCCTGCCCACCATCGCAGAGACGGTGTGTTCATGTGCCAACCTGCGTAGGGTCAGGGCATGGGCCAAACGGACTCGGGAACCCATTTCCCTTCTGGGAATTCACTTGTGGCCCTTCCTGCTTTCTTTCCAATGCCTCCGATGCGGGGGCCCTCTTGGACCTAGGGGTCCAGGCCTCCTGGCTCCCCACCCGAGGCTGCTCTCTCTGCCCAGGTCCTGAGTAACAGCAACCAGCTGCTGCTGAAGTCCGTCACTCAGGCAGATGCCGGCACCTACACCTGCCGGGCCATCGTGCCTCGGATCGGAGTGGCTGAGCGGGAGGTGCCACTTTATGTGAATGGTGAGTGGCCTGAGGTGGCCGGGGCCTGGGTGGGCAGGTGCTGCGGGTCCTGACTGGCCCTGACCGTGTGATTTCTTGCTTGCAGGGCCACCCATTATCTCCAGCGAGGCGGTGCAGTATGCTGTTAGGGGTGACGGTGGCAAGGTGGAGTGTTTCATTGGGAGCACGCCACCTCCAGACCGCATAGTGAGTGCGGGGCCGCCTGGGAACAGCCAGCCCACCCTGTCTCTCTGCTGGGGCCCTCTGGCTTTGTTCCCTTGGCCTCCCATCCCTTTTCCATCCTTTTCATCCTCTGCCTTTCTGTCTCTCTGTCCCTTTACCACTCACGTCCCACCTGCAGCTTTACTCGTGTGGCCCCAAGCAAATGACTCAGTGTTCAGCCTCAGTTTCCTCATCTATGAAGCAGAGGCAATAACTCCCACTTAAGAGGGTTGCTGTGAGAAGTCCCTGCAGCCACAGGTGCGAGAAGCCTAGTGGGGCAGCCACTCGATTCATCCTTAGTTCCCCTCTCTTTCCCCTGGGCTGACGCTCTTGCTGTCTCTTACCCTGCAGCATCCTGCCCTCGCACTGCCTCCCGGTCTCTCCCCTCCCTGCCTGCCCTCTCCCCTCTCTCCCGTCAGTCTTCTGCCCCACTGCTCTCTTCTATCTCCTGCCTTCCTCCCACCAGCCCCTCGCCACTCTCCTCCCTCCTTTCTCCTCTCCCCCACACCAAGAGCCATTAATTCCTTCCGTGACCATTAACCGTCAAACCCCTCATCACATTTAATGACCATTTGGCTAACTCCAGGGCTGCCCAGGGACACTTCATTACCACGGCCGCCCGGCTCTGCTCCCGGGAGGCTTTCCCTGCAGAGCTGGGAGGATTGATCCCTGGAAAGGAGCCAGTTCTCAGCTGCCCCCACCCCACCCCTCGGGCTCCACTCTGAGGGAGAGGGGACAGGCAGGCAGGACGCCCTGGCTGGGCGGTCAGGGATGGCTGGGTCGGGGAGATGCCCCTCTCTGTTCTAAGAGGCTGTGGATGGGTCTCCAGAGCCAGCCAGGCAGGTTCGTGTGGGATGGCTAAAGATAAGCCTGAAGATCGAGTTATGCTTGGTTAGAATCACAGACTATCGGGCTGGAAGCACTGTCTAGTGCTAGCCTGGTTCTGTCATTTTGAAGATGAAGAGAATGAGGCCTAGAGAGGGACAGGGAAGCCACACAGGGACTCAGTGGGGGAGAGCCAGGATGGGAGCCCGGTGTCCCAGAACTTTTCCCACCACACCTGGGGGGTCCCAGTGTCGGTTCATTGGATCAGCTTCGTCCATATCACAGGGGATCATTATGAAAATGGAGATTCCTGGACCTCTGCCCTGGAGATTCATATTTAGGGCATAGACCCCAAGAATCTAGATTTTAAAGAATCTCCCTAGGTAAAGCCGATGTGTGCCATGTTTGGGAGCCACTGGCCCTCCCTGAATGGAGATTCGATGCCATGGGTTTGAGGCAGTGGGTGTGACTTGGGTTTGTTGCAGGCTCAGTGTTGGGGGAGCTGGGGGCACACACGGCACATGGGGCGAGGGTTCCCTGAGGGTAGATCAGGTGACACCTCGGCATGGGTTCTGCCACCCGCCCCTTTCTTACCTCCCTCTGGCCCTCCCCGCCCCAGGCCTGGGCATGGAAGGAGAACTTCTTGGAGGTGGGCACCCTGGAGCGCTACACAGTGGAGAGAACCAACTCGGGCAGCGGGGTGCTGTCCACGCTCACCATCAACAACGTCATGGAGGCCGACTTTCAGACCCACTACAACTGCACCGCCTGGAACAGCTTTGGGCCGGGCACTGCCATCATACAGCTAGAAGAGCGAGGTAATTGGTGATGCCCAGTGGGGCCCAGGGCAGCCTGGGAAATTCTGCCACCTCTTCCTTCCAGGGCAGGGCTCAGAGGAGGAGAACTCTTGGGCCTCCCCCCGCAGAACCTGGCCTCGGTGCTCAGCAGGGGAAGTTTGCTCATTTTCTTCACATTTACTGAGCATCTGCTACCGTGTTTCCCCGAAAATAGGACCTACCCATAAAATAAGCCCCAGCAGGATTTCTAAGCATTTGTGCAATATAAGCCCTGCCCCGAAAATAAGACCTAGTGATGGGTGTGGCTACACAGCGTATCTGCACAACCCATGCATTTCGCCGCGGAGCGGTCAAGAAGACGAGCAGCCCTTCTCATCTGCCCCATCGTGACAGCTACTATCCCAGAGGTGACCGGAAAGGTGCAGGCAGCCCCACCAACAAGGTCAGCTCCCCCTGTCAGGTCCTGGCCATCCTGTGCGTGCTGCAAGCTGAGGCTTTGAGGGGAAAATAACACATCCCCTGAAAATAAGCCCTAGGGTGTCTTCTTGAGGAAAAATAACTATAAGACCCTGTCTTATTTTCGGGGAAACACGGTAAGTGCCAGGCTCTGCCCTCGAGGCTGGGAGAACAGCTGTGCACAGGACTCAGTCCTTGCCCTCAAGAAACTTTCTGTTTAGTGGAGAAACTTACAGAGAGGGGGCAAATGAATTCAGCTGGAGAAAATCAAATGAACTGTAAAAGAGAATAAGACGACCGGTCTCCTATCTCACTAGGTGATTGTGAGGACTAGATGAGAGAATATTTATAAAATGTCTGGCATGCAGTAGGTGCTTAGTAAGTTGAGGTTCCCCCACCTCCTCAAGAACCCTTATTCTGATAGGAGAGACACGTTCCCTCCCTTAAGGCACTTCCAGCAGATTGAAGGAGCTATTCCCTTCGGCTATGGGGAGCTGTCAAGTCTGATGAGGGAACGCTAGCGTTTTTGTTTGTTTTGTTTTTTGAGAACTAGCCATTTGACGTAGGAGGTGGGGAACCCTGCGGAAAGCGATGGGATTCCCTCAGTTCCGTCCTAGCCGAGGATGCCAGCAAGAGGATGGGGGAAGAAGAGAGTAGAAAGTAACGTGGGCTCAGCAGGGGAGGCCTCAGATGGGAAGACGTGTAAGCAGCATCTGGATTCAACTGGGACTGCCAGGAAGAGAGAGAAGGCTGGAGGAGGATTCCTGAATCCCTGCTCAGCTGTGGAAAGCAGAGGGAACCCAGGAAGACTGAGCCCTGGGTGGGTGGGTGCAGATGGGGTTGTCACAGTGGTATGGGAGGGAAGGTGGCAATAGGCGGGAACACAAATGGCAGTTTGGAGTTTGGGGACAGCTAACCTCAAACAAGAGCCCAGCCCTGGAAGGAGGGACCAAGCCTTACAGGAAGGTGGGCTCATGGAGAGGGCTAGACAGCACCAAGGCCATGGTCAAGCTGATACCCCAGCCGCAGGGATGAGACGGGACCATGGCCTCAACTCTGACCAAGCTGAAGCACAGACCTAGATCCAACCACAGTCCAGACCTTTCTCTCAAATCCCCTTGACTTGAACCCAGCACGGTCACAGGCTCAGTCGGAGCCAAACCCTGCACACCACCCAGGGTTGCCACCGTAGCCGTGGCCCAGCCTTCAGCCAGCACTGAGCACAGCTCCCAGTGTGGCTCTATCCTCACCCTGCTCCTTTTCTTCCCCCATCGGAAGAGGTGTTACCTGTGGGTGTCATCGCCGGGGCCACCATCGGCGCAGGCATCCTTCTCATCTTCTTCTTCATCGCCTTGGTATTCTTCCTCTACCGGCGCCGCAAAGGCAGTGAGTACAGGCCCTGCGCAGCCCACAGCCCTCCCCTGGCCCTCCCGGGGCACGCAGCAGGCAGTGCCTGCGATGGACGGTGGGGTTGGCAGTGGGGCTCCCAGCCCAGGGGGGCCAGAAGCAGCCACTGCAGAGGCCAGCAGAAAGCATCCGGTCTAGCCTACCTCCCCCTGTCCCAGGTCGCAAGGACGTGACCTTGAGGAAGCTGGACATCAAAGTGGAGACAGTGAACCGAGAGCCACTCACGATGCATTCTGACCGGGAGGACGATACTGCCAGTGTGTCCACAGCGACCCGGGTCATGAAGGCCATCTACTCGGTGAGGGTCCTGCTCCTCCCTGGCTACTGCCCCTTCACACTCCCAGAACTCCCAGCTCTCTAATTACCGCCGTCATTCTCTCTTCCCTTGGTCATTCAGCCTATGCTGGTCCTGCTGCGTGCGCGCGCACACACACACACACACAAACACACACACACACACACACACCAGGCTAGCAAAAGATAAGCAGGGTGGAGATGGGGGATTCTCCATAGGCATCCTTTCCCCACAGAGTGTGAGAAGTGGAAATGCTTAGGAGTTTTCTGGTCCAGCCACCTCACTGCTAGGATAAATAGTCGCAGACAGGGGCAGCAGCAACATGCCCGAGGCCACATGACATGTCAGCAACAAAACTAGTGCTTGAACCAGGTGTCTGGCCTCCCCCCACCGAATCCCAGAGCCTCTGCTGGGAGAGGACACGGAACTCGGGTCTGCCTTCGATCCCAGACCCCTCCTGTGAGCAGGTGGCTTCTGGGTGTGGGTGGTGGGGGTGAGCAGGGCCAGTCTCCTGACACCCGCTCCTGCTGCTCTGCAGTCCTTTAAGGATGACGTGGATCTGAAGCAGGACCTGCGCTGCGACACCATCGACACCCGGGAGGAGTATGAGATGAAGGTGGGACTGGGAAGGGGCCAGGGCCCCAGGGCTGGCTGGGACGGGGGCTGGAGGGCCTGCAGGGTGGAGGTGAGGACAGGCGTGGGGAGCGTGGCCAGGAGGGTGAAGGAGTGGACCGAGACGGAAGCGCGGGGAGAGCCAGAGGAGGAGGCCCACGAGGCCATGGTGAGACTTGATCCCTGCCCAAGAGGGAATGCCGCCTCCATCCTCTTCTCTCGTTGCCCCCAGGACCCCACCAACGGCTACTACAACGTGCGTGCCCACGAAGACCGCCCGTCTTCCAGGGCAGTGCTCTATGCTGACTACCGCGCCCCTGGCCCTGCCCGCTTTGATGGCCGCCCCTCATCCCGTCTCTCCCACTCCAGTGGCTACGCCCAGCTCAACACCTACAGCCGGGCCCCTGCTTCCGACTATGGCCCTGAGCCTGCGCCCCCTGGCCCTGCTGCCCCAGCTGGCACTGACACCACCAGCCAGCTGTCCTACGAGAACTATGAGAAGTTCAACTCCCATCCCTTCCCTGGGGCAGCTGGGTACCCCACCTACCGACTGGGCTACCCCCAGGCCCCACCCTCCGGCCTGGAGCGGACCCCATATGAGGCGTACGACCCCATCGGCAAGTACGCCACGGCCACTCGATTCTCCTACACCTCCCAGCACTCGGACTATGGCCAGCGATTCCAGCAGCGCATGCAGACTCACGTGTAGGGCCAGAGCCTGGCTGGGGCATCTCTGCGGGGCAGAGGAGAAGGCTTTCACAGCTGTTCCCTGATATTCAGGGGCATTGCTCATTGCTCCCTTCTCGGACCAGCCTTCCTCCTCCGCCGTGGCAGGTGGGGAGCAGGTCTCCCAGAAACACCCCGTCCTGAGGATGGTGCTCTGTGCATGCCCCAGCCTCCCGGGCCTGCCCTTCCCTCTTCTTCGGGAGGGTGTGTCTCTTCTGACCTGCGCTCCTGCCTGACCCCAGCAAGGGGACAGGGACGTGAAGGTTGAGGAGAGCAGAGGGGGCACTTTTTAGCATTCCCTTTCTATCCCACCCTCTGGTCTCCCATAAGTGGGAAAGGGGGTTTATGGGAGTGGGCAGGCTTTGGCCTAGGGGACATGGAGTATGGGAGTGGGTGGCTCTGGCACAGGCAGGTGGAAAACGGCATAGCCCGGCCAGTCCCTCTGTTGTGTGCATTCATGCCCTGGGTGCATGTCTCCCTCCTTAGGGGACTGCAGAAGGGACCTTGGATTTATTTCAGCTCTTGTCTACAGAACAGCCCTGGCACAGAGTTCAAATCCAGCCCTCATTCAGCCGGGATCAAAATGCCAGTCACTCTGGCTGTCACTGTGGACACCTGTCTGTCAGCGTGCAGGGGGAGCCAGGCGTCCCCAGCAGCACTGCCCGCTTTCCTTCTCTATGCTGGGCCAGCCAGATAAGTCGGGGTCCCAGTGGAGAAGGACCGACCGTGTCCTAATTGACCAAGAGACGGCTGTTGCATAGCCGCTTCCAGAACCGACACTAGAGGGAGCCACCTGTCTCTCCCCGTCCGCCCCACTTCCTCGCTTTGACTCTGAGCCCGCTTGGGGAGGAGTGAGGTAGGGTGGGGTGCTATGGGCTATTTTTCAAAGACAACAAAAACAATGAAAACCTCATTTGGGG
>VBSM01000729.1:2822083-2838378 GCA_008086735.1 Cheirogaleus medius | reverse complement strand
TCAGATTCCTTCTTCCACGTTCAGTGCCTTGAGCGTCAAGCTTTGGATGACCCACCCTGTGTGGGTGGTTGTGCAGGGAGCGGGTACTGCGAGCCCCAAACATACTGTCAGATGTTACAGTGTTGGGGAGAGGCAGTGAGGGGATCTGGAGAGGTAGGGGGCCGGGAAAGGGCCCCGACAGAGAACTCGTGCTGACCGGGAGCAGGTGGCGCGGAAGGGCACTGCAGGCACGCCACGGCCCATTTCTCCTCCATGCGCACGCGCGCGCACGTCCACACATTCCACACGACCGCTTCTCCGCCGCCACCTTATGACCAAAGAGAACCTCTGCCCCTGCCCCGGCCTCACCTTCCTGGGAAGCAGTGTCTGGAGTTGGCTCTTCTCTGCCATCCCCACTGCTGATCGTCCTGTGGGAGGCGGGGCCTCGGGTGCAATTCCCAGAATGTTCCTTGCCCTTTCTCGGTGGTCACCATTCATTACTCATGTTCACTTTAATGAGTTACATGCTCATCAGCCACGGGCCATCACCACCCTTACTGATGGGTCTGAGGGGTGACATTCCCAGCCATCCCTTTGCTGGTAACCAGATAATACCCAGGAAGCAAGTAGCTCCAGTTCTGGCCTCACAGGCAGCCTCTGTGTCCTCCATTTCAGCAGAGAGAGTCCTGCGGACTGGGCCCGGCTGGTACTTGTGGGCTCCCAGCTGTGTCCCACCCCTGGAAGCTGACCCCTTTCTGCGGAGTCTTTTTGTGAGGACTCAGTGGGAAGGTCTTTCAAGAATGCAGTGTCCTGTGCAGAAAATGGATACAAATTTTTATTATTTTCTTAGAAACCAGAGCCATGGGTAATCCAAACACTTAAAACCTATGGATGGTGGCTTTTTAAACAAGAATATTCAAAAAAATTTTGTTGTTGTTTTGGGTTTGGCCAGATTCTATTTCCCCCTTTTTGTTTTAAATATTAGGTCCATTCTGTTGAAATGGTGGCAAGGAGAGGCTCAAGGTGACTAGGTAACTCAGCTGAAGGTGCAGAGAGAATTGCAGAGAAAGGAAGCCCAGTTTTCAGAAGCTTGGTACAGGGCTATTTCACTGTTCTCTGCTCTTTAACACATGAACTGGGGTGTCCTGGGTATTAAGCAGGCACCATGTAAGGCACAAGGAAGCATCAGCAACCAAGGCAGCCTCTGCCCTCTGCAACTCACACGCTGGTGCCATCAGAATCTGAATTGGGACCTACCTGGTAGGCCCCGTGGAATAGCTTTTCTGGGGAGTGGGCTTGATCACAGAGCTTTGCTGTCTAATGCTGGAGTCTTCTAGCCTGGTGGTGCTCTGTACTTGGTGATCCTCACCTCCTTTGACATTCTTGTTTCAGTGGAAAGAGCAAGGGACTAGGGGTCAGGAGACCTGAGAGCCAGTTCTGAAGCTACTGTTAACTGAGTGACCTTGGCCTAACCTCTTTAAGTTCCTCATCTCCAATTTTCTAGCCTGTAAAATGAGGGGAAGGGTTGCACCAACCTAGAACTGCTCTTCATTTGCTATATCTGCTTGGTGAGGCCTGGGGGGCGGGGACAGCTAACCCCTAGCAAGGAGTTGGAAACAGTGCCTAGCACATTGGGGGATAGGGAGTTCTCCTATTCAAAGAAGCTTTCACCATGGGCTTCATTATTTTGTTAGAAGTGTGAATTAATTCCCAACAGGGACCCCTTCATCCTAAACAGCAACAAAGCACACCCTAAACTTCAGAGCAAAGTCGATATGGTGGGTTATCCTTTAGCCTTTGGGTCATGCGTGGTGCTCCCCACATAATCCCAACAGGTTTGCAAAAGTGTCTTGCCAGGGCAGGGCGTGGTGCGTTTCCATTACTGTGTGCCTAGGTTTCAGGCAACAACTTCTATCTGGGTAAATGGGACCAGCCACCCCCCCACCTCAGTCCTCAGGAACATCCCCCTGGCCCAGGGACCGCCCATTCCCCTTACCAAGCAGTGAAGCCTGTAGTCCAAGGTGTCTAAAGCCAGGGGACAAGGAGTGAGCACAGCGGACCCTGTTGGGAAGCAGCCCTTTGCAAGGGGAACTGGTGGAGGGAAGAGGAGTAAAGCAGTTTTGACAGAAATTCTGGTCTTGAAAAGGTTCTTGTGATTCTAGGTGAGCCGTGGTCTCTCCTTATGGAGAGTCCAGCCTGCATCCGAAATCCTGGATCCCTCAAAGTCCAGCCGCGGAGTTTGCAAGAAGCAAAAACCATAAGTTAGAAAGGAGAAAGGCCAGGGATGGGAGCAGTGCTGTGTGCTCACAAACGTCTTGCTTGGAATGAAGGGGCTAGTTTGACTGCCCTGTCTCTGGGCAGTATGTTCCCTCCTTATCCCAGCAGTTCCTTCTCCCCTCACAGTGTTGAGGGGGGCCTTTTCTGCTTTACAGCCTGGAGCACATTGCACTGGGCCCTCTTATTAACCTACGGATGCTCTGTCAGGATCCATGAGTCCTGGGCTCCTTCAGATGGAATTGGAGGGCCTGTCAGTATATTTGACCCACGTACATAGCAATGCTGGGCCAGTTGGGTTTGAAGAAAACCACGTTAAAGCCAAGATCCCATTTGGAGTGAACTGGCTCAGTCGCTGCCTTGCTCTTTTCTGTGTGGACAGTCCTGTCCCCACTGCTGAACTCCAGGCCCTCCCAAGGCTTCCCTACGCTTGAGTGCTGTCTGACCTGAGCCTGGCCACCACCCTGCCTCTAGGCCACTGTGCATGTTGAGAATCACCTGGAGGGATTATCGAAGCTGCTGACCCTGGTGCGGCCTGTGAGGAGGCTGTGATGAAGCCGAAGTGCACAGACCAGGGGATGTGATCGGAAAGGCATTTATTTTTGTGAAGAGGCTATCAGATTAGCATTTAAATATCCCATTCCTTTCTCCTGGCCTGCCCCGCAGGGTTTCTCTGTCCCCAAGGTCAGACTTTCTGAATGGCATTGGCTCACCTTTGTCTGCTGGGTCCTGACACTCCACCTCTGGGCTGGTCGAGGGGCCTGAGAAATGGGGCGGGCAGGATCCCACGTTCTTGCATCACTGTGAGGGGGCTCCAGGCCCTGTCCCTGGGGAAATAATTGCTGCGCAGAAGTCACAGGCCATACTGGGCAGTTCTGGTACAAGCCTGCCCTTAAAAATAATAACAATAATAATAACTCCATTCGCATAGAACTATCACTCATTCCTACCAGCCCGCTGTCCCCAACCTTGGCTTTTTGGCTGGCCCAAATCATGGGCCTGTGAGTGTTGGTGGGCCCTGGGCTCTTCAGATGTGGCCGCTTGGGAATACTCCTAACTCTGGGGAGACAGCAGCCAAATTGCCAATACAGTCAAACTCTTGACACAATCTTGTTAGCAGTAGTGACCCAGAAGATTCTGCTGCCTACAGTTTCACCAGAAAGAGGCCCAGGGCTCCCTGTGGTTACATTTTCTACCCCAGCTATTCCCGGGATTGCAACTGCCATGTCTGGCTCCAGTTGAATTTTCTCCACCCAACTCCCAATAATAAATGGATCCATGATGATAATTAAGAGAAGAGGAAAAAAAAATATTATTTTTGTTAGAACAAACCATCGTAGATTTTTAGCAATGTGTATCTGTGTGTCCCTCACACCTTTTTCCTATTCTGCCTTTTTTTTTCCTTTTTTTAAAATATTATGTACTATATTTTTAGTCTCAAACACACTATATATTATATATATTTAATTTTTTTATATATATAAATATAAATGTTTTAAAAAGTTCCACGTTTTGTGTTATTTAATACGTTAGCAGCTAGTTACTGAAAAGCCTGCCTGGTTTTGGATGAAATGGCCCTGGTTTGGGGAAGAGAGACAGGTTTGGATTGAGATTGCAGAAACTACATATTTGTGTCACCTCTAGGCCGTGGGGCAAACACATTTTGTTCACCACTTTGTGACTGTCGCAGAACCCCGAGGCCAATTATGGCAGTTCAGGAACAAACAGCCAGAGGCTCCGTGCTTTTGAAACACGGCATCAAAATGTTCTGTGCCAAATCTGATTATGGGGATAGGGAAGAGGGAGACTTAGAATCTGGGATCCAGATCCCAAAGGAATTGGGTATGGGTGTGTGAGCAGGGGTGGTTTCATTTACTAAAAGCAAAGTTACCAGGTCTCTAACCTTTTGAACTTGTAGTGAAGCAGAATGAAAAAACAGCTGGTGCGGCAGTGCACACACAGGCCATCTTGCCAAGAAATCCTAAATTCCCTGAGTTGAGTAGAGATTTCACTTCACTCATTTCACAGAAGTGTTTGAGGATACCTGAAATTGTTTTTGAATAATTAAAAAAATTTTTTTTCTTGGAGACACAGGGTCTTGCTGTGTTGCCCAGGCTGGTCGCAAACTGTTGGCCTCAAACAATCCTCCTACCTTGGCCTCGAAATGTGCCGGGATTACAGGTGTGAGCCACGGCATCCAGCCCTGATGTTTTTGGAAGCTATAAATCATTAGAGCAATACAAGGGCTTATTGCTTTCCTCATCCACTTAGTGACCAAGCAAACTCAAGACGGTTCATGGTAGCTTTTTTGTGCACATAAGACATAGAACATAGAGACTGAGAGAGGATGTAAGAGCTGAAAAAAATACTTCAGAGATAAAGCAACCCATTTCCAAGAGGGTTAGAGGTCACAGCCCAGGAGCTGAAGCCAAGGGAGGGGACAGGATGCAGTGAGGGCTGGAGTCTGGAGACATGTGGCCGGGACCAAGAGCCTACCGGTAGCGCAAGGTGAATCCAACCTAGGTGAGAATGAGAGACCAAGGTGCAAGGTGAATCTCGAGGTTACAGCCAGGTAAGTTGCACTGGCACATGTAAAGTCACGCTGATAGACAGGATCTGGGAGCAAATAGAAGAGAGTGAAACAAACAAGCAGAGGAGAAGAAACAAGGTTGTTTAAACATGGAGGCCCAGGTGAATTCTGTTAGGCCATGTGATGTTGTGTGAGGTGCTTCCCGTGCAGTATGTCCACTTGGGATACGTTGTATTCTTCTCTGCATCCCCAGAGCCGAGCAGTGGGCCAGCAGGTACTTTGGGACAAATTGTATAGGGCAGGACATAAGACTCCAAAGTCATAAAGCTATTCTCTTCTTAGCCACAAGAAGCACCACAGGTCTCTTCCTGTGACAGGAGCCCCAGCCCCTCCTCTAAGTCACCTCCAGTCTGAGGACAAGTAATAATGACACAATCCCTTTGTCATCTGGATTTACAAAGTTGTAAAAGGCGCTCCTCCTTGTGAGGTCTTCTGCTTCACAACAGGAGCTGCTGGTCTAGGCATAAACATGCTCCTGTCTGCTTCCACACCAAAAACTGAAGTTCAAATTTCTGCATGAAATGATCCCAAATCATTCAATCCTTTCTTTCGCTTACCCTGCATTTCATTACAGACCAGTGGAATCAGGCCTTGTTCGTGGTATGCCCCTGCACCTTCCTGCCTCTGTGCTTTTGTCCAAGCTCTTTTCTCTGCCTGGAGAGCCCATGTCCCTTTACTTTCTCATTTCCAAATTTTACTTAATCTTTAGGGCCCAGCTCAAAGGCCATCTCCTCCAGGAAGCCTTGCCTGACTCATTGCTCACTTTCTCTCCCTCCTTCCATAGCTAACCCATGGGTTAGCTATGTCTCTCTGATCTCATTTATAACCTGTTCTGATCACTGGGGTTTTGTGTATGACACATTAGCACTTTCCTCTTAAAATAAGGGCACTTGAAGACAGAGAGCATGTATCATTTATTTTAGTATCCCCATCGCCCAACAGAGTGCTCAGCATGTAGTTGCTCAGTATGTGTTGAAGGAATCCAGGGATGGAGGGAAGGAAAGAGGGAGGAAAGTGAAGCCATAAACACAATGCATAGAGGGAGTTTAACCTAGAGGAAGGAGTTCATGCTTGATGAAGTAGCATAGCATGGACTCTCAAGTCAGTCTGCCAACCCGATAGACATGACCAGTACTTACCGATATTGGGTTCTCTCTTTCCAAGTTCCCTGGCTGTTGGACAAGGCCAATCTGACTAGTTTGGCCTGTGTGCTATAAACAGCAGTGGCATGTCACTTCCAGACCAAAGCATTTAATTGCTAGTGTGAGATCCTCCAGCGTTTTCTTCCCTTGCCCTAGTGACAGGAGCCCATTTATTCCAGATGGTGCAGCTTCACAATAGTGGAGTCCCTCTGCCTGGGTCCCTGGGTGACTCTGTGAAGCAGAGCCCTTTGGTCAACCCATGATGAACATATAGTTTGAGGGAGAAGTAAAGCTTTGTTTTGTTAAGAGACTGAAATTCCACGGTGCTTTGTTACTGCAACATGGTGTACCCCATCCTGATTAATACAGAGAGTGTTAAAATCCTCCTTCACTAGTTGCTCCTTGGGTAAGTTATTTGCCTCTCTACATCTTTCTTCTTTTCTGTGAAATGGACCAGCAATACTTCCTATCTCATAGAAGGTGCTTAGCAGAGTTCCTAGCACGTGAGTAGTCAGTAAATGTTAGCTTTTGTTATTCTAGAGAAAGGGGAGCAATGGGCATCAGTCCCTTTCACTCCTTTCCTTAGGGACATCAGGAAAGATGTGACCAATTGCCCAGGGTTATGAAAAGAGCAAGGACTCTGGAATGAGAAGATTTAGGTTAAAATCTCAGCAAAGCCTCTTGTAACTGTGAAGCGTGGCAGGTCAGCACACCTTTCTAAGCTACCACGTCTTTATCTTTAAAATGTTGTGAGCACTCAACGACAGGAGATAATACAAAAGCCTTTTGTAAATTGCTAAATGCTATTCAAATGTAAGTTGATGACTTTGATCTCTTAACACCCAGAAGCATCCCACCCCCACCTCTTCCCCACTGTCTACAACATCCCACACCACCCTCCTGCCACAAACGTAACACAAACACTGCTCTAGCAGAGACCTGACATTAGGAGAATGTGCCCATCCAGCTGGGCCTGATAGAGCCCATCTTGCCAGCCCCCAGGGTTCTGAAACCAAAAGACCAGCTCTTTGCAAAGCGGGAACCTGGGGGAGGAGAAAGATCACTTCATCCGCACTCACTTTCCCATTTCCTTTACTCGTTGTAATTAGCTACACAGAGGCAACCTCCCGGGGAGAGCAGAGCCATCAGCTCCCAGAATTGAACGGAGGAGCTTTGTCTTTTTGTTCCTCTCCACATAATACTGCTCTCTTGGTGGTCGCTATGCAAACACATCCTGCATTCATTTGCAAACTGGGGAATATCTCATATTTTGAGGCTCAAATTAATGTTCCAGCTCCCCAAAAGAGACACTGGTTGGGACTTCTTTTCAAACAGTAACCTGTCAACTCCTAGCATAGAGGCTGATTCCCAGAGCCATGCAATAGCCCGAGGGGGGACCAAAACCTTGCTCCCTTAGAGCCCCTGTCATCCCCTCATAAGATCGATGCTTAACTGTGGATAATAGAATCTCAAAAATTGAAAGCTCCTCTGAGGCCATCTGGTCCAACTGTGGACCCAGAGCAGAAGCTGCAGTTCAGCTCCAGAGACAAACGGGCTCTGCACTGAGACCACCAGGGCACTGGAATGCAGGGTGGCTCTTTATGCAATCTGGACTTTGGGATCTGCATGTTCAGGTTTCCCCCCAGCTTCCCCAGGCACCAGCTCTGTGTCTTTGGGAAAATCATTTGCCCTCTCTGGGCCTTAGTTTCCTTATCAGAAATCATTCTTTCATTCATGCAAAAAAAATATTTATTGAACATTTACCATGTGCCTGACACTCTATCAAAACCTAGGGACACAGCAGGGAACAATACAAAAGACTCTGCTCTCATGGAACTTACACTGTAATGATGGCAGAAAGACAATGAACCAACAAATGATGTCAGGTAGGAGCAAGGAGAGACCCAGAGCAGGGTAAGGGGCACAGAGAGGGACCAAGGGAGGACAGATGTGCTATTTTATGTTGGGTGGTTTGAGAAAGTGCGGATGGAAAAACCAAATTCTGCCAAAATATTTAAAGAGGTTTATTCTGAGCTGAATATGTGTGACCAAGGCTCAGGGAGCACAGTCTCAAGAGCTCCTGAGAAAATGTACCTGAGGTGGCCAGGTTACAGTTTGCTTTTATACGTTCATGGAGACAGGAATTACAGGCAAAGTCATAAATCAATACACAGAAGGTATACGTTGGTTCGGCCCAGAAAGGCAGGACATCTCAAAGCAGAGGCTTACAAGTCGTGGGTCGATTTTAGGGATTCTCTAGTCAGCAATTGGTTGAAAGAGTTAAGCTCTGTCTAAAGACCTGGAGTCAGTAGAAAGAAATGCTTGAGTTAAGATAAGTGGGTCTTCTATGTGTCATGTGATGCTACACTCCACTGCCCAGCCCGCCACCGTCCCCCCATCCATGGAAAAATTGTCTTCCATGAAACCAGTCCCAAGAAGGTTGGGGACCACTGCTGTACAGGAATCAGGTTGGAAAGTAAGCCACATTGTACTGGGTCAAAAAAAAAACACAACACACAAAAACAACCATTTATAATGGGATCTTATCATTTGTAAAGTGTGACTCACCAGGCCCCTTAGAAAGGAATTTGGGAATTTCAGGAGAAAAAACCCAGGAGAAGAGGACAAGTAGGCTGGGCTTATATCTGGGGGAGGAATATTTTAGGCTGAAGGAACAGCAATTGCAAAGGCCCTGAGGCAGAAATGAGCTTAGAGGGTGGCAGGACCAGCAAGGAGTGTGGCTGGGGGGGCAGTAGGAGCAGAGGAGAGTGGTAAGGAGTAGTGTGGGAGGAGGGAGGTGGACAGACCCTCTGAGGACCTGTAGGCCATTAAAATGGCTTTGGGAATTATTCTGAGATAGGAAGATGTAGTCAATCGAGCCATACGAAATTACTGTTTTCGTAGGTCAAGAATGGTTGAACAGCAGCAATTTTATATGTTTCAAGCTAATATATGTAAACGTGCAGTACTGTTGATTTATTATTACCACCTTTAAAAAACGGGCTTTTCTATTATTTTGACAGAATTAATTGGAAGAGATTTCTTCCTTCTACTAAGCATGAATCTGGCTCCTTGCGGGTTTCACCCAAGGCTGCTGTGGTTCTGCCTTCAGGACACTGCTGTCTGAGTAGTCTGCCCCTTCCCCAAGCAGCCTTTTTGATATTGAAATGAAGTCGCCCTGGTGTCGTATCTCTTCTGAGAGGTCTCTTCTCAGTTAAATATTTCTGATTCTTAAAACCATTTCTCTTACACTATGGTTTCCTGCCTCTTCTCCATTCTGCTCACCCTTCCTTCTGGGTGAGTTCTGAACACATTAGGAAATTCAATGTCTCCCACCTCACCCCCTTAGTCTGAGGGAGAGTTCCCCATCTCAGCCCATTATTACCCTCTGTGTTCCTTCACCCCCTAAACTTCAGTAAATAGGCACTGTCTTCTGGCTCCTCTACAGGAGGGAGTGGTGGCCCCTTCACCTCCCAATGGTCCTAAGACCCATCTCCTCCACTCAAGTAGGAGATGGTGCCAGATTCTCAGGCACAAATCCCAAGGAAATAGAATAAGAGGGCTCCCCAGGGCCTGCAGCTCGGCTATGGCTATGCTAGGCACTACGACCTAGATTCTTTGGGGTGCCCCAAGACTTAGTGTTCTGTGTGGTGGGCCTACTTGAAATTTTTAACAGCATGGCTAAGCATGACAATGACCCAGACCCTTCTTGCTCTTAGAATCTAGATCTGTTTTGGCTGGACATGGTGGCTCATGCCTATAATCCTAGCATTCTGGGAGGCCGAGGCAGGAAGATCACTTGAGGCCAGGAGTTTGAGACCAGCCTGAGCAACATAGCAAGACCCCATTTTTTCAAAAAATAGAAAACTTAGCCAGGCATGGTGGCGCACACCTATAGTCCCAGCTATTTGGGAGGCTGAGGCAGGAGGATCACTTGAGCTCAGGAGTTTAAGGTTGCAGTGAGCTATGATGACACCACTGCACTCTAGCCCAGGCAACACAGCAAGACACTGTCTCAAAAACAAAACAAAACAAACAACAAAAAGAATCTAGATCTGTTTTCTCTCTGGTTTGAGAATTGAGATATGAGTTCTAGTGTAAACTCCACTTATTAGCCATTTGATCCTGGACAAGTTATGGAAACTTTCTGAGTCTTAATTTTCTTATACATAAAATGATGATAATGATACTACCACAGTAGCAGAAGGAAGAGCTAGCATAGTTGGAGACTAAATGAGCAAGTATCCCAAATCCTACCACTCCACATTCCCTCCACTGCCATCTTCCGGTCCAGGCTCTCCCTAGACTCCTGCAATGGCTAAGTGGTCTCCCTACTCCTAGTCTTTGTGCTCTTAAAGGCTATTTTCCACAGCAGGGCATTGGTAGCAATTCCCTAGGGAATTGTTACCCTCTGTGGAAAAAAGAACCTATTCTTAGTTTCACCATTAATACTAGAAAATTAGCCTTTATCTTCATCTGTTCTGGCTACTATTAATAGAACAAAATACCATAAACTGGTGTCTTACAAACAACAGAAATCTATTTCTCACACTTCTGGAGGTTGGGAAGTTCAAGAACAAGGTGTTAGTAGCAGCAGTGTCTGGTGAGGGCTAGTTTCCTAGTTCACAGATGGCACCTTCTCACTGTGTCTTCACATGGAGGAAGGGACAGGGCGGCTCTCCAGGGCCTCTTTCATCAGCGCACCTAATCCCAACCATGAGGGCTCCACCCTATGACCTATTCACCTCCCCAAAGGTCCCACCTCTGGTATCATCGCCTTGGGGGTTAGGATTTCAACATATGAATTTTGGGAAGACACAAACACTCAGATCATAGCAGAGTTTAACAAAAATAATATAATCAGAGTAATCCTTTTAAAATGTAAATCACATCACATCACTCCTCTACTTCAGATCTTATGGCTTCTTATTCCACTTAAAATAAAATCCACACTTTAATTTCCTATGAGCCCTACCTTAGCTGGCCCCTGCCTACCTTGTTTCTGTCCTTTGTCACTTGCCCGTCTAACTTCACTGACTTTGCTGTCTGTGACATTCTTTCATGGGATAAAATGCTAGCCCCTCCTTCCTTCAATGAAACCATCTGAGATTTTAGACACCATTAGGATGGGGGCTTGCAATGAGGAAGGAGTTAACATTTATTAAGTGTGCCAGGCACTTTCATATATGTGATTTCATGCAACGTGCAGAATAATGGGCCTCTGAAGTTAGACCTTAAAAGGAATTCCCCTATCCTCCCATCCCCAACACCTAGCGGGCCAGCTAGGAGGAAAACTCAGCAAATAAACCTGAGAGGCTTCCAGCCTCAGGGCTCCCAAGGCTCTAGCTCTCTCCTTCTAATAACCTGAAGGGCTATTAACAGTCTCTTCACTTATTAAAACAATTTTTTTGATGCCTGTCCCTTTGGTCCTGGCTATATGCCACAAAAAGAAGCTGCAATACCAGATCCCCTTTCTAAAAAGGCAGATGCTTACTAGAGTAGGAAAAGAAAAATAGACCTCATTGCTCAAAAATGGGTTCCTTTTTAATAAGAGAACACAGACCTCACCTCTGCATGCAGGTTCCTCTTGTGTTTAAGATCTCCATCGCGGTAAGAGAACGTCAAGGCAAGTGTACAACTGTTGGGATTTTGACAGATTGAGGAGGAAAAGCCTAGTGTTCAGGTTTAGGTCAATGGGCTGATTGAGCAGGTCTGATTCAGGTATCTGAGATCCGCCAATAACACTGAAGCACTCTCAGGTCAGGGAAACACATGTTTTTTTTATAAAACCTATGTTTTTTATATGTAAAAAGTTAGGAGTTTGGAATTTAGATGACTAGAATGGCATTTTTAAAAGGCAGGGGTTTGGATCAATGATCTTTGAGTTTCCCTATAAGCACTAACGTGGAATCCATGATTCTGATGTCATTTAAGGATGTCAAAATCATGGCAACTAAACAACCTGGATTTTCAGGAAAGTACAATTCCAAATGTACTGCACGAATTTTCCATGCAGAACACATTGCTTCTGCATCTATAATGTTCATGGCAAATCAGTGGCAAGAGAAAGATCTAGATCGTTCGACTATAGGGCTTTCCCACCACAGCTTGCTTCCTTCATAACACTTCGTATTGACTCAGTGCAATATGTCTGAATTTTTTTGAGCCTCCATAATTATCTTAGAAAAAGATAACTTGGCTCACTCTTATTTAAAGACTCAAATCCGGAGCTATCTCCTCACAGAAGGCCTGCACCCTACCATGTCAAATTAAGAGCCCTTCCTTTGTCATTTCATAGTGCTCCCCCTCTACCGCCTCATGTACCTCTGTCAATGCTTTTATACACAGCACAGTTTACCAAAGTATTGGCAATTTTTATTTATTTACTTATTTACTTATTTTATTGTTAGACAAGGTCTCCTTCTGTTGCCCGGGCTAGAGCGCAATGGTGTCATCATAGCTCACAGCAACCTCAAACTCCTGGCTCAAGCATTTCTTCTGCCTCAGCCTCCTGAGTAGCTGGGACCACAGGTATGCACCACCATGCCCGGCTAAATTTTTCTAGTTTTTGTAGAGGGTTAGGGAGGGAATAAGGGTGGAGCTATGAGGGGGCTTTCTATGTAGCTCAGGCTGGTCTCAACTACTGGCCTTAAGTAATCCTCTGCCTTGGCCTCCCAAAGTGCTAGGATTACAGATGTGAGCCTCTGCGCCTGGCCGGTATTGACAATTTAAAGAGGAATTATAGGGCCAGCTGTAATCTACATCATGAAGTCATATATAGTTTTTTAAAATCCCTCCTTTCCACAATATGGTGCCCTCCAGTTAATACCCAATGTCTTTCCTTCCCTTCACAGCCAAGTTTCTTGAAATCCATTGTCTTTCATTCCTCATTTCACCCTCCCCTCTCCCCCTTAACACAGTACAATCTGTCTTTTAAAAAAACTTTTTTTAGAGTCTGGGTCTCCCTATGTTGCCCAGGCTGCTCTCAAACTCCTGGCCTCAAGCAATCCTCCCACCTCAGCCTCCTGAGTAGCTAGGATTACAAGCACTGGCCACCGCACCTGGCTAAAATCTTGTCTTCTGTTCTTGCCGAACCTGCCAAGCAGATCTTGCTCTAGTGGTCAAATCTAATGGTCACTTTTCAGTTATTTTCTTCTGTTTCAGAACAATGTTTTTAAACAAAGTTTAAATCATAACTTTCACACAAATATAACATGAACACATGTCAAAAAGTGCATTTAATCCATTAATTAATGAGGGTTCCAGTGACATATTTCATCTGGTTGAAAGGAAAATTCAAAGTACCACACTTATATAGGTCAACCAGGAATTCTGAAAAGAATTTACAAATAGATATAAAACAGGTTTATCCACAGGGCACTAATCAATTGTACTCTACTAGACACAACTAATTTGCATTTCTATGGGCAAAAATCACCTGCATTATTATGTTTTCTACAATTTAACAGAGTTGTAAAATAGCTCCTAGACAATGTAAGGCAGAGATAACCCTGATGGGTAAATTAGACAGGACACCCAATAATCTTTTTTGTCCCTTTTAAAGTCTTTCCTGACAATTTTTCCTGACAATTCCTTGACCTGTCTGCAGCATTTGACACTAATGACCACTCCTTGAAACTCCTCTTTTGCTCTGGATGTCACCTCTCTGACCAGTCCTTCTCAGCAGAAGTGGGCTCCTCTTCCTCTGCCTGTCTCTTACATGTAGGTATTCTCTAGTGTTTTGTCCTGGGCCCTCCTTGTACCCATGCTTTTGAGAGTAATTGCATCTCCTCTTTTGTCCTCAAACCACTGAAATTATGCTGATGACTCCCAGACCTGTCTCCCCAGCACAGTTTGCTTCTGAGGTTTTTTTTTAATATCCCTGCAGCACCTCAAAAACAACATGCCCTACCTATAAAACTCACCTTTTCTCCTGGGTGGTGTCACCTTTCCCCCAGGTTCTTAATCTAAGCCCAATTTGGGAGCCAGGCTTATTTCTTTTCCTCTTTCCCCTTCCGCATCCCTCATGTCCAATCAGTCACCTGCTGGACTCCAGTTCGGCCTCCTTATTCACACTCCAGCCTGGCTGCTTCTCTCCATTTCTATTAAGCCTGTCTTGGTTTGGGCTTTCTCCACTTCTGGTCTGGATGAATACCAGAACCTCCTATCTGATCTTCCTGTCTTCAGCCTGACCCCATCTAATCCATACTTGACTCTGCTGCTGAAATAATCCTTCTAAAGTGCAAATCTGATATGATACTCTCATGGCTGAAATCATTCCACAGCTCCCAGTCAAGGTCAGGATAAAATTAAGCCCCATTAACAAGTTGGTCCAGGGCCTCCTTAAACTGACCTCAGTCCCCCCGCCCCAGCCTCACCTCTTGTTGAGTCCCTTCAGAGGGTTTTAGGAGGCCGCCTGACTCTACTTACAGTTCCCCATGATGTAGGCCAGGCCATTTCTTGCTTTCCCTTGCTCCTTGGAACCGGTCATTCTCTCCTTGAAACATTTTTTTATCTTTATCTTTCCCTAATTCATAGTCATCCTACAAAACCTATACTGGGCTTTTCCTCCTCCCAGGAGATTTCCTAGTCTCCTGCCGCCATCTGGATTATGGGCTCCTCGGGGTGCTGCCCCAGCCCTGCAGCAGGTCACAGACAAATCTGTGACTGTTGGCTCACCTCAGGAAAAGCTGCGGCTCCCTTGCTTTTCTTTTTCCATGCACTTGTTTATTTGCATTGTATCCTTAGGAGACCGGGAGCTGGACTGGGCGCAATGTGTAACCCTTTCCCCGGTCTCTTCGATGCCCTCTCTCTACACAATTCCTGAGAGAGGCTGATCTTCCCTGAGGAGGTCTCAAGCAACGCCCCTATATAGCATCTTAGGGGGGAATAGGAATAGCAAGAAAGGAATAGTTAAGTGGAGGAGAAAAACCTGTGGTGGTCTGGTGATTCAGGGCTCTAGGTTCATCTTTTAGAACTCATTCATTCATTCAGTACTGGACACTGTGCTAAGTCTCTCGGGATATGGATGCAAGTAAATTACGGTTTCCATCCTTTAGGAGTGTGTAGTCCAAAAGCGAAGATGTACCTGTATGCAAATAAGCATACATGACGTAATCGCTAAACACTAGGAGTCTGAACAAAGTGCTGCTACTTTAGCCCGAAGAAAAAGCTATTTTATTATTTCTGACTGTTGAGAGTTCAAAGTGAGGAGAATGTAACCTCTGAGCAGGGACTTGAACGATGCGGAGGGCAGGCGGCTTTTTCACGGGGAAGAAAGGCATTCCAGGCAGAGGAAACGGACCGGGGAAAGGCACCGAGTGCTTGGTGCGGACAGTCTAAACTTGTGTGCGGACTAGGTGCAGGGATGGGGCTACCGGGGAGCCACCCGGGGTTCAAAGCGGTTCGAGATGCTCCTGGACCTGGGAGCCGCCCCTCCGCAGGGGCTCCGGGCGGGCGCGGGCGGCCGGTGGGGGCGGGAGGCACTGTCCCCCCCACCCCTCCACCCGCCCCCGGTGTCCGCCGCGAGGCTGCCCGGTGGCGGCGCGGCCTCCTCCGCGCGGCTCTCCACGCCTGGTTTATTATGCACGAGGCAGGCAATTTGCCTTCCGCCCCGGGGACCCATCTCGGAGACAAGAAGGTAGTTTGTTCTCTGTAATGGCTTCTGCTGGAGTGTGGCGGGGCCGAGGCGCGGGCGGGGGAGCGCGCGCGGGCGGGCGAGGCGCGGGGAGCGCACGATGCGCCCGGCGCCCCCCGGCGGCCGCCCGGAGCCCGCGGTGGGCGCAGGAGGACTGCTGGCTCCTCGCGCCCATCCCGCCTCTGCCCTTCTTCTGAGTCGTGTCCCTGCCTTTCTGCCGCCTCCATGTCGCTACCCTTCCGTTCTGCTCCCCTCTTTGCTTCTTAAGGGGCTTCCTTTGTTTCTTCCATTTCCCCTGTCTTTCTGCTTCATGTTCTTTGAGCCCCCCACTCCCCTTCCTCCCCATCATTTGTGCTGGGACCTGGGGGGTGAAAATAGTCATCTCTTCCTGCTTGGGACTCAGCCTGGTGAGAAACTTGGCTGACTCCTTACCGGCCCTAGGCCATCTCTGTTTCTCTTTTTCCCTCGGGTTCCCTCATTGTCTGTTTCTTAGCTGACCCTGACCTTTGTCCTTATGCCCACAGAAAGACACCTTCAGCACCCCTCCCATCGTTTCCAGGTGGTGAAAATTCTCAGACTGATCCCAAGAATGAACACTATTCTCTCCTGAGGTCTTGCCCATGGCCTCCTCATTTACCAGAAATGTTTCCCTCCCTGAAGCCCAAAGGGCTCC
>VBSM01000729.1:2807701-2819453 GCA_008086735.1 Cheirogaleus medius | reverse complement strand
AAAAAAGAAATAAAGCTTTGTCTAAAGGTTTGGAATGTTTTAAGCTGAGATAAGGAAGTCTGTTAATCAGAGACAAGCCACCGGACATATACTGGACTCAGTATACCCAGACTCAAGTGATCTGTTAAGTAAATGGCTGGCCTGCAGGTATGATTTCAGTTTTGTCTTGCATAGCCTTAGTCCTGTTAATGAGTTACAAAGGATATCTCCAAGAAGGGAGAGGGGCATGATGAGGCATTTCTGACCTCCCTTCTTACGGCCAGCAACTCAGCTTTAGGGTATTTCTGGGGTCCCCTTGGCCAAGAGGGGGTCCATTCATTCAGCTGGGAGGGGGGCTTAAGATTTTGTTTTAGTTCACAATAGTATTTTCCCCCCATTTCATTGATGAGAAAGTTGGGGCTCTCCTTCAGTTTTGGGAGAATTTGAAACTAAAGTCTTAACATCCCGGGGCTTGAGCAGATGGTTTTTAAAAAAATAGTAAGCTTAATATGTTTATAGGCTTGATTTATTTTTATTAGTTTCCATGCTGGTCAACATAAAATAATTATAAATTCAAGATTACAGTGAAAATCACTTCCATTTTCATTTTTTTAAAAAATGTGTAGGAGGTTTGGAGGCTATATACTCAGTGTTCCAGGTTTTCGCCTGGAAACATAAAAAAAAATCCTGTCATGAAACGAAAAAAAGGTTTAATAGGAAGGGGAAGGAAAAAAGGAGACGACAGTGGCAGTCGAGAGGGTCTGGGCAGGAATCTAGGAGATGAGGAGAAACCCGGTGAGAAACTAGAGAAACTGGAATTCCATCAGCGTGGGAATCGGAACCAGGTATGGGCGCCGGGCCCCTCCCGGCTCTGCATGGCTTCCCCTCCAGGGGGCGCTGCAGAGACCCCTGAGTGGTCTGGCTTCTGGCCCCCGACGGAGCAACCAACTTTGGACCAGGCCCCGCGAGGGCGCCGACGCCCCCGGTGTCTGTCATCCTGTGAGGGAGCCAGAGCCCAGTCCAGAAAAGTGTTCGTGCTTCAGTCAGAGCCCGCCCCGGTTCTTCCCGGCTCCTCTGTCAACCCCAGCTGGTAGATGAGTAATGGGTCAGCCGGGGCCGGCCCCTCCCCCGCCCGCTGTGCTGCGCCCCGCCGCCTCGCGCGTCCCCGCCCCCACCCCCAACACACACAGAATCTGGAGGCTTCCATACTGGGAGAAGGGTAAGGCAGGGCACAATTTGTCTTTGTGTAATTATCTGTCAGGTACAGCTTGTGAAACCTCAGCCACCTCCCCCCAACCATGCAAGAAAATAAATTACACACATGCACACAGAGACACGGGCGGTGCGATCTTCCCCTCGGCCCCCAGTGAGCTTGGGGACAGCAGCTCTGCTCAGCCGAGCCCAGGGTACCTGCACTGCAGCCCGCCACCCAGGCTCCGCTGTTGCTGGCCCTGAAACTGAAGCTTTCATCTTTGCAGCCTGTGCTCCTCGCTGGGGAGGAGGGGAAGTCCATTTGGCTTTTAAGAAGTCATGGATGCCGGGAGAGAAGGAAAACAAACAAAACTCGTGGCTATTTCTGATGGGCGGAATTGGAGGTGGGAGAGAGGCCTTAGAAATGCCTATAATTTCTTAAATGGGCTGTAATGCAACTACAAATGCAGTGTGCTGAGTCCCTTCTCTAATAGTGATGACAGCCACTTTTTAGGATATAGCTAGCAGGGCGCAGGCACCATGCTAAGCTCTTTACACGTTTTCTCATTGAACCCACACAAGGAAACCCTGTGGAATGGATGTGTTTATCCTCACTATGGTGATGAGGATTCAGAGGCTCAGAGAAGTCGAGTGACTTCCCCTAGTCCCACAGCTGGTTGTACCTGACTCCTAGTCCAGGTCTTCACCTTTACAGGATGGGGCTCTACTGGGGGGGTGGGGGGATGTGAGGCATGGCCTTTGACCACAGAGGGGCAGAGAGGGTGGGCTGGGGTGGCTGTTGCTTACTTCTTCCTCTTTTTGTTTTGAGACAGAGTCTTGTTCTGTTCCCTGGGCTAGAGTGCCATGGCGTCAGCCTAGCTCACAGCAACCTCAAACTCCTGGGCTCAAGTGATCCTCCTGCCTTGGCTCTGTTGCTTACTCTGAGCTTTTGTTTCTTCCTCTTTAAAATATACTCAAGTGGTCATCTTCCTTGGATCTTTGTGAGAATTAGACAAGATAGCAACTCTTGGTACTTGTTGGGGCTGAGGAGATTAGGTGCCTCACCCTTCAGCCCTCTCTCTTTGGTGTCCATCTGTACACACAGAGGAACTTGGTACTGGGAGCTTGGTTGGTCACAGACATCCTTGAGCACTCAGAGGAGCATTTTGGGTCAGGGAGCTCTGACCCTTTCTGTGCCCAAACCCCCTTTAGCAGTCTGGTGAAGCTTATGGACTCCTCACAATGTTCTCAAATGCCTAAACTGAAATATAATACATAGGATTACAGAGGAAGCCAATTTTACTGAAATATAGTTATTGAAAGAATCAAAAACCAAATTTGTGACATAGTAATCTACAGCCTTCTTTAACAAGGCATTCAATAACCAGATCCAGCAGCAGATCTAATAACTACTATAATTTCCAAGTTATGATGAATATAAACAATATTTCAAGAGACCTGCAACAACTGATAGGATATGAAAGCATCTTGATTTTTATTACTAACTGAGACACAGGTATTGCTAATACTACTGGGGCTTGTAATAAAGAAATGCTAAATTCACTTAGAAGTTAGTGAAAGTGTAGTCAACCCCCAACATCTGAGTTCCCCCCAAAATGTATCCATGTATCCCAGGTTAAAAATAGAAGCAATTGGCTGAAATACATGTTGATGTGAATTTAAAAAGCGCAATTGGAGAGATAGTTGGAGAGATCAAATAAAGCTTTCCTTCAGAGAAAGTTTGACAGTATTCGGGCCTTCCTTTCACTTGGGTTTACCCAAAAGAGCTTTTTGGAATATACAAGTCATTTTTATGGAGGAGGTAACCAAGGACCAGGGCAGTCAAGTGGCCTGCAGAGAGCACTAAGGTATAAGCAGGAGATACAGGGCTCAGACCCTGCAGTGCCCCTGACTCTGGTCTTCTGGAATCTCTACCTCCCTGGGCAGGGTGTCTCAGGTTCCTCCTTTCTTCTGCCCCCTCAGCTGAGCCCTGTTCCCGAACCCCTCCACACTGTGGCTTAGGAGGAAACCTTGCTTGGGAGGTTTGCCTGGGTGGCAGGAGAGAGCTGGCCTCTGAGGAGTGCTGGCAGCCCCTTCATGCTGAAGAGAAAGCCTGGGACATCATTCAACTGGGACAAGAAAAAAAACAATTGGCATTTACTGGGGATGCGGAAATGGGGGCCCAAAGCCCTCTTTGTTATCCTGTAGCAGGCTGGATAAATTGGTTTATATAAAGCCTTTGGTGACCAGAGCTGCCCACGTAATCTCCCTGGGAGTTCAGGTGGGGTCTTCTGAGGTGGAAGGGTGGAAAGAATGCGAGCCTTAGGCTCAGAAGATCTGGCCGCACCCCTGAATAGCTTTGAAACCTTGAGCAGGTTACTTCACTTCTCTGAGCCCATTTTTCAGAAGGAAGACTAATGATAGCTTCCTCTCAGTGTTCAGAGGAGGGATCAGGGGATAATTCAAGTAAAATCACTGTGTAAACTCTAAAGAGGTATATAGTCACTATTTGTTATTCACAGGAAAGGACAGTTTTTTCCCAGGTCATATTTGTATGGCTGTTTCTAGAACCATCATACTTAGATTGTGCATTAATAGAATCAAGGATATCAACACAACTCCAAGGAACTTGCTGTTGCTAAATCACTGCTTTTTTTCTGAACTCAAGCCAGGTGTACATATATTTTTTTTGAATACATTAAAAAGGATCTACGTAGGCCGGGCACAGTGGCTCACACCTGTAATCCTAGCACTCTGGGAGGCCGAGGTGGGCAGATCGCTCAAGGTCAGGAGTTTGAGACCAGCCTGAAAAAGTGCGAGACCCCTGTCTCTACTAAAAATAGAAACAAATTAATTGTCCAACTAAAAATATACAGAAAAAAATTAGCCGGGCATGGTGGCACATGCCTGTAGTCCCAGCTACTCGGGAGGCTGAGGCAGGAGGATGACTTGAGCCCAGGAGTTTGAGGTTGCTGTGAGCTAGGCTGATGCTATGGCACTCTAGCCCGGGCAACAAAGTGAGACTCTGTCTCAAAAAAAAAAAAAAAGGATCTACCTATATATGAAAAGGATCTACCTATTTGGCTTTTCCTGCCTGAGACGTTAACAGCAAGAATTACTAAATGCCACCTTAGACTTCACAAAGATCCTTTATCTCTCTCCTTAATGCCTCACAATCCTATGAGATGGGTGTGTTTTTTTCCTCTCCATTTTACACATGAGGAAACTGAGGCTCATTTATACAGGGAATTAGTGGACAAGCAAGTCCAGGAGTCCATCTTCTGACTCCTCCCAGTATTTAATTAGAAATAAGACAGACTTGTGGTAGGGGAGGGGTGGAGGCAGCAGTGATTTAAAAAGCCTAAGGAGGCAATATAATATTGAAATCCTTCTTGTTTAAAGGAAAACTGATAGCTGGACTCTGCGTGGATGTTTCCCTTACTCTTGGGTAGGGACTTATCCAGGGGTGTTTATCATCCCTGTTGCCGGGTTGGCAGCCCTTACTTACTCATGGTTGGGAAATGTCATGGCTCTTAAAACAGCGGTTTAAGGGAGACAGTCTCTAAATATGACTTTCCTGTTCTTGGACTTGTCCAGAGCTTTCTGTGTGTGTGTGTCGGGAGCCTGCTCTGCTGTCCTACTTGTGGGGGCTTTCTGCCCTCAGCTGGTGAGAGAGGTGAGCTACAGATGCGCTGACAGATATCTGGGATCTAGCAGTTTCCGACAGGTACCTTACTGTGTGCCTTGTCTGGTAGGAGTGTCACTCGCTGGATGGTGCCCTTGACCCAGGGGTCTGCCCCAGGCACAGATGGGGGCCTTGTGCGTGCAGCTCCGCTTCTGGCAGAAAAGCATCTGTGTACTCCACAGTGCTTTGCTCCCCAGACCTCCTACCTCCTTCACATATACTCTTAAAAAATTATTGAGCTAGGCACGGTGGCTCACACCTATAATCTTAGCACTTTGGGAGGCCAATGCAGGAGGATCGCTTAAGGTCAGGAGTTTGAGACCAGCCTGAGCAATGTAGTGAGACCCCATCTCTACTCAAAATAAAAAAAATTAGCTGGGCTGGGCACGGTGGCTCACGCCTGTAATCGTAGCACTGTGGGAGGCCAAGGCAGGAGGATTGCTCAAGGTCAGGAGTTCAAAACCAGCCTGAGCAAGAGTGAGACACCTGCCCCCATCTCTACTAAAAATAGAAAAGAAATTAATTGGCCAACTAAAAATATATAGAGAAAAAATTAGCTGGGCATGCTGGCACATGCCTGTAGTCCCAGCTACTTGGGAGGCTGAGACAGAAGGATCGCTTGAGCCCAGGAGTTTGAGGTTGCTGTGAGCTAGGCTGATGCCACGGCACTCTAGCCCAGGCAACAGAGTGAGACTCTGTCTTAAAAAAAAAAAAAATTAGCTGGGCATGGTGGTGCACACCTGTAGTTTCAGCTACTTGGGAGGCTAAGGCAGGAGGATCACTTGAAGCCAGGAGTTAGAGGTTGCACTGAGCTGTGACAATGCCACTGCACTCCAGCCCAGGCAACAGAGCAGGACCCTGTCTCAAGAAACAAACAAACAAAATACTATTGAGAAGAGACAGGTTTACAAAGGGCCATTTCAGGTGGAAGGAATAGAATGGGCAAAGTCACAGAAACAGGAAAGTATCGGGAACTTTGGAAAGTTTTATTATTAAACTAGCATTTTAACTAGTCTTCTTGACTCAGTGTCTCACTATTCCTATTCATCCTATACATTGACGAAGCCAGATTAATCTCGAACATTTATTTCACCTGTCATTCTTCTCAAAAACCTTCCCTGGTTCCCTGTTGGTTGAAATTGAACACTCTGGCCTGGTATCCAAGGCCCTTTACTGTGGGTCGATACTCTTTTCCCAACCTGATCCCACTGTTGCCCTCCATGCGCCATGCAACTGGCTCACCGTCCCTTCACATCCCTCAGGCAATCCCTTCCGTGTTTCATTTCTATTTCCCTAACACTGTGGCTGCTTCAGGATGCTCTCCCTGACTGTTCTAGCACATGCAGGCCTCTCTGGCTTCAGAGTGCTTAGAGCAATTCATCAGTACCCGCTCCTTGACCTTTCTCAGAAAGCACCTGGGGTTGCTGTTGGCCCCAGGGAAGCCCTTAGCAACATCTGGACTGGGGCTCCATGAAGGAGGAACAGTGTCTCCCTCTTCTTTACTGCCTTCACCCTCTGGCTCCCTGTTGCCCACTGGCTGCTTCATGGTGGTCAGGACTTGGCTTGATGCCTACAGGTGCAGGAGGTGGAGCTGCAGATGGACCTCTCTGAAGATGCCAGGTAGAAGGCATAAGAGCAGACAACAGAGGCAGACACAAGGCGTCCCAGGCAGGGCAATTGCTGCACATCTCACTCGAGAGAACACCACAAACTCATGCTGGCGGCATTTTAGACCAAAAGGATTCCTGATAGAGAAAGAAGAACTTCCTCAAAGCAAGGGATGTATTATTTCACAATGAATGCAGGAGGCAGCGTAGGAGAGGAAAATAACCTAGGCTCTGCTGTGAGTTTGGACAACCAGCCTCCCTGATGCTCTGAGCCTCAACTTCCCTTCTGTAGGGGAAATAATGGAAAAATGGCTTTTTCATAGGGTATAACAGCATGGAGGTGCTATATGTTAAGGGGCAGCATGAGAGATTTTCTGGATAAGAGGTTCCCATTGCTGTGGACAATCTGATTACCCTTTATGGAGTTAGAGGGAGGCACTGACGATCCAGAGAGCAAGGGAGAGAAGGTCCCTTTGCCTACACTGTTGCTGAAAGGACTAGGTTTGCTGATCCTTTGCTGTCATCTGGTGGCCATAAGCTTACACTGCAGTCTGGCTGGTTTGTCATTAAGTCCCAAATAATGGAAACTGAGGAGAATTTGGGTTGCACGAAGAGTTTTAGGAGTAAGGAGATCCTGGAGGATGGAAAGAAATGGCTCTGAGCTCCATGATCGCTGCCCACCAGGGTTTTGTGAGAGCTGGTCCCGCCTACATCTCCAGCCTCATATTGTGCTATTCCTGTGCTCAGTTTCTGTGTTCCAGAACCCCTGACTGTCCTCCTCTCTGATTAATGCAACACACTCCTCCCTTCACAGGCCTTGGCCCGTGCGTCTCTCCATCCAGGGGCCTGGCCGCTCTCCTCCCGCCACTCACCTGCTTCTCGTCCACTCATCCTCCAGCTCTCAGCCCAAGCGTTACTTCTTTAGCTAAACCTTCTCCATCTAGGTAGATTCCTTTGACGTACACTGTCGTAAAGCCAAATTCTTATTTCAGAGCGCTTTTCTCAGTCTATAATTAAGCATTCATCTACGTGATTCTTTCATGACATCTGTGTCTCTCACTGTGCTGTATGGGCTGCAGGGGAGAGAAGACAGGGCGCCTTTCTGCTGCCCTTGTACCCCCAGTGCCCAGGACAGGGCCTGATGCACAGTAAGAGTTCAGAATAGAGGCATCTGCACGGAAGGAGAGAAAGATTTGGAGACTGTTAGGAGCACTGAGGATCTTTCTGCTAACTCCGAGGTGTGCACCCACCTTTCATGGAACTTCCCCCCAGTGAAGAGAGGCAGGGAGACCATGCCCACACAAGTCAAGGCACCACTACCCATCCCACCCACCGCCACCCCTACTTCCCAAGCAGACATGCTTGATCGAGAAGGGGAATGAATGATAGCCGACTTGAAAGGAATGCTAGCGGCTTCTAATAAAGGGGTCCCACGCTGCTGGAGGGGAGAGGACTATGTCTTCCTCCATCAGGAGGCGTTTCAGTCCCATCTGCCAGCCACTTGGTGCTCTGTTTCTGTTGAAGCTGGTCAACCACAAAAACAAACACCACTGCTGCCACCACCGGGCACTGGAGAAGGCAGGTGGGAGCCCTGGCTGGCATGGCCTCCCCTGGGGTCTGGCAGCAATATTGGCCTCTCCATGGGACCAAGCTCCTCACTCTCTGCGGATTAAAGCGGAAGTGGAAGAGTGACCTGTGGTTTGGGATGCAGAGTGCATGGCCCACAGGCCAGGAGGGCATTCTCACAGCAGGCTGAGCACAGTCCCTTGGTTCTAAGCAGTGGGAAAAGGTTTCTGAAGGAGGGGGATCTTGGTTTGAGATGTTCAGAGTCAAGTGTATGTGAGGGTGGAGGCAAGGGAACACCTGGTATGATGCTTCTAGGAGGAAGGGTTAACAGCGGAGCTGGGCAAAGGTATTTTTCTTCCAGAAAAATACTCATTCCTTTCAGGCAAATGGCCAAATGCTCCCTAGGATAACCCAAACTTAACTGGATGACAGTACGGTTTTTCAAGAAAACTGCCTCTTTAATTTGGATTTCATTAATTTATTCCAAATATTGAAAGGACAAAAAAGAAAAATTATCATTTAAGAATATGTTAGTTAAAAATTTTGCCAACTCACTATGTTGAAGGATGGGGGAGAAGAGGAGAGAAGCGTATTTGGTGCTTCAGATTTTGTTTTTTTAGAAGATACACTCTCTCTTTATTCCCAGCATTAGGTGAAAAGGAGGAAGGCATTTACCTAGAATTCAGGGTAGAGTGAGTCCTTCCATTTCAAGGATCTTCTGGAACTGAGCTTCCGGTATAGTTTCATCAAATAGTTTGAGATGCTGTGAGCTCCCAGTAATTTCAATGTCTCATAGTCAACACATGCGCAATTTATAAAGGAAATTTTTTTTTTTTTGAGACAGAGTCTCACTCTGTTGCCCATGCTTAAGTGCCGTGGCATCAGCCTAGCTCACAGCAACCTCCAACTCCTGGGCTCAAACAATCCTTCTGCCTCAGCCTCCCGAGTAGCTGGGACTACAGGCATGCGCCACCATGCCCGGCTAATTTTTTCCATATATTTTTAGTTGGCCAGCTAATTTCTTTCTATTTTTAGTAGAGATGGGGTCTCACTCTTGCTCAGGCTGTTCTCGAACTCCTGACCTTGAGCGATCCTCCCGCCTCGGCCTCTCAGAGTGCTAGGATTACAGGCGTGAGCCACCACGCCCAGCCTATAAAGGAAAATTTGTAATCAATTTTAATTCTCCATGTATTTGTTCCTTTCCTCTGTGAATGCAGAAATCAAGAGCCATTTATACTTTTAGTCTAGAAGATCCACTGAGAGAAGACATTCAAACTCAGAAGCTAGGACAAGCCAAAGGACAGCAGGATGAGTGCATTCTAAAGGAGGTGGTTGTGGAGGAGGGAAATGAGGCCTGGAGAGAACATCTGGCATTGGCGGAATTGGGTGGCTAAAGCAGCTCTTCCTTCCCAGGCTCTGGGTGCTAAGACAGCTCTGAGATGGCCCTGCCTCTTGGGCTGCCAGGTCCTCGCCTCAGTGGAGTGCCCACCAAGAGACGTAGGTCTGCATGCCATCAGTGCTTCCTCCTTTCTTGGGTCTGGCTCTCTGTTCTTGTTGCCTTTGTCTTTGGTTATTTTCCAGACCGGGATGAGCAGAGTGACTAGAGTCATCAGGAATGCAAAGAAGAAGAGAACTTTTATTAGGCAAGCGGGATCAGATATGGCAGTGGTGAGTGTACCCTTGTCCCATAAGAAGGCTGGAAGTTGTAGGGAAGACGTAGGTAGGTTTCTCAAAGACAGCCGAGGCAGATGTGTGGTGTAATCAGACTGCCCACACGACCAAGCAAACACTGAGAAGTGGGGCTTGCTCTTTGCAATATCCTAGGAGTGGGTGTGGCGCTGTGTCCGTGTATCTGCTGATCCTGTTCCTCACATGGGGCCATTTTCCTTTGGGTGTAATGGAGAAGGCAGAGAGGTTTTCTGAGCAGAGTTGAACAACTGCTTCCAATACAAACACAGTCCTCAGTTGACAGTTTAGTTGGCAGCACCTCTGGGTGGTGGGTGGGGCTTCTGAGGCTTTGTGATGTCACTTGAGGGTGAGGCTAGGGTCTGAGCCAGAGGTTCCAGTCCAGAAATTTTTGCCCTTTGAGCACCGCCTGCCTTCATAGATGGCCCCCAGATTGAAAAGGTAGTGCCCTGATTGCCTGTGAAAATGCTTCTTCAATCGTCTTTTTAAAAACTTTTTATTTTGAAATAATTTTAGATATATAGTAAGTTGCAAAAATAGTAAAAAAAGTTTCTGTGTACCTTTCCCCTAATGTTGCCCAATGGTTACATCCTGTATAACTATGATACAAAATCAAAACCAGTAAATTGGCATCGGTACAATGTGTACATATAGTCTATGCTGTTTTATCATGCCTGTAGGTTCTTGGTTTGTTTGTTTTTTTTTGAGACAGAGTCTCACTATATTGCCTGGGATAGAGTGCAGTGGCATCATCATAGCTCACCGCAACCTCAAACACCTAGGCTCAAGTGATTCTCCTGCCTCAGCCTCCCGAGTAGCTGAAACTACAGGTGCACACCACCATACCCAGCTACTTTTTTCCTATTTGTTTTGTGGAGATGAGGTCTCACTATTGCTCAGGCTGGTCTCAAACTCCTGGCCTCAAGTGATCCTCCCACCTTGGCCTCCCAAAGTGCTAGGATTACAGGCATGAGCCACTGTGCCAAGCCTATAACTGTGGATTCTTGTAACTACTACTGCAATCAAGATACAGAACCATCCCAACACCACAAAGTTCTGCTAGTGTCTGTATCCTAACAGCTTGAGACAAATGTAGAAACCTTACCTTCCTTCAAGTCCCTTTACCCTCCCCCTTTATAATATAATATTTTAAAATATTTCCTTCATATACATTGAGATCTGGATTCAGACAATGTTATACTTTTTGCTTCAGCTGTCAAACATAATTTAGAAGAGGCAAGTCTATTGTATTTACCCAGTGTATAGTTAGTTATTCAGCTTGGGTCATTTCCCTTGTTCTATCCTAAAGTTCACCGATTCTTTCCTCTGTCCCCTTCATTCTGCTGTTGAGACATCCATTGAGTTTTTATTTTATTTTATTTTTATTTTGGCATATTATGGGGGTACAGATGTTTAGGTTATGTGTGTTGCCTTTCTCCCCCTTCCCCTCCCCCCCGAGTCAGAGCTTCAAGTATGTCCATCCCCCAGATGGTGCACATTGCACTCATTATGTATGTATATACCCATCCTCTCCTCCCCCCTTCCCTCTGCCCGATGCCCAATAAATGTTATTCGTATATGTCCACTTAGGTGTTGATCAATGAAACCAATTTGCTGGTGAGTACATGTGGTGCTTATTTTTCCATTTTTGGGATACTTCACTTAGTAGAATGGATTCCAGTTCTATCCAGGAAAATACAAGAGGTGCTATCTCACCATTGTTTCCTATAGCTGAATAGTACTCCATGGTATACAATGTTTATAGCAGCACAATTCACTGTTGCAAAGATGTGGAAACAACCCAAGTGCCCATCAATACATCCATTGAGTTTTTAATTTTGATAGTTATTTTTCGGTCCTAAAATTTCCATTTGGTTCTCTTTATAGCTTCCATTCAGTAGGACTTTCTATTTTTTTTTATGTCAAACATATTTGTAATTACACATCAGACATTCTTATGATTCTGTAACATCCCTGTCAGATAATTCCAGTATCTGTGTCATCTCAGTGCTGTAATCTGTTGATTGTTTTTTTTTTT
>VBSM01000729.1:2760078-2802875 GCA_008086735.1 Cheirogaleus medius | reverse complement strand
TCCACCTCCCAAAGTGCTAGGATTACAGGTGTGAACCACCACGGCCAGCTGGATGGACTTCTTGACTGCATGTGCCCCACTTGCATCACAGGTGAGGGACCCCAAAGGCAGCCCACCATGGGTTATATACCTTAGGGGTCATGCAACTCACTGGGCAGAGCTTTGAAGGACATCCTGCTTCCAGGGGAGAGAGGAACAAAGCCTGGGCTGTCCTGGGCAGCTCCTTCCTAGCTCAAGACGTTACATTCCCTAAGAGGGATGGGCATGAGGCCAGGGTTGTTTTAGGCAGTTCCTTCCTATCCTGGGATATTGCATTCCCAGCACATTCTACAGTTATTCTTGAGAACTACAAGCCAGAAAGGGGTTAGAATTGTCCTGCACTTCACCTACAAACCAGATATCCCTCTTAGCAAAGTTAGTGCATTTCATGTCCACTGACCTCCTCAGATCTGGAGGTGGATGTTTGTCTTGTCAGTTCAGGTGACACCTTGACTGACACAGTATCAGGGCAACATCACTGAGTCACAGCCAGAATACATTTCATTAGGCCCAGGACGACTATAACCTTAACAGGAGGGCCAGACCTCACTGAAGCAGCAACCTGCCCAGGGTCGCAGCGATCCATATAAGAATTTACTAATGAGGCCAAAGGAGGATCCTTCAGATGTGCCGCTGCCTGCAGCCAGTGGGCCTGCTTCCGGATCTCCTCCACCCGTGTCTCTGCAATGCCTGAGGTGTTAGTCCAGGTACAGCAAGAAGTGTCGGCAATGGCGTATATTCCTTCTGACTGGGTTGAAAGGAATTCCAGAGCAATTCTGTTGTCTAAAACAACCTTCTCGTAGGCACTGAGGGATGTCTGCTGGGCTGCAAGGCAGTGGCAGTGGAGGAAGCGATATTTTCCATGGTCAAGGACAGGTTTCTTATAATTTTTTTTTTGAGCACTGATTCCTATGTATGGATCAAAGCTCTCATAAGGGACATAAACCCAGAGTTGGTGACTCCTCCTGGCAGATTCCTAGTAAAGGGGCACAGCTTTAGGCTGCTGGCACAGTGGTGTGCCTCATTCCCAGGGGTGGTATCCAGGGGCAACCCCAGCCACTCAATGTGTAGAATCCCATCATCCATCAGTTTTCAGGCATGACATTGCCCATCCCATGTTCAGGTCACCCCCAAATGCCCTCAAAGAAAGACATCGCCCTCATGTGCACACAGCACCCCTCCCTCGTTTGATTGCGCAGTGACCTGTTCACAGGCATGGAGGCATTCACCAGCCAGGCCTCAACAATCACACAGTTGCGTGAGTTCAGTTCCCCCCTTACAATACTGTTCATAGCATTCATCCAGTCCTTATTTAGTTATTGTTGCCAGGACACTTCTGGTCCAAGTAGTCAAGGACCATGTTGCGTCCAAGCACCAGCTTGCCAATGTTTTGTTAGTTGTGATGCTTTGCCAGAGTCAGTTAAGTTAAAACAGGGCACCCCTAGCTCCCTCCCAAGTGTCAAGTGGCAGATCCTCACTTGGCAGGCCAGGTCCCGGGTTCTGTTGGTGTACACTGTGACGTTAGCAATGCTGGTGTAGTTCACCACTTGCAGGATCAGAGGGTCTCTATGGTCTGTGACAGAACAAGGTACGGGATGGCAGATCCAGCAATTCGTCAGGTTACCTGCAGTGGTCACAGCTTGGAAGAGCCTAATGGAAATGTGATGATTCCAGGCCTCTGCTGCCATGTCCTCATGGAAAAGCAGATGGACAGGTTACTGCCCCTCCCCCCCACCCCTCCTGGGGTCCCAGGTGCTCCCTGTGTATTGGATAGGGGTTGGGATGAGGTGATGTAGTGGCCTAGTCTGTCTGCCCCAGACCCCAGGATACTACCTCTGTGGGCACCCGCTGCCCTTGTGTGACCCAGATCTTTCAGCCTCAGTTGTCCATCCCATGAAGGGAGGTCATGCCCCATACAAACTTGACATGTCTGGTAACGCCACCCACCTGACTGGAAAGATTAGGGACCATACACCCTGGTACTCCTTGGTTCTGCCTCCCACCCCTGTGGCTCCATTGCCACGTGGATGGCAGAGTGCAAGGAAAGTCCATTGTATTCTGTGAGAGTGTGTCCATCACATTGCTTGGGCAGTGAAGGACATTCCTTGGTCAGAATAAAGTCCTGTGAGGTATCCAAAAACATGACAAGTTCTTCTCAAGAGGGGCTATGATAGTCCCAGTGTCCACATGAATGATATATATGTGTCTCTTCCCAGCAGCAAGCTGTTGCCATAGTCCTAGACCCCATATAAGAGGTCCATTAAGGGCAGGTGGGACGGGGCAGGAGGGGATGGGTAAATTCACACCTAATTGGTGCAGTGCACACTGTGTGGGAGATGGGCATGCTTTTAGCTCTCACTTGGGTGGTACAAAGGCAATTTATGTAACCAAAGCGTTTGTACCCCCATAATACTCTGAAATAAAAAATAAAGAGAGAAAAAGTAATAGTTCATCACAAAAAATAAATAAAATTAAAAATTATATTAAAAAAAAACCCAAGAGGTTAATAGCTCAGTCACTTAGTTGCCATTCTCCTGGCCAGATGGCTAGGTTGTCAGCAATGACCCATGAGTTGGTGAAAACGTAGCAAGATATGGTGGGAGAGGTGGGCTGGATGGTAATTACTATTGCAGGTAGTTTGGCCCCATGGGTAGAACGTTCATGTTTAATTTCAGTCAAAAGATGGCCATTCCCATGACTAGAGGGCAGCCAGACCCATCTGCCTGTTGTTTTGCAGAGCCATCAGGAAACCCTGCCATACCTTCAGTAGGCATATCTCTGAGTCTTGGGTCCAGGTAGCCACAGGAGGAGCCAAAGCACCCCCTATGGGTTGCTTGGTCCCTTCTGACAAGCCAGCCATTTGTTTATGGAGCCAACTGGTTCCTTGGGATCCTGGCTGGGCTCAATCTTGAACGTACCATTTCCATTTGATAATTGATGTCTGTCGAGCCTGTCCAATTTTATTGGTGGGGTTTGTGGGTGCCCAAGTGAGAATGGGCAGCTCATGTTGCGGTGTCTCATGTGGCTTTCTGGCTGTAAGATGCTCAGTCTCCATCAGTGCCCAGCAGCAAGTAAGGAGTTGACATTCAGAAGAGACATATCTGGTGGCTGCCTCAGGCAACTTATGTGTCTAAAATAAGAGGCTGGTGTACCCTAGTGGCAGTTTTCTGTTGGCACAGACTCCCCGTTAGCAGACATGGGGGTTGTGGACATCTGTAACTCTATCAGGCTTTAAAGGTTTTAAAGTCAGTGTCTGGTTCACAACTTGTTGAATGGCTTTCAAGGCTTGCCATTGCAAAGGGTGCCATTCAAATTTGGCAGCTTTGTCGGTAGTTTTGACTAAGAAAACCACAAGAGCACTCAAGCGAGGTACATACTGTCTCCAGTACCCAGAGAGGCCTACCAGCGGTGGGGCCTCCTTTTTATTAGTGAGTGCTGCTAGGGTTAAATATTTTTGTTTGACTTCATCTGGGATACTTTTTTGGCTTCCAGCCCGGGTGGCGTTGGCATTCAGCCTGGGATAGTCCATTATTAGTCTCTATGCCCCAAAGGCCTTTTAACCAGCCAAATGGGGAAGTTACATTGCGACAGGGTAGCTTATAACATTTTTATCTGTAGCAAGTTTTGAATTAACCGAGTAATGTTCTGTTCTCCATTTAGCATTCAGTACTGCTTTTGTTCAATAGCCCGGTGGGTCTTGTGTAGCTTAGGTGGCGGGCAGGAGTGGATATGCTGCACTTCTATGGCTTGAATTCTTGGTTGTGAAGGGACATCCCCACTCAGGCAGCTGTGATGTTCTGTTCCACATGTAGCCCAAATATCAGTGCCTATAACTAACTGCACTCAGTGATGGGAACCAGTCACCGGCACCTGAAATGGCCAAAGAACTCTACCCACAAGCAGGTAAGCACCATATGTTACCATGTTCATCATCAAATCTCCAGATGTCATCAGTTTGTTTTCCCCTAAGGGGACCTGTAAATATTGTGATGTAGGTGCCAGGGTCCAAGAACCCCAGAAAAGTCTGAATTCCTTTCCTTTCCCTTTTTATCTTAACAGGTATATACGGCCACTGGACTTCAGTGGGGACCCAGAAGCTTTGGCTCCATTTCTAACTGTGCCATTCAGCCCGAGACATTTGGGTCTGCAAGTGTCCCTTTAACAAACAAAAAAGCCAACCACACTACATAAGGTTTCCCTGGCCTTCCTCCATATCTGTCCTTTAGATAGTGAGTCTCCCCATCTGTGAAGGCCCATATTGCATGTGCTGTTTCCCTCTCGGATGTCCCAGGGACTGAGGACCTCTTTCCCATTCCCTCTCAGGTGCCTCAGGGGCCATCTGAGTACCCTCTTCCCAGCTTTCTGGTCCAGGAATGAGCAATCACGTGTTTCTACATTCCGTTGTCTTTGTCTCAGTCCATGCAGTCAGCTCACTCACCTCTGCAGGGGAGTAGGGGAGACTATGTCCCACTCACCACCCTTCTTTCCTTCCTTGTAACTTATCCAGCCCCCGCAAGCCCAGGCTGATGTGTCTGCACTGGGGGCCGGGGGCGGGGGTGGGGTGGGTATCACCGTCCTACTTCACCAGAAAGCCATGGCTCTGTCAGACCAGACCCTGCTCACAGGACCAATTTTCTGAAGCAGTCCACTAATAACCAATCCCAAGGGAGGACTCCCACTGTGTGGAGGATAGCAGAGATCATCACTATGCCAACCACCAGGAATAGGAATCCAAACACTTCCACCCACCACATCTTGGACTGAAGTGCTACCAGTGTTGGATGAAGCAGAACACACTCACATGCAACAAGTTATGTGAAGTGTATTATTTACAAGTAGGCAGCTAAGGATAAAAGAAATCTTGGATCCATTGTGAGCTGGTCTCCCAAGGCTCGAGAAAGCTGTGCAGGGTGGATGGACTTATCTACATGCGTCCCACTTGGGCCCCCCAAAACAGCCCACCCTGTGGCACCGTCAGTGGCAGTGTGACTCACTGAGCAAAGCTCTGATGGACATCCTGCTTCCAGGGGAAAGAGGAACAAAGCCTGGGTGGTCCCACGCAGTTCCTTCCTACATCAGGATATTACATTCCCAGCATGTTCTACAGTTATTCTTGGGAACTACAAGCAAGAAAAGAGGGAGAACTAGGTTGGTCCAAGGCCACCCAGAGAACTGTTCTGCACTAACATTTGACGGGTGCCATTAAAAGGTGAAAAGTCAGTTCTGCTACCCTAAACCATACTGCAGTACCTCACCCTCAACTTTCCCTAGATACAAATTCAATGTAGTATGGAGGTGAAGAGAAAGGGCATTGAGGAGTCCTGTTTCCCCAGCCAAGGGATCAAGTATTGTGCCTTTTGTCCTCACCTCCTCCAAGTGAGGGGTCTGCAAGAGAACACTCATAGAAATTGGTAGGCTAGCAAGGAGAGACTGACATCTCAATCCCTGGTTGGATATATGCTAGTGGGCTTGTTGGTCTGTTCTCTGTGATCACTGGAGCAGGGAGAGAAAGGTGGCAGGGGAAGAGCTGTCACTCTTACCATTTCATTTAGCAAGGATATGTGAGTCAAATGAACAGTGTGGCTGAACAGTGTGGCAGTCAATGTGAATTTCATGTGAGTTAAATGAACAGTGTGGAACTCAACAGGATGTGAACCATCTTGCTGGTTCTTCTTCTAAGAGAACTGACTGGCAGCCAAGCTGGGGAGCCTAGTTATACTGCCAAGGGCAGGGACTGAGTGGTTGTGGGAAGCAGTTAAGCTGGAGCAGATTTCCTACGAGGGGACGGTGCACTGGGGAGAGCTAGCAGGAAGCTAACCCATGTGCCCATCAGAACTAGCATTTGGGCACCTTTCAAATGGAGGGTATCCATGACCAGTCAGCCTTCACCTGAGAGACAGAGACAACCAACAGACAAATGCAATTACATGCCCAGGTAGACAAAAGCATGTTTTGACCTCACTTTCCAACCCTCTCTAATTCTTCCTCCAGGTCCTAACACAATTAGGACCTCCAGGTCCTAACAAATATTTTAGGGGAAGGGCGACATCTACTGAAAGTCAGAATACACCACTTCCCCAAACCAAGTTCCACTGCTGAAGTCAGGCTGGTGCTGAGAGGAAGGAAGGGGTGTAAAACTTGATGTGAGATTGAAGTTTTTAAGTGGACTACACCAGACTGGACTTCTAATAACTAAGTGAAAAGAAAACTACAGAATCTGTTAGAGTTGGAAGGGGAGAACTGAGGGTATGGTTGAAGGCATTAGTTAAAACCTCCTCAAGATTGTCTTTGCAGAGTTCAGAATATTCATTAAATTGTTGCTATATGCAAAAAGCCCCCCAGGTAAGAGGCAGCCTAGCCTGGTTTGCTTAAGGAACTGATAGTATGTGAAGATGACTGGAACACAGAGGGAATGGAGGAAGGCTGAAGGACTAGGAAGAAGTCAAGAGATGACAGCCATGTTAAGGTGTTTGGATTTTATCCTGGGGGCAAAGAGAAGCCATGAAATGTTTTAATGATCAAACTTGCCTCTAAGAATGATCCAGTAGGGGACGGGGAGGGGACTGGAGACAGGGAAATCATTTAAGTAAGAGATGATGGTCATTTGTGAATGGCAGTGGGGATGGAGAAAAGTAGGAAGATATGTAGGTAGAGAATCATCAGGAATTGCTGACTGATGAGATGTAGGCTCCAGAGACAATCCAAAGAAGCTTCTCCTTCCCCACTTCTCCTTCCAGCTGACCCCAGAAATACCCTCCCTGCTCTCACATCATTCAATGCTGGACCAACATCCAGCTCCTGCCCACAGGGACGTGGAGGGCTGTGGGCACCAGCAGTAGTACCATTTCCACACAGTCTTCCCAGCAGCGATAGAAGGCAGCCTGCGCCCCAAGTGTCATTGGTTCAGAGACGAGGACGCTGGTGTTCCCATGTCTAAGTGACTTGCCTAAGATCCCACAGCTGGTTCGTTACAGAGTCTAAACTTCACTCTCGGCTTTAGGACTATTTTAATGACACTTCATTGCTGCATCCTGAAGCTAAGCAACAAAAAGAAAAAGAAAAATATAAAAGGAAAGCATTACCCAAAACACCTATTACTCAAAATACATAGCCTGTGCATACAGCAAAAGAAATAACGCCGGTCCCCTGACCCGCTGTCGGGCCTTTTCAAGCGCGCATGCGTCCCAGGCCAAGGTCCGTCCAAGAGATGGGTAACCGCGCCCGGGTTCCCAGTCGGAGGCCCGCCCCGGCGAAGGTGGGCAAGTGCGCATGTGCGCCAGGCTCGAGGCCCGTCCCGGAAGAGGCGGGGTCTAAAAGGAGCGGGCCAGCCCTACCCGTGCGCACAGGGAATCTGCGTTCCGTTAGTGGAACCTGCGCCGTGGCAGATCCCTCTCTTAGCCGTGGTACCGATGCCTTACGGTCTCGCCGTAGCGCTGCACTTTCGGAGTCCCTGACGGTCCAACTGAACGAGTCACGGGACCAGAAGCGCCCTCTCCTTCCTTCGCTTTACCCGGGGCCGAGGAAATTGGCTAAGCCCATTGGCTAGTGCGCATCGGAAGGGGCTGGGTCCCTCGGCCTGCGCGGGGCACTGTGGGGGTTGTAGTTCTGGGGCTCGCGGTCCACGCTTGTAGGAGGAAATTGTTGAGGCCAGTAGGTCTGAACTGGCTCAGAGAAGTTGTTTGCACAGGGGAATCGACTCTGGACTGGCTGCGTGGGTGTGGCTTGGCCCTGCCGTTTCTCTGTTGGGCTAGACCTGCTTCTGCCTGGCCTTTGAGGACGCGCAGTTCCACCCACACCTTTGGCTTCCCTCTTCATAAGCCCCCGGCCACCTGCAGACCCCCTTTATCGTCACACGCTGGCTCCGACTAGTTTTAAGTACCCCGTCTCCGTCCTCTTCACACTCAGTCCCTGGAGTCTTCCTCCATCCTTCTGTCCCTCTTGAGTACCTTTTCTTGTTTTTGTCCTAGACAGGGCCCCTCTAGCACTCTGCCCTTGTTCCAGGAGTCATGCCGAGGACCCCAAGGAAAGGATGCCACGGTGAATGTTTGTAGGCACAAGCAGATCTGAGCCATACTACTGCAGCAGCCTTGCAGTTAACTTCTTTCTGCTTCTCTTCTGATCTTTGTCTCTTTCTGGTTTTACCTCTGTGTAACCTCTGCTGTTTTTAAGTCTGGTGGCCGGCCTATTTTTGGCAATAGACGGTAACCCTGGACCTGCCATTTTGTCTCTGGCCTCCAAAGCTTGGTAATACTACAGAGAGCCCATTCCTGGATTGACTTGTAGACTACAGTGGGAAGTGAAAGACACTGGAGAGAAAAATACTGAACTAGATTTAATAGCAGTCAGGGAGATATATGGCGAAATAGGGGGAAGAGAGTAAACCTTTTTTTCTTGTTCCTTGAAAAACTGGTGTTGGCTATGTGCAGGGCTCTGTGAACGCTGTGCTGGGATTGTATTAATGTTACTCAAAATCCACCTACATGCTGGGAGTCCAGTCGAGGAGGACACAGACGTATAGGTAAGCAAGAGTGCAAGATGACATCAGTTTCTCTTGTATCTTCCTGCGTATTCATCTGCTCATTCCCATTCTTCCGTCAGTTAATTCCAAGGTACTTGGCCTCTTCACATCTCCCTCTGTTCCATACTCCTCTTTCCATCCTTAAGCTTCTTTCTCCCCCTGTTCTGACTCAAACTATTTCTTCTTTATCTTGCTGTTTGGTCAGTTTGACGTTAGCAAGTATTGCAGGGACAGCTGTGTTCATAGGAGATTTAGTAACAGAATTATCTGTGCCTGGCCTTCATCTCAGGTGAGAAATGTCTGTTAACCTCATTCCAGGGTTCTGCATTCTCTTAGCATTTATATACATTGCTCGTACTAGAATCACTTGCAGATTTTTCATGCCCAGTGCTCCAGAATCAGAATGCCCTGAAACCCAAATTAATTTTTCTCCTTCCATTTAGTGGTGGGAGGAATTTGAGGTTTGGGAAGTTAATCTCATGCAGACAGTAGTCAGGGGGGACCCATTAGTGTGTGATGAGTAGTAGAAACCTGCATGAATGGGGAAGATAAGCCTTAGCACTTTAAAAAAGCATACCTTAGTGGACTGACTAGTGTAGAACAGGAGTATTACCATTTACAAAGATATTTTTGAACTGTTAGTTCAGAAATATTTTTTCCCCAGTTTATTTTAAATTGTCTTTTTGGAAGGAATGCAGTAAAGGATAGATCTTCCAAAGAGTAAATAATCTAATAACCATGCTTATTTAGGATAAGGATGCTTTGCAACACATGTGGGCAGTATATTTACCTCTAAGGTTGTTTATGACTAATACTAGCTTCATTTGCATTCCTGGAGAATGAGGTAAAATTCATCTAAAGTTAAGATCAAAATAATTCCTCTCCAAGCCCCAGCTGCCTCTGTGCTCTCACCTCCTACCCTCTTCCTGGTGCTCACTCTGATCTAGCTACCCTGGCTTTATTGCTGTTCTGTGAACATGCCAAGCACACTCCCTCTGCCTGGAATACTCTTTTTCTGGGTCAAGAGTTTGGTTGTTCAGGTCTTTACTCAAATGTTCATCTTATCAAAGGGGCCTTCACTGACCACCGTCTATAAAATAGAGTCTTTATCATTCTATCCCTAAATCTTCCTGAATTTCCCCTTAATATTATCACCATTTGAAAATATTATATATTTGCTTACTTGCTTATTGTTTGTTTCCAAAACTAGAAAATAATCTCTGTGAGAATAAGGTCTTAAACTGTTTTCTTAGCCGCCAGAAAATGGTATACAGAAGGTACTCACTAAATACTTTTAGCGTTAAATAATTTTTTTTTAGCATTTATAGAGCACCTATTATGTGTAAAGTACTGTGTGTATAGTGTATAGTGTGGAGTCTACAGATATGAATAAAATACAGTCCTTAACTTGGAAGAACAGTCTAGAAGAACTATAGAATGATCTACTTGAAGATATTTCATTAAGTTGTAACCATACAAAAGTTCATAAATCTGAAGTGCTAGGGTCAACTCTTATGTGTTTGGAATGTAGAATCATCTGCCCCACTTAGCATACTTCCTATAATAACTGGCTTCTGTGCTACTCTGTGAACTCTGGGACCACTTTCCCACCATGTCCTTGTGTAGGAAGGATGAGCCTGACTGGGCACAGTGCACACAAAATAGACACAGGAGACTTCCTGTGGGTTTTTCCTGTTGATGTGGTTGTGTTTCTCTGTTCTCTGAATCTGGCAAAAGTGCCTTCCATAGGCTCAACCAGGAAATTGAGTTGTAAAGTTAAAGAGCCAGCTTGAGATGATGAAGCCAATCTCCCTTGGTTCTCACTGAGAGTTTCTTGTTTGTAAGTGGAGAGAGCATTCTCTCTGGGACTGGGAATCCTTCCTACCCACGGGAACCTCAGTCCCAAGATCGTCTGCCAGAATCTCAGTCAGTCTGATACCTGAAAGTGGCTAGTTCTGAGACCCCAAATGGCTTTGGGACCTCTACCACTGCTTGCTATAGCCTCAGCTGTTTCAAGGGGCAGAATCTGATTGTTCTGCATGGTGCCTCCAAAGTGGGGTCAGAGCCACTGTGGCAGACACAAATGAGGAAGAGGCAGAGGTACTGCCCAAGAATGTCCACAGGCAGCAGAGCAGGCTCAGGCAATAGCTAAGGCAATAAAGCTGGATTCTCAGCATAATCATGTATCATATGCAAGTGCCTACTGGCAGCAGGCCCTTAAATAGTTGTGTACACTCATCTCTGTCCTGTTTTTTTGCAGCCACACTCCTTAAAGTCAAAATTCTTAAACTCTGCTCTCCTTTCCATCTTCTATCTGCTGTAGTTAGGTACGTTATCCTACCATTTTAAATAAACTTCTCTGATAAAGTTTACATCTAATTAAATCTAATTGAGAAATTCAGTGGACTCTTCAGTGCCATCTCACTAGACAGACCTCTTGCACTATTTGACACTATTCACTACTTTCTTCATGAGACTTTCCTTTATTAGTTATTGATTCTCCTCCTTTTGCCATTTCCTTTTGGGTCATCTTGTGTATTGCCAATTCATCAGCTGTTTATGTTTTTCAGGATTCTGTCCTTGATCTTCTCATTGTGCATGATATTTTTGGGTAGCCTTTCCCCTCCCTTGCCATTTATTTATTACTGACCCCCAGATCTGTATGTCTTACCCTGCCCTCCTCCCCTGCTTCTGTTGATTCATAGCAGAATGAATTCTTCTAGGTTACCGCCTTAATTCTGACTTTTACCACGTCGCATTTCAAGTGTTGCTGGTGCTCCTATCTGGTCTCCTTTCCTCCAGTCTCACTAGCTTTTCAAGGCATCCAGTTTGCTGCCCGCAGAGTGATTGAACCACAGATCTGACCATGTCGCCTTCTTAAAACTCCTTACCTCAGCATTCCAGGCAATCCTTCCTCTTCTCCTACCCCTGTCTGACTTATGTTTACCCCAACATTCTCATCTTCTACAACACCCTTCCTCGCTTGATCCAGAAATATGAAATTTGCATTCTCTGGCTCCATTTACTATTTTATTTTTTCCGTGTGTTGTTCTCTTTGCCCCAAATGCCTTTTCCCTAATCCCTGCCATTCCACAGCTGCTGGTCTTTCACAACTCAGCTGGAGGAACACGTCTTCCAAGAAACTTTAATAACTTTCCTCTCCTGCCCAGGACAGACCAGTTCCTTCTCCTGTGCCCTGCTCCTTCTATAAAAAAGAACAAAAGCCCATTATTGCACTTATTAATCTCTTTATATTAATACCTATTAGATTGTAGGGTCTCTGAAAATGGTTGTGTGAGAGGCTATCTTCATGGTAGTTAAGAGTACAGGCCTGGGAATCAGTCAGGCCCGGGTCGGGTCTGAATGCCAGTTCTGCCACTTGTTGGCTGTGTCTTTGGGCCAGTCACGTAAGTCAGTGAGACTTGGTTACCTCTTCAGTAAAGCAATCTAATTTTGCTAATCCTTGTATCCCCAGCATTTGGCATCATGCTCAGTTTGGTTATCTGTTTCTAGATTTTTTTTTCACATTCTCTGTCCTTTTACTGTTCATGTGGACCCTAAACTGGTAACTCGTGGTCAAAACAGCAGTGGATGAGTGCTGGGTGACATGGGTGACATGACCTGACATGGACGAGTGATGGGTGAGTGTGTCTGTGTGTATTTGAGAGAGAGGGAGAGAGAGAGAGAGAGAAACAGATGTATGAATAGGTTATATCCTAAGCTCAGTCCTGCTCCATTTGATCGTTAAAAGTGGAAAGTATGTGTCTAATTAAGGTCTTAAATTAGGGTCAGGTGGTGACAGTGGGACTGAAGCATATGTTACACCAAGCAAAATAAGACTGGTAAAGATTAAACTTTTGAACTACTTATACTTGCTTTTATACACTTCCATCTTAAAACCCATAAAAACAACCAAATTCGAGTATGGGTTATTATTAATAAATTGACATTTTAAACAAGATGGTTTTATTTTGATTCCTAGTATGTAAACTTTAATGGAATCATTTATTTCAAACAAAATCATGAGAGCAAGAGATTTCAGAAGTTTCTTAGACTTCTGAAATCTAAGAAGTCTAAGAGGTGTCATTCAATTGATGTTCTGGTAGATCTACTTTGGAGAATGGGGTAATAGCATCTATTGTTAAAGTCTTATTTCAGTCTAGCTTTCAAAAAACCCCTTGGTTGTATTTTCGGAGAACTTTCAGAATCTGTTTATTATCTCCTTCAAAGCATGGAATGTGTAATAAAGTGATACTGTACTTCCCCCTCAAAATGTGGGTAGTGATAGTTTAAAGTTAACAGTTGAAAGTGGATAGTGATAATGGATGATTGACAGTTGACCATACCTGATTTTGGTTTTCTTCCTTTGTTTTGAATTCTCAGAAGAAAAATGTTGAATTCTCATAATAATGTATACTTGAGGCATGTCATTTTTTTTCCCCTCTGGTTTGGTCAGCAGAACATTTCCAGGGTATCAGAGTGTACTGAAACATTACAAGAAAGGTCTGTGAGTGCTGTAAAGCATCCAAACTGGAAAAAGCTCAGCAACAGGAAGACAGAGAAGGATAAAGACAGCACGTCACCAAGAAGAATGTGTCAGTGGTTTTGTGCGTGTCCCTGGGGAGCATTCCCAGGGGGATGGGTCTGTGCATGCAATGAGCTGGGAAGAGCTTCGTCTGGCACGCCATCCTTTCTCAGCCTCAAGAGGATCCACTTGAAGGGAAATCTCATATATGTGTCCAGTGTAGTGAGGCTTCATTAAGTGCCTTTATGTCATCCAGCACCGGAATCCTCCTTGGTGAATGTACTGAGTTTGAGGAAGAGTTCGGCACAATTCCACCCTCACACAGCACTGAAGAAACCTATGCATGTGGAGATAGGGACAGGTTTCATTTGACTCTCAGAGCTGATTGTGTATCAGAGAACACATATTTTTTTCTGCCATCTTTTAGGGAGAAGGCAACCTGGTGGAAACATCAAAGAAAACATTGAAGAGAAACAAATACTTTCTTTGGCTTTCTAGAAGGATAATTGAGCATGCTCTGCAGATGTTGGTTAGTTTACTAGGAAAAAAAAGAGGAGCCAATTTGAGCAATGGCCTCTAGGTGACATTCTCTTTGCGCTGAAGAAATTGGTCATCCATGAATATCACTCTGTCAGCATCTCCTCCCTCAATTCTCGTGCCAGTGTTTTTCACTCAGTCTCCACTCTTTGGCCTCAACGTCACCTCTGTCCCTTTCTCACAGTTAAGTTGTCCCTCCTGTGTGCTCAAATATGCATGAACGTCATGTAATATGATCTCAGCTGTTTTCAACCTCTCATCCTTTTACCCACCTTTTTTGATTGGCGCCTTTGTCCTTTTGTCCGGGCCATAAATGAAAGTAAAAAATACGTTGTCTGAGGAGGAAAGATTTTCTCATAATGCCTTTCACCTTGGCATTAGCCTTGGCTTCTGTTTTTCTTTACTCTGGGAAGCCTTTCCTGACGCCCTCACACCCCAGGCCAGGTTAGGGGCTTTTCCTCAGGCTTGTTTGCCTCCACTTTAGCACTTAATTATGCTGAATTCTTTTTTGAGGTTTGGGTGTAGACCTACCTACCTCTGAACGCCGACCATGTCCTATTTACCTTTGTGTTCCTAGTACCTGGCATATAGTCTGTGCTCAGTAAATACTTGCTGAAGGGGTAGATGAGAGAATGTGAAGCTCTTGTCCTTGCTAAGCCCCTTGCTTCCTGCCAGGTGGCTGACACTCAGATGGGGTGCCCTCCCATAAACGACACAGCAACAGGCTAGGAAACCTAACCACAGACGACAGTGCTGCTTCAAGGCAACTGTGTTTTCCTTACTCGAGCTCTACTACTCTCTCTGTGGTGTGGTCTCGCAATTTTGACAACCCTGTTCTATCAGTCCTATTTGACGTTCTTTATGCATTTATAGAAAGAAAAAAGCACTGAAAAAAGATTTGCTCACTCACCAACTATTGCAAACATGTTGGTTCCTCTTTCCCTGCCTCCCTTTTGCCCATCATTTTTCCACAGCTCTGACCCCGCCCCTCCTCGTCACCCATTAATGGTCATACATGTCACTTAAACGCAGCCTGCTTGTCCCTGGCTACACAGAAGGGTACTGGGTATGGATGATGGCTTTTGGTATCAAGATCCATCAGAAAATGCCTATATATTTTTCTTCCAGCCTTAGGTTTATTTTAGGAAATTACAGTAAATATGAAGACTCTGTAGGTCTTGAGTTAGTATTACTTGAAGATAGAATTTCCCTGGTGGAATAGTTCCTTGCTTGTTGCTGGTATTGAACTAAGCAATTTTTATAAAGATGATCAACTCTGAGTCATGTACTTGTGAAGGGAAGAGGCTTAACCACTTCGGTACCAGCATCGACTAGAGTCGATAGCCACAGATGAACGTGCACAGTGACTTTAGCTGACAGCCGTGATATGACTTTTCTAATTTTTCATTTATTAAAATAAAATTGTGAACATTTAAAAATAACGTAATGAAAACATATATGTATATGTTACCTATTCTGATTTACGTTACAATTAAAGCTGCCTGTAAAGTAAAACAAGCTTTCAGTGCTTTAAATCTTTCCTCATCACACAAGAGCAAAACGGATTCGTCGTCAATGCACAGCACGAACTATTGTGTGGACTATGAGTGCCGGCTGTGGGCAAGGTTTCACGGCTGGTGAGTGTGGTACCGAAGTGGTTAAGGAGAAGCTCATATCTCTTTCATTTGGGAGCTGCTGTGTTTTCGTTGGATTATATTTAACATTGGGGAGTCATACCACTTCCCAGCATATCATGACACTACAGTGTGAAGTCCCCATTTAGGAGGCACTAGAAATCTTTCTCATTTTGCTCCCTGCTCAACTTCTGCCATCCTTCTGGCTGTATTAATTCTGACACGTCTTCCCGGATAGATGTAGGTGGCACACCAAAAACCATTCCTTGTTCAGCTGGTTAATTATTTGTAAAACCATGTTCTCTATGATAGCCTCAGTTTTGCCAGTATTTCTTTTCTGTTTTCACACTCATGTCTGAAAAACTGCTATGGGATTCAGGAGCTGACATAGAGATTCTCTGTCACTAAATAGTTTCCCTCTATGCATTTCATTTTCACTTGAAAAATGAAAGGACTGGACTAGCTAAATAGATCATCCCCCACTCCCTTAGTTCTTTTTATTTTTAATTTTGTTTTGAGTCAGAGTCTCACTCTGTTGCCCGGGCTAGAGTGCCATGGCATCAGCCTAGCTCACAGCAACCTCAAACTCCTGGGCTTAAGCGATCCTTCTGCCTCAGCCTCCAGAGTAGCTGGGACTACAGGCATGCGCCACCATGCCCGGCTAATTTTTTCTATATATTTTTAGTTGGCCAATTAATTTCTTTCTATTTATAGTAGAGACAGGATCTTGCTCTTGCTCAGGCTGATCTCGAACTCCTGACCTTGAGCGATCCACCCACCTCAGCCTCCCAGAATACTAGGATTACAGGCATGAGCCACTGAGCCCGGCCCCTTAGTTCTTTTTATAACTGGGGTTGTCTTGCTGCCCTCCTCGTAATGGGAATTCCCTGGGGTTACACACCTTATCGTCATTTGAATCTTCCCAGGTAACTCATGTGACCCTATTTGAGGAAAAGGTTTTTGGGAAAAGAAACTACAGTAGAAGGGGAAGCAAAAAAGGGAAGAACAATTTTACTCAAAATGATACTTCTGGGGTTAGTTTTCAGAGATCCTGGGAAGTCAAGCCTAAATTTTTACTTTTGCAAATTGTACATTCATTTCCTCCTCTTTAAGTCCAAGGATTCTTTCTAGCCCCTTTGGAAGCTGTTCCTGGTTGATGTGTCCATTTCAAGCATAGCACATGCAAGGAACCCTGATAGGTGCAAGAACATGGTCAGGATTGTCATGAACAAGCCATGGCAGAGGGAGATAGAGGTGTATGGTATAGGGGGGAGATGTAGATGGTCAGGAGAGTGACTACCATAAGTTGAGGCCCCTTTTTTATGAGTATAAGGAGGATGTTTGGTCCATTAGGAGAGTCCAGAGAGAACAGGGATAAGGGGAGGTGAGGGAGAGGTAGAAGGGATCACAGGGAGGCTCACTTCACCTAGACCGTGTACTTCCTGTACCTGGGGAGCATTCCTGGAATGTGCAAAGTTGCCTCTTAGGAAAATGGTCTTGACTGGTTGACCTCCCACTCTCCTACTTAGGCACTTTGACCACAACTTTATAGATTGTGAAACAAATAACTTGCCCCAAATCTCACTGCTGTTGGTGATAGAGCAGATTAAACAACTAAAAAGCTCTTTACTCTCTCCCTACACTTAGCTGGCTGAGGCGGTTTGGTGTTGGTGGGGTGGAGTCACTGGCATTTCTGGCACATTCCCTGAGTCCCTCATTAGTAGGACTGTTGGGATGCAGATGTGAACCTGGGCATGGTAGAGGCACCTGCTGAGTGAGGACACCTTAAAGGCTGACTCCTGTCCTCTTGTTTTCCTTATGCAGTGACCCTTGAGCACTCAGTCAGACACACCAGGGCTGATCTACTCACACCGCAGCACCTCGACAGCAGGGAGAGACACTGAGGCAAGGGAGGCATACTTGGGGCAGAGTGGGAAATGATCTTAGTCCTTGGGTGTCTTTGGGGACTCTGATGCTTTTCCTCAAGTACTTCAGTTTTTGTCTGGTCAGGTGTGTGTCTGGGGTGGGATGGCTGGTGCCTAAATAGGAAGGGACACAGTGTTCTGGCACCTATGACTTCGTTTGCTATTTGATGCAGGCAGATCTACCCCAGGGAATCCTCCCCCACTCTCTCTTTGTTAAATCTATATTTCCAACTCTCAAAAGTCCTGGGCTACCTCCTTCTCTTCCTACTAAGAGGCATTTGCAGACAGTCTCCTGAGGGTGGTTAAAGAGAATCAGCCAAGAATTTGACTTATTTCATTTGGTTCTTGGGTCAGCAAACCCCACAGGAAGCCCACTCTTTCCCTTCCGGTCATAGCTATGGGAAACAGGCTTTCCTTGCCGTGCTTTATCAGCCTTGGCAGTTTGATTATAAATTGAAGGTCCCCCCACCTTTGATTATAAAAAACATTAAAGGTATATTATAGACATTTTGGAAAAAATCATAAAATTGTGAAACAAAACAAAAATTACCGGTTTATATCTTTACCTGGAGAAAACACTATTAACATTTTAGAAATTTCCCTTCCAATAGTTTTATCTGCACATATATACAAACTTAGTAATATATGAAAGTATTTTTAATAAAATATTTTAAAATTGTAAACTTAAAACATGTAAATAGGGCTGGGGAGGAGGAACCAAAATGTTTGTAATAGTCGGTGAATGAGAAAACCTTTTTTTAGTGCTTTTTTCCTTCTGTAAATATATAAAGAATGTCAAATGGGACTGATACAACAGGACAGGGTAGAAATGAGACTCACTGGGCTGAAATCAAGGAACCAGTAGGAATATATTCTTTCCAGAGTCTCTAGGGTAGAATTGCCTCTATAATCAGGTAACTATAAATATGATGGAGAAAAACGAAGCAGTGTAGGTCACAGACAATAACAGGGAGGAAGAGAAGCCTGGTGGAAGGTGGTCAAGAAAGGCTCACAGAGAAGATGACAACTGAGCCGAGTTCTGCCCCAGGTAAGGGAGCAAGTCATGCTGATATCAGGGGGATCAATATTCCAGGTAGAAACAGGGTGCAAAGGTCCTGAGATGGGAACTTGACTGGTGGTTTTAAGCAACAGTAAAGAGGCACATGTAACTGTTACCAAGTGAGTGAAGAAGAAGGAGTAGGGAATTGGGTCAGGGAGGTGCGGCTGGGGACCAGATCCCACAGGTCCTGTGGGCCACTGTAAGGCTGTGGGTTTTACCTTGAGTGAGATGTGAGCCATTGGAAGGTTATGAGCATATGAATAATGTGATCCAACATATTTTAAAGGGCTCTCTCTGGCTGCTCAGATTAAGAACTGTAGGATCCAGAGGTGAGGCTGGGAGACCAGTAAGGAAGCTATTGCAATAGTCTGAGTGAAAAAAACACAGAACAAAACTGGTGATACAGGCCAGGGTAGTTGTGGTGGTGGTGGTATGCAGCGGTGGGATGTTGGATACATTTTAAAGGTGGAGTTGATGGATTTCCTGATGGGCTGGAGGAAAGAAAGGAATAAAGGATGATCCCAAAGTCTTTTGCCTTAACAACTGTAGGAAAGGAGGTGCCAGTGATTAAGAAAACTGGTATATGGGAGGCCGAGGTGGGCGGATTGCTCGAGGTCAGGAGTTCGAAACCAGCCTGAGCAAGAGTGAGATCCTGTCTCTACTATAAATAGAAAGAAATTAATTGGCCAACTAAAAATATATAGAAAAAAATTAGCCAGGTATGGTGGCGCATGCCTGTAGTCCCACCTACTCGGGAGGCTGAGGCAGGAGGATTGCTTGAGCCCAGGAGTTTGAGGTTGCTGTGAGCTAGGCTGATGCCATGGCACTCTAGCCCAGGGAACAGAGTGAGACTTTGTCTCAAAAAAAAAAAAAATAGTAAAAAGAAAACTGGTATAGGGTAGTTCTGGGGTTGAGGAGGAATCAGGAGCTTGATTATGGACATGTCAGGTACTTTTGTCCAGCACATAATAATGCAACACCTAAGTGTACCATAATGATTGATCGAAACATCACAACTCTGTGAGGGGGCATTAGTTGATTCCATTTTCTGGGTGAGAAAATTGGGCTTCAGGGAAGTTAAGAGCCTTATCCAAGTTGACACAGCTGATTTAAGTTAGATTTGGTGTTGAGACAAGGACTTCCTGGGTGGTCCTATATGTCCTTCTTTTTTTTATTTTTTTGAGACAGAGTCTTGCTCTGTTGCCCTGGGTAGAATGCAGTGGCATCATCATAGCTCACTGCAACCTCAAACTCCTGGGCTCAAGCGATCCTCTTGCTTCAGCCTCCCAAGTAGCTGGGACTACAGGTGTGCAACAACATGCCTGGCTAATTTTTCTTTCTATTTATGTAGAGATGGGGGTCTCACTATGTTGCTCAGGGTGGTCTTGAACTCCTAGCCTCAAGTGATCCTCCTGCCTCGGCCTCCCAAAGTGCTAGAATTACAGGCATGAGCCACTGCACCTGACCCTATATGTCCTTTTAAGTTCTCAGGTTTGCTTCAGCTTCTCACAGTTTGTAGCACCACAATAAAGCAAAACAACCATACAAGACCTATAACATTCTCATATTGTCATGACCTGAACTACCCACTTTAGCCCCTCTTACCCTTTTTCCTAATTTGCTTCAAAATTTCCTCTCTTTCTCATTTTGTGATTCATAGTCCCTCCTTGCCATCTCAGACCTGATTCTAGGCATCACCTGTCAGACAATGTTTTACCTGTCATGGTTTCTTAGAGACTGTGCTCCTTCTGAATCTACCGCAGCTTCTTGATTGGTAACTAGAAATTTTAAAACACAGACTTAATATAGAACAGATGTCTCCACTTTTATAATTTGCATATATATTTTAAATCTGGGTTTTTATATTCATATATACTCTTGGAAAAAGTAAAAAAAAAAGTTTAATTTGTATACATATTTTGTTTGTATAGCCATTTTGCTGGGTCTGTGCTTTGAATGAGAATGTTATTTTTATGATCATTTTAGCTTCTCATAGGATCGACCTGACATTACAAAGCTTAAAAAAAATCAGGCATTTACCAAACAATTTTATTAGATGATAATTCTTGACCGTAAGGAAAGGTGAATCATTAGGTATTTTTATACAAATTTTTTTCTCTATATATGAGTATTTGCAACTTGGCAGAGAAGCTATTAGGCAACATAACCAAAAGAGAAAATAAAACTTTGAACTGAAAGGCAAGCCAGAACATCCTGAAATAGCATGTGAGTCAGTGTGAAACTAACAGTTCAGATTCATTAAGTCAGTCGTCACCGAACTTTCTGGGAATATACTTTTTAGTCAACAAGGTAAGCTTGTTCTTAAACACCAAGTAATAATTGCATTCAACTATTCCTTCATTCGATAGTGCTAGACACTATTCCAAGTGCTGTAGATAGAGCAATGAACAAAATTAATAAAAATCTCTGCCTACATGGACACTAATCTCTAATGAGGAGAGATGTGTCCAGTAGGTAGGTCCAGGGATACAAGAAGACTTATTTGACTATAGCTGGAATTCTGTGGTGGAAAATGTGAAGAAATGGTGAGGCACAGGGAGGAAGTTAAAAGGAGAGCTCTGTGTGTGAGACAGCATGTCAGGACCGAGGGGAGGCAGCCTATGGGGTGGGAAAGGAAGTGCTCAGCCCGAGAGCCTTGTTCAGTGGCAAATAGAACTTAAACTCCATTCTGTGCTCACCAAGTATTTATTGAATTGAAAAATTTTATTTCATTCTCCGGGCCCAGAGAACTTATTTTATACGAATTCTTGTCATATTAAAGGCTTAAACAGAATTCTCTGTCAAAGGCTGCTGAAAGATTGAATGATAGAGTTACTGGAGGCTACTTATGTTTTAGTGTGAAGGAGCTGTTTACAGACACCACATACAGGGTGGAGATAAGTTAATGCTTTTTTTAATGGAGAAGGATAGATTATGGGCGCTCCTGTCAGTCAGAAGAACACACGATTTTCAGTGCAGATTAGTTCTATGATCTTTCCCCCTCACCGAGAGAAGTAGCAGAGGAAATGTTGGGGAGTCATGACACAGAAGGCACTGGTGTTGTGCAGTGCTTCGTCGATAACTTAGCCAGTGCCCCGAGTACGTGGATTACACTAAACTCTTCCAGTATTCAGTTGGCAAAGCGAGGCATTTCAAACAGAAGGAAACCCTTACAAAAGTTTATAGGTTACAAAGTGAAAATAAGTCTTGAAATAGAGGAATATAAAGGTAACATAATTAGGAAGAAAATAATGCAAACTATTGTTAACATTAAATATTCCAAAAATAACATTTAAAGTATTTAAAGAAGAAAAAAGTCTACATTAAAAAGAAAAAAAAACCTCTGAAGTCTAATTATACATAGGCAAGATTATAGCTATAATCTATAAAATCATGCAACTTTACAGTTGGGAGGGACTCAGAGTTACACAGGCCATTTTGTTCAAAGTTACCAGCCACATACTGGGAAAGGAATGGATCTTGGATTCATCATAGCTGATTTTCTGAAGACACTTAGCTTTATGCTGCTGCAACTGAAATCCTGCCAGGCACCGTGAGGAACTCCACGTCTTAGAAGCCAAACAATAAACATGGTTCTATTCCTGGGCAAATCCATGCTTAAACGGAGCAGGGGATAGCAGAGCCAGGGAGAGAGGGAGGCAGGATCTGGGTAGAAGATTGAGTAGCCCTAAAAGAAAGAAAAGGAATTTTTGTGTATTCATTTGAGGAGTGAGATAATGGGAATTGATCTCCTGAGCACAAGCTAAAAAGATTATGAATTTTTTAGTCTTTAGAGATGAATACTAAGAAAAATTGAGGTACAGATGATTAAAGCATAAAACCAAGAAGAATATGAGCCAAGCGTGGAATATTTTAAAGGGAAACTGAGAAAGAAAAACGAAACAAAATGCGGCGATGCCATTTTAAATAGAGGAAAGTCAATAAGGTAATAGAGATCCACGAGAGACTTTCTGGGATCCCCAGGGTTGTTTCTCAGAATTAGCTGGGGCGGGGGCTGGGGGGAGCTGGCTCACATGCCCCTTCCTTTAATGGTGTCAAGGTGCAGCTACTCAGCCAACTCTTCCTTGCTTAGGTCATTGTCACTAATTCTAATTGGTTTATCCCTTGACTTTTCCCCCACGAAACCTGGCTACACAAATAGATGTGGTTAATGCAATTTCTTCCTTTTTCTATATTTCCCGGGACAAGAACAGTGAGTCCTCCATTTTTTATTCCCATGATTTTATTTCTAATCACCACAAGGGTATGTGGGAAATTTAGAGAATCCAGAATCTTACAAAAATCTTACAGTCATGGCCTCTATGCTATGGTATCGTATTCCCTTGTAACAAAGTGTAGGCATATGGCAAACTGGATATAGGTATGGAGCAGTACCTAACTTATAGGACTATTGTGAGAATACAAAGCAAAAAGTACATGTAAAGAGCTTAATATAGTGCTGGCATGTAGAAACTCCCCAGTAAACATTAACAATTATGGTCTGTGATGGTTAATTTTATGTGTCAACTTGACTGGGCTAAAGGATGCCCAGATAGGTGGTAAAACATGATTTCTAGGTGTGTTTGTGAGGATGTTTCCAGAAGAGATTAGCATTTGAATTGTTAGACTGAGTAAAGAAGACCCCCCCTTCCCCATGTAGGTGGCATCATCCAATCTGTAGAGGGCCTGGGTAGAACAAAGTGGTGGAGAAAGGGTGAATTTGCTCTTGGCTTAAGCAGAGACATCAATCTTTTCCTGCTCTTGGACATCTTATGGCTCCTTGTTCTGGCAGACTCCGACTGGGACTTATACTATATGTTCCCCTGTTTCTCAGGCCTTTGGATTTGGACTGGAATTACACTGCTAACTTTTCCTGGGCCTCCAGCTTACAGATGGAAGATTGTGGGGCTCTTCAGCCTCCTTAATCATGTGAGCACATGAGCCAATCCTCATAATAAAGTGCTCTCTCTCTCTCTCTCTCTCTCTCTGTGTATTGGTTTTATTTCACTGGAGAGCCCTAACCCTGGCTAATACATGGCCTTTATAATAAGGAGAGAGAAATTCACTTCTCCGAATCTTCGATCTCACTTGTTTTGGCCAGTTTCCCACCCAAAACACATGCCTTTAGTGAAAAGAGTACCACTCCATCATGGCCCTTTTCCTCAAAACCTAGGCCTTTATTGCAGATGACTTTCAAAACTTTGCCTGGGACTCACACTAAAAAAACACATTTTCCACTTTGACCCAGTACACACAGACACAGTTATTTCACAACACAATACTAACCTTTGCTATTTGTGATTCACTCTGACAGTTTCTCTCCTATCCTATCCACATCTATTATATTTCATTAAAACAGAAATGCTTATAGTAACACAATAAACTGATGCATATTTTTTAATGGGTCTTTCATTATAGTTTGAAAAACACTGCTTTAGAGGAAATCTGCGGAGAACAAACGAATCACTTGCATTTTGTGGATTTCCAGGCAGTGTTGAGAACTGTGCGACTAGGTCTCTAGATCACTCCTGGGCTCAAGGGATCCTCCTGCCTCAGCCTCCCGAGTAGCTGGTACTACAGGCATGTGCCACCATGCCTGGCTAATTTTTTCTATATATTTTTAGTTGGCCAATTAATTTCTTTCTATTTTTAGTAGAGACAGCATCTGGCTCAGGCTGGTTTCGAACTCCTGACCTTGAGCAATCCGCCCGCCTCGGCCTTCCAAAGTGCTAGGATTACAGGCATGAGCCACCTCAAAACAGGACTCAAAACAACCCGGCCTCAAAACAGGACTTTAATTAAAAAACATTTACTGAGCACCTGTGCTGTGTCTGACCCTGTGCTTGGCTATGGAGACAGTGAGATACACGGAGAGGTCCCCATGCTCCAGTAACTCAGACCAGTTAGGGAGACAGCCCAGTAGACCGTGGCTGTGGAACTAACACAGAGGCGTGCACAAGGTTCTATGGAAAAACAGAGCTGTCGCTTAGCTCAGATTGGGTGATGAGGGGTGCTGGCGAGAGGGGCTCCTGGATTAACTGGCATGAGAAGTGATAGATGACTTGGAATTAGCCCACAGATAGAAATGGGTAGGTTGGGAGCCTGATTATGTGTTCCTAAGAGAAATTGGATTAAGATTCAACTAAAAGGTAACAAGTATCTACTATGTGCCAGGTAATTTACAAACATTATCTAGTCTCCTACATAAGTCTCATATGAGCTTCTCATTTTGTAAATAAGGAAACCAAGGCTCACAGAGACTATATGGTTTGCCTCTAAGGTGGGAAAGCTTGTTTTTAACACCTCTTTTAGGCTCCTTTAGTCCAATGTTTCCACTTTTAAAAGTGCTATAGGGAAAGCTAGTCAGATCTTCTAGCCCAGTTTCTTGTAGTGGCACTATGAACAATGAAATTTTGGCAATATTGTTTGCAGGGATATCTGGGCTCACTTTGGATACTCCAAACCATTCCTGCTGCAGGCATGCCACGGGGTGGGCCAGGGGAGCCAAGAACCCTTTCCTGCGGTTTCCCTCCCTCAGTGGGAGGCTGTGTTGCATAGTAGCTAAGAATCTGCCCCCAGGCTCCAATCCCATTGCTGCCTTGGGGAAGCCACTTTGCATTTCTAACACTTGGTTTTCTCATCTGTAAAATATCATTAATAATGTTACCTAACCTATCAGGCTGTTGTGAGAATCAAAAGAGAAAAATAAATGTAAAATGCTTACTGTCATGCTGGCACACAGAAACCGCTCAAGAAATATTAGCAATGAAAGCATTATACTAAGAGGCAAGTTCACTTCCCTAAACCCAAGTTTCACTCATTGAGTTGAACTTCAGTTGACATCTCATCTTCTCTGAAGCCTCCACTGTGGTTCTGGGTTGTGGATGAAACAGGAACCAACCACAGGGGTCAGGGCCAGGGCTCTGCCCGAGAAGCCAGGTAGGTAGAAACCCAATTTCTAAGCCCCTGGACAGAGCTTTTAGCTCCTAGAATACTAGAAGCCACTTCCATTTGGGATGAGAGTGAGTTCCCTAGGCAGGAGCTGGGACAGAAGAGAGGGATAAGACCATGACGTAAGGGAGAGGAGGAGAGAAGAATGTGGGAGAGGGAAGGAGGACAAGGATGACCTGAGAGGATGTGGGTGGAGATGTAGGATAGCTAGAAAGAGAGAAAAAGGAGATATGTGAGAGAGGGGGAGGGAGAGGGAGAGGAGGAGGAGGGGGAGGAGGAGGAGGTGGAGGAAGCAGAGGGTGTGATTGGGGAGAATGAAGCAAAAAGAATGAAATATTCAAGAGATAAGGCACTATATGCTTTCAAAAAACTCTGGCAGGTGTAGCTAGGTGGCTGTTACATGATGTTTACTCTTCAAAGCCATTTGGGTCATGGAGGGGAAAAGGGAAGCTTATAAATGATAAGTGCTCCCTCTTACTCCTTGAAATCAAAATTGGAGATTCTGTGAAAGTATCCATTAAGATGACTTTCTCTCCATCTTTTGGCTACTTTATGAACTTTGTTCCATTTCACTGGTGGTTAATGTCCCCCAGATATGTTTAATCTATAAGCTTAGATTTCCAGCTTGCTCGAGCCACAGATCATGAAAGGTGAGCCCATGAGATTAAAGCTTGGTGTGAAACTGAAAAATCTCAAAATTTGATGACCCCACTCCATGCTGTAGTCTTTTCAACAGCACATTCGGCAGGTGACCATCCAGGTCCAGTATGGACATCCCTGTTGGCAGAGTTCATAAAAATTCAGACCTTCCTTTATCGGATAACTCTAACAGTGATATAATTTTGTCATTCTTGTGTTAAACTAAAATGTGTCTTTTGGTAACTTTCACACATTGTACCTGATGCCACCAGCCAAAGCAACTGAGAAGCCAGTGAGTTCCCATTTCTTCATGACAGATCTTCATGACTGGAGACTCCTTTAAATTGTCCCTCATTTTGATGATTTAAGACCTTTCCCCATTCTGTATGACCTCTTCTAGATAGGATAGAATTGTAAATGCTCCTCTTCAATAAAGGTGCTCAGAAAAATACAACATCAAACATTACAGTAGACAATTTCTGGGAACAAGTCAGAGTGAGATAATAGAGATTGCCCACCAATCTCAATGCATGTTTCAAAGGCTTGTAAATGCTGAGTGAAATGTAACCTAAAGATTTTAAATAACACAGTTAAGCTCACAGAAGCCTGTCTATAACAAAGAGAAGCATTAAATCCATAATAGTGAGCTGACAGAGTGGCAGCTTATGAGTGTTTTGGTCCTAGTTTTGCCTAGGTGCTGGGGGCTGGCTTTCCAAAGCCCATGCAGGGACAGAAGGCTTTGCCCTGGGATGATGGGAGATGATACTTTGCAAAAGAGGTCCCTTGAATAAAGCTGGATTTTCTAACAGGTGCAAAGTCTGTAAGAAAGGGACAAAAAAACCTTTGCCCATTGGCCCTGGGAAGTGATGAGAAAACTTGCTAGAGCCTTGGGTAAAATGAAAAAAAAAATACTGGAGAAATTAAAGCCCCAAGCCTGTGATATGCACAAGTTTGGAGCCTCAATATGTTATTGTCTGTATAGAGTGTGAACCACAAGCTGAGAAATTAACACAAGAACTGGTCCATGGCCACTGATATTCCTAGGGCCTTGGTATAGAAGCAAATACATAATTGTTCTATATGGACTTTTTCGCAACTTAAAGCTGATGGGACTCCCACAGGGGAAAAAGGTTATAAAACATGAAAAAAACCTTCTGTGAGTATGAGGGCACAATAAAAAGCACAAGTTATATTGGGAAAAGAGTCAGCAGACACAATAAGAACATTTACATCCCAAGAATTGATGGTAATAAAACAATGTGAAAAAAATAATAAATATGCTTAAAGTGTTTAATTAGCAAAAAGAAAGAATAGAAAGCATAATGAAAAACAGGACAGTATAATAAAAAGATCAGAAAGACTTTTAAAATACTAAATTTTCAAGAAATGTGAAATTTGTCACTAATATTAACAAATTAATGGACAAGTTAAATAGCAGAACAGATAGTTGAATGTGAATTTAGGAAAGTAGAAGATATCTCTGAAGAAATTACCCAAAACGCACTGAGAAACTGTGTTAATCCATTTTGTGTTGTTACAAAAGAATACCTGAGACTGGGTAATTTATTTAAAAAAAAAAAAAGAGGTTTTTTGTTTTTTTTTTAGCTCACAATTATATGGGCTTGGTAGTTCAAGATTGGGTGACCACATCTGGAAACTTTTGGTGAGGGCCTTGTGCTGTGTCAAAACATGGTGGAGAAATGGAAAGGGAACAGGGAACATCCACAAAAGGGCAAAACGTGAAAGGCAACCTTGCTTTATAACAACCTAATCTATTTCCACCAGAACGAACCCAGTCCCATGACAAAGATGTGAATCCCTCTTAATCCCTACTCACCTCTTAAAGGCACCACCTGTCAACACTGCCACATTGGGGACCAAGCTTCAGCATGAGTTTTGGTAAGGACAAACTATACTCAAACCATAGCAGAGACAAAAAGAAGGAAAGTATAAAATCGAGCTAAAGAGATGTTAAGAATAAGATGGAGAAACAACCATTAAAAAGATAAATGAGAACATTCCCAAACTAAATAAAAATATAAGAGTTCTATTTAAACAAGTACAACTACTCTTGAGTTGATAAAGGAAAAACATTTTCAGTTGGGGTCATTACAAACAATGCCCATATGAACATTCTTGTATATGTTTCTTGGTGCACACAGACTTGCATTATATTCAGGAGTGGAATTGTCAGGTCAGACTTCAAATAAACAACTTAATGATGCACCTCAAGAAACTAAAAAAGCAAGAACAAACCAAACCCCAAATTAGTAGAAGCAAAGAAATAATAAAGATCAGAGCAGTAATGAATGAAATTGAGACTTAAAATATACAAAAGATCAATGAAATAAAAAATTGTTTTTTTATAAAAGATAAACAAAAAGGAAAAACCTTTACCTAGACTAATTAAGAAAAAAAGAGACTACTTAAAATAAATAAAATCAGAAGAGTGGAATTGGTAGATCAGACCTAGACTGGATTGCTATTTGATATACATAGTGCATATTTCCATTTCCTATGCATAGCAGGTCTCCATCCACTGTAGATCTGCAGAAGTGGTGCACGAATCTTTGGATCCAACTTTAGATTATTTCACTCTGCTATATGAACTTAGCATACAGTGCACACTTTTTCTTTAACCATAGAACATATAAAGAGTATATCCAGAGTGTTCTCAGTCCCCTAGTCTTCTATTTTCTCCACCAATGCTTGCTATGCTTTCAATGTTGCCATGTTACCCTGAATACTGTATCTACATGCAGCATATTCTCTCTCTCTTTCTCTTGCACACACACACACATGCACACTGTTTTCCCAAGTGTCTTCAGGGCTAAAGCTCCTGGATATCCCTAACTCTATCCTTCTTTTTCCATTTTAGGCACTCCTGGCAGTATGTTCATTTGTTCCCTGGAGCAATATGAGGGAAGACATGCAGTGCAGTGCAAAAACATGCAGTGTAGTGCAAAAAACTCAAGAATGAAGATTCATGAATTATAATTCTAGGGTCAGTATTTATCAGCTGTTGAAAAGTTATTAAAAATCTCTGTACTTAATTTTTTCAGCAATAAAATACGGATTAATACTACCTACCTTCATTCTTTCAAAAAGTATTTATTGAGTGTGTAAGCTGTTCCAGGGACTGTTCCAGGTGCTGGAGACAGCAGTGAACAAAGCCAAAGTTACTTTGTAGGGTCTTTACCAAGACTAAATAAGAAAATGGCTATAAAGCATTTAGAATAGTTGCAGACATAGGAAATATGCTTGGAAATTTATTTGTTTAACAAATGTTTAATGAGTATCCATAATGCTCTAGTCAGGGTTGTAGGCATTGAGGAATAGTATTCAGTGAGGCCAGAGGCAGTAGATCAGAAAATAAAGGAGCAAAATATGTGAGCCAGTTATTTTTAGTTAGTGATATGTGTGTATGATTCACATAAATAAGAAAAAGCAAACAAAAAGGACTTTGGAGATCAATGGGAAAGTTTTGTTTCAGAAACTTAAATCAAGCCAGCTAACTGAACAGTGATGCTAGGAGTGAAAATAAAACCAAAAAGTAATGCTAGGAGTAAAGAGATAACTAAGCAAATCAGTACATGGCAATCAGAACCAACCAGAATACAATCCTGAGAGATAGAAGACTTTGATGCCAGATGGCTAATTGGCAGTAAGAAGGTAGTACTCATTATTTTTCTCGCTGGTAAAAGGAAAAAAACAATAATTGCACTGCCCTCATGATACTTGGGCTTCTTATACCTTAGCTGTTCCATGATGAATAATATTTCTAGCTATTTTCTGACAAATCATTTGTAATTCTTTGATTCTAGTCCTACTTTCTCCCCATCTGAGAAATTCTTACACTCTTCTCCAGAAGAGTGATCTAGAATTGTAGAATCCCAAAAGGGAAGAAACTTCCCAAAGGGAAGACTATCACTTAACTTCCTCCTCAGAGCATGACGTGCAACCTCAGCATGCAGCCGTGAGAAAAGGAAGTATATGTGAGAAGATCAAAATCCTAGTTCCACCTCTGAGCCATTAACTATGTGTTGCTTTGGAGAGTCACATGTCCTCTGTTTGATTTGGTTTCCTCATTTATAAATTAAGAACAGTAATCCCTATCTCTCATAGTTGTTGTGGGGATTAAACAAAATGGTATATGTGAAAGCTCTTTGGAAGCTAAAAATACTCTAGAAGTAAAAGAAATGATTAATCTAGGTCCATGGATCAAAGCTAGTCCCTGGGAAAAGTGGAAAGTACCATGAAGTGATTTATGCTCCCACCATGGGCTTTTTTTTTTTAATAGCTTAATTGAGATGTCATTGACACATAAAACTTATATATATTTAAAGCATACAATTTGATATTTTAACATCTGTATACATTCTGTTAAATTAAATTAAGCTGCATCTGTAATAGTGAACCATAACCTAACTTAATGTGTAAACAATATGTTAAAAAAAAAACTGCAACCAAACTAGAGAGTATATTCCTGTAACAAATAATTGAATCTTGGCCAATCATAGCAGCCAAGCTTTCAGCCAATCACAGTCTGCAAAATGCTGAAACATGTTGAAATAAGGTCAATACAAAGCTTTAACCAGTCGGGCTATTTCTGTATGTCACTTCCTTTTCTTGTCTACAAATACTGCCTGTCCATGTTTGGTAGACCTCTCTAAACCTTTACTGGTTCAGGGTCTGCCCAATTCATGAATTGTTTCTTTGCTCAAATAAACTCTGCTAAATTTAATTCATCTAAAGTTTTTCTTTTAACAGTTGTGAAATGATCACTATAATCAAGTTAATTAAAATATCCATTACCTCTACATAATTACTAGTTTGTGCATGCATGTGTTTGTGTGTGGTGAGAAGATTTGAGATCTATCTTTTTAGCAAATTATAAGAATATAATGCAGTATTGTTAACTATCTTCACCATACTGTACATTATAGATCTTCAGAATTAATTCATCCTACATAACTGAAACTTGTATCCTTTGACCAACATTTCATTTAACTTTTTCCCCTAGCTCCTGGCAACCACAGTCTACTCTCTACTTCCATGAATTTGACTATTTTAGATTCCCATATAAGTGAGATCATGTACTACCCACCATGGGCTTACTCTGAGGCCTTGAGTAAATCACCATTTCTCTGTGCTCTGGTATTCTGAGTTAGTCTTGCTACGAAAGATTCTTTCTAAGCAACACATTTAAGGATTCCAAGGTTCTTTCCTTAGAAGAAACTGGTGGAAGTTGTAATAGCCAAAAAATGTCTAGATCAACTGATGTTTAGAAAAAAATATTTGTATAACTCCAGATAACCCTAACTTTTGAAAGTTATACTGCCTGGCTTCTGTTGATTTAAAACAAAAACAAAAACAGAAATGAAAAACAGCTTTCTTGTCTTTAAGTTTATAAGAATGTTAGCACTTGAAAATTTTAAGATACAGATAAACTAAATAAAACTGTTCATGTTTTTAAAAGGAGCTTAGAAATTTGAAGAATGCAAAGTTAGATATTGCACCATGATTCATATAACCATTTTTCTTCTTCCATCCTCATAGCTTCCCTCCTATCCATTATTTGTGTAAATTTTTATCCTAATTTAATAACTTACCCCCTTATTTGTTATAAAAGCAAGTTATTATGGTATTTTAAGCTGTTTTGGGTCAACATGAAGCATAATAAGATAAAGATGGGTTAGTGCAATCTCCAAGGTGTCAGCCTAGAGTGAGAGGCAGAAGCCTATTCTCTCTAGGGCTCTTATTACAATGGGGTGTAGGAGAGGCAAGCATTAATCTTAGCAGAATGGGAGGAACCAGAGAAAGGAGACATGATTTCTGCATTCTGCCATCTCTCCAATTGATTGAAAATAGAACAGGGAGACAGACATATAACCTTTTCTATAATTAGAATTCTGATATGTGCTGGGAGGAAATGTTCTCAAAGCTAGCTAGTGTGCAAGGAGTGGCGTTGGGGTCTGACCTAGTTCTTTTGCCTTTGCTCACACAGTTTGGGAGGTCTGAGGAGACTTCCCTGAGAAAGCGACCTTTGAATTGAGATCTGAGTGGAAATAACTAGGCACTGGGAGGGGGTAAGGTGAGGAGACGGCCAAGAGCTTTCCACACAGAGGGAACTGTATGAGCAGAGACCTTGGGCAGGAAAAGGCTTTGCATGTTAGAGAAACTAAAAGCCTATCAGCAAGGCTAAAGTATAGAGCCAATGAGACCGGGCTGCCGGGTCAGGCTTAAAGGTAGACCAGGACTAAGTTGTGCATAATCTTGTAGGCTGTGCCAGTGATTTTGTTCTCTATCCCAAGAATGCTACTTTGGGAGATCAGGCAAAACGTTAGGGTGGTGGCAAAGGGGGAAATGTTGAGACAAGGTAAAAGAAGTAAAATAGAGAGGGATTGGGTAAAAGGAGTGAGGGAGAGGGAGGTGTCAGAGTGCTGCCCAGGTTCCAACTTTGCAAAGAGGGGCCTTTCCTCAAGGTGCTCTAAAGTTCTGAACCACTGTTTCTGCCACTTTTTCTTATTTTCAGTGTGAGAAGTGGGGAGCTGGCTGGTCCAGGTACACAGATACACACTGATATCTTACCTTTGTTCTTGAAAATGGAGGCTCGTATTTGGAGAGCAAATGAGTGAGGAGCCAGAGGAGAAGGTGAGCAGGCAGAGGCCAGGCAGGAGGGGGAGAGGAGGAAGAGTAGAATCCAGGGATACGCCTGCCAGAAAGGCGTCAGAGGAGACAGAGAAGAGGCCAGGGAGGGGAGAGCAAGGACTAGGACACAGGATAAACGTGAGGCCGGGAACACTGAGATGGAAGAATCTTGGGATGTGAAAGTTGTAAAGAACCTTAACCAACCAAGTCCAATCCTCTCAATTTACAACTGAGAAAATTTTCATGTTTTTACTTTGTTATAAATGTGATACCTTCACTTGTAGAAATTTTGAAGACATGAAAGTGTAAAGGAAATTAAAATCACGCATAGGCCGGGCGTGGTGGCTCACACCTGTAATCCTAGCACTCTGGGAGGCCGAGGCGGGAGGATCACTCAAGGTCAGGAGTTTGAAACCAGCCTGAGCAAGAGTGAGACCCTCGTCTCTACTAAAAATAGAAAGAAATTAATTGGCCAACTAAAAATATATAGAAAAAATTAGCCGGGCATGGTGGCACATGCCTGTAGTCCCAGCTACTAGGGAGACTGAGGCAGGAGGATCGCTTGAACCCAGGAGTTTGAGGTTGCTGTGAGCTAGGCTGACGCCACGGCACTCTAGCCCGGGCAACAGAGTGAGACTCTGTCTCAAAAAAACAAAAAAACAATTAAAAAACATACATAGCCTTTCCACCTAGAGATATCCACTGCTAAAGCAAGGACTTTCCTTTTTTTCTTTCCTCTTTACATTTTTAACACGGTCGGAGTTATAACACAGACACAACTCTCTGCCCTGCGTTTACAACTTCCCCACACGTTGTCCCAAACTCTGCATTGAAACAGGAGATTGAGACAAGCTGGCTGTGAAACGTGCTGAAGTGAGCGGTGGCGTCAGGACTGTCTGGACCCCAGCGTTCTGGCAGCTGGAAGAGCTAATAACATCCGGAGACCGTCGGCAGAAGCAGCCAACCGCCGGCCACTCGGAGTAAGAGCGTCGCCTGCGTCCGGGCTTGGGGACCGGCTCGCAACCTCGCCAGAAGAGGCGGGGAGAGGAGCGCGGAGGTCGGAGCTCCGCGGGGTTCCCACCCGGCGACATGAGGTCCCTGCTGCTTCTGCCGCTCTGCGCGTTCCTCCGGGTTTGGGGCAGCCCTGCAGGTGAGTGGGACGAGGGCCCTGGCACGCGCCGGGAGGGTTGAGAGAGGGAGCCCAGCCAAAGAGCCGGGGGCGCCCCGCTCGGGACCCGGGGAGGGGGAGCGCGCGGCTGGAGCTCGCAGACGCCACCCCTCCTTCCAAGCTCATCTGCTGTTGTTGTTTCTCTCGCCCTTCCTTCCCCGTACGCTGACTGCTCTCCCGGCCACTTGCCGCGCGCCTCCAATCTTCCTTCCCTCCCAGTCCCGCAAAGGCATTTCCCCTTCCGCTGCCTCCAGATCTCGTCCTTCGCCAACAGCAGCTGGACGCGCACGGACGGCTTGGCGTGGCTGGGGGAGCTGCAGACGCACACGTGGAGCCATGCCTCGGACACCATCCGCTTCCTGAAGCCGTGGTCCCGGGGCAAATTCAGCGACCGGCAGTGGGACACGCTTCAGCATATCTTGCGAGTTTACCGGACCAGTTTCACCAGGGACATACAGGAATTCGTCAAAATGCTGCGCTCAGACTGTGAGCTCAGGGGTGGGATCCTGGGTGCCTATCCCCTGCCCAGACGCTTCTCTGATCTCTACCCGTTCCTCTCCACAGATCCCATTGAGCTCCAAGTGTCTGCTGGCTGTGAGGTGCACCCTGGGAACGCCTCAAAAAACTTCTTCCGTATAGCCCATGAGGGAAATGATATCCTGAGTTTCCAAGGAACTTCTTGGGAGCCAGCCCCAAAGGCCCCAGTTTGGATAAATGAGGTCATCAGTGTGCTCAATCATGACCAAGGCACAAGGGAAACAGTGCAGTGGCTTCTCAATGACACCTGTCCCCAGCTTGTCACTGGCCTCCTTGAGACAGGGAAGTCAGAGCTGGAGAAGCAAGGTCAGCCTGCCTTCCTCACCCTTGGCCCCCACTCCAGGGTTCTCATGCCTTTGAGCATCTGAGGAAGGGCATCTGAGCATCCCAGGAGGGGCTGGATAAGGTGTGAGGGCATTTGTCATTCTGCAGACATCAACTGAGCACTTACTGGGTTCCATGAATTGAATTATGTAAGCACTGGGGGTCAAAGTTGAGTTGGGCAGGTAGCATCCCTGCTTGAGGGGGAGGATGAGAAGACAGATTAACAATTAAAGCAATGTTTGAAACATGCCACCTGTTGCAGCTGAACTAAGCGTGTTCTAGGTAGGAGTGCAGAGGAGGGACGTTTATAGGAGGCTGGGATCGGAGAAGGGGAATGAGGACCAGGGAAGGTTCTGGAGAAGGCGACACAAATGGGTTGAAGTTATGAGAGACTTCATTTTCAGAAGTAGCACGTGGGGAATGTGAGCCCGATATGAGGCCTGGGACCTCTAATGCAGAGTCTTCACTCTAAGATGCCCCATTCCCTGTTGGATACAGTGAAGCCCGAGGCCTGGCTGTCCAGTGGCCCCAGTCCCGGGCCTGGCCGTCTGCTGCTGGTGTGCCACGTCTCAGGATTCTACCCAAAGCCCGTGTGGGTGAGGTGGATGCGGGGTGAGCAGGAGCAGCCGGACACTCAGCACAGTGACCTCCTGCCCAATGCTGATGAGACATGGTATCTCCGAGCGACCCTGGATGTAGTGGCCGAGGAGGCGGCTGGCCTGTCCTGTCGGGTGAAGCACAGCAGTCTAGAGGGCCAGGACATCATCCTCCACTGGGGTGAGAAAGAACTGGGGCCTGTCTGGACATGGGAGGAGGTGGTCCCTAGGCAGAGAGGCAGGCACTGGGGAAGGATGGGCTGGAGGCACCCAGCACAGAGGAGTTTCAGAGAGGGGAGGGATAGAAGGAGGGGACTCCGGATACAGGGAGGTGGGAAATAAAGACCCGAAACTCAAAAAGGATTGAGATAAAATATTCTATATACAAGAAGAAACAAGACTAAAAAACTCAGAGATCCAGAAGTAGGTGGCAAATAAGAAATCCCAGGAGGATTCGTTCCCCAGCAGGGAGGGGTCCAGGGACTTTAGAAAGGCAGGTTGACAAAGAGAGCTGTGGTTTGCTGAGTGCTTCCTGTGTGGGAGCTGAAGACTCTGCATAGGGTATTTCATCTCATCCTCAGGACTCTCCTTTGAAGCAAGTACTGCTATTCTCATTTCGTAGATGAGGAAATCGAGACTGAGAAAAGTTAACTGTCCGGTATCATGGAGAAAGTAGAAGAGCTGATTTTAGACTCAGGCCTGTCCTCCCACTGTACTCTCTACTAGCAAATGCTGAAGCAAGCTGAATTAGGGATGCCTGGACCTTAAGAAAAGATGGGAATCTAAACTTATGAGGGATAGGAATAGGTGCTTTAAATGAAGGAGGAAATAAGAAGTACCTGGTGCCCTTACATGTGCTTGGACCAGGGGGCTTGATATGGGGAGGGTCCCTGCACTGAGAGACATCTGTGTTCCCCCAACGCAGGTGGGAGCCGCGCCTCCCTGGGCTTGATCATCCTGGCAGTACTGGTGTGCCTGGTGTCCCTCCTTGCGCTCATTGCAGGCTTGAGGCTATTGCTTAGGAGGTACCGGTAAGTCTCCCCTTTCCATGTCCTTTCCTCAGCCTCTCTCCCCTCCATTTCTGGTTCCTCATTTCCTTAATGGTTTCTCCCTTTCTGTTTGCTCACAGCTCCTATCAAGACATCCTGTGACTCTCATCACTACACCTGCTCTCTGGAACTCAGAACCTCAAGTCCCAGGACTTTAGTTCTGATCTGCTCAGGAGTCGAGGATAAAAGGAGAGGAACCTTGAAGAAGTAGAGAACAGTCATAAGGAACTCTCTTCACATCCTTTTAACATTTCTCATCACATCTCTCATCACAACCTTTTAACATTTGTCTAAAAGAATTTAAGGTTTATTTCATTATACTACAAGTTTATGTGCCCAGATGGTTCTGTAAAAACAGGAGTGCAGGCTCCGATACCAACCAGGGACAAGCGGACAAGCACGGGGACATAAATGCACGTGGTGGAATCTGCACTGAACTGGAAACCACCTGTCCTGTGCAAAGGAAGCAGCTGCAGGTGCGTGTTGTCAAGCATAAAGTCAGGCTCCAGCTTGGCTGTAATCCACACTTACCAAGAAAACTGGAAATCTGGATTTTTATGTGAACATTCCTGATTTTAATACGTTGTCTCAAGATTTGACAAAATACCTGTGTGAGACACCCCAAATACATACCTGCTGGCTGATGACAACCCAGGAGCTATCAGTTTGTGTCTCTTTTTTAAAAAGTTTGCCCTGAATGACATATTGGCAGCTCTTGGACATAGTTTCTATTATGAATTCGGATTTACAACTGAAGAAGGGCATTTTCTCCTTAAAAGAAAATTTGGTTGTAAGAAACAGAGGTGTCTCAAGCTTTTACTTGGTGTAATTTTATTAAAAGATGATAGTATATATGTATTATGCTGAAAAAAGCTAATCTGAGTATAAATATTTCTCCCAAATGGTCAGTCACCTTTTTTAGTTGGAAGAAAACGGTCATGAAGGTATCTCTTTTCCGCTTTCCAAAAACAACAGGAAATGCAGCAGGAATCTTTCCTACCTATAGCTCTCGAAAGAGACAATGGGCCCACTGCAGTGGCTCACCCCTGTAATCCCAGCACTTTGGGAGGCCAAGGCAGGAAGATTGCTTGAGACCAGGAGTTTGAGATCAGCCTGGGCAACATAGCAAGACTCTAAAACAAACAAACAGCTGGTTGTGGTGGTGTGTGCCTGTTGTTCCAGCTGCTGGGGAGGCTGAGGTAGGAAGATCACTTGAGCCCTGGAAGTTGAGGTTATAGTGATCTATGATAGGGCCACTGCACTCCAGCCTGGGGGACAGAGCAAGACCCTGTCTCTTGGAAAAAATAAAGAGAGAGAGATAATGTATAGGAAAGGGCTGAGACCCCATGGGCAGGCATGTGCTATCATAATGATGGTGTATGCTCTGTTCTTGGCTTAAAGAGGACAAAGGAGTTAACTTTGATGAACAGCAGACTTTCCTGATGCCAAAGAATACGAAGGCCAAGTTAAACTCATCTGTCTGCCCAGCTGGGAAGTCATCTATTGCAGTCAGGGCCTCTGGAGATCCAGAAAAAGTGAGATTTAACTGTTGGAAAGTCTGCATTTCAAAAAATTAACATTTGGCTTTGTCTATACTGCACTCACAGGCCTGAACCTAGGACAAGGGTGAAGATCCTGACAGCTTCTAAATCAGTGGTTCCCAATTGCAGTCCCTTGACCAGCAGCCTCAGCAGCACCCGGGAACTTGGTAGAAATGCAAATTAGAGGCCTCACCCCAGAACCCCTAAATGAGAAACAGTGGGAGTGGGGCCCAGTAATTAAGCCCTCAGGTGATATGGGTGCTCAGCTAAAGTTAGAGAATCACTGTTCCCAGACATTGCGTAATGTTATGCAACAAATTCTTCAGAGTGCTAAGTGAAAAGGAGATTGGCCTGGGGTTATTCAGGGAGGGCTTCCTGGAAGAAGAGGAATTTGAAGCATGGCTTTAAAAAAGAGAGGTAATGAGATGGAGCAGCAGGTACACTGGATCAGGAGACTGGCGTAGCTTCCAACTCAGTTTCTTCCTGTGCCAAATGGGGGTGATAATGTCTGTTTTGATGATTTCACAGAGTTGCTGTGGGATAAAGTGTGGCAAGCTACAATGCCTTAACAAATGTGCAGCCCATTATTGTTTTTGGTACCACACTGCCCTCAAGTGATGCTATTCAGTTTTGCTTTCTCAAGCAGTGTCAGGTTTCTGAATATTTTATCTCCCCATTGACTTGCGTTCTTAGAGCATGTGTTAAAGTGTCCCTACCCATGTTTGTGTGAAAATGCTTCTGCACGAATTGTTAGTAGCTCTGATTCATCTTGAAGCAACTTTATTTGGGAAATAAAGTCTTACCTCTCTAGGAAATTCTGTCTTCTTCCTTCAAATACCCAGCTCAAAACATCTCAGAAAATCCTGAGAATTCATTTTATTTATTTATTTATTAATGGTTAATTAATATAATTTGTTTATTTTTTTATTTAAGCATATTATGGGGGTGCAAATGTTAAGGCTGAGAATTCATTTTAGAACATCTGACTACTCCCTTTATGAATATCATGTTCCTTACTGAGTGCTGTGCTGATTGTCACTTTATTGCTACTCTGCCCCAAATTCATCCTTCGTTATAGGATCAGTGACAATGAACAGCATTCCTTTAATATTTCTCCTTTAAAGTCAGCATAATGTTCAGCTTTTTCAGTAAAGGGCCCTGGAGGGACACAGCAGGAGGAAGGGACGCTCCCGCACCTTTCAGCTACTGCGGTGTGAGCACATCCCGTGTGGTGTTGCCATGTGCCCAGAGCCCATGGACACTCTGGGACCTTGCAGCCTCAGTGTGGCAACAACTTTCCCATGGCCCTCTTCATATAGAAACCAGTGCCCCGTTTCCTCTTCAGATGCTCATACCACCTGTGCTTAAGCCACCTGCTGCCTCGAGGTTTCCACCGAGCTGTACTTCCTTTGCAACCTGCTGCTCAGGTCAGGAGGGCTGTTACCGCAGACCAGCTCTGGCCTGGACAAACCTGTGGACTTCTCTGCTACCCAAGGAGCTGAACTATACCATCCCCAGTGAGGTCTGCACCCCAGCCTTGGGTGGGGAGGAGGCAGTCACCCTTCCAAATTGTTCTTCTTTGGGTATTCTCCTTCTGCCCCAGCCTTCCATGTAGTTTTCTTATATCTTATAGTTGTTTTCTTATTATGTTTAAAAATTCTATTAAACTTCCTCCATCTAACTCACTGTGGGGTTTCTATTTCCTGATTGGACTCAGGTGGATACACGTACCTACTTGGCTATACATAGGATCCTGTGAACTTTCCAAAGATATTACTTGAATTTGCTTTTGCTGTGTGGCATAGCTCTTCCTCCAAGAGCTTGGGTTTGATGTTCTTTGCCAATACCATCCTCAGAAGTTGTTACCTGCCCCACCTGTAATGCCTCTGCTCCTCTCCTTCCCCAGGGCCTCTTTTTCTCAGGGCACCCGTATAACTGAGGGGTGCTCTTAATAATCAAGCCAGAATGGCAGGCGTAAACTGGGACTGGCTCAGATAAACCTCCTGCTGATTGATTCTTTTCTGTGTGTGCTGTGCAGTTGTTCTACCTGGTTCTTCTTCCTCCTTGGCCTGGGACCTCTTCTCAGGCCACACATGTCTTCCCACCTCCCGCGCCCCAGATTCTCTTGTCCCTTTGATCTTCCATCATCTTCTATGTTCCTTATCATCCCTCACCTCCAGCTCAGTTCCTGCTCTGAGATACAGCCACGGCAAAGGCTTTACCCTCCTCAACTTCTTTTACTTACCTCTGACTGGTCTTGGCAAGACTCGCATTCTTCTTTTACTGGTTTTACTGAATCATCCCTATGGGAGTTCTTCCACATTTTTGCTGCCCTGCTTTTCACCCTGTAGGTAACCCTCCTTCATATTTTCTTGTGAAAATCAAGATTATCTAGTAACGACTTCTTTATCTTTTCTCCTTCCTGGTTCCAAGAGTGATTCTCCGCCCCTCTCCGTCTTCAGAAGAGGTGCCCACCTCTGCCAAGTCTGGCCTTTCCATCTGTGCTTTCCTGGCACAGCCTTGGGACTCAGGCCTCGACATTGTCACCATCTGCAGTCTCCTTACTTCTTGCATTTTAGTGTTCACGGAGAGCCCGTGAAATTTAAGAAAAACAAAAACCGGTGCTGGACACTGTTTCCCTTTTGAGATACCATTCTGATTTCCCCCTTCACTAAAAGTCCCCTCCCACACGTGACTGATGTATGGGGTCGCTGCATCTTCACCGTGCGCCCTCTCCTGCCCTCTGGTTTCTGCACCCCTGATTCTCCCTGAAATGAATTGTTCTTGCTTGTGTTCAGGCTCTCTGTACCTCTCCCTTAGGAGAGGAGCCTTCTCATTCTCTCTTCCATCCTACACGACGTTGCTCTATTCATTTTCCTAAACACACTTGCCATTTTCTTTCACGAATCTTCCTGTGCTTCCCATTGCCTTCCTGATCAAGGCCAGATCCCTCAGGTGAGCATCTGCGATTGTCATGCTCTGGTGACAACCTGTCTTCCACTTGTTATTCCGTGGATATTCTACTCTTCCCCATTTTTTCTATGTACCCCCCCTCCCCCGCATCTTAATATCTTTCCCTTCAAGATTCATTTTCAACACCCCTCCTACCATGAACACTTCTCTGAGCCATCAAGAACTAATATATTTTTCTCCTGAGCACCCCCTTATAAAATCTTATCAGTGTTGCCCAGCACTTTTTTTTGAATAAAATAAACTTAATTGAGGTATAATTTATGCATAAAATGCTCCTAGTTTAAGTGTATAGTTCAATGAATATTAGTTAATATATATGCCCACGCAATTACCTTCCCATCTTCCCAAAAGACGTGGACACTTTCCAATTCCTCAAAGTCCCTAATTACTTTGTTAACAATGCCCCAACCCCTGGTCTCAGGCAACCAGTCATCTGTTTTCCGTCTCTTTTTGTTTCAACGGTTTGAAAATTTCATATAGATGGAATTGTGCTTGTTTTCACTCAACACAATATTTTGAGGTTCATCCATATTTTTGTGTGTATCAGTCAATCATTCATTTTCATTATTGTGTAGCATTTACTTGTATGGACATACTATAGTTTATAGATTAACCCGTTCATGAAAATTTGGTTACTTATATTTTTGGGCTATCAGGAATAAGACTGCTATGAACATTTATATACAAGTCTTTTTGTGGACATATGTTTTTATTTATCTTGGGTAAATACCTAGGAATGAAATTGCTAAGTTGAATAGTGTGTTCAACTTTTTAACCCATGGGTATTTGTTATTTAAAACTATAATGTTTAATTTCTAAATATTTTTCAATTTTCATGTATATTTTAGTTATCAACTTTTGATTCCCCTGTGGTCAGAAATCACACATATTCTGTATTATCTTAATCTTTTAAAATCAACTGAGACTTGTTTTATGGCCTATATGTAATCTATCTTGCTGAATATTCCATGTGTACTTGAAAAGAATATGTATTCTGCTGTTGTTGGGTGGACTGCTCTATAAATGTCAGTTAGGTTGTTAGTTGATATTGTTCTTCAAACCTTCTATGTTCTTACCAATTTTCTGCCTCCTTTATTACTTACTGAGATAGGAGAGTTGACATCTCCAACTATAATTATGGATTTATCTATTTCCCTTTTCATGTCTGTCAGGTTTTTGCTTCATATATTAATATTTCGAAGTTCTATTATTAGATGCATACACATTTAAGACTATGTTTTCTTGATGAATTGAGTCATCATTATTAAATGCTTCATTTTATCTCTGATATTCCTTATCCTGAAGTCTATTTTGTTTAATATTAAAACAGCCACTCTTGCTTTTTTAATATTAGAGTTTGCTTAATATATCTTTTTCCATCTTCTACTTTTAATGTATGTTATTTTATGCAGAAAGCAGATAGTTGGTTTTGTGTTTTTTATTCTGTATGACAATCTCTGCCTTTTAATTAGAGTGTTTTGACTATTTACATGTAATGTATTAAATTTAAATTTAATGTAATGTAAGTTTTGGTACAGTTTAAGTCCACTATCTTGCCATTTGTTTTCTATTTGTGCCATCTGTTCTTTTTCCTTTTTAGGATTCTATTTTATCATGAGTGGCTTATTAGCTATAATTCTTTATAAAACTTTTTAAAAAAGAAGTTGCTCTAGGGTTCACATCACAATCTTTTTTAAGCTGTATCATAGGCTACCTTTAAATATTATATTGCTTCACATACATTGTAAGAACCATGCAACAGTATTTTCCATTTCTCCCCTCCTGTTCTTTGTTTATTGTCGTCATTCATTTTACTTTTATATATGAATTTAACACTATAACACATGGTGATTGTTTTTGTTTTGAACAGTTATCTTTAAAGTGAATTAAAGAATAAGAAAAATCTTGAATATTTACTGGTTTATTTACCATTTATAGCACTCTTCAGTCATTCTTTTGTATCATCTAGTATCTTTTTCCTTCGACCAGAAGAAATTTCTTATAATGTGGATCTGCTAGCAACAAATTCACTCAGTTTTTATTTTCTGAAATAGCTTTTGTTTTTCCTTCCTTTTTGAAAGATATTTGCTAGATATAGAATTCTTGTTTGATAATTTTTTAAGAACTTTA
>VBSM01000729.1:2734935-2756350 GCA_008086735.1 Cheirogaleus medius | reverse complement strand
TTCAACACTCAAACAATAAATGAACAAAGACTAGGAAACTATAACTCATGAAGAGAAAATCCAAAATGGTTATTAAACAGAAGAAAGATAACCATCCTCATTAGTAGTCATGAAAATGAAAATTAAGGTAATAATGATATATCCATTCTAACTTACCAAATTGGTAACAATGAAAGAAGATAATATATGATTTTTTAACAGCCTTTTGGAAAGCTGTTTGGCAAAATCTCTTTACATGAAAAATTCATGAACCCTTCAACTCAGAAATTCTACTCTTGGGAACATATTTTATTAAAACAAAGGCACGAAAATTTGAGGATGTACGCACAAGGATGATTGCTGCAGATCTTTTGCATGTATGTAGGTATGTATGTACTTTGTATTGGCAAAAAACTGGAAATAAGCATTAATTAGGACTAAGTGCAGTTGCTTAAAGCAAAAACAACTCAAATGACAGGTGCTTTAAAAAAGTACAAGTTTATTTCTCTCTCTCTCATCTAATAAAAGTCCACAGGCAGGCACTAAAGGCTGGTTCCCTGAGGTTAATAGGGACCCAAGCTTCTTAAAGCTCATTGCTCTGTTACCTACTTTTATGCCTCAACATGAATGCTAAAGTTTTATCCATCACGATAGCTTCCTAGGTAGCAGGATGAAGGAAGGAAAAAGGACACCTCCCCTCTCCCCACTTTTAAAGTGAATTATCAGAAGTAAGACACAACCAACACAATCCTTCTGCTGCTATGTTGATAAGAAGCATTCACAGGACCACACTCAAATGCAAGTGACGCTGGGATATGTAGTGTTTAATTTGGTGATAATGTACCTAACTAAAAATTAGGTTTTGTTACTAATGAATTTGGTGAGAGACAATTAGCAGTGTCTGTTACAGGCAAATCATAGAACAATGGGCAGTTATTGAAAGAAATGAATTAGATCTACTAATGTTGACTTGGAAGAACTAGAATAACTTTATGAAGTTTTAGAATCCATAACCAAATTATTTCTCCTAAATTTTTCTTTTGTTTATTCATAAGAATTATATACAATTAATATCTATGTCTAAATAAGTTCAAAAGAACTCTTAAAAATAAAAAGTAAAAACACAGTGATAAAAATATTGTGTTGTGGTTTATTTGACAGTATTTTTCTTTTATTAGTGGTAAATAAATTATTGGTGTACTTACGGTTGGTGACGTCTTAGTATGATGAAATATAAAAATAATTTAAAGGAATACAAAATAGTGTGAAACAACATTAAGACAACGGATGGCATGTGAATCTGATAATACCTCCATATACTTTCCTAAAATTTTGCGAGTTTTTACTTTTGGTCATTACTCCAAAACAATAGCTAAAATCTTGAAACCTGGCTTCCTTACAACCACAGCGAATCTTCTGACTCTTGGTATCTAACTCCTTGGAGACCATTTGTGGGCCTCCATTCCTCAGCCTTTTGGAATCCATTGAATCTTTGTTAGCTCCCTGATCGGTGTGCTGGCTCTCTTGCTTCAAAATCTATTGATCAATTGCAAGTCATTAAAGAGTTTTTCAAAATGGAGGAGAAACATTTTTTTTTTGTACGAAGACCACTTTCTCTTTTATTTTTCAAATTATTGGAGTCTAGGAAAAAAACACTTCACCTAAAATGCAGGGAGGCAGATGCTATGAATTGGTTTGGTGAATCTGGAAAGGTAAAACCACATTTCTTAGACTCCTACAGCTAAAGTTTTGGATGTAAATTTGGTTTTAACAATTAGATGCACTTATGGGACATTTTTAGGAAGATTGGTAGCTACAAATTTAATTTCTTTAACAGATATAGAGTTATTGAGGTTATCTATATTTTTTGACTGAACTTTAGCAGTCTGTGTTTTTCAAGAAGTTTATTAATTTCATCAAAGTTGTTGAATTTATTGGCATAAAGTCACTCATAATAGTCCCTTGCTAATCTTTTAACATCTGTGGGATCTGTAGCTATGTCACCTCCCTCATTTCTGATATTGGTAATGTGTGTTGTTTCTCTTTCTTTTTTTTATAGAACAATCAGGCTACAGGTTTATCACTTTTATTAATCCGTTCATTGGACTTTTTATTGATTTCATTTCTCTGTCTACCTTAGGTTTAGTTTGTTCTTCTTTTCACAGCTTTTAAAGATAAAATCTGAAGTTATTGATTGGAAGTTTTCACTTATTTCTTTAAAAAATAATAGTTTCATTAGTGTCACAAAGGAAACAAATTGTGCTTCTACAGCAGATAATTCCTGATGACAAAAATCATGGAATATACATATGATTAAAAATCCAAACAAATGTTTACAGAATAGAAAACTAGTATCCCTTCCTCTCTGTTTCCCACAGCCCTTCTCATAAAGGGTAACCTCTCCAATTTTCATTTTTTTTAAAGTTCTTGAATTGATACATAATAATTATATATATTTATGGGGTGCATGTGATATTTTGGTACATGTATAAAATGTGTAGTGATCAAATAAGGGTATTTAGGATATCCTTCATCTTAAACATTTATCATTTCTTTGTGTGTGGTAACATTTCAAATCTTTTAACTATTTTGAAATATACAATGTATTGTTATCAACTATAGTCATCCTACTGTGCTATTGAACACCAGAACTTATTCCTTCTATCTAACTATATGTTTGTACCCATTAACCAACCTCTCTTTATCTCCCCTCCCCCCAGCCTCTGGTAACTATCATTCTAATCTCTACCTCCATGAGATCAACTTTTTTAGCTCTGACATAAGTGAGAATGTGAAGTATTTGTCTTTCTATGTTTGGCTTATTTCACTTAACATGATGACCTCCAGTTCCATCCATGTTGCTGAAAATGTCAGGATTTCATTTTTCATGGCTGAATAGTACTCCAATGTGTATATATACCATATTTTCTCTGACCATTTATCCACTCAGAGACACTTAGGTTGATTACGTATTTTGGTTATTGGGACTAGTGCTACTGTTTTACATAATGACTGTACTAATTTACATTCTCACCAATAGCATATAAGAATTCCTTCTTTTCCACATCCTCGCCAGCATTTGTTATTTTTTGTCTTTTTGATAATGGTCATTCTAATTGGAATAAGATGATATCTCCTTATGGTTTTGATTTGCATTTCCCTGATGATTAGTGATATTGAGCATTTTTTCATATACTTGTTGGTCATTTGTATGTTTTCTTTTGAGAAATGTCTATTCAGATCCTTTGCCCACATTTTAATGGGATTATTTGTGGGTTTTTTTTGATATTAAGTTTGAATTTCTCATACATTCTAGATATTAGTTCCTTATCAAATGAATAGTTTGCAAACATTTTCTCCCATTCTGTAGGTTGTCTCTTCACTCTGTTGATTGTTTCTTTTGCTAGGCAGAAGCTTTTCAGTTTCATATAGTCACATTTGTCCATTTTTGTTTTTGTTACTTGTGCTTTTGAGGTCTTAGCCATAAAATCTTTGCCTAACTAATGTCCTGAAGAATTTCCCTTATCTTGTCTTCCAGTAGTTTTATGGTTTCAGGTCTTATCCATTCTGAGTTGGTTTTGTGTATGGTGAGAGATAGGGGTCTAGTCTCATTCTTCTGCTTATGGATATCCAGTTTTGCCAGCATCATTTATTTATTTATTTTTTACTGCATAATACTCAGACTTGACTTACTGACATTGCTTAGCAATTTATTGGACAAAGATCAACCTTTTTGTTTTTCATTAACCACCTTCCACAATACAAAACCATCATGAATAATGTCTGTACAATTTAACAGTTTCAATAGTTGTTCAGATACAAATTTCTTTCAAACATATAATTGGTAACATAATTAATTACGAGTTAGAATTAGACTATCCCTGTACCTTAAAACATTAATATGTCAGTAATTTACAGTTGCTCAATTATGGTTAGCAAAGTAAAGTCCAGAGTATGGCTGGAAGTTACTATTATAATCTCAGAAAGTCACACTTTTCTAGGTATCAAAGTTCACTGCTACAATTTAGTAAGCACAATTCAAAGGTTGTGTGCATGTTCAAAGACCATGATCTTCCCGGGAACAAGAGGAACTACTATTTTAAATATGTAAAAACAACAACAACAAAATCCATTCATTCAGAAAGAATTTTATCCTCCCCTCCTCGTTCCCCTTCCCCTAAGCTTTCCTATCCAGTTTGATATTAAAGCTGTAAAATGAGGCATGGTCAAACTGAAATCACTTTCATAACTACCACCAAGCTTACAACATTCATCTTATAAATGAAGGTTTATTTTTTACACTTTGACACTCAATCTCTCAAAAACAGAAATTCATTTAGTAACATGGAAGAGAAGGATATATATATATTTTATATTTTATTTTTGAAACAGAGTCTCACTTTGTTGCCTGGGCTAGAGTGAGTGCCGGGCATCAGCTTAACTCACAGCAACCTCAAACTCCTGGGCTCAAGTGATCTTCCTGCTTCAGCCTCCCGAGTAGCTGGGACTATAGGTGTGAGCCACCATGACCAGCTTATTTTTTGTTTCTATTTTTAGTTGACTGGCTAATTTTTTTTTCTATTTTCAGTAGAGACGGGATCTTGCTCTTGCTCAGGCTGGTCTTGAACTCCTGACCTCAAGTGATCCTCCCGCCTTGGCCTCCTAGAGTGCTAGGATTACAGGCGTGAGCCACTGCGTCCGGCCGAGAAGGATATATTTTTAAATAAAGGAAAAAGAAAAACTAAAAAGTAAAGCCAACTGAATAAACAAATCACATACACACACATTGATCCCTACACCATTTTCAATGAAAAGGATAAAACAGAGCCCATGGACCTTCTGTTCAGTAGTAGAGCCAGTATCATTTATTGAAGAGAGTGTCTTTTCTCTAATGGATGTTCTTGGTGCCTTTGTCAAAAATCAGTTGGCTGTTCTATCAAAAAATCCCCAAACAACAAATGCTGACGAGGATGTGGAGAGACCTGAGCACTCTTACACTGCTGGTGGGACTGCAGATTAGTGCAACCTCTGTGGAAAAGAATTTGGAGATACCTCAAAGAGCTAAAAATAGAAATACCATTTGATCCCGCAATAGCATTATTAGGCATCTACTCAAAAGAGCAAAAGACATTCTATAATAAAGACATCTGCACCCGAATGTTTATGGCAGCACAAATCACTATTGTAAGGACGTGGAAACAACCCAAGTGCCGGTCAATTCGTGAGTGGATAATTAAAATTTGGTATATGTTTACAATGGAATATTATTCAATTATAAGAAACGACAGTGATCTAGCACCGCTTATATTTTCCTGGTTTGAGCTTAAACCCATTATCCGAAGTGAGGTGACACAAGATCGGAAGAATGGGCTCCACATGTACTTGCCATCAAATTGGTACTGACTGATTAACACTATGGTGCTCACATGGTAGTAATATTCTCCAGGGATGAAGGGGTTGGAGGGGTAGACTCACAATTGAGGGTCGCGGTGAACATTGCAGAGGGGAAGAGCATGCCTCTAACCCTTGCTAGAGAGAGGCAAAGATATAAAATGTAACCAAAATGTTTGTACTCTCATAATTTCCTGAAATAAAAAAACCAACTTTATTGCTAAAAAAAAAAATCAGTTGGCTCTAAATACGTGGACTTATTTCTGGGTTCTCTATTCTGTTTCATGGGTCTATATGTCAGTTTTTATGCCAGTACTGTGATGTGTTGGTTTCTAGGGTTCTGTAATATATTTTGAAGTCAGGTAGTGTGATGCCTCCAGCTTTGTTCTTTTTGCTCAGTATTGCTTTGGCTATTTGGGATTCCATACAAATTTTAGGAATTTTTTTTTTCTATTTCTGTGAAGGATTTCACTGGTATTTAGATAAGGATTGCATTGAATCTGTAGATTTCTTTGTATAGTATGGTTATTTTAAAATGTTAATTCTTCCAACATATGAGCATGGGTTGCCTTTCCATTGTTTGTGTCCTCTTCAATTTCTTTCATCAGCATTTTGTAGTTTTCCTTGTAGAGGTCTTTTACTTCCTTGGTTAAATTTATTCCTAGGTATTTTTATTATTATTTATAGCTATTATAAATGGGATTGCTTTCTTGATTTCTTTTTCAGCTGGTTTATTGTTGGTGTATATGAACATTACTGATTTTTGTATGTTGATTTTGTATCCTACGACTTTACTGAATTTGTTGGTCAGTTCGAAGAGTTATTTTTTTTTTTTTTTGGTTGAGTCTTTAGGTTTTTCTATATATATAATCATGTCATCTGCAAAAAGGGACAATTTGACTTTCTCTTTTCCAATTTGGGTGCCTTTTATTTCTTTTACTTGCCTGATTGCTTTAGCCTTAGTACTATGTTGAATAGGAATGGTGAAATTGGGCATCTTTGTCTTGTTTCAATTCTTAGAAGAAAGGCTCTCTGCTTTTCCTTAATATAATGTTAGCTAGGGGTTTTTCATATATGATCTTTATTATGTTGACATATGTTCCTTCTATGCCTAATTTTTTGAGTGTTTTTATCATAAAAACTAAATCCTTTCAATCTAGTAGGAGATAATTATGAGGAAGACCAGATCAGTTATAAACAAAATAAAGAAACTGTAATTTTTTTTGCAACTTGGCTACAATTTAAACACAATAAACAATTTTCTGGCTGGAGTATGAAAGGATGCGGAAGATATTTGTTCCTATGGCAATGTCAAAAAAACCCCTCAGGTATTATAAAACTCATACTTATTTATGAAACTACTGAAGAGTGGGGGATGCAAGAAGAGCCCATATGGACTGATTTTCAGAAAGAGAAGCTCTTTATAAGTGACCATCAAACAGTGGCAGTTTCTGGAGATAAAGGTGGAGAAGAAAGCCTGCTGAAACTGAGACAGATGAGGTATTCGCAATGTTGGTGGCCAGGCAGAAAGACTGGAATCTAGAGGACTCTCAAATGAAGCAATAATATACTTGACCTAAACATTTTCTCTGGCTTCCCACTCCCATTCTCCTAAGAATAGGGCAGTGATGGTGGGGCTATGAAGCAGAAAGAATTCTCTAGTTGCATATATTCTGGTGGTGCATAGAGAAAAAAGACTGAAAGAGTAAAAAATTCTGAATACAGTGTTTATGACTTGTGTTATGATAACTAGACTGGGGTAGAAATAATATTTTTAGAAATAATGGCCAAATTTTCTCCAAATTTGAAATCCTAGTGAATCCCAAGCAGAAAAAATACAAAGAAAACTACACTATGGCATGTCATTAGACAAATTGCTGAAAACCAAAGATAAAGAGATCATTTTAAAAGCAGCCATGAAGAAAGACATAGTACATTCAGGGAACAATCGGAAGAATGGTAGTTGGCTTATTATCAGAAATGGAAGTCAGAAGATAATGGAATGAATTATAGTGTTAAAGTGCTGAGAAAAAACAAACAAATAAACAAGCAAAAAACAACCCATCAACTTAGAATTCTACATCCAGCAAAAATGTCCTTTACAAATAAAGTGAAATAAAGACATTTAGTGATAAATAAAAGTTTAGGGAATTTGTTGCCAATCAACCTACTAAGAAATGCTAACAGCAGTACATTAGAATGAAGAGAAATAATACAAGTTATGAACTCAGATGTATAAGAAGTTCCAAAAAGAATTAAAAATAGCAAATAAGTGGCATATTTTAAAAAGATGAAATAATCAGTTCATAAAGAAGACATAAAAATTATAAATGTCAATGCATCTAATAATATTTCAAAATTCATGATGGAAAGATCAATAGAAACAAAGTAAGAAATAAATCACAGTCATGGTTGGAGATTTTTAACACATCTTCTCTCTGCATTTGATAGAATAACTGAACAAATATCAACAAGGATATAGAAGATTTCAGCAATACTATCAACCAGCATGATCTCATATACACCTAATCACTTCTAAATATTAATATTTTTTTCCAGCACACACAGAACATTTACCATAGTAGAAATATATGCTGAGCCATAAAAGAAGTCTCAATAAATATGGGAGGATTGAAACACTGAGTATATTCTCTGATCACAATGGAATTGAGTTTGGAATCAATAACAAGACATCTAGAAAATACCCAGCTATTTGAAAATTAAGCAGCACAATTTTAAACAATTCACGGGTTAATAACAGATTCAAAAGAGAAATTAGAAAACATTTTGAACTGAATGATAATAAAAACACAACATATAGAAATATGTGAGATACTTCAAAAGTGGTTCAAAGAGGAACATCAGAGCTTCAAATGCTCATATTAAACAACAAGAAGGAAGGTTTAAAATCACTGATCTGACTTCCACCCTAAGAAGCAAGAACAAAAAAGTAAATAGAAGATAATAAAGATAAAAATAAAGATGAAGAATAAATCAGAAAAATGAAGAAAATCAATAAAGAAAAATGTTTATTTTTGAGATTAATAAAATTGATAGATCCCTAGCAAGAATGATCAAGAAAAAAGAGAGAAAAACAAATTACCAATATTAATAATAAAAGAAAGGATATTACCACAGATCCTATTATTAAAGGGACAGGGTAAGAATATAATAAAAAACTTTATGTCAACACATTTAAAAATATACTTTAAATGAAAAATTTCTCAAAGAACACAATTTATTGAAACTGAGACAAGAATAAAGAAAACATTTGAATAGCTCTATGGTAATAATTTATTATTAAAACAATAAATAATAAATAGTAAATAAATAACATAAAAATGCATATTAACATATTTTGTTTTAAAAAATACTCCCATAAAAAAGTCCTCACCCAGAATTCTACGAAACATTTAAAGGAGAAAATATATCAATCTTACCTAAAATCTTTGATAAAACAAAGAAGGCAACAGTTTCCAATTTATTTTATGAAGCTAGCATATCCCTAATACTGAAACCTTACAAGAAAAGAAAATTACAGACTAATATTACTCATAAACTTAGACACAAAAATTCTTAACAAAATTTAATAAACTCTAGCAATGTATAAAAAGGTTATCATACCATGACCATGTGGAAGTTATCACAGAAAAGGAAGATTGGCTTAATATTTGAAAATCAAACAGTGTAATTAATCACATTAACAAAATATAGGAAAAGAATCATATGTTTATCTCAACAGATAAACATACAAGATTTGCAACATTCAACATCTATTCACAGTTACTTAGGAATTGATGGGAACTTCCTCAATTGTATAAAAAGCAATAACCAAGTTATAGCTAACATCATACTAAATGGTGACATTACATGCTTTTCTTCTAAGATTGGGAACAAGGCAAGAATGTTTGTGCTCTGTATTTCTATTCAGCATTTGTACAGGATGTCCCAGTCCTATTCATTGAGAATTAATAAGGCAAAAGAAAGAAATTAAAGCCACAAAGAATGGAAAACAATAAGCCTAACCACATTTATTTGGAGGCAACATGATAGTCTATGTAACAAAGAACATTTCATCACATTCAATGATCTTTACTCAGTCGATCGCCTACATAGTTAGTAATCAATTTGCAACGTTGGTGGGAGAACCAAATTAACAATATTATAATCAAATTCAGGAGAAAAGACAATTGTAGAATATCTGATTAGAAATGCATCAATAAGCTAACAAACTTTTGCTTTATCTACAATTTTAAATAAATATGATTGGTGGCAAAACCCAACACAGAATACAATTCATGGATAAAATGGCATATAGGAACATTTAGATCTGTATAATTCAATCTGGGAAAATTGCATTTCATGGAAATAATGGCTGCAAAAGAAAACTCACACCTACAACACCTTTATATAGGTATTAATAAAATTCAACATTTGATTCACCAACTAGTTTTCTAACCATAAATTTTTTTCATATAAAATCGATCCCAAAGAATATAGTTTTAATACAACATAAATAAAATTGGGAAAAATATAAATTATTTAAATGTGATTTTAGAATCATAGAATTAACTTGGTTTATAGAATTCATTTGGTATAGTTAATTTGGAGATTTAAGTAAAGAGTGACTCCAGGAGGCTAGAGAAATTAGGATTGTTAAGATGACAAATGCAATATGGAGCCGGTAACTACGGGACAAAACAAGGGGGAAGTAGCCCAGGGGCAGATAAAATCCTCTGTTTGCAGCGGTCTTACCTGCAAAGCTCCCCACATCAATATAGTTTACTTACAAGTACCAAACTGAATTTGACTGCTCTTCTTAAAGTGATGCGTTTAGATAACGGCTCCAGCAGATGCACAGCTGTTACTGTGGGCGGCTGTTCTACACCAGGCACCGGATTTTCAATTTAGAACGCAGTGAATCGGAGCGGCGCAGAATTTCAGATTTTCTCTTCAAGCACCATTTAAGTGCTGTTAAGATGATGCTTGGTGAATGTTTGCATTTTACCACTAGGTGGCACTGGGAGTTAAACTTTATTGAAGCTGTGCAGTATTGAAATTTTCCTATGGGGAAAATTTGATTTTCAATGTGTGTGTGTGTGTTTATCCATCATACACGGTAGTGGCAGGTAGCTCTTGTACCCTGCCTCACATCTCAGCCTGCTTTTTTCCCTCCAGCCCTTGCTGAGGCACTTGGTTGCAGAACTTCACTTCAGCTCATTGCATATCCCCTGCGTTTTTGCTCTGAGACTTTTTTTCACCATGTGGTTAGAACACCTGTGAGGAACTGCTTAGCATTTGTGAATCCTCTAAACTGCAAGTGTGGGGGAAATAGCACCCCATGGGGCAATCCTTGACTGTTAGGTGATGGGAGTCTTGGCTATGTGCTCCTCCCATATCCCTTGGGTGGACAATTCTGAGGCACCATCTGCCTGGCTCTTCAGAGGGTCCTGAGAGGACAGATCCCAGTTTTCCATAGCGGTGACCAGCCTGATAACACTACTGCATTGACTTTCTCTCCTTTCCTATCTTACCCTTCCCAATATCTTACTGCTGGTACCTCGTATTATGTCCCCAAATAAAGCCTTACTTATAAAGCTCCCATGTCGATGCAGTTTACGTTGGCTTTCTCTACTTTCCCATTTTATGATCTGCTTTCTGGAAGGAACCCAAGCATAATCCACTACCCTGATAAGAAATATTTTGAGCACCCAGAACTCTACCTCATGGCTCCTCTTCCTATTCAACACTCTTTAAAAGACTACTAATATTCTGATCTCTATCACCTTAGACTGGTTTTGATTCTATTTTTGAACTTCGTATTACTGTAATCATATAGTAAAGTATTATTTTGTGCCTGCTTTGTCTCAATCAACATTATTTTTGTGAGATTTATCTATGTTGTTACATGTAGCAATAGTTCACTTTTTTTCATTGCTGTACAGTATTCCACTGTGTGACTATACCAAAATTTAACCATTCTACTGTGGCTAGTTATTTGAATTATTTCCAGATATCACCTGTTTTTAAATAATGGTGCTTTGAATATTTTTGTACATGTCTTTTTGTGAACACAAACGCTCATGTTTTTTGGAATATACATAGAAATAAAATTGCTAAGTCATAGGTTATATATATATATATTGATTTAACAGATAGTGGCAGTCTTCCTCCCTCCCTTTCTTCCTTCCTTCCTCCCCTTTTTTTTTGACAGGTTCTTGCTCTGTCTCCTGGGCTAGAGTGTAGTGTCGTCATCGTAGCTCACTGCAACCTTACACTCCTGGGCTCCAGCAATACTCCTGTCTCAGCCTTCCAAGTAGCTGGACTACAGGTGCATACCACCACATCTGGATAATTTTTCTATTTTTGGTAGAGACCAGCTCAGGCTGGTCTCAAAATCCTGGCCTCAAGCGATCCTCTTGCCTCAGCCTCCCAAAGTGCTAGGATTGCAGGCGTGAGCCACTGTGGTTATACCAGTTTACCTTCCATATTTTCTACATACTCACCAATATTTGGTATTACTAACCCTTTTATTATAATTTTAGAAATTCTGGTTAGGGTGTAGCATATCTAATTGTTGTTTTAGTTTGTATTTCCCTATTGATGAATCACACTTAACATCCTTGCATATAGCATTTAGCCATTTAGATATATTCTTTTGTGATGCATTTAAGTTTTTAACTATTTTTTTGTGGGGGAGGGGGATGTCAGTGCTTCTCTAATTTATTTAAAGTTCTTTATGTTTTCTGGATACTAGTCCTTTGATGGATATATGTACTGTGAACTATATATATATATATATATATATTTACCAGTCTCTGGTTTTCTGTTCATTCTTATAAAGCTGTATATATATATTTTTTGAGACAGAGTCTCACTTTGTTGCTTGGACTAGAGTGCTGTGGCGTCAGCCTAGCTCACAGCAACCTCAAACTCCTGGGCTCAAGCAATCCTTCTGCCTCAGCCTCCTGAGTAGCTGGGACCATAGACATGTGCCACTATGCCAGGCTAATTTTTCTATATATTTTTAGTTGTCTAACTAATTTCTTTCTATTTTTAGTAGAGACGGGGGTCTCGCTCTTGCTCAGGCTGGTCTCGAACTCCTGACCTTGAGCGATCCTCCCACCTTGGCCTCCCAAAGTGCTAGGATTACAGGTGTGAGCCACCATGCCCGGCCTAAAGCTGGATTTTTATAAAAAGAATTTCTTCTTAATGAGATATAGTTTATTGACATTTTTCTTTATGGCTATTGTTATTTATTTATATAAATTATTACCCTTTCTCCAAGATCATGAAATATTCTCCTTTATCAGTCAGTGGTTCTCAAATTTGAGTGGACATCAGAATCACCTGGAGGCTTTTCAAAGAACAGATTGTTGGGCCCTACCCCCAGAGTTTCTGATCCTTTGGTCAGGCAAAAGGTCCAAGAATTTGCAATTTGTACAATGTCCTAGGTGATCCTGGGATGGAGGATTGGTATTAGTTCTTCTTTAATATTTGATAAAGAATTCACTTGTGAAGCCATCAATCTGGTCTTGGGCTTTTCTTTGATGGGAAACTTTTAATACTGATTGAATATCCTTACTTGTTATTGGAATGTACAGATTTCTCGTTTATTCATAATTCAGTCTTGGGGTTAGGTTATGTTTGTAAGAATTTATCCATTTCTTCTTGGTTGTCCAATTTGTTCGTGTATAGTTATTCTTAGTAGCCTCTTATGATCTTTTGTATTTCTGTTCAGTTATAATCTGACCTCCTTCATTTCTGATTATGTCTTCTATTTTTTAGTTAGTTTAGCTAAGAGTTTGTCAATTTTGTTTAGCTTTTCAAAAGCCCAACCCTTGGACCAGGCATGGTGGCTCATGCCTGTAATCCTAGCACACTGGGTGGCTGAGGCGGGAGGATCACTTGAGGTTAGGAGTTCGAGATGAGCCTGAGCAAGAGCAAGACCCCATCTCTACTAAAACAGAAAAAATTAGCTGGGTGACAAAACGTAGAAAAAATTAGCCGGGCATGGTGGCGCATCCTTGTAGTCCCAGCTACTCAGGAGGCTGAGGCAGGAAGCTCACTTGAGCCCAGGAGTTTTAGGTTGCTGTTGAGCTAGGCTGACTCCATGGCACCCTAGCCTGAGCAATAGAGCAAGACTCTGTCTCAAAAAATAAATAAATAAATAAATAAATAAATAAATAAATGAATAAAAGAGAGAGAGGCCACTGACTGGAAGAAAATATTTGCAAAAGAAATATCTGATAAACGACTGTTACACAAAACATACAAAATACTCTTAAAATTCAATATTCAATAGTAAAAAAACCACAACAAAACAAAACCCAACCCCTGGTTTACTTGACTTTATCTATTAGTTTTCTAGATGTTGCTGTGGTCTTTGTTTTTTTTCCTTTTCTTCTACTTTCTTTTTTATTTATTTCAAAATATTAAGTCGGTACAAATGTTTTTGGTACATGAATAGCTTTTATAATGCTTAAGTCAGGGCCATTAGAGTGCCTGTCACCTGAATAGTGTTCATTGTACCTCTTAGGTAGGTTATTACCCCTCTGCCCCTCCCTGTTTCCCCTTTCTTGATTTCCAATGGCTTTTACATCTCTCTGTGCCCACGTGTGCCTGTCAATTAGTTCCAGCTTATTAGAGAGTACATGCTGTGTTTGTTTTTCCATGTTTTAGATACTTCACTTAGGATTATGGTCTCCAGTTGCATCCATATTGCTGCGAAAGACATTAATTCATTCTTTTTTATGACTGAGTAGTATTCCATGGTATACATATTTTATTAATACACTCATGGGTTGATGACACTTAGGTTGATTCCACATCTTTGCAATTGTGAACTGTGCTGCAATAAACATTTGAGCGCAGGTGTCTTTTTGATAAAATGACTTCTTTTCATTTGGGTAGATACCTTAGTGGGATTGCTGGATCAAATGGTAAGTCTACATTTAGTTCTATGAGGAATCTCTATATTGTTTTCCATAGAGGTTGTACTGATTTGCATTCTCACCAACAGTGTATAAGCATTCCTTTCTCTCTGCATCCACAACAGCATCTATTGTTTTTTGACTTTTTAATAAAAGCCATTCTGACTTTGATATGTGGGATACTGTTCTGATCATCATGTTGAGTAGTACCTTATTGCTTTGTTTTTCCTCTAGTGCTGTTGTTTTATATGAGCTGTGAGCTTTAGCTTTTTGGTGATTTTACACTGGAGGGTGTCTATCGTGCTAATCCATGTATAATGCTATTCTCAGTATTTTGTACAGAGCAGGTCTGGTCATGGCAAATTCCCTCAGTGTTTGCTTGTCTGGAAGAGTCTTTATTTCTACTTCATATATAAAACTTACTTTTGCAGGATACAAAATTCTAGCCTGGCAGTTGTTCTGTTAAAGATGACTAAAGATGGGACCTTATTCCTTTCTAGCTTGTTAGCTCTCCACTGAGAAGTGTGCATGGTGGGTTTTCCTTTGCAGGTTACTTGATGTTTTCATTTCATGGCTCACAGGAGATTCTCCTTCATGTGACTTTGGCCAGTCTGGTGACTATATATCTTGAAGATTTCCTCTTTGCAGTGAATCTCCCAGCTGTTTATTGAGCTTCTTGTACCTGGATGTCTAAATCTCTAGCAAGAACAGGGAAGTTTTCCTCAAATATTTCCTCAAACAGGTTTTCCAGACCTTCTGCTTTTTCTTCTTCACCCTCCAGGATGCCTGTCATTCTTATATTTGGCCATTTTACATAATCCTATATTTCACATAAGCTTTATTCATTCCTCTTGATTCTTTGTTGTTTATTTTTGACTGGGTTAATTCAAAAGAGTTATCTTCAAGCTCTGAAATTCTTTCTTCTGCCTAGTTCAGTCTATTCTTAAAGCTTTCCAATGTGTTTTGTATTTTATTAAGTGAATTTTTCATTTCCAGAAGTTCTATTTTTAAAAAAATTATGTCTCTCTTTAGTAAATTTTTCATTCATTTCCTGAATTGTTTTTCTATTTTCTTTGTTTTGGTTTTCCATTTCCTCTTGTGTTTCATTGAGCTTCCTTACAACGCATATTTGGAATTCTTTATCAGTTATTTCAATATTTTTATTTTGGTTGGGATCCATTGCTAGAAAGCTGGTGTGCTCCTTAAGATGTGTCTGTTTGCTTTTATTTTTCATACTTCTAGAGTTCTTGTGCTGACTTTTTCTTATCTGGAACAGCTTTCACTTCTTGCTTTTGGATTTTCTTTTGTACATATGGGGCTTCCCTTGCCCCCCCCCATAGCATATGTTGGTTAAGGAACTTTGGCTTTGCTTGTGGGTTCTTTGATGGAGGTCTAGGTTCTGGATGGATACACTTTGTGTGGTGTTTTTCTCAGTTGCTAGTTGTTTGTAGGCTGTAGTGGTGGTGTACTAAGTGTGTCAGCAGATTCCCTGTCTCTAGTTGATGAGGGAAGATGGAGGTCTTGAAATCCTTTCTCTTTCCCCTGCCCTGTGATCTTCTTAACTGTGGGAATTATGGTGGGACACCAGTTTAATCTCTGAGACAGTAGTTGGTACTTGTGAGTAAGAGACAACCATGCCCTGTATGATTGGATCACTAAATGCTATAAAGAGCTACAGTTGTCCTCCCAGTCAGTAGGTGGTGCTTGCCAGAAAAAGCCAGCTGCAGTGTTGTTTTTGGGACCTGTGCCTGCTTCTAGCCCCTCTGGAGAATCTCTCCAATGCCCCAGGTGGTGGGCAGGGCTATGGAGCTCCCAGGGACCTCTTTATTCTCCACCACAGCAGAGGCAGGTGGAGGTGTGAGGCTGGGTGGGGCTGGGTCTGGTAAGCCTGTCATCAGGCTCCACAAAGACAGGCACTAGAGCTATCTCAGCAGGGGTATCAGGTCTGCTCCCAGGCAGCTGGGGAAAGCAAAGAGAGAGGGGCTGAACTGGCCCCAGAAAGCTAGAGAATCTGCTCATGAAGGAGGGGCTGTCTGGGGTTCACAGTGTCTCTGTTCAAAGTGGGTTTTGCCCTTCCTGGTTTCACCCTTCATTGGTTATTAAGTCTCTTAAAATCAGCTTATGGTAAAAATTGGAAATAGTATTTTAACACAACACAAAAGGATCTAGCCCAGGGGTGTGGCTTTCTGATGTTCTGGCGAGCTCAAGGGTAGATTTTTATGATTTCTATAAAAATGAATAGATTCTAAGTAAAATTAGAATTAAATAGCCTATCAATATCAATTAAATATTGAATTACGTTAATTTACTTTTGAGTAGCAGCAACTCTGGATCATGTATTCTAACATATAACTTATGTAAAACTATTTTATATTATCTGTTAAATGCACAGCAGCAAATTTCATAATCAGTTGACCTATGGGTGGAATTGGCAATTGGACATTTCTTGTGGCTTTTGGAGATATAGCCAAGGACTAGAACCCATAGGGAGCACCAAGATTCTTCTTGAGATATAATTTTGGTTTTTTCCTAATGAAAAGCCACTGGTTGATCTAACTCTAACTCTCTCCATCCTAATGCACAAGCAATTCTACTTTAGAGAGTATGTGAAATACCACTTTCATCAGGAAAGTATTTAAAACAGGTGTGAATCTTAATATGCATATATAGTTTCCTGAGAAAAGGATTGTGGGTCCTTGAGCTATTATTTACAGATTACCCATTCAAGTAAAACTGGTTGCTAACTATACACCCACGTCCCTAAATGGACAGATGGCTTACCAAGTGGGATTATAGGACAGAGACCACTGATTGTCTCCCAGAATCTGTTTTTCATTTTCTCTAGAACAAACATAACCCCAATTATTAGCAGTATAGAATAAAAGATACCCCTCTTAGCCACTCTTTGAGCCAGGCATGGTCATATGATTACAATCTAGCCAGCGGAGTGTATAACTTCTGCAAAGGGGATCTGGACACGTGGGAGGTGGGAATGCCCAATTCTTCCTTTCCTCCTTATTGGTGGCTGAAAGGGAGGTTTGATGGGGGAACTCTGGCATTCATCTCAGAGTATGGGATGACCTTTGGAATGAGGACCAACCATGGTAAAGACCAAAACAAGACAAAGCCAAAAAATAAAAACTCCCCCAAAACAAAAGAGGAAACTGGGAACCAAGTTCCTCATACCATGGAATGGCATAATAACCTGCATCGGCTACTTCCAGTCTTTCTTTTTTTATTTCAAAATATTAAGGTGGTACAAATGTTTTTGTTACATGGATACCTTGTAAAGTGCTTAAGTCAGGGCTTTGGTGTGCCCATCACCAGAATAGTGTTCATTATACCCCATAGGTATGTTTTTGCCCCTCATCCCCCTCTCAGCCTGTTCCCTTCTTGGTTTTCAGTGTCCTTCATATCTCTTTGTGTCTGTGTTTACTCATCGGTTAGCTCCCACTTACTAGTGAGACCATATGGTGATTGGTTTTCCATTCTTGATATACTTCACTTAGGATAATAATCTCCAGTTCCATCCAAGTTACTGCAAAAGACATTATTTCTCTCCTTTTTATGGCTGGGTAGTACTCCATAGTGTGTGTGCTTGTGTGTGTGTATATGTGTGTGTGTGTGTGTGTATGTGTATCACATTTTCTTTATCCACTTGTGAATTGGTGGGCAGTTAGGTTGATTCCACATCTTTGTGATTGTGAATTGTACTGTAATAAACATTCAAGTGCAGGTGTCTTTTTGGTAAAATGACTTCTTTTAATTTGAGTAGATAACCAGCAGTGGTATTGCTGGAACAAATGGTAGGTCTACATTTATTTGTTTGAGCAATCTCTAAACTGCTTTCTACAGAGGTTGTACTAATCTGCAGTCCCACTGACAGTGTATAAGCATTCCTTTCTCTGCATCCACACCAGCATGAATTTTTTTTGTCTTTTTAATAATGGCTGTTCTGATAGTGGTAAGTTGTTCTCTCATTGTAGTTTTAATTTACATTTCCCTGATGATTAGTGATGTTGAGCATTTTTTCATATGATTCTTGGCCATTTGTCTATCTTCTTTTGAAAAACTTCTGTCCATGTCTTTTGCCCACTTTTTAATGAGATTATTTTTTTTCTGGCTTCTTTGAGTTCTTTTTAGATTCTATAATAGATACTTGCCTTTTGTTGGATGTACAGTTTGTGAGTATTTTCTCCCATTCTGTAGGTTGTTTATTCATTTGTTGAGTATTTCCTTTGTTGTGCAGAAGCCTTTTAATTTAATTAAGTCCCATTTTTTATTCTTGTTGTGGCTTCATTTGCATTTGGAGTCTCACTCATAGATTCTTTTCCTAGGCAATGTCTAAAAGATTTTTTCTTTGTTTTCTTCCAGAATTTTTTTTACTTCCAGTCTTTCTATAAAAGAAACAAAAAAATCACATCTTTTAAAAAATATTGTGATTTTCTGTCACTTGCAGCTACACTTAATTCAAACTAATGCAGGATATTAGGTGAATATGAATTAAATTTTGATAGCTTTGGCTTATGATATGTTTACCTTTGGCTCTTTATTTTTCTCATTGCGATGACAATTTTAGTTTAGTTAATTTTTGCTAATGCAAAATCAAAGTTTTGACAATAACATCCAAGCTATCTGTATGTAAGTTCACTTTTACCTGTATATTTTCTAAAGTAAGGGAGAAAATGTGAGAAAAGAGCTATAACTTAAAATAAAAAAGAAGGAATATTAATAATTTATAATAAAGGTTGGAATACATTTTTAACATATATTTTCACTAATTTTGAGAATGATGAAAGGTTAATGTCTACAGTTTAGGAGAACCAGTTCAATTCAGGAGAAAATCAACAAAGGCTACTAGGATCTTTGTTAAAAGACAACTGTGAAGAATAAAGGATTGTGGAAATGGACACTAAAGTAATGTGTGTAGAATCTTTTGACAGAGCCAATGTAAGTGGCCTTTGGCTTTGGAAATTAAGGCATGAGTCTTTGACCTGGTGAGTGTGCAGTGGCCTACGTGGTTTAACATGACCGTACATGGATTATACGCTGTACAGCTGCCTCTCTACTGTTGTGGTTGGATAGGCAATTGTAGGACTATGTATCTAGTGTCCATTTGAGGTTTTTACTGTGACATGTTGCTGCCCCTTAGGTTGACTTTGTCCAATGTCAAGTGGCTATTTTTATGTAGATGAGTGTCTCAGGTCAATTTATGAGGAAACAGACTCAGATGGGCATTTGCCTGTAGAATATTTATTGGGGGGAGCTCTCTCAAGCAACACTAGCAACAGGGAGAGGAAAGCAGGACTGAGCTGAGGGAGAAATTAAACTGTGAGGCAGTTGTAACAAGGACCTAACCAATCTCTTGGAGAGTTGTAGAGCTAGGATGGCCCTTCAGAGGTTTCTTAAATTGAGGTAATGGGGTCATATTTTTACTTCCACATTTGATGAGACCTTTTCCCAGGGAAGGAAAATCCCCTTAGGCAAAGTAGGTCCCTTCAACAGAAGGCAAGTTTTGGAGTGGGACCCATCTGTGAGTGGTCAGTACTTCAGTACTCCCTGAAGCTGAGGTCTGAGGACTGAGCACAGTTGTCCTGAAAAGGGTATACTGATGGCTGACCCCCGCATCCACTAGAACAAGAGTGTGTTCTTATGGAAGTAAGGGTTTTCTTAATAGAGCTTAAATAAGCTCCCAAACCTCACAAACAGAGCCAATATTGGAAACACAGGTCACAACACGCCTAAGCGAATCTTGGGAAATGTGCATAGAATTCTATCAGCAATGGTCTTCAACCAGACTGCCTCAGCATGAAACCTTGAGACAGAAATTATATTAATGGAATCAGAGCTCTTAGACATAGATTCTTTAAAAACAGCAGGAAGCAAAATAATTAGTGCCAGTTTTTGCCTTGTCTTCCATTCCAGACTAGGGATACAACCTAGATGAAATGCTTCAAATTTGTTTTTTCACCCATATTATTTTGAACTGGCTTTCAGGTCCAGAAGGAGACCTGTGAAGGAATTAGCCTTGAATTTATGTGGCTTGTACAGAGGCTCAGTTGTCATCTCCCACTACATAGTCTCGACTTGCCTATACCTGTTGACACTTAGATTTCTGAGGCACAAATTGTGGCTTTACACCTAATAAACAAGTTACAAAAGGTGAATATAAACAAAAATGATTTGGAATTTCAGGAATATGACAGTGCCATCATACATGGAAAATACAATTAACAACATCTATTAATAAAAATGCTTGAGAAAATTCTGTGGTATTCTGTACACTTGAGCCATACACATTCATTAAAAAATTTTGCTAGTAAAAGATATAATAAAAGTTTATTTCTAAATGGTTTTAAATATATCATACAAAAGTAGTATTGCTTTTCAATCTTAACAAAACATTGGATTGTATTGCAAATACAAATAAAATTAAAACCATTGTTCAATATATGATGAGGAAGTTAAGCTGATACCATCGTGTTACTAGGAATTCAGTTTGTGGTAGTCTGCAATACTTCCTTAGGAAAATTTTTTATTTATTTATTTCAGGATATTATGGGGGTACAAACATTTTGGTTACATGTTATGACTTTGCCACACCCAAACCATGATTTAAGGTGTGCCTTCCCCCCCGCCCCATGCTCACTGCGTCCATTAGTTGTGAGTTTACCCACCCCCCCAAACCTGGAAGAATATTACTACCATGTGAGCACCATAGTGTTGATCAGTTAGTGCCAATTTGATGGCGAGTACATGTGGTGCGTATTCTATTCTTGTGATACCTCATTTTGGAGGATGGGCTCAAACTCTATCCAGGAAAACATAAGAGGTGCTAGATCTTTTGAAGATATTAAAAAATGGTGGGTCTAGAAAACAAGCCAAAAGTATACATACTTTAAAAAATATCTACTTCTAAACTGATGTGCTTAGCACTGGTTTGGCATGATATTTAAGTAAAATAAAAACCATAAGCAGAATGATATTAGAATCCCAATTCAGTGTATATAATTCCTTGCAAGCTACAAAGGATAAAGAGATTTTTAAAAGAAATGTAAAGTGATACTATCCATAAGAAGACATCACTGATGCTTCACTAACTACAGTTTTTT
>VBSM01000729.1:2690942-2710526 GCA_008086735.1 Cheirogaleus medius | reverse complement strand
TTTTTCTCAGTAGCCTGTAGGGACTTCCTCTCTTCCAACTGACAAATCTCTTCCTCATGCAAACTGAATTTGAGAGAAAAAATGTGCCTCCCATATACCTGAGCCTTATACCCCGCCTCCTGTGCCCGCCTCCCCACCCCTGCTCTAACTTGTAGAATTTCTCTTACCTCCCTGACTTCCAGCTGATGTCTGTGTTCTCTGCTTCCTTCTGACCACCTTGGAAAAGCTCCCATGTGATTCTGAAAGGTCCTTTTACATTCTTTAGCTTCTATTCCTACATTTGTAATATAAGAGAGTGGTACTGTACAATCTCTTAGCTTCTAGTCTGCTTTAACATAAGAGTGTTTTGGTTTACTCACCCAAGTCAGCCTTCCTCCCTCCCTGATGCTTTCTCTGGCCCTCTGTGATTGCCCCTTCCTAATGTTCTCAATGTCTCCTCTTTCTTATCTCACCCTCCTTAACTGATGACCCTTACCCTACATTCTAATCTGGTTGTGTGTGAGTGTGTGTGTGTCTGTTTGTGTGGGTATGTGTGTGTTGATATTCACTTACATGAAGGCAAAGCATTTTAAATGCCATGTGTAGTATAGAACTACAGACCCAAATACCAGAATCAAATATCATAAACACTTCTATCTATAATCTAGGGAAATTTATCTTATACCATAGCAATTTTTGAGGGCAAACGGCATTTGCCTCCGGTATGTGACCTTCTCTTCAGTAGCTCTTGACCTTTGGAGTTTTGATTTTTTAAAATTTTGGAGTATTACTAAGGTACAAACATTTTGGTTACATGAGTTGCTTTCATACCATTTGAGTCAAAGTTTAAGAGTTAATAGTGTGTATGTACTTGTTAGTTGTGAATGTACCCATCTCCTCCTCCTTCTCCCACCTGCTTGATTTACATTAAGTTTTACTTCCACATGTGCTCCAGTGTTGGCTTAGTTCCAATTTAATAGTGAGTACCTGTGGTGTTTGTTTTTCTATTCTTGCCATATTTCACTTAGAAGAATGCTCTCCCATTACATCCTGGTTGTTATAAAAGGTATTAATTCACAATTTTTTATGACCGAGTAGTACTTCATGGTATACACATGCCATATTTTAGTAATCCACTCATACATTGATGGACACTTGGGTTAATTCCACATCTTTGCGGTTGTGAATTGTGCTGCAGTGTACATTTGAATGCATGTGTCTTTTTGATAAAATGACTTTTTTTCCTCTTTCTGTAAATACCCAATAGTGGCATTGCTGGATCAAATGGTAGGTCAACTTTTAGTTCTTGTAGGTAGCTCTATCATATTGCTTTCCATGGAGGCTATACGAGTTTGCAGTCCCCCCAACAGTGTGTAAATGTTCCTTTACCTGCACATCCATGCCAGCGTCTGTTGTTTTGGGACGTTTTGATAAAAACTATTCAATTAATTCAATTTCTTCAGTGAATTTTTCATTTATTTCTGGATTGTTTTTGTGGTTTCTTAGTAAGAGAAGACTATGCACAACTTTATGTCAGGTAATTTGAAGTGAAAATGGGATGGAAAATTTTATTGAAAATTATAAACGATTAAAATAAAAGGAATATAAAAGAAGAAGAAACTCTAAAGTTATCAGTTGACATAAAAATTGAGCCTGAAGTCAAAGTTTTAACGGATCCAAAAGAAACTAGGCTCATCTGTGATGGAGAGTGTCAGGTATTGAAAAAGACAGAAAACAGTTGAAGTCATTTTATGAAGCTAACATTATCCCAACAGAAAACCTCAGCAACCTGACAAGAATACTTGACAATAAACAAAGCACACAACATAAAACAAAGCACACAACTAAACCAAACATCCAATAGCTATTATCCAATCTCACTTGTGAATTTAAGTAAATAAAATTTATACCTATCACACAGTGTTTTTACCAGGATTGTAAGTACAATTGAGCATTAGAATATTCATTAATGTACTTGTCTATATTAAGAGAATTTGCAGATTATATTTAATTTTATTGAGGGCTGATAAAGTACTCAATAAAATTAAATATATAAGATTTAAAAAAAGAAAATATTTTACCTGTCTGAAGTAAAACTGAATTTCCTTATATGGTTTAGAGTAGCTATAAACAAAGTATAGAAAATACACTGAATTACAAAAAAAATTGTAAGATTAAACATTAAAAGTATAAATAGGACAAGGTTTTCTACCATTGCCTGTAGGTAAATAAAAATAAAGGGTAAAAATAAAGAAAGATGAAAATATCATTATTTGCACATGGTATAATTTTGTTTACAGAATAAATTAAGCAGTAGAAAATTAATTTAAAAAGAAAATAAGTAACTTAGGTAGTTTAAAAAAGCAAAGTGACAAATATATGTAGTAATACTATAGTATATAATTTCCCAGTAAACTCTACTTACTCATAATAATATTCAACAAAAAAAGGAAACAATATAAAAACCACAAAAACACTTAATTGGTAGAAAAAACAAAGTGAGTTGTTTATAACATATATAGACATAAAATGAATACATACGTTAGATTTTTATTAATTTTTTCTTTTGATTTATTGTTACTATTTTTCATGCAATTATAAATGTATGAAATGGTCCTCCATTTTTTTAAATCTTTAACTTCTCTTAGCCATATTTTGTATTTTCAGTATATATAACTTACATTTCTTTTATTAAATTAGTTCTTAGGTATTTTATACTTTTTAAGACTTTTGTGAATGAAATCACTTTCCTAATTTCATTTTGGATGATATGCGGTTAGTATACAGATATATAATTGATTTTGGTATGTTTATCTTGCATCCTGCTAAAAATTCATTATAACTTCGACTTTAGCCAAAGTTTGACTAAATTTGACTAAATTTCTTTTTAGTTTCTTTTTTAATAAAAATAACTTGTGTCTTTAATACTATTCTCTATTTAATGCTTCATTGTTGTTTCCTTTAATTCTTAAATATGGGATTTGTTCTTTGAATATATGTAACGGGAGCTTTTAAGTCGTTCTGCTAGGTCTAAAACCTGATCAATGTCAAAGGCAGTTTCTACTGACTCCTTTTTGTCTTTCAGTGTACAGTCAGAGTTCGTCCTTGTTCCCAGGCCGCATTTTTGTTACTGAAAAATGGATATCATAGATCATATCACACATTGATTCTGATTCCTTCATCATTATTGGTGTTGAGCTTTGTTTGTTTGTATGTTTAGTGAGTTGCCTGCACTAATTCTGTACGGTCTGTGATTTCCCCACATTGTGCAGGTGCTGATGTCTCAGATAATTTTTACAAATCCTTGTTTTTCTAAAAGACTTGTTTCTTAGAGGTCACCCCTATATCAACATAGCTTAGTGGTCACCCTGGGATTGGTCGGAGGATGTGCTCAAACCTTTGAGCCAGTAAGTTTTCTACTCTTGGCAAATGGATCTTTGCTTGAGTTAGCAAATCCATTCCAAGTTCAGGAAATTTGCAAGTCTGCCCTGACTTTTACTTTCTGCACCACTTTTTGTGTCTCCTCCTAGGACTTGCACAAGCCTCACCTTCATCCAGGGACTTGCAGAAAGCCGGGGATGGTGACTTCTGGTCTCTCTTGAGCATGTGCTGCCTCGCTCATGCGCAGATTCTTCTAGATTGCCAGGAACACGTGAGAGATTCTCAAGTCTCAAGACCAGGGACATCTTATTCCCAGGATCTCACTCTAGATTCTCTGGCAGGTCTGCAAGCATGTTGCTTGCCCATCCAGTGTTATCCCCTCAGGCTAGCTGGGAACAAGCTTTCCCATTTGTGTGCTAGAGTTTGCTGCTCTTTCTGATGATGCTCCTGGGTTTGTTTCTTCCCCTGCTCCTCTCTAAAGTAACTTAGCCACTCCAGCAGGGAAATTTCTGGTTTCCATGGCCTCCCTGCCCTAGTACAATGCAGTGAAGGTACTTGGCATATGGAGAAGATGTGCTTACAGGTGTGTCTACCACAAGTTGTGAACTGTTCTAGAATAAACACTTCTCCATTTGTTGTATGCCTTTGATCTATTTCCAGAGTCTCGAAATAATTGTATTTGAATATTATGTCTGGTCTTAGCATTACTTGGGTGGAGGAGGATTCGCCAAGCCTTATTTCGCCATTCTTGAATTCCCTGCAGTGGAGTAATTGAGGGGTCAGACTTGCTGCAGCACTTCTTTGTCTGCATGCTCTTCGTATGCATTCTGAACATTCCCACTTACCTAAGAATTTAGTGTCATACACAGATAAAAAATAACTTCAGCGGAGGTCTATTTGGATGTTTCAAATGGCTTTGGAGGCCTTCTGGGTGGAGGTGTACCTAGGTGAAGTACTCAAGCATTAGCTTGCATCTGCCTAACATGGTGGGGTGGCAATAGGGAGATCATGTGTCATGCAGAGTTTACCAAAGAGGATGTTCTGCAAGTGTTGGCTTTCCAGCCCGTAGGGACCTGATAACTGAATAACCTGATAGGAGTATGAACTCTGACACATCCGTTACTGAGTTTGTCTTAAATTTGCAGGTGTCTTTATCAGAGGATACATCTCCTGAATATGTCACTTAACTGTGGGCATGAGACAACTTTCTCTAGGGTATATTATGGAATTCAAAGCATGTTCAAATTATCTTTTGCCCATTTTTTCTCAAGAGAAGATATACTTAGAACAGAGAAGCAAATTTTAGTAATATTTGAAAAGTTTTGTGTCATTAAATTCATGTAAACTGTGGCCTTATATCAGTTCCTGAGATGTGATATGTTTCGCTATTTACTGGGTGTTTGTGTGTACTGTGTTCTCTTTTCCAGGTTTACTCCTGTTCTTCCCTCAGATCTCAGGTCTGTCTTCACTTGTTGGGAATCTTTTGACCTCTGTGACGTCATCTGTTTCACTTAACATTTGTTATCATAGCACTGTATACTTCTAAATTCAGCACTTATGACAATTCTGTTTGTATATACATTGGTATGATTATTTTACTCATGCTAAGCTCTATCAGTACAAGGATTATATACCATTCTTCCCACTCTTAAATTAATCTGCTATTATATTTTCAGTTCTTCATAAAATGTCTGGCATGTAGTAAGTGCTCAATAATTATTACTTTAATGAATGAAAGAAGACTAAGTGAACATACTTTAAGATACATGAACATTTTCTAAAATGCAGATGGTAATATTATTATATTTAACTTAAAAATATAATTTGCAGGGAATGAGCAACTCTGTAGAAGCCTACAGTTCTTTCTATGGCACCCTGTGCTTAGAGGTGTGTGTATACTCCATGCAACAATTGATATGCCAGGAACCACTCGAATACCTCCAACCCGAACCACCCAAATACCTCCAACTGGAACCACCCAAATATCTCCAACTGGAACCACCCAAATACCTCCAACTCAGTCTCAACATGACCCGGACTAAACTGTACATCTCAATCCTGTCTTTCCCAAACCTGTGTTCTCTACCTTTGTGTATGGCACCACCTTATCTCCTCCCAGTCACAGTTCTTAGATTAATCCCAATGACATTCATATTATATTTGTTATTTCCTCTCCTCTCCATTCTGACTACTGCACTAAAATCATCTGTTGTCTTGGTCTTATCCCCCTCTGATATATTCCCTAGTGAGTCTTATTGGCATCTAGAACATTTTCCAAAATATCGTCATTAGCCACGTCATTCTCATGTTTAAGGTACTTCACTTGCTTGAGAAACAAAAGGCAATTCATCAGCATGTCATGTAGAACCTTCCATAATCAGGGCTTTCCAACTTCTCTTGTCTTGGCTCTTTTATTCCATCCCTGAGCTCCAGTACTCACTTCTATAATATAAATCTCTATGCATCTTTCATCTGTTTTAATACCAATTTTCTAATATGTTTTACTAGATAGCAAGGCATTACCCTTTTCATTACTCTTTAGTAATATACATAGCATCTTTTGCTTTAATTTTTTTGGATAATATTTAAAAAATACATGTCAAATTGACCCACGCTTCCTGGAACTAAGAGGCTACCACTCAAAATATTCTCCCCAGCCTCTCAGAGCATGTGATACAATTGACCCTTCCATTCTAGCAAGAACAAAGGAGGTGCTGCAGGACATCTAGTTGCCTTAGTCCCTGCTCTGCTTCTCCTGCAAGTACATTATTGTTATGTAGATAGTGAGGAATTCTGGGACTTCTAGGGATTAAAGTGGGTGCCTTTGCAGTTCACCCCTCCAAAAGGGCTTTCAGTGAGGCTCTTGGGAGATCTGCATGCACAGTAAGACTATGATCATTTAACTCCCAACTGTCTGATGAAAGTTGTTCCATGTTGATGTCTCAGCCATGGGGTGGTCCCTATCCAGGTACTATAAAACAAGACTCAGACCAAGACCAAGCTCTCTCTCTTTTGCTACAACAGTGGGTCCGGTCATCCTCTGTGGGGTTTGTATCTTGCTCTGTAAACCTATATCTTGCTGTTCCTCTATAATCCTATCTTTCTCTCCTCACTAAACCTCATTTTTGTGCTTTCCTTACTTTGGAGTGTGTCTCTTTCTTCTAGAACCATGAACACACCAAGAACCAATAATTCAGACTGTGACCTGACAGTGTGTGTTTCCAGGCTGAGGTGTCTCCCCAGCAAGCAAACCATTGTGCTAAGAGAGCAGTTCTTGGGTTACAATCCTGGGACCAAATTCTTTTGCAGCCTGAAACTCAGTGAGACTAGTGGTAATAATTATCTAATTAATTACCATTATATTTTATACAGTTTAATTTATATGTTTAGTTTTACAGACATCCTCTTATGTTGTATTTTTTTGTTTTTTACATGCATTTTGGGCTGTGGATTTGAAACCATCTATCTGCTTTCCATTTCTGGAGACCTTCTATAACATTTCTTATCAGGAGGTGGATTCCTTTATTGATTTCCAGGATAATAATGTGTTTTCTCATTTTTTAAAAAACACACTGTTTTTGACATTTTAAGTGGTTTGGGAGATATGAGCAAAATGTTTGTGCTTTCTGTTTCTTGGATTCAACCTGGTCTTCTACAGACATCATAACATAACCAATTTTTCTAATTGCCTCAATTTTTTATTCTACTTCATAACTAATAAGATGTGATTTAAAATAAAGATTGTTTTTTTCCTTTGTTTTCATCTACCTCTCCACATTTTGGTAAAATTACATGACATTTAATGACCTAATTATTAACTATTTTTCTCAAAGACTAAACAATAGTGTTAAATTTAAGAAGTACATGCCAAACAATTATTTAGAGATACCTCTATTTTTGGAAATAATTTTATAGTAGTCTTTTTTGCATCACTTCTTCAGTTCTTCTTTCGAATTAATTTTTGGATTGTTGTTATATGGAAAATTTTTTTGAGTTGTTGAGTATGGACATATGGATTAATTTTTCCATTTTAGGAGAATAATAATTTACCTGAGTAAAGAATTTAGGATCACCGACCTTACCTCAGAATTCCGCAATATTTTTCCACTGCCTCACACATGAGGCATCCGAAGCCAGTGTCATTCTCTTCTCTGTACATAGTCAGTATTTTTTTGTCTGAAACTTTGTAAGATCTTTCTTTAACCCTTGAATTTAGAAATAATACTAACTTGATACTGGGTTTGGATCTTTTTCAATAATTCTGACCACGCTTCAGTAAGCCCTTTCTAAAAGAATAGTAGAGGGTTGGGGTTGGATTTTGTGTTTTGTTTTCTTAGTGTCTAGTAATTTTTTGAAACCAGATGGCCTCTGAGTACATGTCATTCGAGTAAATGCATAAAAGTCAACAAAGGAATGTTATTTCAGTTACCTTCAGGCTATCACGACAAATATCAATAAAGAAGGAACAACAATAAGGACTCAATACCTGTGCTTCCAGGCCATGAACTGTAATGGGGAGGAGCCTTCATGCCTGCCCTCGCTCTCTTCCTTCCCAAGGTGCAGCTAGCTCATAGGCTTCTAGACATGCTCATGTCATTGGGTGGGGATCCAAGACTCCTGTGTACTCCCTCCAGACCAACCATAGAACATGGGTGAAGTCTACCTGCCTTCCAGCTTTCCCCCTCAATGGCAAGTCCACTCATGGACCATTTCTACAGTGACAGGTGGTTTGGCTGAGGAAACTGAGCCAAAGGGCATTTCTTTAGCTTCACTCGGTATGCCTAGTGTCTTCTGTTAATGATTTGAGAAGAGCAGAGTGATGAAACAAAGAAGAGACTTAGGGCACAGGTAGAATAGGCAGGGTATGTGAGAATAACAATAATAGACAAAGAGGCAAAAATGGTGGGTTAGTAGAGTAAAGTAGGAAAGACCAAGAAGAAGGAGAAAGGCCAGCTGGCAGACAGGAAGAGGGGAAGGCCATAGAGAGGCAGGAGCAAGGACACTGCTGGATGGGTCACAGGGTACCACCGAGTCACTTCCATCACTTCTCACAGATGAGAACATTGACCACCAAAGTGTGGATTTGATTTCTGCAAGCCCAAATGCTACTACATATATTAGCCAGAGCACAGACTTTGTTCTAAGCCAGGACTCCTTTTCCAGCAGTTATTGCAATAGAGAAGCTTGGGAGGATGTAGACAAGAGCTGGGAGAAACCTGGAAGGCAGACAGTGGAGAGATGAAGGGGAAGTCAGAGGCCCTGTGGGAGACTGTGGTGAAGGGAGGCAGTGGGGCTTCTCTTGTAGGGAAGTGGGCAGAGGGTGAGGTTTGTCTGCCTGTGTAGCAGGGGAAGTGGGATGACAATAGTGCTGATGTCTGAGTTCTGAGGGCAGGTGTCCTGCTGAGGCATAGTCCCCTGGCAGAGCTCCAATGCTGCTCCCGCTCCTGCTCCTGCTCCTCTTCAGGGATATTTGCTGCCCTGGGGAGAGCACAGTGGGTAGGAAGAGCCCAGGTGGGAGGATACCTAGGGCACAGAACAGGAGGGTGGAGAGGAAGCTTGGGGAGGACCTGGGAAAGGGAGCAGTGCTGCTCTAGGGTGCCCCTGGCATCTGCCTTCCAGGCTACTTCCAAGCTCAGAATTCTTGTCTACAGTCTCAGTTTCTGTTTCTGATTTTGGGGATAGGAATTTGGCCCAGGGGAAAAGCGGTACTGGAATATGAGTAACTGTCTCCATCCTTCCTCTCCTCTCTGGGCTTGTCTTCCTGTGGCATCTTATCTCCTATCCATTTACACTCTCTCCACTTGGCATTCCCCTCTCTCTCAGCTCCCCTAATCTAGGATTCCATCATCCAGCAGCAGAAGAGCCCATTTCCTTCCATATGCTCCAGATCTTATCCTTCACCAACCACAGCTAGATCTCCCTAATAATGGCCTCATAAAGCCTTTAGGTAGCGGCCCAAAGATTCTCATGGTGATAAGGTACACCTTACCTTCTTCCTTAAGAACTATCTTCTCTATTGTTGAGAGGTCCAACCCTGCCCTACCGGTTACTGTGGCAGAGTGATCTGCAATAGTATTTTGTTGGCTTGGGCTGGAGAGGCCTGACTGGCTAATGTCCCCTCAGACATTTTTCCAGTGTTTTACTGGCCAGTGCCCCCCTTCAAGTTTCCCTGTATAGGATTATCACCCTTATCAAATTTAGATTGGCATTGAATAGCCCAATGTTTGCCTTTTCCACACTTCGGGCAGGATTTTGAAGGCTGTTTTTCTTTCCCAAAATTATTCCTCTTGTTATTGTTCCATGATTGTTTACACTTTTTTGCTAAATGGTCAGGTTTTCCACAATTATAGCAAGCACTTCCTGGCATCATGGCAGCCAAGGTTTAAGCTAATTGAGTAGTAGTGCCCACATGTTGACAGGCCTTAACAAAAGCTGCTACGTCTGAGGAGGAGGTGCGGATGGGAGCTACTGCTCATGACAACTCTTATTAGCATTTTCATAAGCTAATTGTAGGAGGAGAAGCTTAGCAGTGTCCTGGTTCGGTACTTGTCTTTCCAGTGCTGTTTGCAGTCTATTGATAAAATCAATACAAGGTTCAGTAGTGCCTTGTCTTATACCAACAAATGATCCCTGTGTTTGACCAATAGGGGTACATTTCCGTGCTTGAATGGCTAAGGCTGAATACTGAACAAATACTCTAGCATCAGCCGGAGCTTGAGCTTGAACTGTAGCATAGGCGCCACTGCATTGTAACATTTCAATAATAATTGGTATTCCATGATCTACATTTTGTAGGGATTGTTGAATAGCCAAGTCATTACATTCCATAAGCCATACCGTACATTCTGCTGATGAAACTGGGACATGAACTAATGTTTTTCAGTCCAAAGGAGTCATTTCATAACTATTTCCCAGTGCCTCCACCATACCAGTGGTAAATGGAGATTGAGGGCCATTTTCACAGATACTCTTTTATAGCTCCTTACACACAATACAAAGGAAGGGAGAGTTTCATGTTGTCTCCTATTATTTCTCACCACACCGAGGAACGCAGCCATAAAGGCGTCGGGGTCTCCTGATTTTAACTCTTGTTTTAGACAACCCTCTATCAAGGAGGGTCATGAGCCTGAATTAATTTCTGAAGATACTTTAGGTGGTGGTGGAGACCAAGGAGGTTTATGATAAGTACCTCCTGACAATGGCACGGGAAGTGGAGGAGGAGGATAAGCCATAGGGGCAGATGGCTGTGCTTCATTCTGATCTTTTAATGGCAGTGGCAATGGCAATTCCTTTTCATCTGACTCATCAGAATCAAAAGACATTAAAGGCTCAGGTTTCTCAATAGGCTCCCCTGCTTCTTCATGAGGTGCTTCCTCAACTTTAGCTAAAAGGGGGCTTCTAGATCATTACGTTCTGTTATATATCATGGATAAAGAGCATTACATACTAAGCTCCAGGTTGTTAGTATAGTAACATTAGTCATAAGACCCTGTTTAATTTGTTTCTTTAAAACTTGTGCTGCCTGTTACCAGAGCTCGAGATCAAGAGTACCAGCATCTGGAAACCAAGGACAATGTTCATGCACCAAAAGTAATAATCGTTGTAATGCCTTCGGTTTCACTGTACATTGAATTGCTTTTAATAGTTGTTGAAAAGTCTTACAGTATAATTTCTGTTCTTTAGTGAGTTTCTGACCCATGACTCACAATTAAATGACAAAATTCCCCTATAGTATTACATGCGACAGTCCCATCCTCTAATAGAGTTGGGACTGTCCCTTACTGGGATTCCCCATCAGTCCATCGAAACTTCTCCACGTGTGAGCTGGCCTAATGACATCGTGGTCACCAATTGTAGAGATCATCCAGTGTCTCTAACAGTGTCAATGTGCAACAAAAAATGGTTCAGACCACAATCTCAGATTAAGGAGGAAGAGAGACTTCCTTTCAAAGAGCTCTCGAACCTCTCTAAATCTCTGTATTTATTGTAGGGAAAGGTATATGTATTTATAGTAAAGAACATATAGAGAAAATCTTTGGTGTTATACAGTAAGCATATTGTTGTAAACAAGTCTATTTAGTGATATGCATTAGGCTTATAATTATCTTGTTATTTCCTTGTTGTTCTTTAAGGCCATAAAGAAAAGGGCAGGGTCCCAACACCAGTCACACTTGCATACATTCCAAACCCTGCCGTGCACAGGTGGCTTATAACAATCATATCCCAAGTCCTGTTTGCAGGACTGCCAGACTTCCATCTTTCTCACAGTCCCTTTACCCAGGCCTTTATGAGTTTTCTAATATCCTCTACAGCATTAAATACTCACATCAAAAATACAGAAAGTTCACAAATTAACAAAGTAATAGTCCACTTCAGGGAAATGGAAAAGGAAGAGAAAATCAATCCTAAACCTAGGAAAAGAAAAGAAATAACTGAAATCAGAGCAGAACTAAAGAAAATCATGAGCAAAACAACTATACAGAAGATTAATAAAACTAAGAGTTGGTTTTTTGAAAAGATAAACAAAATTGACAGCCCTCTTGCTAGATTGACAAGAACTAGAAAGGAAATGATTCTAATAAGCTCAAGTAGAAATGAAAAAGGAGAGGTCACTATAGACATCACAGATATACAAAACATTATCTTTGAATACTATAAAAATTTATATGCCCCAAAACTACAAAATATGGAGGAAATGGACAAATTCTTAGAAACACACAACCTCCCTAGGCTCAAACAGGAAGAAACAAAATTTCTGAACAGACCAATATCAAGCACAGAAATTCAAGCAGCAATAAAAATCTTCCAACAACAACAACAACAACATCAAAAAAACTGGAAGAAATGAATTCACACCTGAATTTTACCAAACTTACAAAGAAGAACTCATACCTATACTGAAGAAATTATTTCACAATATTGAGAAGGATGGTATCCTTCCCAACTCATTCTACAAGGTCAATGTCACCTTGATACCAAAGCCAGGAAAGGACACAACAAAAAAAGAAAACTACAGACCAATATCCCTCATTAATATAGATGCAAATATCCTCAATAAAATCTTAGCAAACTGAATCCAACAGCACATCAAAAAAAATAATAATAATACATCATGAGCAGGTGGGCTTTATCCCAGAGATGCAAGGATGGTTCAATATACACAAATCTATAAATGCAATTCAGCACATTAATAAAAGCAAGAACAAAGACCATATGATTCTCTCAATAGATGCAGAAAAAGCATTTGACAAAATCCAGCAAATTTTATGATAAAAACTCTTAAAAAAATAAGTATAGATAATATATACCTTAAAATTATTAAAGCCATATATGATAAACCCACAGCCAATATCATACTGAATGGGGAAAAATTGAAAGCATTCCTGCTTAGAACTGGAACCAGACAAGGTTGCCAACTATCTGTACTTACATTCAACATAATGCTGGAAGTCCATGCCAGAGCAATCAGAAAAGAGAGGGGAATTAAGGGTGTCCAAATGGGAATGATATGATATCATATCTAGAAAATCCCAAGGATTCAGCCAAGAGACTCGTGAAATTGGTAAAAAAATTCAGTAAAGCCTCAGGATACACAATCAATACATACAAATCAGTGGCATTCATATACACCAATAGCAGTCAAGCTAAAAATCAAATCAAAGATGCAACACCATTCACCCTACCATCAAAGAAAATTAAATATTTAGTAATACATTTAATGAAGGAGTTGAGAGACCTATATAGGGAAAACTAGAAAACACTGAGAAGAGAAATTGTAGATGACAATAGAAAATCCTACCATGATCATGGATTGATAGAATCAATATTGCTAAAATGTCCATAATACCTAAAGTGATCTACAGAATCAATGCAATCCCTATCAAAATAACATCATAATTCTTTACAGATCTAGAAAAAATAATTCTATGCTTCTTATGGAACCAGAGAAGACCTTGTATAGCCAAAACAGTCTTAAGCAAAAAGAACAAATTAATAGCACGATATTGGCACAAAAACAGAGATACAGACCTTTGGAATGGGAATGAGAACCGAGACATAAAACCATCCTCATATTGTCATCTAATCTTTGACAAAGTGGACAAAAGTATACAGTGGGGAAAAGAGTCTCTATTCAGTAAATGGTGCTGGGAAAAGTGGATAACCACATGCAAAAGATTGAAACTGGATCCCCACCTCTCACCTCTCATAAAAAGCAACACACGATAGATAATAGACTTAAACTTAAAGCATGAAGCCTTAACAATGCTAGAAGAAAATGTTGGGAAAACTCTTAGAGACCTTGGCCTAGGCAAAGAACTTGTGAAGAAGACTCCCAAAGCAATCACAGCAGCAACAAAAATAAATAAATGGGACCCAATCAAATAAAAAAGCTTTGCACAGCCAAGGAAACTATCGTTACAGTGAATACACAGTCTACAGAACTGGAGAAAATATTTGCATGCTACACATCTGATAAAGGGCTGATAAAAAGAATCTATATAGATCTTAAGAAAATTAACAAGAAAATATCAAACAACTCCATCAAAAAATGTGCAAAGGACATGAACAGAAACTTTTCAAGAAAAGACAGAAGAATCAAAAATATAAAAAAGTGCTCAATTTCTCTAATCATTAGGGAAATTCAAATCAAAACCACAATGAGATATCACCTAACTCCAGTGAGAATGGCCTTTATCAAAAAGTCCCAGCCGGGCGTGGTGGCTCCCGCCTGTAATCCTAGCACTTTGAGAGGCCAAGGTGGGAGGATTGCTTGAGCTCAAGAGTTCAAGACCAGCCTGAGCAAGAGTGAGACCCTGTCTCTACTATAAATAGAAAGGAATTAGCCAAGGAACTAAAAATAGAAAAAATTAGCTGGGCGTGGTGGCATGTGCCTGTAGTCCCAGCTACTCCAGAGGCTGAGGCAGGAGGATTGCTTGAGCCCAGGAGTTTCAGGTTGCTGTGAGCTAGGCTGACACCATGTCACTCTAGCCCAGGCAACAGAGTAAGACTCTGTCAAAGAAAACAAAAACAAACAGTCCCTGAGCAACAAATACTGGCATGGATGTGGAGCGACTGAAACACTCTTACACTGCTGGTGCGACTGCAAACTAGTACAACCCCTGTGGAAAGTAATTTAGAGATACCTCAAAGAGCTAGAAATAGAAATACCATTTGATCCAGATCCCACTACTAAGCATCTACTGAAAAGAAAAAGGGATATTCTGTAATAAAGATATCTGTAGTCAAATGTTTACAGCATCACAATTTGCCATTCAAAGATGTGGAAACAACCCAAGTGCCTATCAATACAGAAGTGGATTAATAAAATGTGGTACATGTATACCATGGAATACTACTCAACTACAAAAAACAGTGGTGAACTAGCATCTCTTTTATTATCCTGGCTAGAGCTTGAGCCCATCCTTTTAAGTGATGTATCACAAGAATGGTAAAACAAGCACCACATGTACTCACCATTAAATTGGTACTTACTGATCAACATTAAGGTGGTCACATGGTAGTAAAATTCATTGGGTGCCGGTCAGGTGCAGGAAAGGGGTGGGTAAACTCACAATAAATGGATATGAAGCACACTTTGTAGGGGAAAGGCACACTTGCAGCTCTGGCTTGGGCAAGGCTTAGGCATTATATGTAATGAAAATGTCTGTACCCCCATACTATTCTGAAACAAAAAAATAAAATGTAATACATACATAGATGAAAAAAAAGGAAGAGTTTGGATTTTTTTTTATGAAAGTAATTGAAATATTTTAAGCATGACACTGACATGCTCAGGTTCTCATTTCATGTAGCAACTCTGAGGCAGAGAGCTGCATAGATATGGAGAGATGTGGACTGTAAGGTACAGGTAGGGATAGTGGCCACAATCTATGTCACAAATGATGAAAGAAAGACTATGTGTCATTGAGGTCAGAGAGGAATAGCCAGATTTCCATAATTTATGGAAATTATGGAGAGAAATGATGTGGTGACTGTGGCACCAAAGGAGAGGAGAGTTTGCAAATAATGCAGATTTCTAGGTTTCTATTTGGATGAAATGTCTGCAGCCTGTCATTTCAAAATTCCCTTATGTATTATTTGATTTTTTTCTGTTGCTGCTCTCAGAATCCTTTGTTTTGACCTTTGAGAGTTAAAATGCATGTCTCGGGGTAGTTCTATATGGAATGAATCTGATTGATGACTTTTGACTTCCTTTACTTGGATATTTATGTCTTTCTTCAGTTTGGAGCATTTTATATTATTATCTTTCAATAGATTTTCTACCCCTTTGTCTTTCTCTGCCCCTTCTTGAACTCCAATGACCAAAATATATACTGTTTTGATGTTATTCCATAGGACTTATAAACTTTATTCCCTTTTATTCTTTTTCTCATTTGGCTCTGTATTTTCAAATAGTGTACCTTTGAATGCACTAATTCTTTCTTCTGTTTGATCAAATCTACTGTTGATGCTCTGTATTGCATTTCTTATTTCATTCATTGTACTGTTTATCTCTAGGATTTTTGTGTGATTTTGAAAATTATTTCAATCTCTTTTGAAGTTCTCTCATAAATTTCTGCATTGTTTATCTGTGTTTATTTTAATGTTTACTGAGCTTGTTTAACACAGCTATTTGAAATTCTTTGCCTGAGGAAGCATATATCTCCATCACTTTAGGGTCCATCATTTGTGTCTTGTTTTTTTGTTTTTTTGTTTTTTTTTTGTGTGTGTGTGTGTCTTGTTTTGTCCCTCTGGTGGGGTCATAATTCCCTGATTATTTTTAATGATTGTGGAGTACATTAATGTCTGTACATTGAAGAGTTAGGTATTTATTCTTCATAGTCTGGCCTATTTTTCTTCATTTGGCCTGTCTGAAATTTAAACAAAATGAATGCTGTTGGAGTCCATGACTGCTGTGGCCATTTCAGCACTAGAGGGAACCCTAAGGTCAAGTTTGCTGTGAGAGTTGCAAGGTTGTCCGGGAGCCCCAGGCTGGATGGGCCTGAGGAAGACCTAAGGAGGGCACCCAGGCTGTGTGAGAAAGCTGACAGGGACCTAAGACTGGAATCCTGTCCAATTGACACAGACTAGTTCATATTTCCTGGCAGATATCTGCAGTATTGGGACCATTACCCAACTGCATTGAGAGGGGCTGGTTGTGGATTCTGTGTCCCCTTAGCACCTCTATGGGACAGCAGTTGATAGGTTGACTCTAGTGGTCCAGGCATGTGTGCTTCCTAGCAGTTTGCTATATGGGCAGGGGAGTTCCCTGACTGCATTGAGAGAGGCTAGAGCTGAGACTGTGCCCCCTCGGGATCCACTGTAGTATGGATGCCAGAGGTCCTACCTGGTAGCTCAAGTGGATGAACATCCCAGGACTTCCCTCCATGAACAGGAGAGCTACCTCCCCAACTGCGGTGAGAGGGGCTGGAGCTGAGACTGTGTCCCCTCAGGATCTGCTGTGGGACAAAGACTTTGGGCCCATCCAGCAGGTTTAGAAGAGTGGGTATTCCCTAGGCTGTAAGATGTGGGGAAGTTTCCCTCTGGGTCCTTGTACAAGCAGTAATAAGCTGGGACCTCAGCTGAGGCGGGCTGGAGACAAGTTGCAGGGTACCTTTGAGATCCACTGCCAAGATCAGTGTTGGTGGGCAGGCAAGCCTTTCTGCTGAGTCACTAGTACACAATTCCTTGTGGACCCCTTGGCAGATGGTTTTGGTTCCAGGCTCAAGGCCAAACTGGGCTGTAGTCAAGCTTTTTGGGTAATGGGTTTGTTTCCAGGTATTTGAGACCAGAAACATCATTGGTCAGTCTGCAACCCTGGTTCTGGTCTGCCATCTCAAACCTGTATTCCTAGGACTTTGGCTTGACTTCGGTTTTACCACTTCCTACCTGATTCCTGAGGCTCCCACAGAGAAACTTTTGTCTGTAGATGGGTGCACAATTTGTGTTGTTGTGGGGGGATATCAGCGGGTTACCTCCTATTCTGCTATCTTTCTGACCTAGTGTTTTTATTTTTCTTCTAAGAGTGTCATGTGTATACTGTAGGATTAGGTGAATACATATTTACATTGATTCATTGGGAACCAGGATTTTATATGTGGGAGAACAGAGAAGTAGAAGTGAGATAGATGAATAAAAACTGTTGGTTCTGAACTTGAACTGAAAGTCTAAGTATGAGCTCATGGTGGTATTTATCCTTAATAAAAGCACAGGCTATTTTTTTAGGTTTGCCCTCTTAGAATGCTTAGAAACAAGGACTAACATAAATTATGGTTTCCACATCATGTTTTCCCACTAGAAGGGACTAGAAATCCTTGGAGAAATTGGGTAATTTCTAATGTGGGGCAGGAAGTTTCTGCAAGAGCTATGAACAACATCTGCACATAAGAAAGTCTTCAATAATAGAGGCATATTGAAAGAATTCAAGGGTAGCTGACTTGAAAAGGATTTCTCTGTCACAGATGGGAAAATTTCAACCCCAGCGAACACAATTACTATGATAGAGCAAGCATTTCAAATAAGTTGAAATTTATGAATATCCACTTATGCCCCAAAATTTATTAGTCACCTGTGAAGGATAACATATAAACCATTCATTGTCTTGAAAACTCACAAATAAATGGAAAATTTGAAGTATTTTTATTCTTTGATTACCTCAGGGTAATGAGGGAGTTCTTGAGGAGAATATCTCTTTTTAGAAATATTCTAACAAATAAATGAAGAATGTATAATGCTTTTTTTTTTTTACCCCTAGGTCATTTATTTATAAGACATAGCCCAAGGACACCTTGAGGTCCCTGCCACATGTTCAGAGGGTCCACAGCTCAAAATAATTTCTATAACAACGCTAAGATCTTATTTAACTTTTTCATTTTCTTCCTCTCACGAGTGTTCATTGTTCCCTAGACACTACATGAAATGTGATATTGCATCAGACTGAATGTCAAAGCAAAAATAAAAATGTAGCTGGTTTCTATTAAGCCAGACATTAAAGAGACTTGCAAAAGTGTAAAGAAAAGGAGGTTCAAAGCCACCCTTCTCTCTAAATGTTTGGAAAAAGTTTAAAAACTAAGATGTTATTATTGTGGACATGTAATCAATGTTTTATTTTATATAAGTTTATAAATATTTTAATTATTAATTTCTTCTTCTAAGACATAAATAGCTAGCTAGAGATATATTTTATATACATTTTATGCAAAGAAAAGTCATTTTTTCATTGTAGTAAAATATACATTCATAAGATTTACCATTTTACCATTTTGAGGTACACAGTTCTGTGCCATTAAGTACCTTCACATTATTGTGCGATCCTCAATCACTTTTACATGTGTAAAATGCATAGAAGTGTTGAGACCTATTAATCTAGGTAATGAATGGAGATCACCTAATATCATATACCTCTTGTGAGATATACACAGTATAATAAAAGTTGAATCTGATCACTTCATGAATATAGCAATATATAATAAAGATGATAAAGGGCATGTAAAATAGCATAATATCTAAGGGGATAGTGGCATAGCTATGTGATCAGCAAAATCCAGACTATGGACAGTTATACAAGAAGAATGATACAATTTCTTAAAAAACAAATTCTAGGATAAAAATGAGAAGAGATATTTATAGATTAATAGAGATTTATGAGATATATCAACTAATTTTAATGTATGGGCCTTATTTCTATTTTAATTTAATAAATGAAGTATAAAAAATAATTTATGAGACAGTTGGGAAAACTTTGAGTACTGATTATATATTTAATGATTTTAAGGAATCTTTAATTTATAGATATAATGTAATTGTGGTTGTATATCAAAAATAAACTTTATATTTTAGAAATACATGTTGAAATATTTATGGACGAAATATGATTATCTGAAATTTATTTCAGTCATGGGTGGATTCATTATTCAAAGTTGTCTCATGAGCAAATGGGTTCTTTATACTGCTTTCTCTATTTTTGCTTATATAAAATTACTAATTAAAAAGTTGAAAAGGGGTCATTTGTTACCCATGGTTTCAAGTCACTTAGTAGGTGGCTCAGTTAACAGATTGACTATTGCAATATGGCAGTGCTTGTGTTCAAGTAATCCTTATTTTCCTTAATAGTGGCACCAAAAAACAAGAATAGTGAAGCTGGAAATTTGACTATGCCAAAGAGAAACTGTAAAGTGCTTCCATTATGAGAAAAGCTGAAAGTTCTTTACTAATGAAGAAAGC
>VBSM01000729.1:2670212-2688667 GCA_008086735.1 Cheirogaleus medius | reverse complement strand
GTCATGATTCAGATCACAGGGACTCAGAGGCCACAAGCTTTGACAGTGACCCCTTCCACTGCATTGGGATCCAAATAACTTGTTGATTAAGCCCATGTTCTTCTTAGGTACCTTTCTACTCTTGAGCTTAGAGGAGGTGGTGGGAAGTGAAACAGAGAGCAGGACTAACCTTGCCTTTGCAGCTCTGCCTTCCCTGCTTCAAGGACACCCAAGAGATATCGGGGGCAGGTGTCAAAGAGGAGCTTCTTCACAATATTGACGGCAATTTTATATTGCATGATTAGTGCACAGAATATCCGTGACCTCATGCCACCCTCTGGAGCAGGCACACATGTATCATTCTCGAAGCTCAGGAAATCCAATCCTCCTAAAGCTCCCCTCAAGAAGCTTCCTATGGCACCCCCAGAACGTAGCTCACAGCCTGCTATGCCCTGGATCTCAAAGGGGTCTAGGCAGAAGGCAAACAGAGAACAAGTTATTAAACATTAATAAGAAAAAAAGCCATGAGAATAGGACCAAGTATTATATTTAGGTGAGGATAAAGTTCTTGGATGTGAAATGGTGAACAAATCACAATTATAGTACATAGAGGTTTTCGGAAACGAGCATTCAGAAAGCTGTGCATGTCATGAATGGGGCTGTGGTAATAGTTGGTGGGGTGGGAGGCAGAGCATGATGCAGTCCAGAGAGCAGCATTTCACCGTGAGCCAGAGGACCACAGCAAGAGGAGATGCAGGGAGGAGATGACTAAAGAGACGGATCAGAGGAGGAAGCCACACTGTGGGTCACTCAGGCACAGGGTAGAAGTAAGGGACCTTGAGAAGGAAGGTCCACATAAGACATACCAGGAGTTGGATACCAATGGAGAGCCCTAATCTGTCAGAGAAGAGTCAGAGGCAGCCAGAATCAGGAATACAGTGTGGAGGTGTGGAGTCAGTGAGAAACTGCTCTAGAAGAGTGTGTGCATGCAATTGAGTAAAGCAGAAAGGAGGGGAGAAGGATCAGAGGGATTAGCAGCTTGCAAACAGAGAGAGAAGAAAGTCCTTGGGAATCTCTGCAGTTCAGGGGGACTGGACTCACATTCCAGCTGGAATTCACTGGCATACCCCTGTATTTCTTGAGTAAATAGGAAAAAGTAGACTTGGAAAAGCTCCACCAGCAGAGCCAACTCCTCATCACTGATGTTGCCCTTGGACCAGGGCTTCAGGAATATGGCAGTGCCTGAGTCACTGTTCCAGCCATGAATCTGCAAATCATCCAACCAGCCTGAACCTTGATTGCGTGCCCAGGTGCTGTTGGCAAAGGACGAAATCTGGATGAGATGGAAAGAGGTTGGTCCCTGGAAGGCTGTGAAGAGTAGAAGAACAAGACTGTGAAGAGAAAGGGAGAAGCAGGAGAGAGTGACAAAGAATGGAACTAGAAAAGATCCAGAGAAACAGAATCTAGAGTCTGAAGCCAATCATGTCATAAAGCCTGACATGATTGACAGCCCCAGTTCCTCATGCCACTGCCCCAACACCCAAAAAGGCAGAAGAGGGCTGGAGACAGCAGGGCTCAGACTCTTCATGTCCAAGTGCAGCTGGGTGAGTGCAGCATGCTTTTACCCAAGACCCCTGCACCAGAGCTGGGGCTGCCAGAGTGACTCTTACCGTCTTCACTGTCACCACCTGGGAAGAGAACTGCTAACAACTGAAATGGCAGGAGCTGCATTGCACTGGGAGATGGAACTTCTCACTTGCAGAACTGGTGTTTGATATCTGATTGCAGCAAACGTTTTTCTCAGTAGCTTGTAGTGACTTCCTCTCTTCCAACTGACAAATCTCTTTCTCATGCAAATTGCATTTCAGAGAAAACATGTGCCTCCCATAGTCCTGAGCCTTATATCCCGCCTCTCTTGCCCCACCCTTGCCCTGACTTCTAGACTTTCTTTTACCTCCCTGACTTCCACCTGCTGTCTGTGTCCTCAGCTTCCTTCATACCACCTTGGAAAAGCCCCCATGTGATTGTGAAAGGTCATTTAACCTTCTTTAGCCTCTATTCCTACATCTGTAAAATAAAAGGGTGATATTATACAAGTGCTTAGCTTCCAGTCTGCTTTAAACTAGAAGGAATGTTTGCTTTATCCACCCAAGTCACTCTCCCTTCCTCCCTGATTCCCTGTCTTCTCTGGCCCTCTGTCATTGCCCCTTCATAATGTTCTCAATGTCTCCTCTTTCTTATCTCACCCTTCTTGATTTATGTACCTTACCCTACATTCTAATCTGTTGTGTGTGAGTGTGTGTATATATGTGTGTGTGGATAGTTACTTATACTAAGGCAAAGCATTTTAAATGCCATATGTACTATAGAACTACAGACCCAAATCCCAGAATCAGATATCATAAATTCTGCTATTTATAATCCAGGCAAATTTATCATATGCCATAGCAATTATGAGGGACAAATAGCATTTGCTATTGGTTTATGACCTTCTCTTCAGTAGATCTTGACCTTTGGAGTTTTGATTTTTTAAAAATTCACAATATTACAAGGGTACAAACGTTTTATTTACATGAGTTGCTTTTGTACCATTTGAGTCAGAGTGATAATGGATGTCCTTCACCTACATGGTGTGTATTGTACCCATTAGTTGTGAATTTACCCATATCATCCTCCCTCTCTCTTGCTTCATTTCCATTGAGTTTTCATTCCTTCTGCGCTCATGAGTCTTGATTGATTAGTTCCAATTCAGTAGTGAGAATATGTACTGTCTGTTTTTCTACTCTTGCCATACTTCACTTAGTAGAATGGTCTCCAGTTGAATCCAGGTTGTTATAAAAGCTATTGCTTCTGCACTATTTATGGCTGAGTAGTACTCCATGGTATACATATACCACATTTTATTAATTCACTCATGTATTCAAGGGCACTTGGGTTGATTTCACATCTTTGCAATTGTGAATTGTGCTGCTATAAACATCAGGTACAGGTGCTTTTTGATAAAATGACTTGTTTCCCCCTTTTTGTAAATACCCAATAGTGGCACTGCTGGATCAAATGGTAAGTCTACTTTTAGTTCTTGGAGGTATCTCAATAATGCTACTTTCCATAGAGGTTGTACTATTTTGGAGTCCCACCAACAGCATATAAATGTTCCTTTCTCTCCACATCCATGCCAGCATCTGTTGTTTTGGGATTTTTTGATAAAAGACATTCTCACTGGAGTTAGGTGATACCTCATTGTGGTTTTGATTTGCGTTTCCCTGATGATTCAAGATATTGAGTATTTTTCCATATGTTTATCTGCCATTGGTCTATCTTCTTTTGAAAAGGCTCTGTTCATGTTTTTTGCCTACTTTTTAATAGGGCTATTTGATCTTTTCATGCTGATTTGCTATAGTTCTTTGTAGATTCTAATTATTAGGCCCTTTTTGGATGTATAGCATGCAAATATTTTCTCTGATTCTTTAGGTTGTCTGTTTGCTCCGCTGATACTTTCCTAGGCTGTGCAGAAGCTTTTTAATTTAATCAGGTCATATGTATAATATTTATTTTTGTTGTTGCTGTGATTGCCTTTGGGGTCTTCTTCATAAATTCTTTGCCTAGGCCAATATCTATAAGAGTTTTTCCAACAGTTTCCTCTAAAATTCTCATAGTATCATGCCTTAGGTTTAAGTCTGTTATCCATCATGAATTAATATGGTCAGGATTCTGTTTCAGTCTTCAACATTTGGCTATCCAATTTCCAGCACCATTTATTGAATAGGGAGTCTTTTTGAGGTGTATGTTTTTGCCCACTTTGTCAAAGATCAGATGGCAATACGAGGGTGATTTTATATCTTGGTTTTCTGTTCTTTTGGTTCTCTGTTCTGGTCAATTGGTCTATGTCTCAGTTCTTGTGTCATTGCCATGCCTTTTTGGTTACTATAGCCTTGTAGTATAGCTTGAAATCTGCACTCAGGATGCCCAGTGTCTTCTGATAATGAGATTTGAGGAGAGCAGACTGATGAAACAGAGGAGAGACTGGAGGGACAGGGAGAACAGGCAGGGCATGTGAGAAGGGCAAAAGTAGACACAGAGGCAAGAATGATGGGTCAGTACAGCAAAACAGCAAGACTAGAAGAGGGAGAAAGGAGGCCAGGTGGCAGACAGGTGGAGGGGAAGGCACAGAGAGGCAGGAGCATGGAGACTGCTGAACAGGTTACTGGGTTCTCCCGTCTCACTTCATCACTTCAAATAGATGACAACATTTACAACCCAAGTGTATTTGATTTCTACAAGGCCAAAAGCTACTACATATTTCAGCCAGAACACAGATTTTGTTCTAACAAAGACTCCTTTTCTAGCAGTTAGTGTAATAGAGGAGGTTGGGAGGATGTAGCTAAGAGTAGGGAGAAAACCTGGAAGCCAGGCAGTGGGAGAGATAGAGGGGAAGTGAAAGACCCCGTGGGAGGCTGTGGTAAAGGGAGGCAGCGGGGCTTCTCTTATAGAGACGTGGACAGATGGAGAGATTTGTCTGCATGTGGAAAGGGAAGTGAGATGACAGTGCAAGAGGGTGTGGAAATGGGTGCTGATGTCTGAGTTCTGAGGGAATGTGTCCTGCTGGGGCACAGTTCCCCTGAAAGAGCTCCAGTGATGTACCTATTCCTGCTCCTGTTCCTCTTCAGGGAACTTTGTTGCCCTGGGGAGAGCGCAGCAGGTAGGAACAGCTCAGGTGGGAGGATACCTAGGGAAGGGCATGGAAAGGTAGAGAGGAATCTCTAGCGAGGGCCTGAGAAAGGGAGCAGTGCTGCTCTGGGATGCCCTTGGAGTCTGCTTTCCAGGCTACTTCCAGACCCAGAATTCTTGTCTACAGTCTCGGTTTCTGTCTCTGATTTTGAAGACAGGAATTTTCCCCAGGGGAAAAGTGGTGCTGGAATAGAAGTAATTATCTCCATCCTTCCTCTCCTTTCTAGGCTCCTCTTCTTCCTATGGCATCTTGTATCTCATCCTTTTACACTCTCTCCACTTTGCATTCCCCTCTCTTTCAGTTTTCGAAGCTCTCAGATCCTATCATCCAGTAGCAGAGCAGCCCCTCTACTTCTGCATGCTCCAGATCTCCTCCTTTGCCAACCACAGCTGGACGCTCACACCCAGGGCCCAGGCCGGCTGGGTGAGCTTCAGACTCACTCCTGGGATAGTATCATGGGAACCATCTGCTTTCTGTGGTCATGGTCCCAGGGAGACTGCAGCAAAGAGGAGCTGAAGAACTTACAGGGGCTGCTCCAGGTGTACTTGCATGGTTTTGCCAGGGAATTACAGGCTTTTGCCAGTCAATTTCAGTTTGAATGTGAGTTCCTTGTTATAAGCTGATAATTTCCCTGGGGGGATTCAACCGACGTTCAAAGGGGAAGATAGTGTATAAATTCTGACCGTCATCCTACCTTCCTGATCTTTTTTCCTGTCTCCCTCTGTCTCCCCCTCCCGCCTCTGCTGCACCCATCACTATTTCCTGCCAATATACAGTGCAGGGCCTGCATGTATTGATCTCCGCATGGCCCTGAATGTACCCTCACCTTCTGGGTCCCTGGAATGGTTGTCTGTTGTTGATTTTCTGCCAGTAATTTCTGGCCTCAGACTCAGTCGTTCCGCCCCAGGTTTCTGGCCTCTTTGGCCTGAGTGTTCATGTGGCCTACTAATTAAAACCATGAGATACTACCCTACCCCTGTCAGAATGGCCATTATTAAAAAGTCAAAAAACAATAGATATTGGAACAGATGCAGTGAAAAGGGAATGCGTATACACTGTTGGTGGGACCATGAATTAGTATAACCTCTACGGAAAGGTGTATGGAGATTCTTCAAAGGAATAAATGTAGACCTACCATTAGACCAGCAATCCCACTGCTGGGTATCTACCCAAAGGAAAAGAAGTCATTTTATCCAAAAGACACTTGCATTCATATCTTTATTGCAACACAATTCACAATTGCAAGGTTATGGAACCAACCTAAGTGCCCATCCACTGATGAGTGGATAAAGGAAAAAAAAAAAAAAGAAGAAAATGTGTTATATATACAGCATAAAAATGTGGTATATATACAGCATGAAATAGTACTCATATATAAAAAAGAATGAAATAATGTCTTTTCTAGCAACTTGGATTGAACTGAAGGCCATTATCCTAAGTGAAGTAATGCAGAGATGGAAAACCAAATACGGTATATTCTCACTTGTAAGTGGGAACTAAGCTTTGGGTACTCAGGTGCATAGTAAGTGATACGATGGACATTGAAGATGCAGAAAGGGGGAAGGTGGAAATGAGGTGATGGAAGAAAAACTATTTATGGGTGCAATGCACACTCTTCTCTTGACAGGTATTCTAAAAACCTAGACACTACCACTGTGCAATTCATCCATGTAACCAAAAACCACTTGTATTCCTAAATCTATTGAAATTAAAAATGGAATAAAATGACAAAGTCTCTAAAAAATTACTTACAAAAGCAAGCACATAATATTAAAATATGTCAATAATAATATATAAGACTAGTGTTCAGAGAATTATATGGCAAATAAAACAAAATGAAGACAAGAATGGAGTAAATTTTTTAAAACGTGTAATGCTACACTCCCTATACAGTCATTATTAGAGGACAATAAGATGAATAAAATAAAGTCACTTACATACTCACAATGTCTAGAAGATACAGATAATAATTTGCTTAGGAGAATATAGATAGTCCTGGTCCTGAAGCCACAAGAAAATTTCTCCCATCAGTTCCCATAGCAGAGAAACTGTTTAATGTAGTGAATATTCTCAGAAAAGTTCTTTCAGCAAATTTTATGAGGTCCATAGGTCTGCTTCTTATTAAGTCTCACTTTAAATTTTTTATTTATTTATTTTTAATTTTTTTTATTTCAGCATATTATGGGGTACAAATGTTTAGGTTATATATATTGCCCTTGCCCCACCCAAGTCAGAGCTTCAAGTGTGTCCATCCCCCAGATGGTGTGCACTGCACCCATTATGTGTGTATAAACCCATCCCCTCCTCCCTCCTCCCATCTGCCCGACACCTGATGAATGTTATTACTATATGTACACTTAAGTGTTGATCAGTTAAAACCAATTTGATGGTGAGCACATGTGGTGCTTCTTTTTCCATTATTAGGATACTTCACTTAGTAGAATAGGTTCCAGCTCTATCCAGGATAATACGAGAGGTGCTATATCACCATTGTTTTTTGTGGCTGAGCAGTACTCCATGGTATACATATAACACACTTTATTAATCCACTCATATATTGATGGGCACTTGGGTTGTTTCCACATCTTTGCAATTGTGAATTGTGCTGCTATAAATATTCGAGTGCAAATGTCCTTTTAATAGAATGTCTTTTGTTCTTTTGGTAGATGCTCAGTAATGGGATTGCTGGATCAAATGGTAGATCTACTTGTATCGCTTTAAGGTATCTCCATATTACTTTCCACAGAGGTTGCACTAGTTTGCAGTCCCACCAGCAGTGTAGGTGTGTTCCTATCTCTCTGCATCGACACCAACATTTATTGTTTTGGGACTTGTTAACAAGGGCCATTCCCACTGGAGATAAGTGATATATCTTCATGGTTTTGATTTGCATTTCCCTGGTGATTAGAGCTGTTGAGGATTTTTTCATGTTTGTTAGCCATTAGTCTATCTTCTTTTGAAAAGTTTCTGTTCATGTCCTTTGCCCACTTTTTGATAGGGTTGTTTGATTTTATTCTTGCTGATTTTCCTGAGATCCATATAAATTCTAGTTATCAGCTCTTTATCGGATGTGTAGCATGCAAATATTTTCTCCCATTCTCTAGGTTGTCTTTTTGCCCTCATGACAGTTTCCTTGGCTGTGCAGAAGGTTTTTAATTTGATCAGGTCCCATTTGTTTATTTTTGTTGTTGCTGTGATTACCTTTGGGATCTTCCTTATAAATTCTTTGCCTAGGCCAATTGTCTAGAAGAGCTTTTCCAACATTTTCTTCTAAAATTCTTATAGTTTCATGCCTTAGTTTTAAGTCTGTTATCCACTGTGAGTAGATTTTTGTGAGAGGTGAAAGGTACAGATCCTGTTTTAGTCTTCTACATGTGGCTATCCAGTTTTCCCAGTGTGGGTTTTTGTCTGCTTTGTCAAAGATTAGATGGCTATATGAGGTTGGTTTTATATCTGGTTTCTCAGTTCTGTTCCATTGGTCTATGTCTCTGTTCTTGTGCCAGCACCGTGTTGTTTTAGTTATTATAGCCTTGTAGTTTAACTTGAAACCTGATAAATTGATGCCTCCCAATTTGTTCTTTTTGCTTAAGATTGGTTTTGGTATACGAAGTTTTCTTTGGTTCCATATGAAGTGTAGAATTATTTTTTGTAGATCTGTGAAAAATGATGTTGGTATTGTAACACATTGCATTGAATCAGTAAGATTGCATTGAATCTGTAGATTCAATGGGTAGTATAGGCATTTTAACAATTTTAACAATTTTGATTCTGCCGACCCATGAACGTGGTATGGTTTTCCACCTGTTCATGTCTTCTGCTATTTCCTTCCTCAATGTTTCATAGTTCTCCCTGTAGAGGTCTTTTACCTCCTTAGTTAAATATATTCCTATGTACTTTATTTTGGTTGTTGCTATTGTGAAGGGTATTGAGTCTTTGATTTGGTTCTCAGTTTGTCTGTTGTTGGTGCATAGGAGTGCTACTGATTTCTGTATATTGACATTGTAACCTGAGACTTTGTTCAATTTGTTTATCAACTCCAGTAGTCTCATGACAGAACCTTTGGGTTTTTTAGATATAAGATCATATTGTCAACAAAGAGTGATAGTTTGACTCTTCTGCCCTCATTTGGATGCCCTTGATTTGTTTCTCTTGTCTGATTGCTCTGGCTAAGATTTCTAGCACTATGTTGAATAGAAGCGGTGATAGAGGGCAACCATATCTGGTTCCAGTTCTAATTGGCAATGCTTTCAATTTTTCCCCATTCAGTATGATATTGGCTGTGGGTTTGTCATATATGGCTTCTGTCATTTTTACGTAAGTCCCATCTATGCCTATTTTGTTAAGTGTTCTTATCATAAAAGGGTGTTGAATTTTGTGGAATGCTTTTTCTGTGTCTATTGAAAGGATCATATGGTCGTTTTTGCTTCTGTTTATGTGGTGAATTACATTTATAGATTTGTGTAAGTTGAACCATACCTGCATCTCTGGGATGAAGCCCACTTGGTCATCATGGATTATTTTTTGGATAAGCACCTGAATTTGGTGTGCTAAGATTTTGTTTTGAATTTTTGCATCTATATTCATAAGAGATATTGGTCTATTGTTTTGTCTTTTGGTTGCGTCCTTTTCCTGGTTTTGGTATCAGGGTGATGTTGGCTTCATAAGTCTCTATTTTTTTATTTCAAAGTACTATGGGGGTATGAATATTTTTGGTTCCATGATTACTTTTATAATGCTTGAGTCATGGTTATAAGTGTGCCTGTCACCCAGATTGATAGTGTTCATTACACCCTTAGGTAGGTTTTCTGCCATCATCTCCTCCTTCACTCCCCTCCCCACTGCTTGATTTCCATTGAGTTTTACTTCCCTCTATGTGCATGTATGCTCATCAGTTATTAAGTCTCTTTAAGTCAGCTTGAGATAAAAACGAAATAGTATTTCAACACAACACAACAGGATCTGGTCCAGGAGAGCAGCTTTCTGATATTCTAGCAAGCTCAAGGGTAGATTTTATGTTTTCTATAAAATTAAATACATTCTAAGTACAATTAGAATTAGATATTCAATCTATATCAATTAAATATTGAGCTAATTTAATTCATTTTTGAGTAGTAGCAACTTTGGTTCATGTATTCTAACATATACGTTATGTAAAACTATTTTATATTATCTATTAAATGCAGCAAATTTCATAATCAGTTAACCTATGGGTAGAATTGGCAATTTCTTGTGGCTTTTGGAGATCTACTCAAGGACTAGCACTCAGAGGGAGCACCTATTTTCTTCTTGACATATAATTTTGGCTTTGTTCTGATGAAAAGGCACTGGTTCACCTAACTCTAACTACCTCCATCCAAATGTATGCCCAATTCTACTTCAGAGAGAATGCTAGATACCACTTTAGACAGGAAAGTTTTTAAAACAGGTGTGAATCTTAATATGGGTATAAAGTGTCCAAGAAAAGCACTGTGGATCCTTGAACTATTATTTACAGATTAACCATTCAAGTAAAGTTGGTTATTGACTATATACCTATGTACCTAAATGGATAGATGGCTTGCTAAGTGAGATTATGTGGCAGAGACCACTGGCTGTCTCTCAGAATCTGTTTTTCTCCTTATCTAGAATAAATCAGCCCCCAATTATTAGCTGGATAGACTAAAAGCTACCTTTCTCAGCCACTCTTTGAGCTGGTCATTGTCATACAATTACAATCTAGCCAATGGAGTGTGTAACTTCTGCAAAGTGCCATCAGTTGCCCTCTCCCACTAAATAGTATCAAGTTGCCCATACCTGTTGATACTTAGATTTCTGAGGCACAAATTGTGGCTTCACACATAACAGACAGGTTACAAAAGCTGAATATGAACAAAAATGATTTGAAGATTCAAGGATATGAAAATGCCATCATGCATAGAAAATATAATTGACAGCATCTAAAAATGCTTGAGAAAATTCTAAGGTTTTCTATATTCCTTGATCTATTCACCTTCTTTTTAAAATTTGGTAGTAAAAGATATAATAAAAGTTTATCTTTAAATGTTTTTTAAAAATATAATACTAGTAGTACTACTTTTCAGTCCTCACAAAACATTAGATTATATTGCAAATACAAATATAAAATTAAAACCATTGCTGAATATATGATGAGGAAGTTAAGCTGATACCATCATGTTACTAGGAATTCAGTTTGTGGTAGTCTACAATACTTCTGTTTCCCTCTATAGATTTTTATTCCTCTTTTGCCTCTTTAAGATTTCCTTATCTTGTGAGTTCAATGTATGCATGTATAAATAATTTTTTAAATATTATTTAAAAAATACTACTTTTGAAAATATTACCCAGTATATCCATATGTTTTGTAGTTTTATTTTTTTCCTATTCTTCTATCTTATAATAAAAATATCTTGCCTGTAGTTCATATATATACACACCAAAATCTAAGGATCAAGTAATAAGGCAATACTTTAGGTCTCAAATGAGGACAAGGAAGCAGAGAAGAGAAAGAAAAGCCTATGGAAAGAGAAATGAACAGGAGCACAGGCCAAGTCAAAGAATATTAAAGTTGAAATTGAATTAGAGAATATCAAGTTTTTCCAATCCCATCATTTTGCATTGGGGGATTAATGCTTCTAGGAAGTGGTCCACCCAGGAGTTAATCCTAGCTCTCAGGCTGAAACCTTTTTGTTATTTTAGATGGGAAAGGGAGGAGGACACATGTTAGAAATAGGAACTGCTGCTGGAGGCCAGAAAGGTGGAGAGTCACTTGAATCAGAGCTTAAGGGGAAATGAAAGTCCTGTAAGGGGAATGTGGCTCTGGGATGCCGTGGGCTTTCTCTAACGGCAAAATGGAAGGGGTGAGGTTTCTGCTGGTGGAAAAGGGGATGACAGAGCTGAGTGTGAGACTGTGTGGGGTGGGCATCTGTCATCTGAGTTTTGGGGAGAGCTGTCTCTGTAGGGAGAGTGGCCAGATAAAATCCCTGGCAAAGGTGGACACAAGGATGCCTGTGGCCTGTTCACTGACAGGGTAAAGAGAGGGAACTGGGGAAGTCTGGTTATAGAAGAAGAACACTGGGATCCCCCAGCATAGCTGAGACCCCCGGCTCAGGTTCTAATCATAGTGTGTCCCGCTCATCTCAGATAATTTTTTTTAGGATTTTGTGTGTCCAGATAGCCTAACTAATCACTTTCTTTTCTCTTCATTGAATTTTATATAAACTTCAGATTTTAGTATTGATATTTAGAAGTATTCACTAGTACAAATAGTTCCTTTTTTTTTTGAGATGGGATCTTGCTATTTTGCCCAGGCTTTTCTCACATTGGCCTCAAATGATCCTCCCACCTTGGCCACCCAAAGTGCTGAAATTATTGGTGTGAGCCACCACATCTGGCCACAGTTTCACTTCTTACATTCCCTTCTTTCTCCCTTTTTGGTGTTTGATATGCACAAACACTTGTGTATAAAATTGGCATACTTAAGAGTTTGGATTATTTTTTTCATGCAAGCAGTTGAAATATTTTAAGCATGACCTTGATATGCTCAGGTTCTCATTTCTTGTAACAACTCTAAGGCAGATAGATGCATAGAAATGGATTGTAACATACAGGTAGGGATAGTGGCCATGATCTATGTCACACATGATGAAAGAAGGACTACGTGTCATTGAGGTCAGAGAGGAAAAGCCAGATTATACAAATTAAGGACAGAAATGACGTGGTGACTGTGGTACCAAAAGAGAAGGAAGTTTGCAAATAATGCAGATTTCTAGGTTTCTGTTTGGATGAAATGTCTGCTGCCTGTCATTTCAAGATTCCCTTATATATTATTTGTTTCTTGTCTGTTGCTGCTCTCAGAATCCTTTGTTTTGACCTTTGAGAGTTAAAAGGTATGTCTTGGGGTAGTTCTGTTTGGAATAAATCTGATTAATGTCCTTTGACCTTCCTTTACTTGGATATTTATGTCTTTCTCCAGTATGGAGGGTTTTCTGTTATTATCTTTCCATAAATTTTCTACCCCTTTGTCTTCTCTGCCCCCTCTTGAATGCCAATGACAAAAACATTTACTTTTTTGATAATATTCCATAGATCCTTTAAGCTTTCTTTATACCTTTTTATTCTTTTTCTCCTTTGGCTCTGTATTTTCACATAGTGCACCTTTGATATCACTGATTCTTTCTTCTATTTGATCAAGTCTACTGTTGATGCTGTCTGTTGCATTTTTTACTTCATTAATTGTATTTTTTATTTCTAGGATTTTTGTGTGATTTTGAAAATTATTTCAATATTTTTTGAAGTTCTCTCTTAACTTTTTGAATTGTTTCTCTGCGTTTTTTTGAAGTTCACTGAGCTTATTTAACACAGCTATTTGGAAGCCTTGTCTGAGAGGGCATACATCTCCATCACTTTAGTGTCCATTATTTGTGTCTTTTTTGTCTTTTGGTGAGGTCATAATTCCCTGATTATTTTTAATGCTTGTGGAGTATATTAATGTCTCTGCATTGAAGAATTAGGTATTTATTCCAGACTTCATAGTCTGGCCTATTTTTCTTCATTTGGCCTATCTGAAATTTAAGCTGACTGAAGGTTGTTAGCGTCCATGACTGCTGCAGCCATTTCAGCGCTAGGGGGAGCCCTAAGCTCAGGTTTGCTGTGAGTCTCATGAGGACTACAAGGTTTTCATGGTGCCCCAGGCTAGATGGGCCTGGAGAAGACCTAAGGAGGATACCCAGGCTGTGTGAGAAAGCTGACAGGGACTTAAGACTGGGACCCTGTCCCATTGACATAGACTTGTTCATATTTCCTGGCAGATCTCCACACTGTTGGGACCACTCCCCACCTGCACTGGGAGAGGCTGGTTCTACGGGGTGGTGACAGGCAGCAGGCGTTTTTCTCTAATCCTCACTCCATTTCTCTCCCTTGGTGTCAAGATGTTTGGGGCCTGTGGCGTGCTTAGTAGCCCTGGACTGGACTCTAGCCTCCTGGTGCAGGGGGTGTTTCTCCGACCAGCTGCAGGCCTCTGGCAGGGGTATATCAGAGTTTACCGCGCTTTCCCGCACCTGCAGATCAGTGATGGGCAGCAGGGCCACTCCTCCTGACCTTTTCTCAGGAAGTCAGCGAGCCTGGGAGCTGGGAGTGGAGGCAACAGGTGTTGCCTCCCCGCCCTTCCCCCTGCCAGGCCAGTGGCAGGCCACACTCCTTGGTCCCCTTTCTCATGGGGTCCACCTCCACCTCCAGGGATGTGGTCTCACAGTGCACTGTGCCCCCTTGGAGACCAGCAACGGAGGCAGAACTGATGTGGGCCGGCTGTAGCGTGACTATCCCACTCACCGCCGGTAGGGGTCTTTCTCTCACTCCATTAACTTTATCCCAGACTTTTAACCTTGATTAGGTCATTAAATATAAAGTTTCCCACTTTGAATCAAACAAGGGAATTGAACATTTTCTAGCCAATAAGCCAACACATATGTGATCTTGTTCCATTTGATCTTTGTTCCTGACTTTTGACAAAATAATTTCAGTTATGAGACAGTACAATTTCAGATTGCATTTTAACAGCCAGTTCTCTCCACACTCCAGCACATCCATTTGCTTACCATAAAGCCATTTTCCTTAGATGTAGGTTCACAGCTATAAGTTAACCATTCAGCTAAAATTTTTCCCAAGGGACTTTTAGAGGGAACTTTTCTATGTTGAAACAAAACTTTACAAACAAACACAGACAATACAGAGAATCCCCGACACAAAATGCCACTGCCAAACAAATGGGAACCACAAATGAGAACCAAATTCTCCATTGAGAATCAGCATCTCCTGATCCAAGGGGGCAAACGAGAACCAAATTCTCTCAGACAAGAGAAACAACATCTCCCAACTGGCCCTGGTTCCCTGGGAACTGCAAATGAGCTCAATCCAAACCTGGTTCCCAAGCCCCACTAAAGCGTTACATTTCCACCCAAAAACATCACTTCTAAACCAACAGGGAGGTCTAAAAACCCTCCACAAATGGGTGGGAACAGGATCTCGGTGTCTCAGGGGACTTTAGTTACAAATGGCTGTGGCTGTTGCGATACTTCCCAAATCTGTTTCTGTTCCCTCAAATCAGAGTTCAGGTTGGCTGGAGGTGCATCCATCTGGAAAGAGAGAAATGGAGCTTCTTGGAGCTGATTGTACCCCAGCATGTGCATAGAAATAGCTTTCTTTCTTACCCCAAAAGGCAATGCTCCCACCCTTGCCTTGACCAGGACCTGCTCCCTGCTCCTTCCAGCAGTAGCAGGGTGCCATTCTACCTGGAGGCCATGGTCCAAATCAGGGATGGCAAATTTGTTATTGAAAGCTCTGCCACTTGTCCACAAGGCTGAATCAGAAGAACAAGGACAAGTGGTAGGAGGAAGAATGAAAGAGACATTTTTACTATGTTGCCAGCAAAAAAGGAGGATGGAGACACTTGTCTGAAATGCCATTGTCCTCACTTCCTACTCATGAGCTTACAGCAGGTGGTGGGAAGTGAAATAGAGAGCAGGACTAACCTTGCCTTTGCAGCTCTGCCTTCCCTTCATCGAGGATGCTCAAGAGATATCAGGGGCAGGTCTAGAAGAGGAGTTTCTTCACAGTATCGGTGACATATTGATATTTCATGATGCTTCTGCAGAATTGCTGTGTCCTCCTGCCGTCCTCTGGGGAGGGCACACACATATCATTCTCAGTGCTCAGGAAATCCAATCCATCTAAAGCTCCCCCCAAGAAGCTTACAGTGGAACCCCCAGAATGTAGCTCACAGCCTGCTATGCCCTGGATCTCAAAGGGGTCTAAGTCAGAGGAAAACATAGAAGAAGCTATTAAACATAAGTAAGAAAGAAAGGCATGAAAAAAGGACCTAGGTTTTAGATTTTGGGGGGGGGGGTTAAATGTCTTGGATGTGAAATAATGAACCAAACCCAAATTACAGTATGTAGAGATTTTCAGAAAAGAGCACTGGGAAAGCTGCTCATGTCATGAATGTGGGGTATGGTAAAAGTGGGGGAGGGGGGAGGCAGAGTGTGATGAAATCCAAATAGCAGCATTTCAGTGTGAGCCAGAGGACCACAGCAAGAGGGGATGCAGAGAGGAGATGACTGAAGAGACATATCAGAGGAGGAAGCCACACTGTAGGTCACTCAGGCACAGGGTACACATAAGGGCCCTTGAAGAGCAAAGGTCCACATAAAACAAAGCAGGAGTTGGATACCAATGGAGAGCCATAATCTCTCAGAGAAGAGTCAGAAGCATCCAGAATCTGGAATACAGTGTGGAGGTGTGGAGTCAGGGAGAGACTGCTCTAGAAGACTGTGTGCATGTATTCAGGTAAAGCAGAAAGGAAGGGAGAAGGATTAGTGGGATTAGCAGCTTGCAAAAAGAGAGAAAAGAATGCCCTTGGGAATCTTTGCAATTCGGAGGACTGGACTCACATTCACTTGGAATTTACTGGCATGTCCCTGTGTTTCTTGAGTAAATCTATATGAGTAGACTTGGAATATCTCCTCCAGCTCAGCTCATCTCCTCATCACTGATGTTGCCCTTGGACCAGGGCTTCAAGGGTATAACAGTAACCCAGTCACTGTCCTAGCCATGAATCTGCAAATCATCCAACCAGCCTGAACCTTGATTGTGTGTCCAGGTGCTGTTGGCAAAGGAGGAGATCTAGAGGATATGGAAAGAGGTTGGTCCCTGGAAGGTTGTGAAGAGTAGAAGAGCAAGACTGTGAAGAGAACGGGAGAAGCAGGAGGGAGTGAGGGAGAATGGAAATGGAAAAGATTTGGAGAACAAGAACCTAGAGTCTGAAGAACACATGCAGTCTGACACATTTGATTGCCCCAGTGTCTCAGGCTCCAGCCCCAACACCCAGAAAGGCAGAAGGGGGCTGGAGACAGCAGGGCTCATACCCGTCATGTCCAAGTGATGGGGAAAACCATCAGGCGCTGGGACAAGGCCTCTCACCGCCTCCCCGCTGCTCCGCATCCCCGCGGGCTGGTGCTGTGCAGAGCCGGCTGGAGGCAGTGGCGGGCAGGTGCGCGCTGCTGGGACAGGGCCTCGTCTGGTCCGGACCTGCGCTGGATGCTCAGCCGCCTGCTCCTGTCCTCCGTCCTCCAGCGACGCTGCTTGCCCGATCCTGATTGGGTACTTTTTGAATCCCACTGTTCCTGATTGGATGTTAACGCTTGTTGCTGATTGGAGGCTTTTTGAGTCCTACCAAAGGTGTAAAAGCTGGAGAACAGGGAAGGGGGGGTCAGAAGATCAGAAGTCAGCGGAGCAGGAGCATGCTGACGGAATAAAGGCTATTCTCCACTGTCCACGTGCTGCTCGGTTATTTCCCTGGTCAAGAGCTGGTGTGAGAGCTGTTAACACTTGCTGACGTAGAGCTGGTCAAGAGCTGTTAACACTTGCCAGAACACAAGTGCACCTGGGTAAGTGCAGCATGCTTTTATCCAAGACCCCTGCTCCAGGGCTGGGAGCTGCCAGAGTGACTCTTATGGTCCTCACTGTCACCACCTGTGAAGAGACCTGCTAACAACTGAAATGGCAGAAGCAACATTTCACTGGGAGATGGAGCTTCTGACTCACAGACCTGCTGTTTGATCTCTGATTTCAGCAAACGTTTTCCTCAGTAGCTTGTAGGGACTTCCTCTCTTCCAACTGACAAATCTCTTCCTCATCCAAATTGCATTTCAGAGAAAAAAATGTGCCTCCCATAACCCCAAGCCTTATACCCTGCCTCTGATTCCCCTCCAGCCATGACTTCTAGACTTTCTCTTACCTCCCTGACTTCCACCTGCTGTCTGTGTCCTCCACGTCTTTTATACCACCTTGGAAAAGCCCCCATGTGATTCTGAAACGTCTTTTCACCTTCCTTGGCCCTTATTCCCACATCTGTTAAATAAGAGGGTGATATTGAACAATCGCTTACCTTCCAGTGTGCTTTAACCTAGAAGGAGCATTTTGGTTTATCCACGGAAGTCAGCTTTCCTCCCTCCCTGCTGCCCTGTCTTCTCTGGCCCTCTGTCATTGCCTCTTCCTAATGTTCTCAATGTCTCTTCTTTCTTATCTCACCCTCCTTTCCCGATGTCTTTTACTCTACACTCTAATCTGGCTCTCTCTGTGTGTGTTTGTGTGTTTGTGTGTGTTGATATTCACTTACATGAAGGAAAGCATTTAAAATGACATGTGTACCTTAGAACTATAGACCTAATTCCCAGAATCATATATCATACATAAATGCTCCTCTTTCAAAGCCACACAAAATTATCTTATACTGTAGCAATTATTGAGCAGCAAATGGCATTTGCTACTGGTATATGACTTTCTCTTTAGTAGCTCTTGACCTTTGGAGTTTTGATTGACACATGTTTATGAAACAAGCAGAACTTTAGGAGCTGTTCTGTATGTACCTCCGAACTTAGTCAAAGATAACTTTTTGGATAAGTTTCTATAAGCAGTAGAACCTTATTGTCTTTTCGCAATACCTCACAAGCTCTGTCTACAGTTATGCCTTCTTATCACCACATAAAGCATTAATAAGAGAGCAAGGAGGCTGTCGTTTTTTATACCCCAAATCCAGAGATGTTTGTTATGAGATGTCATCTCCTATCTTCTCTTTATATGTCACAAATTTTGACAATATGTTTAGAATCCACAGACTGAAAAACTTGGACTTTAACCAATATATATTTTTTCCTTTTATTTCATCATATAATGGGGGTACAAATATTGTTAG
>VBSM01000729.1:2630167-2664712 GCA_008086735.1 Cheirogaleus medius | reverse complement strand
GCTATAGTAAAGGGTATTGCATTTTTGATTTGGGTTTCTGCTTGATGGTTCTTAAGCCTAGTACTTTTTCTACCATAATTGGCATCTGAGAAAGACATTGCTCACTGCACAAAGACTATCAATAACCAAGGAATGTAGACAACGCCTTGGCTCCCAGAAAGTATCCCAAATGAAAGCTAAACAAGCAAGCATTACATACAATTCAGACACACTCTTAGGTGGGGATAAAAAACAATAAATAAAATAAAATAAAATAATAATAAAAAAATTTAAATAGTTTTACCTAAATGAAAGTATAGTAAAAAATAAGAAGGAACAGCTTTCTCAGTGGAAAAGTAACCAGGATTAGAATAATAGAGGACGTGAATGAAAAATTTACTAAAGAGATAGATATATTTAAAAGAATCAAACAGAACTTCTGGAAATGAAAGATATATTGATAGATTTATAAAATTCAGTTGAAATCCCAAACAGCAGAATATACCAAGCTCAAGAAAAGATTTCAGGGCTTGAAAGGAAGTTTTTTGAATTAATCCTGTCAGACAGAATCACAGAAAAAAGAATTAAAAGAAAAGAACAAAATCTTTGAGAAGTATCTGATTATGTAAAACACCCAAACCAAAAATTAATAGGTATTCCTGAGGGAGGAGAAGAAAAAGCAAGAGGTATGGAATACCTATTTAAGGGAATAATTGAGGAGACCTTCTCTGGTCTTGCTAGAGATTTCAACATCCAGACACAAGAAGCTCAAAGAACACCTGGGCCATTCATTGCAAAAAGGACATCAAGAAGGCATATAGCCATTGTGCCAATGTGAAGGAAAACCAATGTGAAGGAAAGAATTCCAATGGCAAAGAGACAAAAATGGCAGATAACTTATAAAGGAGAACTTATCAGACTAACATCAGACTTCCCAGCAGAAACTTCATAAGGCACAACAATTGGGATCCTATCTTTAGTCTTCTTAAACAGGAAAATTTTAGCCAAGAATTTTGTAACCTGCAAAACTAAGTTTCATAAATGAAAGAGAAATAAAGCCTTTCCTAGGTAAGCAAATACTGAGGGAATTTGTTACCAGTAGATGTTTGCTTTAAGAAATGCTCAAAGCAGTCCTAAATATCAAAATAAAAGACTGTTATTCAACAGTATTAAAAAAACACTCAAAAGTATAAAACTCACAGGACTTATAAAACAGCAACACAATGGAGAATGCAAAGCAATTAAGTAAAACCCAACAAAATGACTGGAATAGTATCTCACACATTCATAAAATAACTTTAAATATAAATGGTGTAAATAATCTATTTAAAAGATATAGATTGGAAGGATGGATGAAAAAACTGGTAGGGTGTAAAGTCCATACACAGGGGAAGAGAAAATTCTCAGAGAGTGATTAGGATATATAAAAGTAAAAGTTTATTTATTTTCCTGAGAAAGAAAAAGAGAGAGAGAGAGAGAGAGAGAGAGAGAGAGACAGAAAGAGGGAATGGCCATGACACACAGAGGGACAAAAGAAATGTCTGGCTGCAAGGAAAGTTGCTTGGTGGTAGAAATGGCTTTTTTCTCTGCCTCAAGGGACTGATAACAAAAGCAGCTGTGAAGCTGCTGTGTTGGCTTTTTCTGTTTCTCACATAGATTGATAGCAGAAATTAGTTTCTTCTTCTTGATAGCAGGAGGTATCAGGTACTGTCTCTTCTTGAGGAAGCATGGGAAATTCACACTCCTACTGTCTGCTCAGGAACATTTTCAAGGCTGAGAAAGAACTCAGAGATAACAAGGTAGGCCACATGTGTTTTAATTAAACAAAGGGTAGTTGTGTTGTGAGTTTATTTGCCTTACTTTCTGTTGATAGCTTGCTTCATTCTGTTAGATAGGTTATTAGTAAGACCACCTTTCAAAAACATAACCCAAATATCTGCTGCTTTAAAGAGATCCACTTAATTCATGAAGATTCATCTGGACATATGGTAAAGATATTGAAAAAAAAATTCCAGGCAGATGCTAACCAAAAGTGAGGACCAGTAGCTATTGTTACATCAAATAAACCAGACTTTAAATCAACAGCTGTAAAAAGAAACAAAGAAAGTCAGTATATAATGATGAAAGGAACAATCCAACAAGATATAACCATGATAAATATGTATGCCCCTAACTCTGAAGCTCCAAGATTTATAAAACAAATGTTACTAGACACAAGGAAAGAGATAGACAGCAATACAATACTCATGGGGACTTCAACACTCCACTAAAAGCATTAGACAGATAATTGAGGCAGAAAATCAACACAGAAACACTCGACTTAAACTGAATTCTAGAACAAATGGACATAACAGATATTTATAGAACATTCTATCCCAAATCTGCAGAATACACATTCTTCTGATCAGCACATGGAACAATCACCATGATAGACCAAATGATAAACCCCCAAATACATCTCAGTAAGTTAAAAAATCCAAAATCATATTACGTGTCTTCTCAGACCATAGTGGAATAAACCTAGACAGAACAATGGTCTTTTCCATAAACAGAATTTCTTCATTGTTTTTAATGTATAATGGTGACTCCCTGACATGAAGCAGTGAAGTGTTAGCAAGGTTTTTGTAAATTGTACAATAACATAAAAATAAAATAGAACTTAAACATAAGGTGACTTGAAAATAAGAGAGAATATGAGTCTGAAAATTATAGTTTAATCGTTTAACATGATGCAGGTGCAGAATGACTTAGAAGACTTAATAATAATCTTTACTTTTTTAAAAAAACAAAAACGAAAAGCCATCATCATAATCATCTGGATCTGCAGCAGGCTGAATGCTTATGTACAGTTCTTCTTTCTCCAGGCGAGGCTCTCTGTCGACTTTCATATTCCAAAGCAGCTTCTGCACGACTTTTTGCATTTATGTAAGCAAAGTATGCAGGGGAATTATGATCGGCCTTCATAGATTCATTGCACTCTATCTTTTCTGCTTCATTTTCGTTTAAATATTCTTGTTTCTGTTCATCAGTGAGATCTTGCGACATGCCACAATTAATCTTGCCAATCTCCTACTACTTTAAGTCAGGGTTAGAAGCCTTTACTTGGTCCCAGACCTTTCTGCTGTACCTCATGTAGGGCACCAGTGGCTTATCTGGTGGCTTTGGGGGTTTTGGAATGGTGATACCAGAGGATGCCGTGACCCGGCTGTTGGTGCCTAGGTTCCCTCCCAGCTGGTAGTTGTTGTAGGCGAGATGACTGTATGGATTGTATCTCACAGACCCTGGTGTGCTGGGCATTTGTGTTGCAGGAGCTGGGCTGGGAAGTGGGGCATAAGAAGGTCTTTTCGACATTTTGGAAGATTAAGTCCTCAGTTCCTTAAGAATGAATCTGAGACACTACAGGCAGAAAAAGCACCCGCAGCTCCGGCTTTGCTTCCCTTTTAAAATTAGAATTAAATATTCTATTAATATCAATTAACTATTGAACTAATTTAATTCATTTTTGAGTAGTAGCAACTTTCGGTCATGTATTCTAACATATACCTTATGTAAAACGATTTCATATTATCTGTTAAATGCCCAGCAGCAAATTTCATAATCAGTTGACCTATGTGTGGAATTGGCAATTGGACAATACTTGTGGCTTTTGGAGATCTACTCAAGGACAAGGACCCACAGGGAGCACCAAGATTCTTCTTGAGATAGAGGTTTTTTTTGTTTTCTAATGAAAAGGCACTGGTTTATCTGACTCTAACTCCCTCAACCAATAATACACAACCAATTCTACTTCAGGAAGTATGCCAGATATCACTTTAGACATGAAAGTATTTAAAGCTATTATTGAGCTATTATTTACAGATTACCCATTCAAGTAAAACTGGTTACCAACTATATGCCTAGATCCCTAAATGGACAGATGGCTTACCAAGTTGGGTTATATGGCAGAGACCACCGGTTATCTCCCAGAATCTGTTTTTCATCTTCTCTAGAATAACCTAACCACAATTATTAGCAGTATAGAATAAAAGCTACCTCTCTTAGCCACTCTGTGAGCTGGTCATGGTCATATGATTACAATCTAGCCAATGGAGTGTATAACTTCTGCAAAAGTGGATTTGGATGTGTGTGAGGTGGGAGTGCTCAACTCTTCCCTTCCTCCTTATTGCTGGCTGAAAGGGAGGTTTGATGGGGAAACTCTGGCATTCATCTCAGAGTATGGGATGACCTTTGGAATGAGGACCAACCATGGTAAAGACCAAAACAAAACAAAGCCAAAAAATAAAAACTCCCTCAAACAAAAGAGGAAACTGGGAACCAAGGTTCTCATACCATGGAATGCCATAATAACCTGCATTGGCTACTTCCAGTCTTTCTTTATTTCTAAATATTAAGGTGCTATAAATGTTTTTGTTACATGGATACTTTGTATAATACTTAAGTCAGGGCTTTTGGTGTGCCTGTCACCAGAATAGTGGTCATTGTACCCGTTAGATAAGTTTTTATGCCTCATCCCCCTCTCACCCTACCCCCTTCTTGGTTTCCATTGTCCTTTATATCTCTTTGTGTCCACGTGTACTAATCGTTTAACTCCCACTTGTTAGCGAAAACATATGGTGTTTGGTTTTCCATTGCTGAGAGAGTTCACTTAAGATAACAGTCTCCTGTTCCATTGAAGTTGCTGCAAAAGACATTATTTTAATTTTTTTATGGCTGAGCAGTGCTCTATGTTGTGTGTGTGTGTGTGTGTGTGTGTATGCATAATCACATTTTCTTTTTCCACTCGTGAATTGATGGGCACTTAGGTTGATTCCACATCCTTGCAATTGTGAATTGTGCTGCAATAAACATTCAAGTGCAGCTGTGTTTTGGATAAAATGACTTCTTTTCCTTTGGGTAGGTACCTACCAGTGGGATTGCTATATCAAATGGTAGGTCTACATTTATTTGTTTGTGGAATCTCCATAGTCCTTTCTTATTTATTTCTTTATTTATATTTTTAGTAGACAGCGTCTTGCTCTTGTTCAGGCTGGCGTCGAACTCCTGAGCTCAAGCAAACCTCCCGTCTCAGCCTCCCAGAGTGCTAGGATTACAGGCATGAGCCACCACATCCAGCCTCTATAGTGCTTTCTATAGAGGTTGTACTAATTTGTAGTTCTTCCAACAGTGTATAAGCATTCCTTTCTCTCTGTGTCTGTACCAATTTTTTTTCACCTTTTAATAATGCCATTCTGATAGGGAAAGGGTGCTATCTCATTGTATTAATAGTTTCAGTTTACATTTCCCTGATGATTAGTGCTGTTGAGCATTTTTTCATATATGTTTTGTCCATTTGTCTATCTTCTTTTAAAAAACTTCTGCACATGTCTTTTGCCCACTTTTTTTTAGTGAGATGCTTGTTTTTTACTTGTTTTTTAAAAAATTCTTTGTAGATTCTGTAATAGACATTAGTCCTGTCTTGGATGTATAATTTTCAAGTATTTTCTCCTGTTCTGTTGGTTTTTTATTCACTGTGTTGAGTATTTCCTTTGTTGTGCAGAAGCCTTTTAATTTAATTAAGTCTCATTTATTTATTTTTGTTGTTGCTGTATTTGCCTTTGGGGTTTCAGTCATAAATTCTTTTCCTAGGCCAATGTCTAAAAAGATTATTTTCTTTGTTTTCTGCTAGAATATTTTTACTTCCAGTCTTTCTATCAGAGAAATATAGTTACATCTTTTAAAAGATACTGTTAGCTTGGATTTTCTGTCACTTGCAGCCACACTTATTCAAAGTAATTCAGGATATTAGCTGCATATCAATTAAATTTTGATAACTTTGGTTTATGAGACGTTTACCTTTGGCTCTTTCTTTTACTCATTGTCATGACCTATAGCGTTTAGTTAATTTTTGCTAAAGCAAATCACAGTTTTGACAATAACATCCAAGCTATTTGTATGTAAGTTCACTTTATCTGTGTATTTTCTAAACTAGGGCAGAAAATGCTACCAAAGAGCTTTAACTTCAAATAAAAAACCCAGGGAGCATCAATAAGTTATAATAAAATGTTGAACAAATTTTTAGCCTACATTTTCACTAATTTTGAGTATGATGAAAGGTTAATGTCTACAGTTTAGGAGACCAGTTCAATTTAGGAGAGACTCAACAAAGGCTTCTAGGGTCTTAGGCAGAAAACAACTGTGGAGAATAAAGATTTGTGAAACAGAGAACAAAATAATGTGTGTAGAATATTTTGATAGAGCCAATGTAAGTGGCCTTTGGCTTTGGAAATTAAGACATGCGCCTTTGACCTCGTTGGTGTGCAGTGGCCTGTATGGTTTAACATGGGTTTTTGACCTTGATGGCTTGCAGTGGCGTACGTGGTTTAACATCCCTGGCTTTGGTATACTGTACAGCTGCCTCTCTACTGTTGTGGCCTGGACGGGCAATTGTAGGACTATGTGTCTAGTGTCCATTTCAGGTTTTTTACTGTGACAGATTGCTGCCCATTAGGATGACTCTGTCCAATGTCAAGTGGCTGTTTTTATGTACATGAGTGTCTCAGGTCAACTTATGAAGAAACAGACTCAGATGGGCATCTACCTGTAGAATATTTATTGGGGAGAGGTCTCTCGAGCAACTCTAGCAACAGGGAGAGGAAAGCAGGACTGGGCTGAGGGATAAATTGAACTGTGATGCAGTTGTAACAAGGACCTAGCCAATCTCATAGAAAGTTGTGGAGATAGAATGGCCCTTAAGAGGTTTCCTAAAATGAGGTAATATTGTCATAGTTTTTAATTCCACATTTGAAGTGGCCTTTCTTCAGGGAAGCAGAATCACCTTAGACAAAGTAGGTTCCTTCCAGAAAAGGCAATTTTTGGCATGAGACCCATCTGTGAGTGGTCAGCAGTCAATACTTCCTGAAGCTGAGGACTGAGCACATTTGTCCTGAAAAGGGTATACTGTTGGCTAACCACAGCATCCACTAGAGCAAGAGTATGTTCTTATGGAAGCAAGGATTTCCTTAATGGAGCGTTAGTAAATGCCCAAACCTCACAAACAGAGCCAATATTGGAAACACAGGCCACAACGCCTAAGCGAATCTTGGGAAATGTGCATAGAATTCTATCAGCAATGGCCTTCAACCAGGCTGCCTCAGCATGAAACCCTGAGACAGAAATTCTGTTAATGGGATCAGAGCTCTTGGATATAGATTCTTTAAAAACAGCAGGAAGCAACATAATTAGTGCCAGTTTTTGCCTTGACTTTCATTCCAGACTAGGGATACAACCCACATGAGAGGTCTCAAATGTGCTTTGTCTCCTATATTAGTTTGAAGCGAGTTTGAGTCCAGAAGGAGACCTGTGAAGGATTAGCCTTCAATTTATGTGGCTTGTACGGAGGCTCAGTCGTCAGCTCCAACTACATAGACTCAAGTTGCCTATTCCTGTTGCTTAGAGTTTTGAGGCACAGGTTGTGGCTTTACACTTAATAGACAAGTTATGAAAGGTGAATATAAAGAAAAATGATTTGAAGATTCAGGGATATGACAATGCCATCATACACAGTAAATGTAATTGACAACATCAAAAATGCTGAGAAAAATCTGTGATGTTCCTTATTTTTTGATCCATTCACATTCTTTTAAAAGTTTTGGTAGTAAAAGATATAGGAAAAGTTTATCTCTAAAAGGTGTTGTAAAAATATCACACAAGAGTGGTATTACTTTTCATCACTGATGCTTCACAAACTACAGATTTTTAATTTTGACTCCAAATTCTTCTATATATCAGGGAAAAAAAATGGTGGACTAGAGGCAGCCAGCCAGCTCTCAGCTCCTATGGAAAGAAGCGAAAGGTGCAGGCAGCTTCCTATATAGAGATCACTTGCCCCAGAAGCAGCATTTTGAATTTATAGAGAAGCAACGTGGGACACTCAGTGTGGAGAAAGAGGTGACGGGGGCGATACATACACAAAGATTAGAGAACACGAGGAGAGCAATAGGAGAACAGAGCGTGGGAACGCCCTGCTAGCCTTGCTGGGGCAGTGCGGACTCAGCTGCAAGAGGGCACCCACCACCCCCACAGACAGGGACCTGCCCAGACAGACCTGCCTGGAGTCTGTGCAGAGTCTTTGCACTAGACAGGGCTGTGGAGATCAGGCAACAGCCAAGAACATCCTGAACTCTCGTGTGCACGGTGCTCAGTCTACACCTGGCTGGGCAGTGACTGGACTGATCTGTGGCTTCCCTGGACATACCCTGGAAATTAAAGCCAGGCTCTTCACCTCAGCGGGACCTGGGTACAGGAATTGAACAGAGAGCATCAGGCGCCTACTTGAGAGGCTCTGGGCGACCACTTCAGTGAGTTTTGGGTGGGGCGTGGAAAACTGTGACCTCTGCATGTCTGACCTGGCACCGGTGGGACCCTTGTGCCTAAGAAGCAGCCTGCACCCTGCTTGGCCCCCACCGCCCTCCAGGCTGCACCCACCTCCTGCCTGCCTGACCTTGACTCCGCCCGCCAGGTTGGGTGGGCTGCCATATGCATGGCCCCTGGTCAGAGGCTTTGCCCCCAGGACCACCACAGTTGCTGCTCGGAGGCTCTCGTGCTGTGGCCAGCAGGATCCGACCTGAGAGGCTCTGGGTGGCTGTTTCTGCAGCCCCTGAATGGACCATGGAGAGCTCTGCGGTCCCTCCTCAACAGAGCCAAGCACAGCCTGCCTGACTTGGCATTGGCGGCACTGGGTAGCCTGCAGAGCAGCCTGCTGCTGCTTGTTCAGTCAAGATTCCGCCCTCTGGCAGCAGCTGCCTCCTGCAGGGTCGTCCGTGACCCTGCCCACCAGGTCATATTGGCCTGCCACGTGCACAGTCCCGCCTTTGCCACAGAAGCCTTGTGGCACAGGTTCTGCTCACAGCTCCTTCCTAGTCCCAGCTCAGAGGGACTCACGCCCCAGCCTGAGGCTCCACCCCTGAGATTCCAGAAATCCCCCAGGCCCCGGACACCATCCCCAAGTCTCCAGTGCCACCTGTGGACCCCAAGACCCCACTCAAGAGCCTCCACCACGAAACCGGGGCTGGAAGAGCTGCTCCAAAGTCCAATACCCCACCAGGGACCCCCTGCCTCAAGCCACCAGCACACTTGGTATCCTCTTTTAGCAAACTCCTGCAACCCGGGAACCCACAACAACCTTATTCAGCTGCTGTGGTTACTCTGTGAGGAGGCCCTGGGTAGAGCAATCCCCACAACACCAGCCTCAGTGAAGAGAGCCTTGTCCAGCTCCCAACTTGAATATCCTACAACTATCTCTAGGATTCCCAGTAAGGAGCAGGAGCCCTGCAGACCTATTACCCCAGAACTCAGAAAGGAGCGTTCAGATGAGAAGAAACCAGCAAAAGAACTCTGGCAACTTGAAAAATCAAAATAGATTGACACCCAAAGAGATCACAAGGGAGCTATAGGAGTGAACTCCAACTACAAGGAGACTGTTGAAATCACATAAATGGATTCAGAATATGGGGGGCAAATAAGATGAGTAGAATTGAGGAGAAAGCCGAAAACCAACAAAAAGAAGCCCGAAAACTGTTTCAAGAAATTAATGAAAATGTCACTAAAGAGCTTGACAAAATTAGGATATAATAGAACTTAAAGAAATGAAAGAGTCTTTTCAGGGATTTTCAAAATGCAGCAGAAAGTTTCAGCAACAGATTGAACCAAGAAGAAAAAATCTCAGAGTTCGAAGATTTGCACTAACACAAGCATTTAAAGAGAAGAGAACAAGGGCAGAACCGATCACTTAGAGAGATGTGGGACTATGAGAAGTGAACAAACATACAAATTATAGGTATCCATGGGAGAGAAGAAGAAAGTGGTAAAAGCATGGGAAATCTATTCGAGGGAATTATTGTGGAAAACTACCGAGCATTGGGGATGGCCAGAGGTCTAGCCATCCAGATTCAAGATAGCCACTGGACACCGGGAAGATTCATAGCAAATAGAACATTTCCAAAACACACAGTATTCAACCTGGCCAAAGTCAAAGTGAACTAGAAAATTCTGCAAGCAGCTAGACATAAGCAATAACTGATCTTCAAGGGAAAACCCATCAGGATAACAGCAGACTTCTCAGCTACAATTTGATCCAGCAATCCCACTATTGGGTATTTACCCAAAGGCAAAGAGACCTTCTAAAAAAAAGACCTCTGCACTCAAATGTTTAAAGCAGCACAATTCGCAATTGTAAAGATGTGGAAACAACCCAAGTGCATATCAATACATGAATGGATTAATAAAATGTGATATATGTATACCATGGAGTACTAGTCAGCCATAAAAAGTGGTGAACTAATAGCTCTTGTATTGTCCTGGATGGAGCTGGAGCCCATTCTTCTAGGTGAAATATCAGAAGAATGGAAAAAAATAAAACATCAAAAAACCCACCATATATACTCACCATTGAATTCTTACTAATCGATAAATATTTATGTGTATAGATGGAAGTAACTTTCATAGGGATCAGTCATGTGGGAGGGGAGTGGTGGGGATGGCTAAATTCACACCTAATGGGTGTGGGACGTGCTGTCTGGGGATGGGCATGCTTGTAGCTTTGACTTGGGTGGTACAAAGGCAATTTATGTGACCAAAGTATTTGTGCCCCCATAGTATTCTGAAATAAAATCAATCAAACAAACAAAAAATCCTACAAGATAAAGTTAGTTTTGCTTTGCATATTAGTCAGGACTGAAAAACTTAATCACAAAAGCTGAAACCATATACAAGGTTCTCAATAATATGTAGTGGGGAAAATTATGATCAACTTCTGACCTTCAGAAATTTTTGTCAAAATACTCAGAACTCTCTTATAAATATATAGAGAAGTGAAAAATAGTAAGACTGAGAGTTACTTATCACAATGTAATTTAAAACATTAGAAACATCCAGAGTTAAGAATTTTTTCTCTGTAAAAACTTACCAAGAATGTTTTAAATAGTTCTTGCTTTCTCCTCACCATAAAGCTTAAAGATACGGGGTATCGTTTTATGCCTTAGTGAATTTTCATCCTCGTTTATAAGTTTGGATCAGCTTCCAATATTTTATACTCTGAGTTTTTGTTCTTGGGGAATATCTCTGAGAGTGCTTCTGATAGCAAGTTTTCTGTTGCTGTCACTTCAATGGGACACCTGCATTCTTCTCACAACAACCACTTTCCTGTTTAGGTTGGTGAGTTTGCTCTCGTTCTCCTCTAGCTTTATACTGAGAAGTCTGAAACATTGGCATTATCAACATTCCCACAGCCAGCTATTTCTTCTGGAACTTCTTTTATATTTAATTCAAATCTGACTTCTAGCATTGTCACTTTTCTTTTGTACACTTAGATCTTTGTTGCCGAATTTCCACTTTCTATTATCCATCCATGTAAGATGTCACATGGATTTATTACTAGGAGGAGACAACACAACTGTATGCTATGCTGTCTTTTCACAGAAAAGATTAATAGCCACTGACAACCTTTGAAATGTGTGATGTAATTGCTCACTGATTATGATGTGCATTTGTATTTCCATGGCGATTCATGGACTGAAGAGGTAATAGTAGTTTGTACTTCAGGCAATTACTAGCAGTTGAGATACTGTGGCAATGGAAATTTGTGCCGTATTGTTGGGGGTTTAGTTTAGTTTAACTGAACCATGATAGTTGAGAATTGTGCATATTGAGACTGTGCAAAGAAAGGACTATCTATATCACAAAAAAGATTACATTGAGTGTAAATCCCTAGAAATCAGTTTTGTGTTTGCTTCTGCTGAGTGACATAGTGTTACCATCAGCTTGGCACAATGTTTTTTTTTATTTTGCTAATGTTTTGCACTGGGATTTTTAAGGCAAGTAGATTATTCTTTAACTCCAAATTCAGTTGAGGGCAAACCTGTATTTAAAAAGTCTTAAAAGAACAATTAAAAAAAATTCTAGCCACAGCCTAAGGTAACCCAAAATTCCTTGTTATCTTTTGTTTCAATTGGGTGGGCTTTTTCCTAGACCAATTTTATCAAAGATGTGGTGGAAGATTTCCCTTTCAAATTCCACCTTTATTAGGTGGTCTCAAGACTACCCCATGACCCATGTGGATACTGTAGTCATGCCCCTTGGGAACTTTCAGTGACAATGTCCTGGGATGCTCAAATCTCAGCTTCAATTTTATTCTCTAGATCTTAATTTCTTATTGCTTCTTGTGGATTTCCTTATTTTGTGATTTCAATGTATGCATGTATAAATAACTGTTAAAATTATAGCTTACCCAGTGTGTCTATATGTTTTATAGTTTTGTTTGTTTGTTTCCTTGTCTTCTCTCTTGCCATAAAAATATCTTGCATGTAGTTCATATATTTACACACAGAAATCTATCAAGAGGTAATGCAATACTTTAGGTCTCAAAATTTAGCCCGTGTGGTGCTTAGAATGAATGTGTAGAGAGCTCAGGAATGATTGGAGATAAGATAGAGAGGAGACCCATGGACTCAGATAAACAGTAAGTAGAGAATGATATGAGATCATAGAAAAGTAAGAAGTGAGGACAAAGAAGCAGAGAAGAGAAAGAAAAGACTATGCAAAGACAAATGAACAGGAGCACAGGCCAAGTAGAAGAATGTTGTAGTTGAAATTGAATTAGAGAATATCAAGTTTGTCAAGAATATCAGCCATTTTACAGTGGAGGATTAATGCTTCTAGGAACTGGTCCATCCAGGAGTTTTCCTAGCTCTCAGGCTAAAACCTTTTTGTTGTTGTGAGTGGAAGAGGGAAAGGACACAGGAGACACAGGAAGTGCTGCTGCAGGTCAGAAATGGGGAGAATCACTTGAATCAGAGCTGAAGGGGAAATGAAAGGCCGTGTAAGAGGCATGTGGTTGTGGGGGGCTTTGGGTTTCTCTAAAGGGGAAGTAGATGGTGGGTGAAGTTTCTGCTGGTGGGAAGGGGATGACAGAGCAGAGTGTGAGACTTTGTGGGGTGAGGACATGTCATCTGAGTTCTGAGGAGACCTGCCTGTCTAGAAGGGCAAAAGTCACCCATGGGAGTGGCCAGACAAGAGCTCAGGTAAAGGTGGGCACTAGGATGCCTGTGGCCTGTGCACCGACAGGGTAAGGAGAGGGAACGTGGGAAAGGCTGGTGACAGAGGAAGAGCACTGGGATCCTCCAGGATAACTGAGACCCCCTGCTCAGGCTGGGTTCTAATCACAGGGTGTCCCACTCATCTCAGATTATTCTTTTAGGATTTTGTGTGTCCAGAGAGCCTAACTGACCACTTCCTTATCTCTCCATTGCATTTTATGTTAATTTCATTTTTTTGTTTCCATAATATAATACTTGTTAATATAATATTAACCTGTATAGCTAGGTTGCATTGTAGTTATAAATAAAAGTTAAAATCTTAGAGGCTTAATACACGAAGTTAATTTCTCATGTAGGCGAACTCCATGCAGATCAGACAGTCCTTCCCCATCTCATAGCTCTGGCATTTGAACAGGTGACCACCAAGCTGGTACTGCAGGGCAAGATGACAGGATGTGATATTTTAATAGATCAGGCCTGGACACAACTTACACCTCCAGTACTGCACATTCCATACCAGAACTCAGTCCCATGGCCCTAACCCAAAAATAAGGAAATAAGATGATTGTGTTTTTCCTGTAGGCCCATGCAGGAAAAAAATGTAAAAGACACACAGCATTTTATCTGTTATAGCTTTCTAAAACCACAACCAAGGGTTTACTATTGACAAGATAATGTGACAAGATGAAATCTGGTGCTTGTAAGTGATTTTTGTGGAGCTTAAACTGTATATTGCCCTTAATTATTTTTATAGAGCATCAAAGTTCCCAAATATCTGTGGCTGGAATAGGAAGAGCTCATGGAGAATGACTTCCAGCCTCACTGTTAATGTTGAAAAATCCGAGTAAGAAATATTATGCATATCAAGACATGATGTTGTATGTAGTAAATATGTACAATAAAAATAAATGTTAAAAAAGAACGTTACAAATGGGGTATTAAATGACTGCTACAAAGCATTCACTGAATATTTAATATTAATTAAGAGAAACTATAATAATAATTGCACTTCCTGGTTCTCAAAACGGTTTTTTGTTCATGTGTTCATACACTTTAGCCAGTGAGAGTCATTGAGAAGTCACCACATATCTCACATGAAGTACTTCAGTACCTTTATATATTAACAAATGCTTCCTCTTTTAGACAATGTACTTGATCAGATCACAAAATTTAACTTGACCATAGATTTTTATGGTCTCCCCATGTATGCATCCTCTTGAAAATCTACATGTCCTGTCTACCCTAACTCTATACAGTTTCACACTGCACAGAATTAGTTGAAATGCATGCTGTCTTTCCAGGGCTTCAAATTATAGACACTCCAAGGGTGAGGCAATCAAAATGCTTCTCTATTCGTGCCAGGGATTCTATACATTGCAATGAAAATCATCACAATGCATTTTCATTCTTGATTTAAACATATTTCTTCTGTGTTTAAAGCTGCTTGATAGGAAAGATTGCATTATTGATCTCTGTGTGTTTACATGCCTGGTAAGATATTGGTAACCAACAAGTATTGAATGTTTTTTTTTTTTTTTTAGAGAGTGAGTACATAGATTAAATAGAAGAAATTAAATAAGCCCCTAATAGAATGGCTTATTTATATTTCTTGTGGTCCTATGCACTCTGAATGGCTGCAATTTTATCTCTAAGGCCAATGGAGAGTGGACTATAGTTTATAGAGTTGCATGGGGAAATCAGCAGATATAAGAAAACAAATTCTCCAATTTATAAGAGAATCAGTGAGAATCAAGACATGAGAAAGGTAGATAAATAAGGGGCAAGATGGGGAACAGAAAATATTGAGGACATTCAAAAGGGGGAAAGCAGAATGTAATGATGAGAAGAGGGGACATGATGGGGTGTGGAGGCATACTTAGGGGGAGAAACTGGTAGAATTGTGATGTCTTCAAACAAGCAGGACCCAGGAAAATGATGCAGTTTCTCATTTTCAGTTTACATTCAACATGCAAGACCCAGAGAGATGAAGTGAGTTTTCAATGCCACACACCACTTTGTCTAACACAGTTGAGGAGGGGACGTGGATGGGATGGAACTCAGTGATAAAGAGAGCAGTCGGAATCTGGAGAGAAGGGAATAACTCTAGTTCAGAGTATGTGGGTAAACGAGAGGTCACGCAGGAGGCCAAGGTCTCAGGAAGCAGCACATCCTCCTAGTTGCCATCAGTGGCAGGTGGGGAAGATTGTCTGTTGGTGAAAGGAAGTCGAAATAGAGATACTGAGGGGTAGGTTTGCTGAGAATAGAGTTCAAAAGACCAGTTTTGCTGAGAGAAAAATGAAATGTCTGCGAATGACATGCTGTTTCTGCAACTGCTGGTGCTAGCTGTTCTCCTCCCTGGTGGTGACGATGCAGACATAAGAACATCTGTGTCAGCTGCCCAGTTGGATGCATGTGGATAGAGTGTGGTGGGATTTCCAAGACGGATCAGTAAGGATACCAGCATGTTTTCCATCTGAGTGTACCGGTCTCTAGGTCCAGTTAGTTTTTGGAGGATGGTGACATAGCATGGGGCCCTGTGTAAGGAAAACGTTATAGCTAAGTCAGTCATTATGCCTTTCTCTGTGGTAACTGGTTCACTTTTCATGTTCTGTTCATTCTGATTACCTCTCTTATGTTTTTCTTATGCTACTTGTCCTTCCACCTGTAGTGATCCAGGAACACTCTCATTCTACCTCATCCAGAGCCATCCTTTGCCAACTAATCCTTGGCATAAAATCAGGGCTCAGGTTGGCTGGATGAGTTGCAGACTCATGGCTGGGAGAGCGAATCAGGTGCAATAATTTTCTTGCAAATCTGGTCCAAGAGAATCTTCAGCAATGAGAATTGTTAGACCTGGAGATGTTGTTCAGTGTCTACTTCAATGGATTAAGTTGGGAGATTCGAGACCATGCCAGTCAATTGTAGTTTGAGTGTAAGTTCGATCAACTCAAGTAAGGGAATTCTTCACAGTGTTGTATTTCTGGGAAATATTCTCTACTCATTTCTGGACCATTTTCCATTATCCCATCCCCCCATAAAAGTCTGCATGTGTAAATCTCTCAGGGGATCTTTCAGACGTTGACTCCCCCAAATTTCCTAGACTCTTGCTACTTTTGGGATATATTTTTCTTATGCTTTGTTATCTACTCCCTCTGGTCTCCCTCCATCGGCTAGAGTCTAGAGGCACACATTGTCTCAGTCTGTGCTTGACTTCCTTCAATTATGATCTCTCCCCTCATTCAATTTCTCCAAAGATCTATGTCCATATTCCAACAACCACTCTGACCTATTTCTGCACCATGGAAAGCTGTACTCCCACCTCACCAGTGGGTTTAATATGACAAATTACCCCCTCTCCTTCTAGCCTGTATTATGTGGCTCAACTATCATTTCCTCAAACCTTCCTCATGTAAATCTCTTGTTAATTCAAGGCATTTACTTCTTATTGCCCATCTTCCCTATCTCTACAATTTTTCTCCTTTCCTGATCAAATATATCTTTGACTAATCTTAAGCCCATATGAAAACTTCTTGCTCCACTTTCTTACAAGGTCCTAGATTTTCATATTTTTGCTCATATTTCTTTTATCTGAACTCTTTTTCTTATTTCTCCATTCCTCCAGATTCCTTCATAACATAGATGAAATTTGGCTATGAGCTGCACTCTAGAGAGAGCCCCAAAAGCTTCATTCAGAAAGCTTTTGAAGGATCAGTTTCTGAGTTTCCAAAACACATCATGGGTACCATCTCCAGAAGGTGAGAGTAGGGCCCAGATGTCTGTGATCTACTCAGTCACTATGAAAGCATCAAGGAAACAGTGTATAGGCTCATAAGAAGCACATGCCCCCAGTTTCTCTTGGGTCTCCTAGACGTGGGGAAGATATATCTCCAGAGGCAAGATCAGTTCAATCCCCTTTTCTAAGATTTTTCTATTCAAATCTTACCCCTTCCTCCCACCTCCTTCAAAGTTAGGACAAGGAAGAGGACCAGAAGGAGAGGGGTTACTGGTTGATAGTTTCATAGAGGAGAGAAAAAGATAACTGTGCATATGAATGTAGATATATATGCCCCTAAGCTGCATGTAAGTGTCCTCATCTGAATACCTTTGTGTTCTCTGCAGTGATGCCAGAGGCCTGGCTGTCCAATCATCCCACACTTGGGGCTGGCCGGCTATTGCTATTAATAATTTGTCATGTCCCTGGTTTCTAACTAAAGCCTATTTGGGTGACATTTATGTGGAGTGAGCAAGAGGAAGTGGGCACTAAATCAGACAGTATTTTTTCTAATTCCAATGGCACATGGCATCTTCAGGTAACTCTGGATGTGATGGATGAGGAGGCAGCTGTCCTGTCTTGTCCAGGGAGGTATGGTAGCCTAGGAGACCAGGACATCATCCTCTACTGAGGTGAGACTAGATGTGGGAAGTGTGAGTAGTGGTCCTTGAAACAAGGAAATTTGGGTGATATCATATCCAGGTGAGGGATGTCAGGAAGGAATGAATGCAGGCATTCAAGGAATGGAGGAGTAGGACATGAGGGGCACATAGGCACAACATATTGGATGTGGGGATATGAGGACTTATTTCTTGAGTTCACATGGGAATAGAGTGACTGACATAGGATGATTAATGTGACTTATATCCAATGCACAAGTCAAGTAAGGAAATCAATAGCTGGAGTAGAATCAGCAGTGGGTTTAACGTGACATCCCTGTATCTCTCCAATATCCACTGGATGCCACCTTCCCATGAACTCATCGCCTTGGCAGTGACAGTGTCCCTGATGCTTCTGATAGGTCTTGTGCTGTGGCTCAAGAGGTACTGTGAGTCCCTTGCATTTCCTCTTCTCTTCCCATTTCTTATTCCATATTCCATTTTTACCGCTCTTTTCTTTGCTCTCTTGACCACTCCACCTTATCCTCAGTCACCACGTCCAACTTACACAGCGGCTTCTCCCATTTCTGTTCTTCCACAGCTCTGATCAGGACATCCCATGAGACTCCGCCCCATGCCTCCTCTATCGTAATGAGAACCCAGCAGTCCAGGAGCCTAGGACAGCACAGTGATGCCATCCTTTCCACTCTCCATTTAAATTGTTTCTCTTTCTGCCGAACAATCATTTGTTACTATAAACCAATTTAATTTCTGTAATTGCCTATAGAGTGGATTTCTTGCAATCTCCATTTTTTCAATAGTACTCATCCCTCAAAGCCCACTTCTAATGTCATTTATTCCCACAATCTTCCCTGACCCATAAGAACAAATCAGTCTTTCCCTCCTCTGAACAGAGAGAGCACTTCATCTGTTCTCCTCTGTGTGCATGTATCACTTCCTCCCCTGCTTTGCAGGTACTTGGGTCTTTCATCCCTTTTCCTTTTTTAAGGTTCTTAGGGGCAAGAATTATGACAAAGGTGCCTTTCCTGCATGGAATATGTGCTCCAAGAAAATCAAAACAAAACAAAAAAACTCCAAAACATTTTATCCTAGTTGGATTAACTATCACATTGGTAGTTTTGTCTCATTACCTTACTTCCTGATTTTGCTGCAGCATTTGAAACATTGATGCTTCCCTTCTTGTTTAAATGACTCATCCTTAACTGAAAAATTTCAGCCTCCTATAGCTCCCTGCTTTTCTCCCTAAACCTTTAAGAGAAAATGTAGCTTTGCCCCTTGACATATATATTTTCCCTACAGAAAGAGCCAACTCCATCCAACTTGTTACAAACACAAATAGAGAGAGAGTGTGTGCAAGTCATGTGTGAAGGGTAGCAGGGCAGATATCTCACAGAGTGGTTAAGAAAAAAGAGGAACAGGGTTGGTGCTCAGGGTTTGGGTGGAATGAGGGCATGCAATGTGCTGTATATGGGAGACAAATCGCCTAAAGGGCTGTGGTGTCTGAGATAGCATTGGCTAGATTTTAGTTCCTTTAGGTTTCATTTACTAATTCAACAAACATTTGTTAAGCACTGGGTATGAGACAGGTCCACACAATTTCTAAAGTTGTGAGAGACAAAACAAAAAAAATTGTACCCACCCTTCTGAAGTTTTCGTCTTCAATCTGTCCCTTTTTTTCTGTTTACAGTTTTCATTTTTCGTTTCCTTTAACAAATTTTGAATCAACTTTATTGATGGATAATTTTCAGTACATGCCTCTATTTTAAATGTACAGTTACATTTATTTTGACAAATATATAAGCCCATGTAAAAAATGCCACTATCAAAATACAGATTTCTATAGCCCCTCCTACCCATTTGCAGTCAAACCCACCACCAACCTGGCATTCTTGCAATGAACGATTTTCTTAATGCCACTTAAACTTTGATTTGTCTTTTCTATGATTTTGTTAAGGTGGAGATAAACTGTAGATATTCTTTATATTGGTTTTTATTCCATTTAGCATATGGTTGTAAGAAATCCATATTGCTGAGTGTATCAGTAACCTGTTCATTTTTATTGCTGAATAGAATTCCATGTACAGATATACTATAATTTTTTTTAATCTGTCCACTTTTTGTTGAACATTTGATTTGTTTCTAGTTTGAGATTCTTCCAATTAAGCCATTTTGTTGTTTTGTTTATTATGATTTTTATGTGGTTTTTTTGTTTGTTTGTTTTTTTCAGTTATCTATTTGGCTATTGTGAAAAAGCTACAATAAACATGAAATTGCAGATATGTCTCTTTGACATACTGGTTTAATTTCCCATGGCTGTATACCCAGTAGTGGTATAGTTGGAGCAGATGGCAGATCTATTTTAAATTTTCTGAGGAACATCTATACTGTGGTTCATAATAGCTGTACTAATTTACATTGTCACCAACACTGATACCTACTATTAATAAAACAGTGATACCTATTAAGGATATAAGTGATTTACACACCATGATTACAGTTGGAATGTTTCAAATTTGTGTGTATACTTACATTTACCAGTGAGTTTTATACATTTACATAATTTTTTGTTACATATTTGCATTTTTACTTTCAATTTGAAGAACTCCCTTTAGCATTTCTTGTAAGACAGGGATAGTGGTATCTAATTTCCTTACCTTTTGTTTTCTGGGAAAGTCTTTATCTCTTCTTAATTTCTGAAGGATAGCTCTGTCAGGTACTGTATTCTTGATCAGAATTTATTTTTTTTTTCACCCCCAGCACTTTAAGTATATTGTCCCACTTCCTCCTGGCATGATGGTTTCTGGTGAAAAGTCTGTGGCCTGCCATTTTAAATTCCCTTATGTTATTTGCTTCTTTATTCTTGCTGCATTCAAGACCCTTTGTTTTCACCTTTGAGAGTTAAAGGGTATGTCTTGGGATAGTTCTATTTGGAATGAATCTGATTGGTGACTTTTGACCTTCTTTTACTTGGATATTTATATTTTTCTCTAGATTTGGAGAGTTTCTGTAATTATTATTTTTCAATAAATTTTCTACCCTTTTGTCTTTGTCTGCCACTTCTTGAACTTCAATAACCAAAATATTTACTCTTTGCTTGGTATTCCATAGATCCTGTAAGCTTTCTTTATTCCTTTTTATTATTTTCTCCTTTGGCTGTGTATTTTTCAATAGTGTATTTTTGATCTCACTGATTCTTTCTTCTGTTTGATCAAGTCTGCTGTTGATGCTCTCTATTGTATTTTTTAATTTCATTTAATGTATTTTTTATCTCTCAGATTTCTGTTTGATTTTAAAAATCATTTCAATCTTTTTTTGAAGTTCTCTCATAAATTTCTGAATAGTTTTTCTGTGTTTTATTGAAATTTACTGAGCTTCTTTAACACAGCTATTTGGAATTCCTTATCTGAGAGATCTTATATCTCCATTACTTTAAGGTCCATTGTGGGTGTCTTGGGTTGTCTCTTTGGTGAGGTCATAATTCCCTGATTATTTTTGATGCTTGTGGACAGATATTAATGTCTATGCATTGAAGAGTTAGATATTTATTCCAGTCTTCACAGTTTGGCCTATTTTTCTTCACTTGGCCTGTTTGGAATTTAAGTAGAGTCACTGCTGTTAAGCTCATGACTACTGCAGCCATTTCAGCAAGAGGGGACCCTAAGCTCATGGTTTTTGTTAAATTTAAAAAAAAATTTTTTTTTCAGCATATTACGGAGGTACAAATGTTTAGGTCACATATATTGTCTTTGCCCCACCCAAGTCAGAGCTTCAAGCATGTCTATCCCCCAGACTGTGTGCACTGCACCCATTAAGTGTGTATATATCCATCCCCTCCTCCCCCCGCCTGTCTGCCCAACACCCAATAATTGTTACTACTATATGTGCACTTAAGTGTTTGTCAATTAAGTCAGTTAATACCAATTTGATGGTGAGCACATGTGGTGCTTGTTTTTCCATATTTGTGATTCTTCCCTTAGTAGAACGAGCTCCAGCTCTATCCAGGATGTTATAAGAGGTGCTAGATCACCATTGTTTTTTGTGGCTGAGTACAATTCCATGGTACACATATACCACATTTTATTAATCCACTCATGTATTGATGGGTACTTGGGTTGTTCCTACATCTTTGCAATTGTGAACTGTGCTGCTATAAACATTCTAGGGCAGATGTCTTTTTTTATAGAATGTCTTTTGTTCCTTTGGGTAGATGCCTAGTAATGGGATTTCTGGATCAAAAGGCAGTTCTACTTGTAGCTCTTTGAGGTATCTCCATACCTCAAGATATCTCCTCTTTGAGGTATCTCCATATTACTTTCCACAGTGGTTGTAGTAGTTTGCAATCCCACCAACAGTGTATGAGTGTTCCTAACTCTCCATATCCAGCCAACATTTATTGTTTTGTGACTTTTTGATAAAGGCCATTCTCACTGGAGATAAGTGATATCTCATTGTGGTTTTGATTTGCATTTCCCTGATGATTAGAGATGTTGAGCATTTTTTCATATGTTTGTTGGCCATTAGTCTATCTTCTTTTTGAAAAGTCTTTTGCCCACTTTTTGATAGGGTTGTTTGATTTTTTCTTGCTGATTTTCCTGAGTTCTAGCGTGGAGTGGGATGTTTCTGCAAGAACCATGAACACCCTTGGCACATCACAAAGTAATGGGGTCTTCAATGATGGAGGAATATTGAAAGAATTCAAGAACAGCAGACTTGAAAAGGATTTCCCTGTCACAGGTGGGACAATTTGAGTCTCAATAAAAACACTTCACATAAGTCAAGCATTTCAAAAAAGTTGAAATTCATGAGTATCCAATTATCCAAAAAAATTACTAGTCACCTATGAAGGATGCCATATAAACCATTCATGGTCTCGAAACCTGTCAAATAAATGGAAAGAATGACATATTTTAATTATTTGATTACCTTTGGGTAATGAGGGAGCTATTAAGGAGAATATCTCTTTTTAGAAATAGTCTAGGAGATCAATGGATTATGAATATTATCAATGCATAATACTTTTTTTTTTAACCTTTAGGGCATTTATTCATAAGATATAGCCCAGGAACACCTTGAGGTCCGTGACATCCTTTCAGAGGGTCCACAGTTGAAAATAATTTCTGGGGCAATACTAATATCTAACTTAAATTTTTCATTCTATTCCTCTCATAAGTGTGCATTGTTCATCAGAGATTACATGGAATGTGATATTGCATCAGACTGAATGCCAAAGCAGATGTAAAAATGTAGCTGTTTTCTATTAAGCCAGATATTAAAAAGAATTGCAAACATAATGAGTAAGATGTGCAACGTATGGGGTATGGTCATGCTTGAGGCTCTGTCTTGAGAGGGGAGGGGGGCGTGGGCAATATACATAACCGTAATATTTGTACCCCCATAATATGCTGAAATAAAAAAAAATTAAAAAAAAATATAAATAAAAAAATAAATAAATAAAAAGAATTGCAAAGATGTGAAAAAAGGATCTATAAAGCCACACTTTTCACTAAATATTTGGAAAACAGTTGAAAACAGAGATGTTATTGCTGTGGACATGTAATCAATATTTTATTTTATATAAGTTTATAAATATTTTAATAATTTATTAGTTTTTACTTCTAAGACATAAGTAGCTATCTAGCTAGACATACATTTTATGTACAATTTACATAAAGAAAAGTTTTCTTGATGTTCCTATTTTTTTTATTGTGGTAAAATATACATACATAAGATTTACCATTTTTACCAATTTGAAATATCCAGTTCTGTGGCATTAGGTACATTCATATTATTGTGCAATCCTCAGTAATTTTACATGCGTAAAATGCATATGAATGTTGAGACCTATTGATCTAGGTAGTGAATAGATATCACCAAATTTTATGTACCCCTTGTGAGATACACAGACAATAATAAAATTGAATCTGATCACATCACAAATCTATGAATATATAGTAAATAAAGAGGAGAAAGTTCATGTAAAATGACATCATAGCTATGTGATCAGCAAAATGCAGACTGTGGACAATTATACAAGAAGAATGATGCAATTTCTTTAAAAACAAATTCTAGAATAAAAATAAGAGGAAAAATCTGTAGATTAAATAGATGTATGAAACATATCAACTAATTGCAATTCATGGGCTTTATTTTTATTCAAATTTAGTAAATGAACTCTAAAAATATTTCATGAGACAGTTGGGAAAAATTTGAGTACTGGTTAGATATTTAATGATATTAAGGAACCTATTGATATCATAATGTAATTTTGGTAATACATAAGAATAATCTTTATATTTTAGAAATACATGTTGAAACATTTATGAGTAGAATATGTTATCTGAAATTTATTTCAATCATCAGTGGATGAATTTTTTACAGCTGTCTCACGAGCAAATGATGGTTTTCAATACTGCTTTTTCTATCTTTCTGTATTTAAAATTACTAATTAAAAAATTGAAAAGGAGTCATTTGTTAACTCTGCTTTCAAGTCACTTAGTAGGCAGCTCAGTTAACAGATAAACTATTGTAGCAAGGCAGTGCTTGTGTTCACGTAACCCTTATTTTGCCTAATAGTGGCACCTAAGCACAAGAGTAGTGATGCTGGCAATTTGAATATGCCAAGGAGAAGCTGTAAAGTGCTTCCTTTATGTAAAAAAGCTGAAAGGTCTTACTCAATAAGGAAAGAGAAAATATCTATGCTGATGTTGCTAAGATCTTCAGTAAGAATGAATCTCCTATCCAAAAAATTGTCAAGAAGGAAAGAATTCATGCTTGTTTTGCTGTTGCATCTCAAACTGCAAAAGTTATGGTCACAGCTCATGATCACTGCTTAATTAAGATGGAAAAGGCATTAAATTTGTGGGTGGAAGACATGAACTGAAACATGTTCCAACTGACAGCAATTGGGTTTTGTACTATCTACGGTTTCTGGCATGCATTTGGGGTGTTGGAACATATCCACCCTGGAAAATGGCAAACTACTGTATTTTCATGTATTGGCAAAAATCATACAAACTTGCAAACATGCACATGCATTCTTACACAAAAATAGTTTGGGAGCCGTTGTATTTGTGGTTGAAGATCTATTAATATTTCTGAAAGTTATTTATGCAGAGGTCATAGGTAAGATAAGGACACTTAAAGGAAAATCCTAAGTTCAAAAAACCACTGTTGAGGGTTGATAATTTGGGAAGAGAAACAATAAGGGAAGAAAGAAAACAGAGGAAAGGTATAAGATAAACATGAAAAATCTGGTGCAAGACATCAGTGATCACAGCAGTATCAGAATTTTCAAGTAACTCTCAAGTAATATTAGAAAATTCAAACTCAATTGGTTTAAAAGGAAAAGTGGAACTTATTAGTACATGTAACTAAAATATCCAGAGGTAGTTCAAGTGTCAGGTATAGTTGATTCAGGCTTTGGCCCTGTCATCTTATCATTTGCTCTTTTATTTGTTTTCTTATTTGTGAGCTTCATTTCTGGCTCAGCTTTTCCTATGGAACAATATTCTAAAGCTGTTTTGGGCTTTGCACACACCAAACCAGCCAGACAAATATGGAACTCCTCCTTCCTCAACCAGCAAACATAAGACCTAGACTAGTTGGATCAGGATCCTAGTTGGATCAGGACAAATTATGTCAGATAAATGTTATGAGTCAGTTATTCTGGCTAAACAGGGGCATGATATTATGATCATTATCTTAGATCCTGGTTTTTATCTGGGGCCAATTTGTGCTCCTAGGGAACATTCACCAATGTCTGAAGATATATTTGATGTCACAACTGAGCAGATACTATTCACATCTAGTGGGTAGGGGCCAGGGATGCTGCTAAACATCCTACAGAGCACAGAACAGCTTCCTCAATAAGAATTACCTGGCCTGAAATGTTAATAGGGCTGAGGTTGAGAAATCATTAGAACAAGGGTTATCAAACTTGAATATAAATCAGAATCACCTGGAAGCCTTGTTAAAACAGATCACTGGTTCTCATTCCCATATTTTCTGATTTAGTAGGTTGGTGGGTGGCAATGAGTTTTTCTAGCAAGCTTCCAGGTGCTATTGCTGCAGCTAGTTCATAGTTCACGTTCCCATATTCCACATTGCATGGTTCACAAGCATACAGCAATAGCAGGGCTACTCTATAAGATGGGGTCCAATTGAATGTATTCCATGAAGTAACCAGTTGTAGTAAAAAAAGGTGGAGAGAGCTCTGATTTCACCTGTTTCTTACACTTCTCAAACTCTAAAGACTATACTATCCTAAAATTTTTAGGTAGGAGAATTGCTTCTTGTATCCCTGGCTTCACCAAAACTGTTTCCCCTGATCTCCTCCTAAGTCCTATAAAATATATCCTCAAATCCCCCTGCCCCTTACTATTTTAATCAAAATGAAGTAGGGTGTTTTAAGATGGACTATTCTAGGAAACTATACAATGAACAAGAAATGAATAAAGGTAAATGTAAATCAAAAATATAACTGAATTGATACAGCACAGATATTGAGCAAGGACCCTGAGGACAGAAACAGCCCCCTTAAATTCTTTTCCTTCACGATATCACAATCCACCGGAACTGTCACTCCTCGCCCATCCTGCCTCTCATTCATTCTCACTGGACAAATGAGAAGCAGGAGCCCATTCCAATGACAATTTAAAGTTAGGCTATAGTTGTAGTAAGGACAAAGGTGGTTTTCTCCAGAAGAGTTCAGAGCAGAAACAAGAAAAGCATAATATTTTTTGGCTAAGTGGAATATATTTTAATAACAAGAGAAAGATCTAGAATATCAACTAAAGAGAAAAAAAGCAGGGATAGAGATGACTCTGAAAGAAGGCCATTAACTTGACAGTCAGCAAATCAGATTATTTTTACTGAGAAAATGCATTTGCAGGTAAGAGGCTTGCCAGGGATCCACAAACTGGGAGCAATGCCCTCAAGGAACTTACAATTAGAAAAGGTAGAGAAACAAAAATAAATGCAATGCAGGGGTGCAGAGTAAAGTGGATGTCTGGGTGATACCAGACAAGAAAGGGTTGCTTCCATTATAGCACCTGGAAAGGCCTCCTAGAGGAAGAAGCTTCTCAGATGGGCTTTGGGTGTTAGAAAATCATCCAGGTAGAGACAGAGAAATTACATAAAAAATGCCCTGTATCTATGCAATACAAGTATCCCAGCATAATTATATATAGCTTACTTTGACAAATGATATTTAAGCAGAAGAAGAAAAAGAGAAGTTTGAAAATAGAAAGCCAAAGAGAAGTCCCCATTACATTGTATATACCAAATTTCATTGACCTGAGACATGTTCTATGTCCATTTTAATATATAAGACATGGATCATACTACTGACACAGTCTTGTAATAAACTCACAGTTTTAAATAATTATTTTGCTGGTGTTTAAGTTATAATTTATCTTAAAATCTATGGAACCTGTGATTTGATAAAATATGATGATCAATTGATGAAATATGATGAGATTAACTCATAGGATGACATCTTGGGATTCTAGACTTCTTGGTGCTATTTCCAAATGGGAGAGAAGATACAGATAGGGTTCAAGGGATATCCTGATATGACCTGTTAAAACCACAAGAGAAAAGAAGTCTATATAAGAAGTATTTGCACACCTATGTTCATAGCAACTTTTTTCACAACAGCCCACATATGGATGAATGGATGAACTAAATTTGTCACAAATCTACAATCAACAAGTCTACCATCAGGCCTAAAAGGGAAGGAAACCCTGTCACATGCCACAACATGGATGAACCTTAAGGACCTTACGCTATATGAAGTAAACCAGTCACAAAAAGAGAATTATGGTATGATTTTACTTATATGAGGGACCTAGAGTAGTCAGACTCATGGATATAGAAAGTAGAATAATTGCAGCCAGGGCCGGGGGAATGGGAAAAGGGGGAAATTGCTGTTTAACGGGAAGAGAGTTTCAGTTTTGAGGGATGAAAGAGTTCTGGAGATTGCTGGCATAACAGTGTGAATGCACTTAACTCCACTGAGCTGTACACTTAAATATGGTAAAGATGGTAAATTTTGTTATGTGCATTTTAACTGGATTAAAAATATATCTCTACATAAAGGAGATTGGAGTTGGGGAAAAGGGTCTGGTAGAAAGATTGAAGCTAGAGCAATGAAAAAGTTAAACTGATGGAAAAGACTCCGGAGGTGAACAGAAAAGAAAGATTAAAAAAACAAAAAATGAAAAACTCACCGGCGCCTCTTATACCATAATGCAAGGCACAGCAAAACGATCAAGGAGGGCACTATTATTGCCCAAAAGATCAAGCCAATGGAGATGGGGTGTCCTGGCAATTGGGAGAGAACAAAAGGATGTCACTTCAAATCCCACCCACTGAATCCCCTGGCCATCCTTTCCCCTCCTGAGTGTCAGCACCTCCATTCAGCTGCTTCCAATATATGGTCATCTCCAACCCCCTCTCTCATCTTCCTCACACCATTGATCCATCCTTTGATCCCTCTAGCTCCAACTGACACAATCTACTTGTCCTTCATTCTTATCTTTCCTCTAACTTGGTTCCTCTTTTTTTTTCCTGTTGGAATTGGTGTCCCAGAAATGAATCAATGTACCTCTCTCCCTTTTTCACCTGTCAAGCCCCATCCTTCCCCAGTGCCTGCCTCTCTGCCTGAGGACCACCTCCTCCCATGTCCAGCCAGGCCCTAGCCCTTTCTCACCCCAGTGGAGGATGATGTCCCGGCCCTCTAGACTGCTGTGCTTCACCTGACAGGACAGGCCAGCCGCCTCCCCAGCTGCCACATCCAGGGTCACTCGGAGATACCACGTCCAGTCGGCATTGGGCAGGAGGTCACTGTGCTGAGTGCCCAGCTGCTCCTGCTCACCCCGCATCCACCTCACCCACACGGGCTTTGGGTAGAATCCTGAGACGTGGCACACCAGCAGCAGACGGCTAGGCCTGGGACTGGGGCCACTGGACAGCCAGGCCTCGGGCTTCACTGGGGTAGGGAGGAGCAGTGAGAGTGTCGCGTCATGACTCAAATTCAGATCACAGGGACTCAAAAGCCAACCAGCGTGGATAGTGACCCCTTCCAGTGCTTTGGGATCCAAATATCTTGTGAATTAAACCTGTACCCTCTTGGGTACTTTCCTTGTCTTGAGCTTAGAGGAGGTGGTGGGAAGTGAAACAGAGAGCAGGACTAACCTTGCCTTTGCAGCTCTGCCTTCCCTGCATTGAGGACGCCCAAGAGATATCGGGGACAGATGTCAAAGAGGAGCTTCTTCATAGGATCAATGACATATTGATATTTCATGATGCGTCTGCAGAATTGCTGTGCCCTTCTGCCGCCCTCTGGGGAGGGCACACACATATCATTCTCGAAGCTCAGGAAATCTAATCCTCCTAAAGCTCCTCTCAAGAAGCTTACTATGGAACCACCAGAATGTAGCTGACAGCCTGCTATGCCTTGGATTTCAAAGGGGTCTAGGTCAAAGGAAAACAGAGAACAAGTTATTAAACATAAATAAGAAAGAAAGGCATGAAAAAAGGACCTAGAATTTTAGATTTGGTGGGGTTAAATTCTTGGATGTGAAATGATAAGCCCAACCCCAATTATAGCATTTAGAGATATTCAGAAAGAAGGGCATAGGCAAAGGTGTGAGTGTCATGAATGGGGGGTATGGTAGATGTGGGGCAGAAGGGAGGGAGATAGTGATGCAGTCCAGGGCACAGCATTTTAGCGTGAGCCATAGGACCACAGCAAGGGGAGGTGCAAGGAGGAGAGCACTAAACAGAAGGATCAGAGGAGGAAGCCACACTGTAGGTCAGTCAGGCACAGGGTAGAATTAAGTGTTTTTGAGGAGCAAGGTCCACATGAGACAAAGCAGGAGGTGGATACCAGGAAGGCCCTAATCTCTCAGAGAAGAGTCAGAAACAGCCAGAATCTGGAATACGGTTTGGAGGTGTGGAGTCAGCGAGAGACTGCTCTAGAAGAGTGTGTGCGTGCAGTTGGGTAAAGCAGAAAGGAGGGGAGAAGGATCAGAGCAATAAGCAGCTTGCAAACAGAGAGAAGAAGGTCCTTGGGAATCTTCCCAGTTCAGGGAACTGGACTCACATTGCAGCTGGAATTTACTGGCACGCCCCTGTATTTCCTGAGTAAATGCAAAGAAGTAGATGTTGAATAAGTCCTCCAGCTCAGCAAACTGCTTGTCACTGAAGTTGCCCTTGGACCAGGGCTTCAGGAGTATTGCAGTGCCCGAGTCACTGTCCCAGCCATGAATCTGCAAATCATCCAACCAGCCTGAACCTTGAGTGTGTGCCCAGGTGCTGTTGGCAAAGGACGAGATCTGGATGATACGGAAAGAGGTGGGTCCCTGGAAGGCTGTGAAGAGTAGAAGAACAAGACTGTGAAGAGAAAGGGAGAAGCAGGAGGGAGTGAGAGTGAATGGAAATGGAAAAGATCTGGAGAACAAGAACCTAGAGTCTGAAGAACACATACAGCCTGACACATTTGACTGCCCCAGCGCCCAGGCTCCAGCCCCGACACCCAGAAAGGCAGAAGAGGCTGGAGACAGCAGGGCTCAGACGCTTCATGTCCAAGTGCACCTTGGTGAGTGCAGCATGCTTTTTTTATCCAAGACCCCTGCTCCAGGGCTGGGAGCTGCCAGAGTGACTCTTACCGTCCTCACTGTCACCACCTGGGAATACAGCTGCTAACAATTGAAATGGCAGAAGCAGCATTTCACTGGGAGATGGAGCTTGTGACTCGCAGAGCTGGTGTTTGATCTCTGATTTCAGCAAACGTTTTTCTCAGTAGCTTGTAGAGACTTCCTCTCTTCCCACTGACAAATCTCTTCCTCATGCAAATTGCAGTTCAGAGAAAACATGTTCGTCCCATAGGCTTGAGTCTTATACTCCGCCTCTTGTACCCGCCCAGCCCTGACTTGTGGACTTTCTCTTACCTCCCTGACTTCCAGCTGCTGTCTGTGTCCTCAGCTTCCTTCAAACCACCTTGGAAAAGCCCCCATGTGATTCTGAAAGGTCATTTCACCTTCCTTAGCTTTTATTCCCACAAAATAAGAGGCTGATATTAAATCATCGTTTAGGTTCCAGTCTGCTGTAACCTAGGATTGTTTTGGTTCATCCACCCAAGTCAGCCTTCCTCCCTTCCTGCTACCTTGACTCTATAGCCCTCTGTCATTGCCTCTTCCTAATGTTCTCAGTGTCTCCTCTTTCTTATCTCACTCTCCTTTCCTGATGTCCCTTACCCTACATTCTAACCTAGCTCTGTGTGTGTGTGTTGATATTCACTTACATGAAAGAAAGTATTTAAAGTGCCATGTGTGATATAGAACTACAGACCTAAATCCCAGAATCAAATTTAATAAATACTGCCATTTATAAGCCACACAAAATGATCTTATAGCAATTATTGAGGGGCAAGTGCATTTGCTATTGGTATATGACTTTCTCTTCAGTAGCTCTTCACCTTTGGAATTTTTGATTAACAAATGTTCATAAGCTAAGCAGAACTCTAGGAGCTGTTCTATACGTGCCTCTGGCCTATTTGAAGATAATTCTTTGGATTAGTTTCAATGAGCAGTAGAGCCATTGCAATATCTCACAAGCTCCGTCTACTGTTATTTCTTGCTATCACCACATAAGGCATTAATAAGGGAACAAGGAGGGTGTCATTTTTTACACCCATAGTTCAGAGATGTCTGTTCTAAAATGTCATTTCCTATCTTCTCTTTGTATACCCTTCACATGTTTTGATAATATGTTTAGAATCCACAGACTGAAAAATTTAGACTTTAACAAATGTTTTGGTTTAATGATGATTTTTGAATTTTCTCCAATTAGGAAAAAGCTACAAATTTGCATATATCTACATATCATGCAGAAATGTGGTGGCAACAGATTCTATTGTGTAGATAAGAAAATGAAAAATGAGTCATGTGGCACTCTCTGTTCCTGGAAATAAATGGTTCACAATATTAATAAGAGCAGCCATCATCTGAAATTATTACTAATTGGAAAGTCCAGAATAGGTATTTCAAAGTATGTATCTCTTAGCAATATTCCCAGAATCGAATCCACTTTTTGGGTATCAGCCATAGACAAGAGCAGAGACTTAACATTAGCTGTCATTGACATGAATGTTATTTTTTTTTTCCTTCATAAGCCTTTTATTTTGGGTAAAACATCCAATACAGAATTCAGGGAAAGATGGTAGACAACCTGTGTTATTTTCCATTAACGTGAGTGAGTTTTTGTAAGACTTCCAAAGTTGAATTGATATAAACTAAATATCAAATGTTCCTTACTTTTAAAAATAATTCAAAAGAGGCCGGGCGCGGTGGCTCACGCTTGTAATCCTAGCACTCTGGGAGGCCAAGGCGGGCGGATCGCTCGAGCTCAGGAGTTCGAAACCAGCCTGAGCAAGAGGGAGACCCTGTCTCTACTATAAATAGAAAGCAATTAATTGGCCAACTAAAAATATATAGAAAAAATTAGCCGGGCATGCTGGCGCATGCCTGTAGTCCCAGCTACTCGGGAGGCTGAGGCAGGAGGATTGCTCGAGCCCAGGAGTTTGAGGTTGCGGTGAGTGAGGCTGACGCCATGGCACTCACTCTAGCCTGGGCAACAGAGTGAGACTCTGTCTCAAAAAAAAAAATAATAATAATAATAATACAAAAGAGTTATCAGGGCACAAAAGACTATCTCAGCACTGGCCCACACTCACCAAATTTTTAACAACTTAATCCTAAAATATGACAACAGTAATTCAGTGAAAATTACCTCACCAGAAGAGAGTATTTAGTGTTGTGAAAGACCATGTTAGAAACTGAGTTGTGCCTGAGGGAAGGAAGATAGATGGAGTTATCTTGGTTTCAGTTTTAACAGGATGTCAGTAAGTTTGTTCCTATTATGTGCAGAATGTCAACCTAAATCACAAACAGAAAGAGAGGCTCTCTAGAAGAAAAACATATTTCTTTGTGAATAGAGCATTGAAATGGAAATACAGGTGCTGTAGTAATCTATATGTGCATATTCAGGGAGATAAAGGAAAATAAATAGAGAAAAAAATGAGGGCTATAAAATTGTTTTGAAATAATTATCCATGGTTACAAATATTAATAACAAGGGTGATGCCTGTCAGAGTTTGGATACAGTTCTTGTGCAGATATTTCTGCAGAAGTACTTTTTGTGTAAGATTGTGATGGCCTTTGTGCAAGGTCTTGGGTTTTGCAGAGTCTTTTTTGACAGTTTTTGTTATTAGGCATACTAGCATGAGAACCCTCTCTGCATGATCTTCCCCATCTCTATTTGTTAACTTTTTTTTTTTTTTTAACATTGTGACTTCAGAATGGATAGGCTGGACCAAGGTATGATTCACATCTCAGTCAGGACGAAGTGGACTGTCATGAAATTTTATCATGCTACTCAGAAGAATGCACAATTTAAAACTTATAGTTTATTTCTTGAATTTTCCATTTTTACACTGCAGTTGACCTTGGGTAACTGAAACTGTACAAAACAAAATAATGGATAAGGGGAGGTCTCTACCTTGCTAACAAAATTTATGTTAAATTTCCGTACTAAATTTAATGCTTTATCTATAGATACTTTTGGATTTTCTGTGTATATTCTTATGTATACTTTAAATATGAAAGTTCCATTCATTTTGTTTCAAATCTTATACCATTTATTACATTTTCTTGTCCATTTTCACTGCCTTATGACTGCCAGTACAATGATGAATACTATTATTGATAGCTAGCATTCTTGTCTTTTTACTTATATCAGGAAGGTTTTTTTAAAAAAAACCTAACAAGCATAATAATATTTGCTGTGAGTGTTTTGTGGATATATTTGCTTATCAGATTAAGGACATTTTCTTTGAAATTTGCTAAATTTTTGTCATTATTATTACAAATAACTGTTATATTTTTTAGGTGCTTTTGTGCATTACTTAAGATGACAAAACGCTTTATATCTTGTATAATGTTAATGTGAGTCAAAATAATTTACTTTCAAATAATAAAATAAAATTGTGTTTCTTCCTATAACTAACTTATCTGTCCTATTCATATGTATGTATGTATGTGGATTCAGTTTATAATTTTTTCTTTTTTATTTATACACAAAATTATACATATTTGTGTAACAAATGTATTATTTAGATATATGCATACAATGTGTAATGATCAAATCAAGGCATTTAGGATATTATTCATTACGTCAAACATTTATCATTTCTTTGTGTTGGGAATATTTCAAATCCTCTCTTCTAGCTGTTTTGGAATAACAATAAAGTATTGTTAACATAGTTATTCTACTGTGCTGTTGAACATGAAAACTTATTATTTCTATCTAAGTATATGTTTGTACCCAGTAACCAACCTCTCTTCATCCTCTCTCCTGACTCTTCCTAGCCTCTGGTAACTCTCATTCTACTCTCTACCACTATGAGATTAAATTTTGTGGCTCCCATGTATAAGTGAGAACATGTGATATTTGTCTTTCTGTGCCAGGCTTCTTTTATTTAGTGACTTCCAGTTCCATCCATGTTGCTGGAAATGATAGGATATCATTGATTTTGTGGCTGAAAATCATTCCACTGTGTATATATACCACATATTTCTTTTATTAATACATCTGTTGATGTACACTTAGGTTGATTCCATATCTTGGCTATTGTGGCTAGTGCTGCAATAAATATGAAAGTGCAGGTATCCCTTTGATATACTGAATTTTTTCCCCATTTGGATAAATATCCAGTAGTGGGATTGCTGGATTGTATGTTATCCTATTTTTAACTTTTGGACAAACCGCCATACTGTTTTTCATAATGGCTATAGTTTTTACATTCCCGTTTCTCTGCATCTCGCCAAATTTTTTTTTCTTTTGTCTTTTTGGTAATAGCCATTCTAAGTAGGGTGAGATATTATCTCATTATAGTTTTGATTTGCATTTGATGATGAGCATTTTTCATATACCTGTTGGCCATTTATATGTCTTCTTCTGAGAAATGTCTTTACATCATTTACTCACTTTTTAAAAATTTTTTTTATTTCATTATATTATGGGGGTACAAAATTTGTTTGCC
>VBSM01000729.1:2619188-2630067 GCA_008086735.1 Cheirogaleus medius | reverse complement strand
GCTGTGCAGAAACTTTTTAATTTGATCAGATCCCATTTGTTTATTTTTTGCTGCTGTGGCAATTGGGATTCTTTGATTTTTTTGCTGTTGAGTTGTTTGAATTCGTTGTATATTTTGGATGTTAATTCCTTTTTGGATGAACATTTTACAAGTATTTTCTTCCATTCTGCAGGTTGTATCTTCACTCTGTTGATTGTTTCCTTTGTTGCATAGAAGGTTTGTAGTTTAATATAGACCCATTTGTCTATTTCTGTTTTCATTGCCTGTGCTTTTGAAATCTTAACCATAAAATCTTTGCTTAACCAATGTTCTGAAGCATTTCTCCTATGTTTTCTTCTAGTAGTTTTATAGTTTTGGATCTTATATTTAAGTCTTTAATCCATCTTGACTTGATTTTTGTACATGGTGAGAGATGGGGTGTAGTTGCATTCTTCTGCATGTGGATAGTTTTCTCAGCACTATGTACTGAAAAGGGGTCTGTTTTCCAATATATATTCTTGGAAACTTTGTAAAAATTCAGCTGGTTGTAAATGCATGGATTTATTTCTGGCTTCTGTATTATGTTCCATTTGACTATGTGTCTGTTCTAAACCAATATCATAGTGTTTTGATTACTATAGATTTGTAGTATATTTTAAAATCAGGTAATGTGATTCCTCAAACTTTGTTCTTTTTGCTCAGAATTGCTTTGACTATGAAGATCTTTTGTGAATGCACACAAAGTTTAGTATTTATTTTTATTTCTGTGAAGGATTTCACTGGTATACTGATAGAGATTGCATTGAATCTGTGGTTTTCTTTGGATAGTATGGTCATTTAAATGATGTTAATTCTTTTGATCTATCACCAGGAGATATTTTTTCATTCTTTGTTGTCCACTTCAAATTATTTCATCAGTGATTTTTAATTTTTGTTGTAGAGGTCTTTTAACTTCCTTGGGTAAATTTATTAAGTATTTTTATAGCTACTGTACATCTGAATGATTTCTTGATTTCTTTTAGAGGTAGGTTGGTATTGGTATATAGAAATAGTACTGATTTTTATATGTTGATTTGTATCATGCAACTTTACTGAACTTGTCTATCAGTTCTAAGAGATTTTGTGTAGCATCTTTAGCTTTCTTTATATATCAAATCATATTGTCTACAAAGATGGGCAATTCGACTTTCTTTTTTTGAATTTGTATGTCATATATTTCTTTCTCTTGCCTCATTGCTCTGGCTAAGACTTCTGGTATTCTGTAAAATTAGAGTGGTAAACATGGGCATCTTTATCTTCCTCCAGTTCTTAGAAAAAAGGCTTTCAGCTTTCTGCCATTCAGTATGATGTTTGCTGTGGGTTTGTCATATACAGCTTTTATTATGTTGAGTATTATTTTCCTTCTATGCCTAATTTGTTGATAATTTTTATCATGAAGGCATGTTGAATTTTATCAAATGCTCTTTTTCATCTAATGAAATGATCATATATTTTTTGCTTTTCATTCTCTTTATGTGTTTTGTCAAATTTTTAAATTATGTATGTTGTGCCATCCTAGTGTCCTTGGGACAAATGTCACTTGATCATGATCTGTTATATTTCTGATATATTGTTGGATTTGGTTTGTTAGTATTTTATTGAGGAGTTTTGCAATTATGTTTATCAGGGTTATGGACCTGCAGTTTTCTTTTCTTATTGTGTCCTTGTCTGGTTTATTATCAAGGTAATGCCTGCCTTGTACAATACATTTTTAAGAACTTCTTTTTCTTCAACTTTTTTGGGATAGTTTGAGATGAATTGGTGCTGGCTCTTCTTTATAAGTTTGGTAGAATTCAGCAATGATGTCAATCAGTCCTAGTTTTTTCCCCCCTTTGGAAGACTTTTTATTACTTATTAAATCTCATTATATATTATTAGTGTATTCAGGTCTTCTATTTCTTCCTGGTTTATTATTGGTAAGTTTTATTTGTCCAGAAATTTATCTATTTCCTTTAGATTTTCCTATTTGCTGGTGTATATTTGTTCATAAGAGTCTCTAATGATCCTTTGTATTTCTGTGATATCGGTTGTAATATCTCCTTTTGTGTTTTTTATTTTATTTTATTTGGGTCTTCTCTTTTATTCAAAAAGTAACCAGGGGTTTATGAATTTTCTTTATCTTTTTAAAAAGCCAGATTTTTGTTTTGTTGAATTTTTTAGTCACTATTTTCTTTAGTTTTGCTCTGATCTTTATAATTTATTTCCTTCTATGATTATCATATTTGGATAATTCTTGATTTTCTCATTCCTTGCCATTCATCATTAGATTGTTTATTTGACATCTTTTTACTTTTTGATGTAGGCATTTATTACTATAAATTTTCATCTTAGCACTGCTTTTTCTGTATTCCACAGATTTGGATGTGTTGTGTTTCTATTTTCATTTATTTCAAGACATTTTTGATTTTTAAAAATTTCTTCATTGATCCAATGGTCATTCAGGTGCATGCTGGTTAATTTTTTATGCATTTCTATAGTTTCAAAAATTCCTATTGATCTTTGTTTTTAGTATTATTTCATTGTAGTCTGAGAAGATACTTGAAATGAATTGAAATGTTAAAAATGTGTTGAAAATTGTTTTGCAGCCTAATATATGATCTATTCTGGTGACCATTCCATTTGTGGATGAGAAGAGTGTACATTCTGTAGCCGTTGGATAAAATGTTCTGTAAATGTCTGTTAGGTCCATTTGGTGTATAGTGCAGATTAAGTACAAATTTTCTGTGTTGATTTTCTGTCTAGATGATCTGTCCAATGCTAAAAGTGGGGTGTTGAAGTCCCAACTATTACTGTATTGGGTTTATCTTTCTGTTAGCTGTAATAATAATTGCTTTATATAATTGGTTGCTGTGGTGTTGGGGACATATATCCTCAGAATTGCTATGTCTCTTCACTAAGTTGTCCCCTTTATGAATGTATAAAGACTTTCTTTGTCTTCTTTATGTTTGTTGACTTAAAGTCCATTTTTTTTGATATCAGTGTAGCTACTCCTGTATGCTTTTTATTTCCATTTGTGTAAAATATTTTTTCTTAATTCTTTATTTTCAGTCTATGGGTGTCTTTACAGGTAAATGAGTTCCTTATAGATAGCATATAGTTGGATTTATTTTTATCATTCATTCAGCCCAGCTATGTTTTTTAAGTACACAATTTAAACCAGTTATATTCAGGATCATTATTTATTATTATTATTATTATTTTTTGAAAAGAACAAAAGCCTTTATTGTGGATAAGGATGTAAGGGAAAGGGTACTACCATACAAGGCTGGTGAGAAGATGAATTTCCTCAGGTATGGTTGGAATGCAATCTGATGCTATGTGTTAAAATTAAAAATGCATATATATTTTGACATTTTCTGTTTCCAAGAAATGCAAGTATTGTAGCCAATGAGGTAGGATTGTTATTGATAGGTGAGAACTTACTCCTGATATTTTGTTAATTGTTTTCTAATTGTTTTCTATGTCCTTTGTTTTTGTCTTCCTCTTTTATTATTTACTTTTAGGATTTAGTGGGTTTTTTTTGTCATAATCATATCTGACTCCTTCTTCTTTCTTATATATGTATCTGCTGTGCCAATGAGTTTAATACCTTTGTTTGTTTTTATGATTGTAGATATTGTCCTTTTGCTTCCAGATGTAGATAGGTCTCCCTTAAGCATTTCTTTTTATTTATTTATTTTCAATTCAGGATATTATGGCAGTACAAACATTTTGGTTACATGTAATATGTTTGCCTCACCCAAGCCAGAGCTACAAGTGTGTCCTTCTCCACTTAAGCATTTCTTGTAAGGCCAGTCTAGTGGTGAAAAATGCCCTCAATTTTTGTCTGCAAAGACTATTTCTCCTTCATTTTTGAAGGATAACTTGTTGGGTATAGTACTCTTGACTGGCATTTTCCTTTCAGCACTTGGAATATTTCATGCCATTCTCTCCTGGCTATAATTTTTCTGCTGATTATCTTCTTATGGTAGGTTTTTGTTATTTTTTCTTAAATACTTAGTGGAATTACCAATAAAGACTCATGTAATAAACATGGGGATGAAGATATTTCTCTGATATACTGATTTCCTTTCTTTTGGATATGTACTGAGACGTGGGATTGCTGGATCATGTGGTTGTTCCATTTTTTTTTTAAAGTTTTATTTTATATCCTTTACCTGATTTCTTGCACACAATTACAAGATAAACTTATTTTGTGGATTACTTCTGAAAGAGGAAAGAAAATAGTACAATGGATAAATGTGCTCCCAACTGACAAGCAGTAAACTGACCATTCTTGGTTCTGGTGTTTTCTCATCTAAGGCAGTCATATCAAGAGAGATCTTCCTTAATTAAAGGAGTAGAGTTGTAAAGAAGACACTTGCCTTGAATGTGGTCAGGCAGCACTTTCTTGATGATGAAGTGGTTAAGATCTTTTGCTCTTAAAATTCACGTTGCGCATGGCATCACAGAATTGAACGGACATTTCTCTTCAAATTTATTTGTTCTATCTTTCTACCACTGCCAAATTGTTCTCTATGCTGTTCTCATAATAAATGATGATTACTATTTGTAGCAGACTTGCCATATAATTGTGCAGCTTAAGAATTGATCTTAGGGGAAGGAATACATGCCTAGCCCAGAGCGGCATAAGAGTCATACATTCTGGCTTAGGTTTACCTAACAAACAGGGTTGCTGATTGAAGGCATAACAAAGAGTTTGATCTTCTGCATGTAAGCGAATGTTGCCCAGCCCCACAGCCCTGGGGTCTGGAGGCCACTTGATAAACACCTTGCCCTTATGGGGTACCACCTGAGCTCATGGGATGGCTGTTTAGCCCACGACAGGTAATCCCCTCATGCAGAGGGGGGGCAACCTAAGACAGGCACAGTCGCGGGGGGCCAGGCTGGAAGGAATGGGAACAAAGTTCCCCTTTGTGGCTGCATTGCTTGTCTGTGCTTATCTGAAACTCTGGCTTATGGCCGTAGGCTTAAGCAATCCATTAAGACCCCGAGTCATGGGACATCTGTGTCCTTAGGCTAGGAGTCATGGGACATCTGTATCCTTAGGCTATGTGTTCCGGAATCTATGGCCATTGTTGCAATGCCTGGGTGGTCACGTATAAGGAAGTAACGTTGATTTTTTGACTATAAGAATAAAGTGACTGGGGCATTCGGCGCTGCAGTCTTGTACCATCTTTATGTGTGTCAGTGTCTTTCTTTTTCTGTCTCTTTGTGTTATATGTCCATCCCCCATCCTGCATAGGGGCCACATCAATTATTATTAGTACTAATAGTCTGAAAAACATGCGGTATAATGTTTCCAGTGATTATACTGAAAAATTTAGTAGCAATTACTTTCCTGAGTGATAGTTCTATTTTTGATTTCCTCAGGAACCTCCATATGTTTTTCCATAGTGGCTATGCTAATTTACATTCTTACCAACAGTTTAGAAGCATTCTTTCTCTGCATTCTTACCATCATCTATTTTCTGTCTTTTTGATAATATGCATGTTATCTGGGTTGAGATAATATCTCATAGTGGTTTTGATTTACATTTCCCTGATGATTAGTGATGTGGAACATTTTTTCACATACCTGGTGCCCTTTATATGTCTTCTTTTCAGAATTGTCCATCATGGTCTTTTTCCCATTTTACAATCAGGTTTTTTTTTTTTAAATTGAGCTTTTTAAACTCCTAGAACATTCTGGATCTTAACTCTTTGTCAATGCAGAGTTCAAAACATTTTCTCACATTCTAATAGTTTTTTTTTACCTACTCTGTTGTTTGCCATGCAAAAGCTTTTTATTATAGTTTGATATTATCACAGTTATTTATTTTTTCTTTTGTTGTCTGTGCTTTTGAGGTCATATCCAAAAAAATCCCTACTCGGAACAGTGTCATCAACCATTTCCATCATGTTTACTGCTGGTAGTTTCATTTCTATTTTGGGTCTTTAGTCATTTGAGTTTATTTTTGTATATGGTGAGAGATAAGGATCCAGTTTCCTTCTTCTTTATCTAGATATCCAGATTTCCCACCCCATTTACTGAAGAGGACATTCCTTATCCAATATGTATCCTTGGCTTTTTTGTCAAAAATCAGTTGGCTATAAGTGAGTAGATTTGTTTCTGGGTTCTTTAGTTTGTTTAATTGGTTTATCAGGCTATTTTTATGCCAGCACCTTGGTCTTCTGTTGACTGTAGCTTTTCAGTATATTTTTAAGTCAAGTACTATGAAATGATTGAGAAAGTATTGAGACCCCAGCTATAAAATGTAAGGCAGGCTGGCAAGGGGGCTTGAAAGAAAATAGAGGCTGATAGAGTGGCTTCCTGGGATTTCACAATGGAAGAAGTTGGCTGTGTTGTCAGAATTACTAGGCAGAGCAGCAAAGTGGGTGGCTGACTGATGGCATTGCAGTTCCATCTGTGAAAGCATGTAAGGAGTTATGCCGTGCCCCACTTTTGCCTATTCATCCCATCCCCTGATGATTTGATGTAAGGATAACTTGATCAAGTTGAAAGATATTTTTAAAATATGAAATTGAGTTCAGTAATAAAAGTATGAGACAGTATTTTGTGTTTATCTAATTTATTGATTAATTAGGTTTAATTTTATTCTAAACTTTTCAATAAAATGTAAGAGATTTCTTCAAAGGAAATGCAGACATGTGACCAGATAGCTATAGATAACTTTACAAATGAGAGATCTACCATATCATTGCATCATAATATTTTAAAATATTTATATTTAATATATAATTGTTTATTAATTATCTAATTATAATTATTTAAATTCAGTTCATGGTGCTTTAAAAGAAAAACACTTTTATATTCACACATGAGAAGGGCAGTTTAACTGACCAAGACCACAGCAAGGTGAAAGTTTACAGAAAATTTCTGAATTCTAGACAGAAGAATTAAAAGATGACTGGTGACTGAGGAGATGCACAATTCCAGAGATAATCAAGGGAAGGTAAATTTCTTCTTACAAGTGACTTGGCCACATCTACATCCAAACACATACTTCAATCTTAGGCAGCAGAGTAGATTAAAAGAAAGTTCAGCAAGAATGAAGGAAAATCCAATCTTCATTATGTATCAAGGAAATTAGTATTAGTCATTCTCTCTTTGAAATGAATTTTCTGTATGACTTTACTTTGGGGACTAGAGCTATTCATTAGCAAATTTGTTAACTTTTATGTTCTATATTTTTCAAAAATAATTTATTTATACTCTTTTCACTCTTCTGTGGGATTTGTAAATTCAATTACTTCATTGTTTTAAATAAAGCTAGAGATGTAGACATGGGGTACGAACAAAATGCACATCTGCACTCACCCATTTGCACTTTCTGCTTTTGTTTACATTTTAAATATTTTGAAACTTTAGAATTATGGTCACTAAGGGTTACTTTTTGCACTGCTGCTTGGCACAATTCCTCCTAATGTTAGTGCCATGCGTTATTTTTAGATAGGTGAGCACATACACTCTCTGGTTTATAAAATAATTCTGAAGTGGCGTTTATAAAGGAATCTGTAGCTTTAAAAGTATTTATTTGGCAACAAGACAGAATGAAAGACAGATTTTAATTAATTTTAATGAAGACAGATTTTAATTGCTAGAAGCTAGAAAAAGAACAAGAAAAATAATAAAAAATTAGAAGGAAGCAAAGCAATTGAAAAGCACTAATTGCTAAAAGAGAAAAGAAAAAATTGATAAAGGTGACTGATAACACTAACTAATTACATTTTTTTTCAAAGACAGGTTTTCGCTTTGTCACTCAGGTAAGAGTGCAGTGGCTCAATCATAGCTCACTGTAAACTTCAACACCTAGCCTCAAGCAATCTTCCTGCCTCAGTTTGTAAAAGAATTTTTTCTGTAAATTAATAAAAACTTATCTCAGATCTTATAAAAAATGTAATAAATATTAGTAAAATAGACATAGTAAAGATGGAGTATACAGATTAAATTAAGAAAGTTAAATTATTATTATAATTATTAATATAATCATATTATTATAATCATTAATATAATTATTAAATTAATATACAGATTAAATTAAGAAAATACTAGCTATAATTTATATTAACATATTTATCATAGATAAAATTAAAAATTTCATTTAATCTCAGAAGAGGGAGAAAACCTAAATATATAACTAATTGCAAATGAAGATGAATTAGTGGTCAAAGTTCTTACTAGTGCCACAAGGTCTTAGGTCCAAAAGACACTGAGGAACAGATAATTATATTCTATATACATTGTTCTAGGTAGAGAAAAAGATGGAAAATCATCCAAGCTAAATGAGGCATAATGTTCAGGATACCAAAGCCAGCAAGAAGTTCTCCAGAAAAGAAATATTAAAATAATAACTATCAGCTAATCTTATTTATGTATATAGACTCAAAAATTATGTATATAAACTCAAATAAAATATTTGCAAACAGAAACCAGCATTAAATGAAGTGAAATTTATCTATAGGATGCAAGGATTGTTCACCACTGAAAATCTATTAATAGAATCACTTACTTCAACAGTTAAGGTAGAAAGACCATATAATCATCTCTAGAGTTATACAAAAAGCAGTTGATATATGCAAATGTCCTTTCTGGTAAAACATTACCAATTCAGAATAGAAGAAAACTTAAAATGTGTGGTCAAATGTAGCTCCAAACAGCCTATAAGAAATATATTTGATTTTGAATCTTTATAAGCATTCTAATGAAAATAAAAAATAAGACACCTGCTTACTATCATCATTATTCAACAGAATATAGAAAATCCTATTTAATCCAGTAAAGCAAGAAAAGTAAAGAGGCATGAAAGTAGAAATTAAAGACAAAATTATCACTATTTGTAGATGATGATTGTATTAAAAAAGAATAAAAATTAACAAAATAATGGAAATAATAAGGGAGCTTAGGAACTAATCCAAATATAAATTTACCATATGAATAAAAACTCTAAGAATACCAAGGAAGTCGATTTTTTTTCAGATGGTAGGATTTTATATGTAGAAAACTAATAGAATGCAAAGAAAATCATTAGAACTAATATAGAAATTTAGTAATTTATCCACGCACAAAATAAATATAAAAGATTGACAGTCCTTTCTTATACAAGCAATGACCAAATAAACTATAATAAAATATATACAATAGCAACAAAATCTATAAAATAGCTAAAAATTAACTGAAGGAAGAATATGTAACAATTCTGTAGAGAAATTCTAAAATCTATTAAAGGTTATAAAACTTTTATATTAAAGGTCATTTTCGATTACTTGGAATTGTATGAAACAAGTTCCTATTATAAAAATTATAATTCTATTTACATTATTCTATAATATCAGTAAATTTATAATTTAAATTCTAGTTGGAATCTTGGAGGTACTCAGTAAACTTATTTTTACATTATATGAAAGCATAATTGACTACAGTATTGAAATTATTTTTGAAAGAGAAGAGCCAAGGTTTGTTTGTAAAGGAATAAAGTACTGAAATCAATTAACAGTGCTACAGAATTAGTAGCACATAAAGTAGCTGAACATTTTTATAACCTATTTGTGGGGAATTACTTCTTAAATTAAGTCATAAAATTGGAAACTCTGTTAAAAATACTTGAGTTTTACTTTCTAAAATGAAGGATTTCTCTTCAACAAAGTACACACTGAACAAAATTATTGGGTGGACAATTGAGAAAAGTATTTGGAATTCTAAAAATGAAGTTAGTACATAAGCATATAAGTATATAAATATTACATATTTGACATGTGTATACATAATTGATAAACATCTCCAGATTAATAAGGAAAAGCAAAATGACCAAAAAATTACAAAATGAGCAAAATATATGAACAAGCCATTCACAGAAGATAGAAAGCTAATAAGCATATAAATTATACTCAAACTCACTAGTAATTAGAGAGATGCAAATTAAAACAAGATATCATTTTACGCAACCAAATTGGCACAATCAGAAAGCTGGAGAAGCCCAGTATTTGCAGGGAGGTGGGATATGTGGGAATCCTCATGTGCTGATGGTGGTGAAGTGATTGTGGAGAGCATGTCGCAATATCTTGTCTAATTATGCATGTTGACCCTGCAATCCCACTTCTGAATGTGCGTGATAGAAAATATTCACAAAATTCCATGAGGGAACATATATAAAGATGTTTACCACAGAATTTTTTATGGTAATGAGATATTAGAAGCATACTAGATGTTCATGCTTGTGGACACACATAAGAAAAATGTGGTAGGTGAAGACCATGGGACTCTATGCAGCAGTTAGAAACAACAGAGTAGACTGCTGGGAAGGGCTTTAACAGAGCTTTATTAATGCATTATTACAGGAGGCATAAAGGATACTCTTGGTGGAGAATAAAGTTGTGTGGATCAAATAACATCACATTTCATTATAACACAGAAACATGTGTGTGGAGCATTAATACATTAGAATGTGGGGAAAGAAAACAAATGGGGATATTAAGGGATAAATACAGAAATCAAATAGTTCACAAAAGAAGCCTGCTCAGATCAGATGATATCCATGAGCTAGAAATGGAAGAGAATGGTTAACTCAACAATCTGTACTTAGTATACAAAAGACAGAAGACAATACAAAAAACAAAAATTGGAAATTTATGCTCTATAGAGGAAAGAGACAGAATAGGGATTTATGAGTTGCGCCATTATTACCTTCTCAGGGAGAAATCATAAAAATGCACTATACTGTACAAAATACTTATATGTCTACGTATAGAGTCAAAATATCTGTGACATCAGAACTTTACTTGAAAATCTTGGTTTTTTGATTGACACACCTTTGGCTAGACTAACGAAAAACAGAAAAGAAAAATCTCTAATAAGCTCCAT
>VBSM01000729.1:2556476-2576947 GCA_008086735.1 Cheirogaleus medius | reverse complement strand
CTTCTTCTTCTTCTTCTTCTTCTTCTTCTTCTTCTTCCTTTGGATACATACATATTCTTTGCTATTGATTCTTCAAACTGTAATTCAGATACCTGTTTCTCAGGGAAGCTTCTCCAGATTACCTAACTGAAAGATTCTCTCTACTGCACAAAATGGAACGGATCTTCATAAACACACTCATCTCTTCCTACTCTGAAAAGTAGTTATCTAGATTTTTGTTCTCTTTTCTCTCAGTTGTTTCAAAATAGGATTTATGTGTTTGTGTCTGTATTCATGACCAAAAGCCTTGTGTGAATTCAGGGCCACCTTCATAGGCACGTGACCTGGGCAGGCACACAGGATCTCATGCTCTGAAAGGACGCATGTGGGGTTCGATGCTCCTCTGTTGTCATCTTGATATTCTTAATAATACTCAAAAAACAGACACTGCTTTTTCATTTTGCACTGATCCCACATATTATGTAGCTGATTCTGCCTGAAGGTAATTTTTCTCAATAAATGATGATTGAAATAAATTCAGTGTCAGATCAAGCGATACTGTTTTACTCCATTCCCTCTTTGACGACCCTGCATCATTTGATTCTGCTCTTAGTGAAACCCTTTCTCTCTCTCCTTGTCTCTCATTAAGGGGAGAGGAGACAGGTGAGTGCTTCAGACTCCACAGTGATTGGGGTGTTAATTCACCTTCAGGGATATTTAGAGACAATAATAACATATGAGGTGTCTTTTGTCAAAGTGAGGGCAGGGTTGAACTGGCATTCCTAATTCCACGTGATTGTGTGTGTTTATGTGTGTCTTTGTGAATGTGAATATTGAGGGAGAGAAATTCATATTTTGAGCAAGAAGAGGACATGGGGTTTGAGCACAATGGTAATGTGCAGAGCCAGGGCTAAGGCAATGAAGGAAAAGAGAGATTAGATGCCAGTTAAGCTATGTGTTTGCTTTACTTTGTTATTTTGGTTCATTATTATTATCATTATTATTTATAGTTTGTTTATTCTTTAGTTGTTTAGTGTGAATTCTTTACTATCTAACTAACTAAGACACATTTGATTGAACCTATTGGAAAGCAGAATGCTGTTTCGGTTCAGAGTTCATATACATGTTCAGTCAACCTCTTCCCTTGGATGGGATAATTGAGCAGATAATTGAGTAGATTTTTTAGTGGAACTTTATAACTCCAAGCTGGGCATTTTAAAGTTATCAGACAAGGTTCCATAATCACACATCCAGGCTGCACTCTTACCTGTTGCCAGGCATTGAGGCCAGCCTTTCCACTGTTGAGAGTCCATCCCCTTCCGTAGAACATATTCAGACAGCCTATCTAGAGGCAGCCATTAGAGTCCAGAGAGGAAGGTGGAATTTCAAGGGGTTGTTTGGAGTAATAAATGATGAAAGTCAGGGTTTCATCACATGGTATAAGTCCACAGGGAATAGCCTCTATCAAAATTAAGAGGTTCAAGTAAGGATCTTTCAGTTTCTGGCACAAGGTGTGTAGTGAATACATATTTCTGATATTTCCTGTTTGAATAGACTTTGCCCCATGACTCTAGTTTTTGGTCACAATAATTCTTGAACCCTTGATATGGCTACACTGACTTCTCTGTCCCTGTGTCCAATTTTTTTGCCATTTTATATTATGCTTCTGTGATGCTAGATTTCTTTCTGTCCCTCTTATGTTGAGCTTCTTCTCAGCTCAATTGTCACCTCCCTAGACATAACTTTGATGATTAGTCTAATTAAAGTAGCACACTTCACCTCAGTCATATTCAATTTGAATATTCTTTGATTATCTTGAATATTTAATTTATTTGAAATTATATTATTTATTATGTATTTAATGCCTTTCTCCCCTAAAATATAAACATTGTAATATCCTGGATTTTATCTATTCTGATCACATTTGTATCCCAGTGCCTAGATGATGGCCTAACATATAGTAGGTAATTAAAAATATTTTTTTGAATGCACAAAGGATATTAATATTAAACTTAGACTTGCCCAAAGAGATTTTAGTTATGTCAGTCTCTGATAGGTCAAAGATTTTCAGGTACTAGTCTATTTCTAAAGTGCTGGAGTCACTGAAAATGCAGGTGCATCATTGATGTGCACATATGGTAGAATTGTCACTTTTAGTTCTCTCCTTCCTTCAAATTGTTGCCTTTACTCGTATGGCAAGATCCTAAGGTACACATATGAACTTAGGAAGAAGGAGGGAAATCCCGGAGCATCATATCAGAATTCTGTATGCTATGAGAGGCAAACTCAGTGAGCCACAAAGTGCTTCTTTGCATTTCTCTGTTGCTGTACATGGAATCTCTTAGAAAAAGATGACTGTTGTCTATAGCAATTTTCAGAAAACTCTGGGTTCCTGAACAAAATAGCTTAATGCATTATAATTTAACTTCTGACAAGGTAGTGTAGATGAGAAATAGGCATATATTTGGGTGAGGCACAAGATATACCTCCTCTACAGGCAACAGGTATGAGCTATCTGCACATATACATTGCTCCTTCCCATAAATTGGCATGCAGGAGTGCAAAAAGAAGTTCAGTACAGGTCATTATGTTGCAAGAAATACCAGCTTAACAGGATTTGGGAAGTTTAAATATTGGTCTACACAGTGTCAGAAAAACTCTGGGTTATCCTTGCATCGTAGACCTTTAGGTGGGGTGATTTTATCAGAACTGGGTAAGGATCTGGTATTTAAGAGCAAAAAATGGAATTAAATTGCTCTAAGGCAGAGGTGTCACCTAGTACTGTTAACCACATCATTCTGGCTGGAACCCTCGAGCATGATACTTATTATTCTAGAGGGCCAGAGTGGTTTTCTCAAGTTAGGGATGAATGACACCTTCCATTCCCACTAGGTTCAAAGCCAAGAAGAGAGTATGCTCTGCTGAAGGTTCAGACCTTGATTTTACTGTGTTATGTTGTGAACACAAATACAGTAGTAATGATAGAGGGTAGGTTTGGAAGAAGAGATGGGGGGAGTATTCTTGGAGGTTAGTAAATTTCTCTGGGAGTGGCACTAACTGTTAGAGGGAGGATGCAGTAGGACTGATGGAATCAGAATATTCTGTAGTCTAAGCTCAAAAGAGCGTGGTAGCCACAGGCTCTGGATAAACCATGGCCTTGGAGAATGCCTGTCTGATATCTTCTATCTAATGAATGAGGTAAGCTGAGTCTATGAAAGACTTGGTTAAGTGGAACAATATGGACTTAAACAGGAGTTCAGGCCTTCAAGGATATCACCTGCAAATGAAGAAAGATAAGTATGCAGCACCTGCTCTGGAGCCTGTGTTCCAGGGAAGAGGTGTGGTTAAAGGTGCAGGGCTGCTACCTCCAGTTACCCTGAGAAGGTACCTATGGATTTCTGGAACTTAGACTTTGCCCTTAAGGAATCAAAACTGATTTATAATCTTTCCTCATTTATCATTTTCATCTTCACTTTCTTCTTTAAATGATTCATCATTTTATTATTTCCTGAAGATCACTTTATTCTCTTTGCTTCATCATTCTTGCTGAATAGGAAGTCACCAAAGCCTCCATTATAAGTTCTGCTACATTCCATTCCCTCTTCCATGATCCTGATCCAGGTGTGAACATCACTAAAAAAAAATGTAACACAAAGTACTGATCCTCTTATCAAACATGTGATACGGATCACATCTTGAGCATCAGCTCAATTATGACAGCCAATATGAGAAGTATGATTTTATGGCTAAAGTTGATTAAATAATAAAAATCATTTGAATGAAACCTGCTATAGGCCACTCTTCTCTATACTTTATACATATTAACTCATGTAATTTTCATAAAAATCCTGAGCGGATATGATAATTTCCATTTTATATGAGATGACAAAGGTCCCATAACTAGTAGGTATTTGGAGCAGTTCTGTGAGAAGATGCCTTTTCAGAAGAGAACTAAAGCAAAAACAAGAAGCAAGCCATGCAGTATCTAGGGCAAGAGCATTGTAGGCAAAGGAAGTACAAATAAACATAGCATTAGACTGTCTGTCTTCTAAAAACTGTAAGAATTGTAGTGCAGCTGGATTGTAGTGAGTGACAGGGAATGTCATAGGAGTTGAGGCTGGTGACTTGGAGTCATATCATGAAGGGGACTTACAAGGATAAAAGTCATTGCAGCATTGTGAATACATGCATAGCCACTGTCAGGCAAAGGGAGTTCTTAGAAGGAGAGAGTAGAACAGTGGTTGCCAGAGGCTGGGGAGAGGAGGAAATGGAGATATTACCATAAATGGGTACAAAGTTTCAGTTATGCAAGATAAATCTACAGTACAGCATAGTGCCTATAGCTAACTGTACTGTATTGCACACTTGAAATTTTCCAAAAGAGTAAGTTTTATGTGAAGTGTTCTTACTGTATACACATGCGCACACACACACACACAAATATTACTATTGCTGTTATAACGTAGGGGTGAGAGGAAATTATGGAAAGTGATGGGTTAGTGTACAGCCTTGATAGTGGTAATGTTTTCATGGGTGTATACTTATCTTCAGATTCATTGAGTTATATACATTAAATATGTACAGCATTTTACATATCAATCAACCCTCAATAAGTAGATTTCTTAACAATATGAGGTCTTAAGCACAAGTGTCACCTGGGTTTGCCATCTGTGACTACAAATTGGGGCAAGATTGTATCTAAATCCAAACTGCAATGACCCCAATCTGCTTATCTGCACTAGTACCAACTCAAAAAACTAAAAGTATGCTTCACCTGTGCTCACAACCCAGTTTTTCAGAATCAGTTACGAAGTAACCCCTGCTTTGTTTCCTCCTCTCTAGTTTATGCTTCCATCTGCCAACTGTCTTCTGTCCACAGTGGTGCTTGGACTAACTTCATATTTGCTGGTACCCAGGGTGAGAAGATGATATCTACACCAAGGGTTGCTATCACCTGTTTCTCCCACAGCTTGTGACTAGTCCTCAGGTGTCTTTATGGAGGGATGCTCCATACAGAAGTATGGGGGTGGATTGATCCTCAATTCTCTGCCATGTTTGATACCTAGTTCCAGAAGCTGCTTTGCTTGTGTTTAGTCTCTAAAAGGCTCTCATGTATAATAACATCAGAGTCTGACTCTCACCTGCCTCTTGGGATTCAACAAAAAATCTCTTAACAACTTTTTCTTCAGTTTCAATTGACTGGTCAGATTAGCAAGTTAAGCAATAGCAATAAATTAAATCACGGAGGTAAAAAAGGATTCACATAAACTCAATTTAAACTCAATGTTCTAAAAAGACCTAAAATATATTCTCAACTTCTGTCACTTAAAATTTTCCTAAAACACTAGTAATGACACCTTGGTTATCACTAAATGTGATAGTTATATGCTCTAACATCCAGATTATACATTTAAGGAATAGAGAAATTCCTTTAGGGGAGATGGTTGGCTCCACTTCTTGTGTCAAGAAAAATCTAGGCTGCAAACGTTTCTCAAATGAAAAACAACAGTGATTCTCAAAATTCAAAGTAAAGGTATTTAGTTTCAAAGCAAAAAATGTTTGAATCCTATACGTTTAATTCTTGTCAGATTTCATAAATATGAGTGTTACATACATAAATGTTTCTATTAATTATAGATTCATTTATATGCATACTTATTTGCATAAGCAGGAAAGGCTAAACACAGGAAATAACGAGCACAGTAGTCACAAAATGTATATATTGAAACAAATACAGGACAGATTGTTTATCAACAATAATTATCTGTATAATCATCAAGTGAAAAGGGTGCTCTACAGTTAATCATCATAGTCACTGTTGAGCAGACCATCATGACTCTCTTACTAATGCCAGGAGAGGCCTTCAACTACGTGGAGGATAGCAAAGATCATCACCATACCAACCACTAGGAATAGACATCCAAATACTTCTGCATCTTGGTATCAGAGTTGCCAAATAAGACACAACGCAATCAAGAACTGCATAGAACAATGCTTTACTTACACAGAGAAGGGACAGAGCCAATCAGCTGCAACAGTGTGCATCAGTCCCTCATGGCCAGTAGGTCCCTCCTGGCAGAAAACACGGGGCAGCACCTCTCTTGTGCTGTGGCAGAAGGACCCCACCCCCTCCTGCTTGGAGTTGAAACACTGACAGCTGGATTGTGCTTTAGGGCCATCAATGCACATTCCTAACAGAACAGAGGAGCATACACTGAGTCCACAACAGGGAAAGATATTCCCACACAAGGAGATAAGCCTGACACAGGCTGTGTGGGCTCTTTATCTTCTAGTTAGAAAGTGTTCCAGGCCCAAAGCCTGTTCTTATGTGGCCAAGTGTGGGAGTTGAGAGACCACATGAATAAGACTGCCTTTCCCAACAGTCCACACCCAACCCTTGTCTGGCCACTGAGACAGCAGACTAAGCATGTCAAATCCAGTAGGACCTTCACTCACCTTGATTTGGAGTTGGAGTTGGGGCTGATGGGCCCCTGGACAACAGTACAGATGCAGTTTATTCAAAGATCCTCTGTTATTTTTAGACACTATCTTACCAGGGTCACTATAACCTGACACAGGTGAATGGCCAGTTCTTCCTGGAGGGTAATTATCCAGAAACCCCCAAGTGCCTAGATTAAAGCAATTGAAGAGGTAAAAATTGAGTTTTGGGGAATTGGGTGTTCAGGTGACAATCATTCTGCCTGTGCATGGATCTTTATCTTGGTTTCTACTTTCCTTGAATTTTGGATATATATACAGCAAGAGGTATTGGCCATAACACAAACACCACCCAGTTCTTCCAGCATATAATTGAGAGCTATTCAGTTACCCATCACCACCTTGGCTAATGAGTTTAGTAAATCTTACTGTTCTTAGATGGTTCAGGCTGTACTGTTAACTATGACAAGCTGTGTACCATTTTCCAGGACATGTGTACCTCTGTTGGGTATGAGGACACAAATAGCAGAAGGCAGGCAGCTGTTGTTTTTTCTTTCTGGGGTGGGGGTTGTCCTTGGCAACCCTATGATGTGTTAGAAGTTGTGTCTTTCTAGTTTAGAGTGCCATTTTGAACAGAGACACAAGGACACCATATTCCCAAACAGAATGTTCCAGCTGAGGGTGACAGACACAGAGAAAAATATAACCCAGGGGAGCACCTTTGACTTTGATCAGAGAGCAGTTTTTTTAAGAGTCCATAGTCCAACTGTACAAAGCTTTGTCTGTTTTAACCATGAGTTAGGTAGCAGGGAAAAGTTACAGGATGAATGGACTTTCCCATGCCATCTGTGATGTCGAGTTGTCTCTGATTTTTTAAAAATTTATTAAACAGGAAATTTATTTTTCAATTATTTTTTATAACATTGAAATGACTTTCTTCTTTTTTTATTTCAAAAAAATAAGATGGTACAAATGGTTTTGTTACATGGCTTGAGTCAGGGCTATAAATGTGGCCATTACTCCAATAGTGTCCATTGTACCAGTTATGTGGGTTTTTGTCCTTTTCTTCCTCCCGCCTGCCCATGTTTGATTTCCAATGACTTTAACTTCCCTCTGTGCATCTGTGTGCCCATCGGTTAGTTCCAATTTATTAGAGAGTACATGTCATGTTTGTTTTTCCGTTTTTTAGATACTTTGCTTAAGATAATGGTCTCCAATGTCTTCCTTATTATCGCATAAGGCATTAATTCATCCTTTTGATAGCTGAGTAGTACTTCTTGGAATACATATATCACATTTTGTTGATACATTTATATATTGATGGGTACTTTGGTTGATTACACATCTTTGTAATTGTGAATTGTTCTTTTCCTTTGGGTAGATTCCCAGTAGTGGGATTTTGGATTGAATGGTAGGTCTACCTTTAGTTCTTTAAGAAATCTCCATACTGTTTTCCACAGGGGCTGTGCTAATTTGAGGTCCCACCAACACTGTATAAGCATTCCTTTCTCTCTGCATCTGCACCATCATGTATTGTTTCGGACTTTTTAATAAAAGCCATTCTAACAGGAGTAAGGTGATATCTCATTGTGGTTTTAATTTGCATTTCTCTGATGATTAGTGATGTTGGACATTTTTTTCATGTGTTTGTTGGCCATTTGTCTATCTTCTTTTGTAAAACTTCTGTTCATGTCTTTTGCCTACCTTCTGATGGGGTTATTTGTTTTTACCTTGCTGATTTGTTTGAGTTCTTTGTGGACTCTAGATATTTGTCATGTTTGGAAGTGTAGATTGTGAATATTTTGTCCAAATCTGTAGGTTGTCTATTTACTCTGGTGATTATTTCCTTAGCTGTGCAGAACCCTTCTAATTTAATCAAATCAATCCCATTTGTTTGTTTTTGTCATTGCTGTAATTGCCATTGGATATTAGTCATAAATTCGTTGCCTAGACCAATATCTAGAAGAGTTTTTCCCTACATTTTTTATAGAATTTTATGATTTCATGCCTTAAATTGAAGTCTTTTATCCTTATTGAATTAATTTTTGTGACTACTAAGAAATAAAGGTCCTGTTTCATTCTTTTGCATGTGGCCATTCAATTTTCACAGTATCATTTATTGAATGGGCTTCTTTTCCCTAGTGTATGTTGTTGTCTGCTTTGTCAAAGATTAGTTGGCTGTACTTAAATGGTTTTATGTCTGGGTACCCTTTTCTGTTCCATTGGTCTAAGTGTCTGTTTATGTACCAATTCCATGCTGTTTTGATTCCTATAGATTTTTAGTGTAATTTGAAATCCGGTAATATGATGCCTCCAGCTTTGCTCTTTTTGCTTAGGATTGCTTTGGCTATTCAGGTCTTTTTTGGTTTCCAACAAAGAATATAATAATTTTTTCTAGATCTGTGAAGTATGCCATTGGTATTTTGTTGGAGATTGCATTGAATGTGTAAATCACTTTGGGTAGTATAAACATTTTAAAAATATTGTTCTACTGATCTAATTGCATGATATATTTTTCCATTTGTTCTGTGACTACTTTTCTCATTGTCTTATAGTTCTCCTTGTAGAGATCTTTCACCTTGTTGATTAAGTATGTTCCTAGGTATTTTGTTTTCTTTGTAGCTATTGTGAATGGTATTGAGTCTCTGATTTGACTTTCAGCTTGATGTTATTGCTATATAGAAATGCTACTCACTGAGCACATTGATTTTGTGACTGAGACTTTGCTGGATTTATTTATCAATTTTGGGAGTAGCTTTGTGGAGTCTTTGGGGTTTTGTAGATATAAGATCATATGGTCTGTGAAAAGCAACAATTTGAGCTCCTTTTTCCTGATGTGGATATCATTGATTTCTATGCCTTGTCTGATTACTCTGGCTAGGACTTCCAGTGTTATGTTGAGTAGAATTAGTGACCTTGGGCACCCTTGTCTTGTTCAAATTCTTAGGAGGAATGAATTCAACATTTTCTCATTTAGTATGATGTTGACTGTGGGTTTGTCACATATGGCTTTCATAAGTTTTTTATTGTTATTATTTTTATTTCAGCATATTATGGGGGTACAAACTTTAAGGTTCCATACATTGCCCTTGTCTCCCCTCCCCCTTCAAGTTAGAGCTTCAAGCGTGTCCATCCCGCAGATGGTGTGCCTCACACTCACTATGTATGTATATACCCATCCCCTCCTACCCCCTCCCACCTGCCCCACACCCGACAAATGTTTGTTTTTCTTTTTTTCTTAATATTTTGGTTACATTTTATATCTTTGCCTCTCCCTAGCAAGGGTTAGAGGTATGCCCTTCCCCTCCACAATGTTCACCACATCCCTCAGATGTGGAACTACCTCTCCAACAACCGAATCCCTGGTGAACACCACCACCCTTTGAGCACCATAGTGTTAATAGGTCAGTACCAATTTGATGGCGAGTATATGTGGAGCCCATTATTCTGATCTTGTGTCACCTCACTTTGGATAATGGGCTTAAGCTCAATCCAGGATAATATAGGCAGTGCTAGCTTGCTGTCGTTTCTTAGGATTGAGTAATATTCCATTGTAAACATATACCAAATTTTCATAATCCACTCATGAATTGACAGACACTTGGGTTGTTTCCATTTCCTCACAATAGTGAATTGTGCTACCATAAACCTTCAGGTGCAGATGTCTTTATTATAGAATGTCTTATGCTCTTTTGGGTAGATGCCTAATAATGCTATCGCTGGGTTGAATGGTATTTCTATTTTTAGCTCTTTGAGATATCTCCAAATTCTTTTCCACAAAGGTTGCACTAATTTACAGTCCCACCAGCAGTGTAAGAGTGTTCAGGTGGGCTTTATTACAGGGATGCAAGGCTGGTTCAACATATGCAAATCTTTAAATGCAATCCACCTCATAAATAAAAACAAGAACAAAGATCATATGATTCTCTCAATAGATGCAGAAAAAGCATTTGACAAAGTCCAACACACCTTTATGATAAAAACTCTTAAAAAATAGGCATAGGTGGCTCATACCTTAAAATTATCAAATCCATTTATGACAAACCCATGGCCAATATCATACTCAATGAGGAAAAACTGAAACCATTCCCACTTCGATCTGGAACTAGTCAAGGATGTCCACTATCTCCCCTTCTATTCAACATAGTACTGGAAGTCCTAGCTGTAGCACTCAGGCAAGAGAGGAAAATTAAGGGCATCCAAGTGGGTGCAGATGAGATCAAACTCTCGCGTTCCACCAACAATATGATATTATACCTAGAAAACCCCATGGATTTGTCCAAGAGACTCCTAGACTTGATTAATGAATTTGGTAAAGTCTCAGGTTACAAAATCAATATACACAAATCAGAAGCATTCATATATGCCAAGAACCATCAAGCCGAAACTCAAATAAAAAATGCAATACCTTTTACTATAGCCCCAAAGAAAATTAAATATCTAGGAATATATTTAATGAAAGATATGAAAGACTTATACAAGGAGAACTATGAAACACTACAAAAAGAAATTGTAGAAGATGTAAACAGATGGAAAAATCTACCTTGTTCATGGGTTGGTAGAATCAATATAGTTAAAATGTCAATATTACCTAAAGTCATCTACAGAATTAATGCATTCCCCATCAAAGTACCACTATCATTCTTTACAGATCTAGAAAAAATAATTTGGCACTTTGTATGGAACCAGAAAACCTCGTATAGCCAAAGTAATGTTAAGTAAAAAGAACAAACTTGGAGGCATTAGTCTTCCTGACTTCAAGCTGTACTATCAAGCAATAATAATCAAATCAGCCTGGGACTGGCACAAGAACAGAAACATCCACATTTGGAATAGGACTGAGATTCCAGAGATGAAATCATTTGCATACGGTAACCTAATCTTTGATAAAGCAGATAAAAATATACAATGGGGAAAACAATCTCTATTCAATAAATGGTGCTGGGAAAACAGGATAGCTACCTGCAGAAGACTGAATCAGGATCCCTACCTCTCACCTCTCACAAAAATCCACTCAAGATGGATGGCATCTTTAAACCTAAGGCATGAAACCTTAAGAATCCTAGAAGAGGTTGAGAAAAACCCTCTCAGACATTGGCCAAGGCAAAGAATTCTTGAAGAAGGCCCCCAAAGCAATCACCGCAACAACAAAAATAAACAAATGGGACCTGATTAAACTAAAAAGCTTCTGCACAGCCCAGGATACTATCATTAGAGCAAATAGACAACCTACAGAATGGGAGAAAATATTTTCTCTCTACACGTCCAATAAAGGTCTGATAACAAGAATCTATGTAGAGCTCAAAAGATTTAATAAGAAAAAATCAAACAACCCCATCAAGAAATGGGCAACGGAAATGAACAGAAACTTTTCTAAAGAAGACAGAATAATGGCCAGCAAACATATTAAAAAATGCTCAAGATCGCTAATCATTAGAGAAATGCAAATCAAAACCACAATGAGATATTCTAACTCTAGTGAGAATGGCCTGTCAAGAAATCCCAAAACAACAAATGCTGGCGAGGATGTGGAAAGACGGGCTTTTATAATTTTTAGATATGCTTTTTCTCTGCCTAGTTTGTTGAAAATTTTTATCATGAAAGGGTGCTGGATTTTGTCAAATGCTTTTTCTGCATCTATTGAGATGAGCATATGGTCTTTGTTTTTGCTTTTGTTTATGTGATGAATCACACTTATTGATATCCAGATATTGAGCCACCTTTGCATCCCTGGAATGAAGTCCACTTGGTCATGGTGGATTATATTTTGACATGCTGTTGAATTAGGTTTACCAGGATTTTACTGAGGATTTTTGCATCCATGTTTATAAGGGATATTGGTCTGTAGTTTTCTTTTTTGTTGTGTCCTTTCCTGGCTTTGGTATCAACATGATATTGGCTTGTAGAATTATTTAGAGAACATACCATCTTACTCAATGTTGTGGAATAATTTCTGTAGTATAGGTATGAGTTCTTCATTGTATGTTTGGTAAAACTCGGAAGTGTAGCTATCTGGTCTGGGACTTTTCCTTTTTGGAAGGTTTTTAATTGCTGCTCCAATTCTGTGCTTGATATTGGTCTCTTCAGGAATTGTGTTTCCTCCAGGGTGAACTTAAGGAGGTTGTATGTTTCCAGGAAATTTTCCATTTCCTCCATATTATGTAGTTTTTGGGCCTATGGGTTTTTATAGTATTCAAAGACAATGTTTTGTATTTCCGTGGTGTCTCTTGTGACCTCTCCTTTTTCATTTCTAATTGAGTTTATTAGAGTCCTTTCCCTTCCAGATCTTGTCAGCCTAGCAAGAAGGCTGTCAATTTTGTTTATCTTCTCAACAAACTCTTCCATATAGTTCTTTTGTTCTCAATTTCATTTAGTTGTGCTTTGATCTTAGTTATTTCTTTTCTTCTGCTAGGTTTGGAATTGATTTGCTCTTCCTTTTCCAATTCCTTGAGACTGTTAGTTTGTTGATTTTTGAGCTTTCTGTTTTTTTTGATATGAACATTCAATGCTATTACTTTTCTTCTCAGGAATGCTTTTGCTGTATCCCACAGATTTTGGTAACTGTGTCCCTGTTAACATTTAGTTTGAAGAATCTTTTGATTTCCGTCTGTATTTCCTCCTTGACCCAATAGTTGTATCACATTTTCTCAATCCACTCATTAATTGATGGGCACTTAGGTTGATTTCACATCTTTGCAATTATGAATTGTGCTTCAATAAGCATTCAAGTGCAGATATCTTTTTGGTGAAATTACTTATTTTCCTTTGGGTAGATAACCAGCAGTATAATTGCTGGATCAAATGGTGGGCCTACATTTATTTTTTTGAGGAATCTCCACACTTCTTTTCATAGACACTGTACTAATTTCCAGTGCCACAAACAATGTATAAGCATTTCTCTTTCTCTGCATCCACACCAGTTTTTTGACTTTTCTAATAGGCGTATGGTGGTATCTCATTATATTTATAGTTTCAATTTGCATGTCACTGATGATTAATATGTTGATCAGGTTTTCATATGTTTCTTGGCCATTTGTCTATCTTTTGAAAATCTTCTGTTCATGTCTTTTACCCACTATTTAATGAGGTTGTATTTTTTTTCCTGCTGCTTTGAGTTTTTTGTAGATTCTATAATAGATATTAATAGTTTGTCAGATGTATAGTTTCGAGTGTTTTCTCCCATTTTGTAGGTTGTTTATTCACTCTGTTCAGTATTCCCTTTGTTGTTCAGAAAGCTTTCAATTTAATTAAGTCCTATTTGTTTATTTATTTGTTGCTGTATTTGCCTTTGGGGTCTCAGTCAAAAATTCTTTGCCTAAGCCAATGTCTAGAAGATTTTTTCTTTGTTTTCTTCTAGAATTTTTTTTTACTTCTAGTCTTTCTGTAAGAGAAATATAATTACATCTGTTAAAAGATATTGTTAGTTTGAAGTTTCTGTCACTTGCAGCCACAGTAAATTCACACTAGTCCAAGATATTAACTGAATATCAATTAAATTTTGATAGCTTTGGTTTATGATATGTTTACCTTCGGCTCTTTATTTTTCTCATTGCGATGACCTAGAGGGCTTCAATTTTTGCAAATGCAAAATCAATGTTTTGACAATAATATCCAATCTATTTGTATGTAAGTTTAGTTTTCTCTGTATATTTTCTAAAGCAGAAGAGAAATGATATAAAAGAGCTATAACTTAAAATTATAGAAACCAAAGGACATCAATATTATAATAAAAAGTTGAACAAATTTTTAGCCTACATTTTCACTAATTTTGAGTATGATGAAAAGTTAATGTCTACAGTGTAGGTGAACAAGTTTAATTCAGGAGAGAATCTACAAAGGCTTCTAGGGTGTTTGTTAGAAAACAACCATATAGAACAAAGGATTGTGAAGAAAGAGAATAAAATAATGTGTGTAGATTATTTTGATGGAGTCAATGTAAGTAGCCTTTGGCTTTGGAAATTAAGCATGAGTCTTTGATCTTGTTGGTGCACAGTGGCCTACATGGTTTAACATGGATCTTTGACCTATTGGTATGCAGTGGCTTATATGGTTTCACATGGGTGTTTGACTTTCCTGGTGTGTAGTGGCCTACATGGTTTTTCATGGGTCTTTGACCTTGTTGGTGTACAGTGGCCTACATGGTTTATATGCTGTACAGCTGCCTCTCTGCTGTTGTGGCTGGACAGGCAATCAAGGACTATGTATCTAGTATCCATTTGAGGTTTTTGCTGTGAAATGTTGCTGCCCCTTAGGTTGACTTTGTCCAATGTCAAGTGGCTGTTTTTATGTAGATGAGTATCTCAGGTCAATTTATGAGGAAACAGATTCAGCGGGGCATTTGCCTGCAGAATGTTTACTGGGGAGTGTTCTCTCGAGCAACACTTGTAACAGGGAGAGGAAAGCGGGACTGAGCTGAGGGAGAAATTGAACTGCGATGCAGTTGTAACAAGGACCTAACCAATTTCATAGAGAGTTGTGGAGCTAGGATGGCCCTTCAGAGGTTTCCTAAATTGAGGTAATGGGGTCATAGTTTTTACTTCCACATTTGATGAGGCTTTACCCCAGGGAAGGAAAATCCCTTAGGCAAAGTGGGTCCCTTCCACAGAAGGCAATTTTTGGTGTGGGACCCATCTGTGAGTGGTCAGCAGTCAATATTGTCTGAAGCTGAGGTCTGAGGACTGAGAATATTTATCCTGAAAAGGGTATACTGATGACTGACCACCGCATCCACTAGAGCAGGAGTGTATTCTTATTGAAGTAAGTATTTCCTTAATGAAGCTTAAATAAGTGCCCAAACCTCACAAACAGAGCCAATATTGAAAACACAGGCCACAAGGCCCAAGGAATCTTAGGAAATGTGCATAGAATTCTATCAGCAATGGCCTTGAACCAGGCTGCCTCAGCATGAAACCCTGAGACAGAAATTCTTTTAAGGTAACCACAGAGCTCTAAGACAGATTCTTTAAAAACAGCAGGAAGGAAAATAATTAGTGCCAGTTTTTGTCTTGTCTTCCATTCTAGATTAGGGATACCACCTAGATGAAACGCCTCAAATTTGGTTTTTCTCCTATATTATTTTGAACTGGCTTTCAGGTCAAGAAGGAGATCTGTGAAGGGATTAACCTTTAATTTATGTGACTTATAGAGGCTCAGCTGTCATCTCCCACCACATAGTCCCAACTTGCCTATACCTGTTGTTGCTTAGATTTCTGGGGCACAAATTGTGGCTTCACACATAATAGACAAGTTACAAAGGTGAATATAAACATAATTACTTGAAGATTCAGGGATATGACACTGCCATCATGCAAGGCAAATATAATTGACAAAATTAAAAATTCTTGAGAAAATTCTGTGTTATTTTGTGTTCTTTGATCTATTCACATTCTTTTAAAATTTTGGTAGTAAAATATATAATAAAAATTGATCTCTAAATGGTTTTTTTAAAATGTCATACAAGAGTGGCATTACTTTTCATTCTTAACAAAACATTGGGTTATATTGCAAATACAAATAAATATAAAATTAAAACCTTTGTTGAGTGTATAATGAAGAAGTTAAGCTAAGCATTTTTTCATATGTTTGTTGGCCATTAGTCTACCATACTTTGAAAAGTTTCTATTCATTTCTTTTGCCCACTTTTTGATAAGGTTCTTTTATTTTTTTTTTTGCTGATTTTCCTGAGTTCTATATAGATTCTAGTTATCAGCCCTTTACTGTATGTGTAGCATAAAAATTTTTCCCCATTCCATGTTAAGAATTCAGTGTGTCGCAGTCTGCAATTTTTCTTTAGAAATTTTGAAGATATTAATAAAATTATGGATTCTGAAAAACAAGCCAAAAGTATGCATACTTTCAAAAGCATCTACCTCTAAATTGATGTGCTTAGCATTGGTTTGGCATTATATTTAAGTAAAATAATACCATACGCAGAAGAATATTAGATCCCATTTCAATGTACATAATTGCTTGCAAATTTCAAAGGATTAAGAGATTCTTTATTGAAAAGTGAAGTGATACTCTTCCTACTAAGACTTCATTGATGCCTGACAAACTACAGTTTTTCAATTTTGACTCCAAATTCTACAACATAAAGTTAGTTTTGCTTTGCATGTTAGTGCAGGACCAAAAAAGTCATGCAAGTGAAACTATGCAAAGTGTTCTCATTAATACACAGTTTAGAAAATTATGATCTTCTTTGGACATTAAGAAATTTTTGTCAAAATATTCCAAACTCTCTTACTGTTGGTTATAAATATATGGAGAAGTGAAAAAATATTAAAACTCATATTTACTTACTTAATACACTATAATTCGGTACATTAGAAACATCCAGAATTAGGACTTTATTTCTCTGTAAAAGCTTATCAGCAGTGTTTTAAACAGTATTTGCCTTCTTCTCGCCATATAACTTAAAGATACGGAGTATTGTTTTATGCGTTAGTGGATTTACATCCTCCTTTCTGTGTTTGGATAAGCTTCCAATATTTTACACGTTGAGTTTTTCTTGTTCTTGGGTAATATTTCTAAGAGTTCTTCTAATGGAAGTTTTCTGTTGGCATCATTTCAATGGGACAGATGCATTCTTTTCACAACGACCACTTTCCAGTTTAGGTGGATAAGTTTGCCTTCATTCCAATACTCTGGCTTTATACTGAGAAGTCTCTGAAACAGTGGCGTTATCAACATTCCCACAGTCAGATATTTCTTTTGGAACTTCTTTTATGTTTAATTCAAATCTGGCTTTTAGCATTGTCACTTTTCTTTTGTACACTTTCATCTTGGTTGCCCAATTTTCACTTTCTATTTTCATCCATCTAAGACGTCATATGAATTTATTAAATGGGATACAAGGAGACAACACAACTGTATGTTATGCTATCTTTGCACAGAAAAGATTAATAGCCACTGACAACCTTTGAAATGTGTGATGTAATTGCTCACTGATTATGGTGTGCATTTTATTTCCATGGTGATTCACGGACTGAAGAGCTAGTAGTACTTTGTACTTCATGTAATTACTAGCAGTTAAGATACTGTGGCAATGGAAATTTGTGCCGTGTTGTTGGGCGATTTGTGTTGTTTAACTCAACCATAATAACTGAGATTTGTGCATATTGAAACTGTGCAAAGAAAGGACTGTCTATATCGCAAAAAAGATTACATTGAGTGTAGATCCCTAGAAATCAGTTTTGTGTTTGCCTCTGCTGATGTGACATAGTGCCATTACCAGCGTGATGTCATTGTTTTTTCTTTTTTCTGCAAATTTTTTGGATTGTGTATTTTAAAACAAGCAGAACATTTTTTAACTCCAAATTCATATGAGGGCAAATCTGTGATTAAAGCTTTGTAAGAACAATTAAAATATTCTAGCCATAGCCTAAGGTGATCCCAAAATTCCTTGTTATCTTTTGGTTCAATTGGATGGGTTTTTTTCCTAGACCAATTTGATGAAAGGTATGGTGGAAGGTTTCCCTTTTATCTTGCACCTTTATCAGGTGGTCTCAAGACTACCTCATGACCCAGGTGGATAGTGTAGTCAAACCCATTGGGACCTAACGTTGAGTGACAATGTCCTGGGAAGCTCAAATCTCAGCTTCAATTTCCCTCTCTAGATCTTAATTTCTTACTTGCTTCTTGCAGATTTCCTTATCTTGTGAATTCAAGGTATGCATGTGTAAATAAATATTAAAATTATAGCTTACCTAATATGTGCATGTGTTTGTAGTTTTGTTTGTTCGTTTCCTTTTCTTCTATCTTGCAGTAAAAAATATATTGCCTGTAGTTCATATATTTACACACGGAAATCTAAGGATCAAGTGATAATGCAATACTTTAGGTCTCAAAATTTAGCCAGTGTGGTACTTAGAGTGCATGTGTAAAGAGTTCAGGAATGATTGGAAATAAGATAGAAAGGAGACCCAAGGACTCAGATAAACAGTAAGTAGAGATATGAGATCACAGAAAAGTAAGAAATGAGGACAAGGAAGCAGGGAATGGAAAGAAAAGGCTATGCAAGCAGAAATGAACAGGAGCACAGGCCTAGTGGAAGAACGTTAAAGTTGAAATTGAATTAAGGATATCGAGTTTATCAAGAATATCAGCCATTTCACAGTGGGGGATTAATGTTTCTAGGAAGCGCTCCATCCAGGAGTTTATCCTAGCTCTCAGGCTGAAACTCTTTTGTTGTTGCAGGTAGGAAAGGGAGGAGGACACAGGAGACACAGGAAGTGCTGCTGCAGGTCAGAAATGGGGAGAATCACTTGAATCAGAGCTGAAGGGGAAATGAAAGGCCGTGCAAGAGGCATGTGGTTGTGGGGGGGCTTTGGGTTTCTCTAAAGGGGAAGTAGATGGTGGGTGAGGTTTCTGCTGGTGGGAAGGGGATGACAGAGCAGAGTGCGAGACTGTGTGGGGTGAGGATGTGTCGTCTGAGATTTGAGGAGACCTGCCTGTCTAGGAGTGCAAAAGTCACCCATGGGAGGGGCCAGATAAGAGCTCAGGCAAAGGTGGGCACCAGGATGCCTGTGGCCTGTGCACCGACAGGGTAAGGAGAGGGAACACGGCTGGTGACAGAGGAAGAGCACTGGGCTCCCCCAGGATAACTGAGACCCCCTGCTCAGGCTGGGTTCTAATCACAGGGTGTCCCACTCTTCTCAGATTATTCTTTTAGGATTTTGTGTGTTCAGAGAGCCTAACTAACCACTTCCTTCTCTCTCCATTGCATTTTATATAAATTTCATTTTTTTGTTGTTTCTAAATTTAGAAGTATTCACCAGTACAAGGAGTTCCTATTTTTTTTTTTTAAGAGATGGGATCTTGCTTTGTTGCCCAGGCTGGTCTTCAACTTCCAGATTCATGCCATCCTCCTGCCTCGGCCTCCCAAATTGTTGGGATTATAGGCATGAGCCTCTACATCTGGCCACAGTTTCCTTTCTTACACTCTCCCTCCTTCCTCCCTTTTTGGGGCTGGATATACAGAAACTTTTGTGTTTAAAAATGGCTTACTTATGAGTTTAGATTTTTTTTTCACGAAACAATTGAAATATTTTAAGCTTGACACTGACATGCTCAGGTTCTCATTTCATGTAGCAACTCTGAGGCAGAGAGCTGCATAGATATGGAGAGATGTGGACTGTAATGTAGAGGTAGGGATTGTGGCCGTGATCCATGTCACACATGATGAGAGAAGGACTACATGTCAGTGAAGTCAGAGAGGAACAGCCAGATGATGGATATTATGGAGAGAAAAGACTTGGTGACTGCGGCACCAAAGGAAAAGGAAGTTTCCAAAGAATGCAGGTTTCTAGGTTTCCGTTAGGATGATTTCAGGGGCATTGCCATGACAGCCGGTGAGAGTGTCACCTACTCTTCTAGTTGCCCTAAGGAAGAATTTTCCCTAAATATTTTTGTTTCTTTCCTCACCCCTTACCCTTTCCTCTGAAAACTGAGTGGATGGCCTCACTGGTGAATCCAGGAGAGAGACTGGGCATGTTATGTGAGCACCTCCCCACTCTTCACCCCTGGAGGCAAGGCGCTCTTCGAAGGGCAGGTTCCCTTCTCCTCTCCAGGCTCTAACTCTCACAGGAACAGCCCCTCAGGTAGGGAGGCTTAGGGTTTTTTCAGCATTGCCTGAACTTGTTAGTGTGTTAGTCTTCGTGGAGTGCCATAGCTAACTGCAATAGGTTGAGTGGCTAAAAAAGAGAAATTTATCTTCTCACAGTTTTATAGGCTAGAAATTCATCTTGATCTTGGCAGATTCAATTTCTGGTGAGGGCTCTCTTCCTGGCTTATAGACAGCTGCCTTCTCACTGTGTGTTCATTTTGCCTTTCCATGGTGGGTACACACACACACACACACACACACACACACACAATTGCTGGGAGAGAGAGAGCACACTTGTGTCTCTACTTTTAAGGACACTAATCCTGTTGGATTAGGACTCCCCCCTTAGGACCTCATTTCATCTTAATTACTTCCTTAAAGGCACCATCTCCAAATACAACCACATTGGGGGTTAGGGATTCAGCATACAAATTTGTTTTCTTTCTTTCTT
>VBSM01000729.1:2513424-2533534 GCA_008086735.1 Cheirogaleus medius | reverse complement strand
TTTTCCTCCCACTCCCTCCTCTGTTACAACATTCACTAGCCCCTGAAACCCCAACCCCCCACATACAGAGAAGGGCCTACATGTACATATCTCTGAATGCCCCTGAATATACCCTCAAGTTCTGGCTCTTTGGAATTGCTGTCTCTTCTTGATTTTCTGCCCGTCATTCCTGACCTCACACTCTGTGTTTCCCAACCAGGTTTCTGGCCTTTTTTCTCTTTCATTTTCCTGACTGTTCTTTTCTCTTTCATTTTCCTGACTGTTCATGTGGCCTGTCCTGTGTGTACCACTCTCATATAAGTTCTTCTAGTCTTCCCATCTATCTCTTCACCAATAATTATTTCAAAGTACCTTTATTATCTTCTATTCTTCTTCCTACCCTTTTCCTTCCCCTAAACTCTAGTCTTTCATATGATTTCCTAGAAAATTTTCCTTCCCTTAAATATCATTACTCTCTAGATTGTTGATTTTTCATTCTTGTCATTCTTTCCATATTGATTCTCTCTTCCCTCTCTGTCCTCAGACCCCTTTGAGCTACAGATATCAGCTGGCTGTAAAATGCACGCTGGGAAGGCCTCAGAAATGTTCGTAAATGGGGCATATCAAGGATCAGATTTCCTCAGTTTCCAAGGAAGTTCCTGGGTGCCATCTCCAGCAGCAGGGAGTCGAGCCCAGAATGTCTGCAAGTTGCTCAATCGCTACCGAGATATTAAAGAAATAGTGCAGAGCCTGTTTGGTCACACCTGCCCTCGATTTCTGGCAGGCCTCCTTGTAGCAGGAAAGTCAGAATTGGAAAGGAAAGGTGAGCCCAACTCTCTCTCCTCTCCTAGCCATGGTGCTTTAACTTTTGCATTTGAATTTGCCCATTCTAATTATCATTATGAAATACATGAGAGGCTATAGGGTTAGATGTGTGGGTTTAGGATTGTTTCTTACTCAAGAGAAAGAAGGTATTGCTCAAACTTCTAAAGCTCCTGAGTCCCTGAGCTCTAGGCAGGGGATTCCCCTAAATTCCATTTTTCCCCATCTTCTCTTGTCCAGTCAAACCCGAGGTCTGGCTGTCCAGTGGCCCCAGTCCTGGGCCTGGCCATCTGCTGCTGGTGTGTCACGTCTCAGGATTCTACCCAAAACCCGTGTGGGTGAGGTGGATGCGGGGTGAGCAGGAGCAGCCGGGCACTCGGCACAGTGACCTCCTGCCCAATGCTGACGGGACATGGTATCTCCGAGCGACCCTGGATGTGGCGGCTGGGGAGGCCGCTGGCCTGTCTTGTCAGGTGAAGCACAGCAGTCTCGGGGGTCATGACATCATCATCCACTGGGGTGAGTAATGGCTGGGGCCCAGCTGGGTAGTCATGGAAGACAGTCCTAGGGCTCTTGTGAGGAGCAGGGGAAGTGGGTAGGATGCCCGGCAAAAGAAGGATGAAATTGGGAGAATCCACATAAAGAAAGGCAGAGAATGACAGCAGTTAAATTTGAGGGAAAAGGAAGTAAGGGATTAGAGGTACTAAAGAGAAAAGAAGGGATGAACTGGTGACTTGATGGAAGAGGGTTGGGGAGGAATTAATATGATGGCTCTAGAAAGTACAGATGAAGACGCTAGGAGGGCCCACCCTTGTGAAATGAGAAGGCTTATCTGGGGTGGGACAGAGAGTATTTTTGGGTTGACATTTGTATTTTGTCACCAATCAGGTAGATACTCCATCCTCCTGATACTGATCTGTTTGACGGTCCTAGTTACCCTGGTCATGATGGTTGTAGTGGACTCATGGTTTAAAAAACAATGGTAAGCCTTTTTGTGTTCTTTGTTTCTTCAACCCCTAAATAATTCTTTCTTCTATTTTCTATCTTCTTTTTTCTTCCCCCTTTCTCTCTGATTTCCCTTCTTGAGATTAAGATCCCCTTCTTTTCCCACAGCTCAAATTGGAAATTTATATCTCTCCATGTTTCTAGCGGGGGTTTTCCCATGGGAGCCAACACCCAGGACACCAGGGGTTCAGGACGTCAGCTCTGCTTGGCACAAGAATCGTGGATCATAAACAGAATCTTGGAGAAGTGGAAAACAAGCCTAAAGCAAATCTGGTGACTTTAGTTTCACCTTATACATAAAATGTTTGTCCGTATCTTTACATGGTTCATGTCTAATAAAGAAAGCATGATTTTATTAAAACAGTTTTCTTCAGCAAAGATCCTGGTTTTAGATATCTGTTTTGTTTTGTTGTTTCTTCTTCTTCTAGCTTTGGATACATATGTATTCTTTTCTATTGATTCTTCAAACTGTAATTCAGATGCCTGTTTCTCAGGGAACCTTCTCTAGATTACCCAATTGAAAACTTCTCTGTGCTCCCCAAAATGGAATGGATCTTATAAACACGCTCATCTCTACATACTCTGAAAAGTAGTTATCTAGATTTTTGTTTTCATTTCTCTCAGTTGTTTCAAAATAAGATTTACGTGTTTGTGTCTGTATTCATGACCAAAAGCCTTGTGTGAATTCAGGGCCAGCTTTATAGGCACGTGACCTGGGCAGGCACACAGGATCTCATGCTCTGGGGGGACGTATGTGATGTTCAATGCTCTGCTGTTGTCATCTTGAAATTCTTAATAATATTAAAAAAATGGACACTGCATTTTCATTTTGCACTGATCCCACATGTTATGTAACTGATTCTGCCTGAAAGTAATGTTTCTCAATAAATGATGATTTAAATAAAATCATTGTCAGACCAAGTGATACTGTTTTACTCCATTCCCGCTTTGATGACCCTGCATCATTTGATTCTGCTCTTAGTGAAACCCTTTCTCTCTCTCCTTGTCTCTCACTAAGGGGAGAGGAGACAGGTGAGTGCTTCAGACTCCACAGTGATTCGGGTGTTAATTCACCTTCAGGGATATTTAGAGACAATAATAACATATGAGATGTCTCTTGTCAGGGTGAGGACAGGGTTGAACTGGCATTCCTAATTAGCTGCGATTGTGTGTGTTTATGTGTGTCTTTGTGAATGTGTATATTGAGGGTGAGAAATTCATATTTTGAGCAAGAAGAGGACATGGAGTTTGAGCACAATGGTAATGTGCAGAGCCAGGGATAAGACAATGAAGGAAAAGAGAGATTACATGAAAGTTAAGCTATATGTTTGCTTTACTTTGTTATTTTGGTTCATTGTTATTATTATCATTATTATTTATAGTTTGTTTATTCTTTAGTTTTTTAATGCGAATTATTTATTATCTAACTAACTAAGATAAATTTGATTGAACCTATTGGAAAGTAGAACGCTGTTTTGGTTCAGAGTTCATATACATGTTCAGTCAACCTCTTCCCTTGGATGGGATAATTGAGCAGATTTTGTAGATTTTTTAGTGGAACTTTATAACTCCAAGCTGGGCATTTTCAAGTTATCAGACAAAGTGCCATAATCACATATCCAGGCTGCACTCTTACTTGTTGTCAGGCATTGAGGCCAGCCTTTCCACTGTTGAGAGTCCATCCCCTTCCGTAGGACATATTCAGACAGCCTATCTAGAGGCAGCCATTAGAGTCCAGAGAGGAAGGTGAAATTTCAAGGGGTTGTTTGGAGTAATAAATGATTAAAGTCAGGGTTTCTTCACATGGTGTAAGTCCACAGGGGATGGCCTCTATCAAAATTAAGAGGTTCAAGTAGGGATCTTTCAGTTTCTGGCACAAGGTGTGTAATGAATACATATTTCTGATATTTCCTGTTTGAATAGACTTTGCCCCATGACTCTAGTTTTTGGTCACAATAATTCTTGAACCCTTCATATGGCAACACTGACTTCTCTGTCCCTGTGTTCAATCTGTCTGCCATTGTGTATTATGCTTCTGTGATGCTAGATTTCTTTCTGCCCCTCACTTATGTTGAGTTTTTTCTCAGCTCAAGTGTCACCTCCCTAGACAGACCTTTGGTGATTAGTCTAATTAAAGTAGCATACTTCACTTCAGTCATATTCTATTCTAATATTCTTTGGTTATCTTGAATACTTAATTTATTTGAAATTACCTTATATATTATGTATTTAATGCCTTTCTCCCAAAAAAATAAGCACTGTAATATCCTGGATTTTATCTATTCTGATCACATTTGTATCCCAGTGCCTAGATGACAGCCTAACATATAGTGGGTAATTAAAAGTATTTTTGTGAATGCACAAAGGACATTAAACTTTGACTTGCCCAAAGAGATTTTAGTGATGTCGGTCTCTGATAGGTCATAGATTTTCAGGTACTAGTCTATTTTTAAAGTGCTGGTGTCACTGAAAATGCAGGTGCATCATTGATGTGCACATACGGTAGAATTGTCACTCTTAGTTCTCTTCTTCCTTCAAATTGTTGCCTTTACTCATACGACAAGATCCTAAGATACACTTATGAACTTAGGAAGGAGGAGGGAAATCCCTGAGCACCATATCAGAATTCTCTGTGCTATGAGAGGCAAACTCAGTGAGCCAGAAAGTGGTTCTTTGCATTTCTCTTCTTCTGTACATGGAATCTCTTAGGGAAAGAAGACTGTTGTCTATAGCGATTTTCAGAAAACTCTGGGTTCCTGAACAAAATAGCTTAATGCATCGTAATTTAACTTCTGACTAGGTACTGTAGACATGAAGTAGGCATATATTTGGGTGAGGCACAAGACATACCTCCTCTACAGGCAACAGGTATGAGCATTCTGCACATATATGTTGCTCATTCCCATAAATTGGCACGAAAGAGTGCAAAAAGAAGCTCAGTACAGGTCACTATGTTGCAAGAAATACCAGCTCAACAGGATTTGGGAAGTTTGGTCCACATAGTGTCAGAAAAACTCTGTGTTATCCTTGCACTGTAAACCTTTAGGTGGGGTAATTTTATCAGAACTGGGTAAGGATCTGGTATTTAAGAGCGAAAAATGTAATTAAATTGCTCTAAGGCAGAGGTGTCACCTAGTACTGTTAACCACATCATTCCAGCTGGCTCCCTGGAGCATGATACTTATTGTTCTAGAGGGCCAGGGTGGTTTTCTCAATAGTTAGGGATGGATGACACTTTCCATTCACACCAGGTGCAAAACCAAGAAGGTAATCTGCTCTGCTGAAGGTTCAGACCTTGATTTTACTGTGTTCTGTTGTGAACACAAATACAGTAGTAATGATAGAGGGTAGGTTTGGAAGAAGAGATGGAGGACGTGTTCTTGGAGGTCAGTAAATTTCTCTGGGAGTGGCACTAACTGTTGGAGGGAGGATGCGGTAGGACTCATGGAATCAGAATATTCTGGGGCCTAAGCTCAGAAGAGCATTGTATCCATAGGCCCTGGATAAACCATGGCCTTGGAGAATGCCTGTCTGATATCTTCTATCTAATGAATGAAGGAAGCTGAGACTATGAAAGACTTGGTTAAGTGGAACAATATGGACTTAAACAGGAGTTCAGGCCTCCAAGGATATCACCTGTGAATGAAGAAAGGTAAGCATGCAGCACCTGCTTTGGAGCCTGTGTTCAAGAGAAGAGGTGTGGTTAAAGGCACAGGGCTGCTGCTTCAGGTTACTCACAGAAGGTACCTATGGATTTCTGGAACTTGGATTTTTTCCTTAAGGAATCAAAACTGATTCATAATCTTTTCTCATTTATCACTTTCTCATCCTCACTTTATTCTTTAAACGATCCATCATTTTATTATTTCCTGAAGATCACAACTTTATTCTTTTTGTTTCATCATTCTTGCTGAATAGGAAGTCATCAAGCCTCCATTATTAGTTCTCCTACATTCCATTCCATCTTCCATGATCCTGATTCAGGTGTGAACGTCACTAACAAAAATGTAACACAGACTACTGATTCTTTTATCAATCATGTGATACTGATCACATCTTGAGCATCAGCTCAATTATGACAGCCAATAAGAGAAGTACGAAATTATGGCTAAAGCTGATTAAATAATAAAAATCATTTGAATGAAACCTGCTGTAGGCCACTCTTCCCCCTTCTTTATACATATTACCTCATGTAATTTTCATGAAAATCCTGAGCAGATACAATAATTTCCATTTTATAGATGAGATGACAAAGGTCCCATAACTAGTAGGTATTTGGGGCAGTTCTGTGAGAAGATGTCTTTTCAGAAGAGAACTAAAGCAAAAACAAGAAACAAGCCACGCAGTATCTGGGGGAAGAGCATTGTAGGCAAAGAAAGTACAAATAAAAGTAGCATTAGACTGTCTGTCTTCTAAAAACTGTAAGAATTCTAGTGCAGCTGGATTGTAGTGAGTGACAGGGAGTGTCATAGGATATGAGCCTAATGAGTTGGAGTCATATCATGAAGGGGACTTACAAGGATAAAAAGGCATTGCAGCATTGTGAATACATGTATAGCCATTGTTAGGCAAAAGGAGATGAGTTCTTAGAAGGAGAGAGTAGAACAGTGGTTGCCAGAGGCTGGGGAGAGGAGGAAATGGAGATATTACCGTAAATGGGTACAAAGTCTCAGTTATGCATGATAAATCTACAATACAGCATAGTGCCTATAGCTAACCATACTGTATTGCACACTTGAAATTTGCCAAAAAAGTATGTCTTATGTGAAGTGTTCTTACCGTACACACATGCGCACATACACAAGTACTACTACTACTGTTATAATGAAAGGGTTAGAGGAAATTTTTGGAAGTGATGGGTATGTGGATAGCCTTGATAGTGGTAATGTTTTCATGGGTGTATACTTATCCCCAAATTCATTGAGTTATATACATTAAATATATACAGCATTTTACATATCTATCAACCCTCAATAAGTAGATTTCTTAAAAATATGAGTTCTTAAGCACAAGTGTCACCTGGCTTTGCCATCTGTGACTACAAATTGGGGCAAGATTGTATCTAAACCCAAACTGCAATGACCCAAATCTGTTATCTGCACTAGTACAAACTCAGAAAACTAAAAGTATGCTTCACCTGTGCTCACAACCCAGTTTTTCAGAACCAGTTACCAAGTAACCCCTGCTTTGTTTCCTCCTCTCTAGTTTATGCTTCCATCTGCCAACTATCTTCTGTCCACAGTGGTGCTAGGACTAGCTTCATATTTGCTCATTCCCAGGGTGAGAAGATGATATCTGTACCAAGGGTTGCCATCACCTGTTTCTCCCACAGCTTGTGACTAGTCCTCAGGTGTCTTCATGGAGGGATGCTCTGTACAGAAATGTGGATTGATCTCAGTTCTGCCTCATTTGATATCTAGTTCCAGAAGCTGCTTTGCTTGTGTTTAGTCTCTTAAAGCCTCCCGTGTATAATAACATCAGAGTCTGACTCTCACCTGCCTCTTGGGTGAAAAATCTCTTAACAACTTTTCCTTCAGTTTCAATTGCTGATCAGATTAGCAAGTTAAGTGATAGCAATAAATTAAATCACACAGGCTAAAAAGGATTCATATAAACTCAATGTTTTATAAAAGACCTAAAATATGTTCTCAACCTCTGTCACTCTTAAAATTATCCTAACACACTAGTAACGACATCTTTGCTTTTCACCAAATGTGATAGGAATTTACCCTAACACCCAGATTATGCATTTAAGGAATAGAGAAATTCCTTTAAGGGAGATGGTTGGCACCACTTCTTGTGTCAAGAAAAATCTAGGTTGCAAATAAACATTCCTCAAATGAAAAACAACAGTGATTCTTAAAATTTGAAGTAAAGGTATTTAGTTTCAAAGCAAAAAATGTTGGAATGTTATATGTTTAATTTTTATCAGTTTTCATAAATAGGAGTGTTATATATATAAATGTTTCTATTAATTATATGTTCATTTATATGTACATTTATTTGGATAAGCAGGAAATGCTAAACACAGGAAATAATAAGCAAAGTAATCACAAAAGTATATATCAAAACAAATACAAGAGAGTTTGCTTACCAACAATAATTATCTATATAATCTTGAAGTGAAAAGGGGGCCCTACAGTTAATCACTACAGTCACTGTTGAGCAGACCATCATGACTCTGTTACTAATGGAAGGAGAGGGCTTCAACTACATGGAGGATAGCAAATATCATCACCATGCCAACCATTAGGAATAGACATCCAATACTTTTGCCTGGTGCATCTTGGTATCAGAGTTTCCAAGTAAAACACAGCACAATCAAAACCTGCATAGAGCAATGCCTTACTTACACAGAGAAAAGACAAGCAAATCAGCTTCAACAGTATGCATCAGTCCCTCATGACTAGTAGGTCCCTCCTGGCAGTCAACACGGGGCAGCACATCTATTATGCTGCAGCAGAAGAACCCTATCCCCTCTCCTGCTTGGAGTTGAAACACTGAAAACTGGACTGTGCTTTAGGGCCATCAATGCACATTCCTAAGCAGAACAGAGGAGCATACATTTGAGTCTACAACAGGGAAAGATATTCCCACACAAGGAGATAAGCCTGACACAGGCTGTGTGGGCTCTTTATCTTCTGGTGAGAAAGTGTTCCAGGCCCAAAGCCTGTTCTTATGTGGCCAAGTGTGGGAGTTGAGAGACCACATGAATAAGACTGCCTTTCTCAACAGTCCACACCCAACCCTTGTCTGGCCACTGAGACAGCAGACTAAGCATGTCAAATCCAGTAGGACCTTCACCCACCTTGATTTGGAGTTGGAGTTGGGGCTGATGGGCCCCTGGACAACTGTGCAGATGCAGTTTATTCAAAGATCCTCTGTTATTTTTAGACACTACCTTACCAGGGTCACTAAGAGAACCGGATGCAGGAGGATGGCCAGTTCTCCATGGAGTATGTTTCTCATCTAGAAATCCCCAGTGCCTATATTAAGGCAACTGAAAAGGTAAAAATAAGTTTTGGGGGGACTGTGGGTGTACAGGTGTACAATCATATCACCTGAGCATGGATCTTTATCTTGGTTTCTATCTTCCTTGAATTGTGGATATATACACGGCAAGAGGTATTGGCCATAACACAAACACCACCCTGTTCTTCCAGCACATAATTGAGAGCTATTCAGTTACCCATCGCCACCTTGGCTAGTGAGTTTTGTGAATCTTGTTGTTAGGTGGTTAAGGCTGTATTGTTAACTATGACAAGCTGTGTACTATTTTCCAGGGCATGTACGCCTCTGCTGGGTATGAGGACACAAATAACAGAATGGGGCCGGCTGTCGGCTTTTCTTTCTGGCAGGGTGTCCTGCCAACTCTATGATGTGTCAAAAGTATGGATCCTTCCAAGTTAGAGTGTCTTTTTGAACAAATACTCAAGGACCCCAAATTCCCCAATGGCATGCTCCATCTAAGGGTGATAGGCACAGAAGACCATATAACCTAGGGGAGCACATGTAATTTTGGTCAGGGAGCAGTTCTTATAAGAGTCCGTAGTCCAACTGTACAAAGGTTATGCCTGCTTTAATCATGAGTTAGGCAGCAGCGAAAAGTTACAGGATGTATGGACTTTCCCATACCATCTGTGATGTTCAGGTGGCTGAATTGTCTCTCTCAGAAGTCACAGTGGGGGAGGAGAAGAGGAGAAAAAGAGTGCAGGAGGAGGAACGTCTTCACTCTGGTCATCTACAACCCTCTTCATTCTGGTCATCTCCAACCCTCTTTCCAGGAAGCAGTCTGGCCACAATCATAGGGTTCTGGAATTGCACAGATCACCAGGGACTCCTGGACCCCTATGGCTCCTGCAGTCTGGGCCAGAGTTGGGAAATGTCTATTTTGGGACAAGCAAGATGGAATCCAAGGTGCTGAGGCCTCCTGGGGAAGACAAAGGTGCCCGGTGGGTGGGTATAGAACCAATACGCCACCGGCCATCTGGGTTGGGTCTATGGCACTTGAGCAACCCTGGGGTGGCTGGTATCCTGGTGCCCTGTCCACAAGAAGTTCTCTGCTCACTGGCGTCTCTGGGCTCCTGTCGGCAAAAGGTTTCCCCAGCAGCTTGGGTGCTCTCCAATAGTCCGAGATGCACAGGAGGGGGATGTTAACTACTCCACCTACTCTTCTCGCTGGTCTATAAGCCTCTTGGGGCTTAATCCCCACTGATGCTTTTCTTCATCCAGTTTTGCTCTGCATCCTCTTGCTGTGGAGTCTCCTGTAGGTTCAGGCACTCATCCTTTAGACTCTCATCTGATCTATGTTGATATCTATGTTTGTTTTTTCTCTTTCATCTAAAACTTCTCCTTTTTACAGAAAGGCTCTGGCTGGTGATGTCTCCGGTCTGCCATCTTGCATCTGTCTTGTTTCAGTTTTTTATAGATTTTGGATATTTTTCCTTTATCAGATATATCCATTGTGAATATTTTCTCCCAATCTGTAGGTTTTCTATTTGCTCTATTGATTATTTCCTTAGCTGTGAAGAAGCTTTTTAATTTAATCAAGTCACATTTATTTATTTTTGTTGTTGCTAGAATTGCCTTTGGGTCTTAGTGATAAATTCTTTGCTTAGACTGATACCTAGAAGAGTTTTCCCTACATTTTCTTCTAGAATTCTTATGGTTTCATACCTTACATTCAAGTCTCTTATCCATCTTGAATTAATTTTTGTGATTGGTGACAGATATAGGTCCTGTTTCATTTTTCTGCATGTGGCTTTCCAATTTTCCCAGAACCATGTACTGAAGAGGGATTCTTTTCCCCAGTTTATGTTGCTGTCTGGTTCGTCAAAGATAAGTTGGTTCTAGGTAAGTGGTTTTATATGTGAGTTCTCTATTCTGTTCCATTGGTCTAAGTCTCTGTTTTTGTACCAATACCATGATGTTTTTTACTATAGCCTTATAGTATAGTTTGAATTCTGGTAATGTGATACTTCCAGCTTTGTTCTTTTTGCCTAGGATTGCTTTGTGCTCTTTTCTTGCTTTGCACTCTTTTCTTGTTCCAAAGAAAGCATAGATGGTGATTGCATTGAATCAGTAAGTCACTTTGGGTAGTATGGACATTTTAACAGTGTTGATTCTACCGATCCATGAGTATGATTATTTTTCCATTTGCTTGTGTCATCTTCAATTTCTTTCCTCAATGTTTATAGTTCTCCTGGTAGAGATCTTTCACCTCTGTGTTTAAGTATGTTCCTAGGTATTTCATTTTCTTTATAGCTATTGTGAATGGTATTGGGTCTTTGATTTGCCCCTCAGCTTGACTGTTATTGGTATATAGAAATGTTACTGATTTGTGTACATTCATGTTATAACCTGAGACTTTGCTGAATTTATTTGTCAATTCCAAGAGTCCCTTGGTGGGGTCTTTGGGGATTTCTAGATACAAGATCTTATCATCAGTAGAAAGTGATAGTTTGACCCCCTTTTCCCAATTGGGATACCCTATATTTCTTTCTCTATTGTGATTGCTCTGGGTAAGACTTCCAGTGCTATGTTGAGGAGAAGAGGTGACAGTGGGCACCCTTCTCTTGTTCCAGTTTTTAGGGGGAATGTTTTCAACTATTCTCCAGGAAGTATGATGTTGGCTGTGGGTTTGTCATACGTGGTTTTTATAATTTTGAGACATATTTCTATGTCTGGTTCGTTTAGAGTTTTTATCACCAATGGGTGCTGGATTGTGTCAAATGCATTTTTCCATCTATTGAGATGATCATGTGGTCTTTGTTTCTGCTTCTGTTTATGTGGTGAATCACATTTATTGATTTATGTGTTTTGAACCATCCTTATATTCCTGGGATGAAGCCCACTTTATCATTGTGGATCATTTTCTTGATGCGCTATTCAATTCTATTTGCTTGTATTTATTGAGAATTTTTGCATCTATATTCATAAGGGACATTTGCTGGTAGTTTTTCTTTTCTGTTGTGTCCTTCCCTGGCTTTGGTATAAAGGTGATACTAGCTTTGTAGAATGAGTTGAGGAGGATTCCCTCCTTCTCAATGTTATGGAATAGTTTCTGCAGTAAGGGTTCCAGTTCTTCTTTGTAGGTCTGGTAGAATATGGCTGTGAATCCATCTGGTCTGGGGATTTTTTGTTGTTGTTAGAAGTCTTTTTATTACTGCTTCAATCTCACTGCTCATTATTGGTCTGTTCAGGAATTCTATTTCTTCTTGGAAGGAGTCTCAGAAGGTTGTGTGTTTCCAGGAATTTTTCTGTTTCCTCTAAATTTTCTAGTATATGTGTGTAGAGATTTGCCTAGTATTCACAGATGATGTTTTGTATTTCTCTGCTATCAGTTGTAATGTCTTCTTTTCATTTCTGATTGAGCTTATTTGGATCATTTCTCTTCTATTCCTTGTTAATCTTTTAAGAGGTCTATCAATTTTATTTATCTTTCAAAAAAAGCAATTTTTTGTTTCACTGATTGCATTTTTTGTTTTACATTTCATTTAGTTCTGCTCTGATCTTTGTTATTTGTTATTTTCTGCTGGCTTTGGGTTTGGTTTGTTCTTCTTTTTCTAGTTCCTTGAGATTTGATATTAGGTTATTAATCTGTGATCTTTCTGACCTTTTGATGTGGGCATTAAGGCTATGAATTTTCTCTTTAGGAATGGTTTTGATGAATCCATAGGTTTTAATAGCTTGTGTCCCTTTTCTTGTTCAGTTCAAGGAATCTTTTGATTTCTGTCTTAATTTCATCATTGACCCAATAATCATTTAGCAGCAGTTTGTTTAATTTCCATGATTTAATATAGAATTGAGTGTTTCTCTCAGAATTGAGTTTCTAGTTTTATTCTACTATGGTATGAGAGGATACATAGTATTATTTTGATTTGTTTGATTTTGATGAGACATGTTTTGTGTCCTAAGATATGATCAATCTTGGAGAATGTTCCATCTGCTGGTGAGAAGAATGTATATTCAATAGCTTTGTGGTAGAATATTCTCTACATGTATGTTAGGTTCCTTTGTTTTAGGTCCCATGTAAGTCCAGTGTATCTTTATTTATTTTCTGCTTTGATGATTTGTTCAGCTCTCGTAGTAGAGTGTTGAAATCCTTGGCAATTACAATGCTACTATTTCCTTCATTGCTTAGCTCTAGAAGAGTTTGTTTTATATATTTGGAGCTCCTGTGTTAGGTGCATATATATTTAGGATTGTTATATCTTTTTTATTTTTTTGAATTGCTTTATTTACCAGTATATAATGATCATCTTTTTTTTTTTTACCATTTTTTATTTAAAGTCAATTTTTCTTCTATGAGAATGGCTACTTCTGCTCTCCTTTGGTTTCTATTTGCATGCATTAATTTGTTTAATCCTTTCACATTAAGCCTGCATGCATCCTTGTGATTTAGATGTGTCTCCTGGAGACAGTAGATACTTGGGTTGTGTTTTTTCATCCATTCAGCCAGCTATCTCTTTTGAGTAGCAAATTTAAGTCATTAATGTGAAGAGATAGAATTGATATGTGAGATGCTGTTCTGTTCATCATGTTGAGTATATCTTTTTTTTTTAAATTGTGACAGCCACTTTACTTTTTATTTATTTAATTTTATATCTGCATATTATGGGGGTATAAACATTAAGGTTACCTACATTGCCCTTGTCTCCCCTCCCCCCACCAGTCAGAGCTTCAAGCGTGTCCATCTTGTTGCTTTGTTTTCCCTCTTGTGCTGTTGTTTTATGACAGTGTGAGCTTTCGCTTTTTTGGGTGACTTCACACTTGTAGGTATTCATTGTCCTGATTTGTGTATAAAGCAGTTCTGAGTATTTTCTGTAGGGCAGGTCATAATAAATTCCCTCAGTGTTTGCTTGTCTGGAAAAGATTTAATTTCTCCATCAATTTTGAAACTTACTTTTTGGAGGCTGGCTGTTGCTCTGTTCAAGAAGACTGTAGATGGGGCCTTACTCTCTTTTGGCTTGTAAGGTTTCTGCTGAGAATTTTGCTGTAAGCCTAATGGGTTTTCCTTTGTAGATCAGTTATTTCTTACATCTAGTTGCTTGGAATATTTTCTCCTTCATTTCGACTTTTGCCATGTTGATTAATATGTGTCTTGGAGATGTCCTATTTGCTATACATCTTCCTGGTGTTTGATGACTATCTGGTATCTGGATGTCTGGATCTTTGGTGATACCAGGGAAGTTTTACTCAATAATTACCTTGAATAGGTTTTCCATGCTTTTAGCTCTTTCTTCTTCTTCCTCAGGGATATCTCTTATTCACAAGTTAGTTTGATTTGAATAGTCAAGTATCTCTCTAAGAGCTTGTTCCAACTTTTTTGTTTTCCTCCCTGCCTTTTAAAATGACTAGGTTAGCTCAAATGTCATGTCTTCGGGCTCTGAGATTCTTTCTTCTCCTTGGTTTAGTCTGTTACTGAAACTTTCTGCTGTGGTTTGAAATTCCCTAAATGACTCTTTCATTTCTTTAAGTTCTATTATATCCTTTCTTAGCTGTCTATCTCTTTAGTGACTTTTTCATTAATTTCCTGAAATATTATTTGGCTTCTTTTTGTTGGTTTTCAACCTTCTTTTCAATTTCATTTGTCTTATTTGCCATCCATTTTTTGAATTTCATTTCTGTCATTTTGGCAATTTCCTTGAGGTTGGAGTTTGCTCTACACCTCCATTGTGATCTCTTGTGGATGTTGAAGTGTTTTGTTTTTTCATGGTTCTTTGAGTGGTTTCTTTCATCTGAAATGTCTTTTCTCAACTCAGAGCTAATGGGTTTGCAGGGCACCTGTTATTTTCTGGAAACTTTCCTGCTTGATTAGAAGAAGGGAAGGTCCCCAGATGGTGCCTATTTTTTCCTACTCTGGCATGTTGATGTGGCAGGGGGAGGGCATGTGTACCAGATGCCTGTAATACAGCTTTTCTGCTTTGTCCTGTTCACCTGTGATTGCCACTGTTCTTGCCTGAGCTGGATGATATTTTTGCTGGGTGTTGAGTTGTTCACCAGATAGTGGAGGAAGTTTGAGTTGGTAGCTGGTCAAGACACTCTCCATGGAGGCTGGCATTGTAGGAATTGCCCTGACCAGCATCTCCCCACAGAGATGACAGTGGAAGCTGGGTGAGGCTAACTAGTCAGTGGTGGTGGGTTCCTGGACTTTTAGTATTTGTTTGAAACAGGTCCCAGTGTACTGGCAGCTCAAGGCTGGGGGTTCCAAGGTGAGGTGATGGACCTTGGGGCAGTTTCTCCAGCCCTATGGCAGTGATAGAGGCTCAGGAAAGGGGTCTTAGGGTCCAGGTGGAGTACTTGAATCTTGTGGGTGGTGTCCTGGGTCTGGTGGGAGCTCTAGAGCCACAAAAGCAGAGCCTCAGGCTTTGGTGTGAAAGCCTCAAAGCTGGGACTGGGAAGGAGCCAGAGGCAGGGCTTCTGAGCAAGGCCTCAGAGCTGGAAGCAGGGCTGAGTGGGTAGTGGGCTGATCTGACCTGGAGAGTGCACTCAGGGACAAGCAGGTGGTAGGCCATTCTGCAGGCTCAGAGAGCATGTGGATGCCAAGTCATTTGGGCAGAGGTCAGTTCCAGTGGCCCAGGAACCATGGAGTTCTCCCCACTTTCCCCACAACCTGCAGAAGCAGTCTTCCAAAGCCTGCTAGATCAGAGCCTGCAGCACCCCAGTCAACTGCTGTGCTCACATCCCATAGGGGAGGGATGCTTGGCTTCCATTCACAGGGTACAACTCAGAGGAGCCTCCACTTGGTCTTAGTCCACTCCCTCCCAAGCCTAGTGAGGGTGATGTGAAGGCCACCGCTGCAAAGCTGAGTCCCATGCTACCTGGCTCTGTGTACCCAAGAGCAGAGGATGGCTTCAGCTGAAGAAACTTGGGATTGGCTGCCACTCAATCTGCACCATGCCTGTTGTCCAGTGCAGTGACTCCACACAGACTTCAGGCAGGTCCCTGGTCCATACAGGCAGAGGCCTGTGGCAGTAGAGGAAGCCCTCTCACAACTTGGCCACTGTGCCTGCTGGGTGAGTGTGGTACCCCAGCACCCTATCTGTATTGGGAACCCCAGCTTAAACTCTGAGATAATGGGCAGTGCTTGTGAATAGGAAATGGCCACACCCTGTTTGATTGACTTAGTAGATGCTATAATAAGCTGTATGGTTGTTCTCCCTAATAGTAGTTAGAGCTTGTAGGTAAGAGTCAACTGCAGTGATGTTCTTTTGTGCCTATGATAGGCTCTAGCCTCTTAGGAGAAGCACTTGAATGCCCTAGGCTATCCCTGTAGCTCCCAGGGGATTGCTTGATCTCTACCACAGCAGAGGTGGGTGAAAGAGCAAGGCTGGGTGGTGTTAGGTTGGGCAAGCCTGCCTTCAGGCTCCACAGATGTATGTCCTAGAACTGTCTCAGCAGGGATTGAAGGTTGGCTCCCAGGCTGCTGGGGAAAGCTGCTGGGAAGGGAGCTGAATTGGCTTCACCAAACTGAAAAGTCTGCTTGTAGGGAAGGAGCCATCTGCAATTCACTGATAGCTCACTCGCTATCAGTAGTGAGCTCTGCTCCTCTTGCTCTACCCTTGCCCTGAGAGTCTCCCTCCAGTGTTTGGTTACAAATGGGTGCCCACACTTGCCAAGCAATGGCAATGTGTATTGGGAACTTCCTTGCCCTAAGACCCACCACAGTCCAAAAGTGCAGCTTTCCTGTAGGTGGATGGGTACTCCACCAGATGGCCATGGCTTGGATCCACTTTTTCTTGCATTATCTTCCAAGCTTTCCCAGCCTCTGCCCATCACTCAGGTCCAAAGCTACTTCCAAGTTTTTAGGTATTTATTACAGCAGCAGCACTGCACTTTTCAGTGCCAATTTCTGCTGTAGTCTGTTAGTCTGCCTTAAAAAAATACTTTAGACTGGGTAATTTATAAACAACAAAAATTTATTGCTCACAGTTCTGGAGACTGAGAAGTCCAAGATCAAGGCAGATTCAGTATCTGATGAGAACATGTTCTGTGCTTCAAAGATGGCAACTTCTTGTTGTGTTCTCACATCGTGGAAGGGAGAGGTGAGCTCCCTCAGGTCTTAATGAATCTGAAACAGGGAAGGATAATCCTATAACAGGTGATGAGCCTGGCACAGGCTGTGTGGGCTCTTTATCTCTTGATAAGGAAGTATTCCAGCCCAATTCTTATATGGCCCAATGTGGATGAAAAGACCATGTGCATGAGACAGCTTTTCCCAATAGTTACATGCAATAACCAAACACAACCGTGGTGTGTAAATATTTAAATTAACAAAATATTCTAGAAAGGAGAACTAACTATGCAAACTTAAATCTTCATATCCTAGGAGACACACATTCTAGATGGCCCTACTTATTTTATTAAATAATAAGAACTTTTGTGTGATAACTATGGTATACAAGTTTTACTAATTCTAACATACTAAATAAATACATCAAAATGATAGTATGATATCTCAGGTATTGTCAGCTCCTCATGCACTAAAAAATAAACATTTCTAGGAATGAGGAAATGTTTAAATAATTAAATTGATATGGAAAATATATTAAAAGCTCCATGGTGAAAGAATTGAATTTTATTATCAAATATACTCAGCTGAATCTTCATTACTCTACTTATCATAATTCATATTGTTATTCTTACTAATTTCTCTTTTTTTTGGTTATTTTCCTTTTTTATTTCTGCATATTATGGGGGTACAAATGTTTAGGTTATGTATGTTGTCCTTGTCCCCCCTCCGAGTCAGAGCTTCAAGTGTATCCATCCCCCAGATGGTGAGCATCACACTCATTATGTATGTATATACCCATCCCCCTCCCCCTCCCATCTGCCCAACGCCTGATAAATGTTATTCCTATATGTGCATTTATGTGTTGATCAGTGAAACCAATTTGCTAGTGAGTACATATGGTGCTTATTTTTCCATTCTTAGGATACTTCACTTAGTAGAATGGGTTCCAGCTCTATACAGGAAAATACAAGAGGTGGTATATCCCCATTATTTCTCATAGCTGAATAGTACTCTGTTATTCTTAGTAATTTTTCTATTTCTATTTTTATTATAGGAGAAAATATACATAAAAATAGAAATATTCTTATTTTATTAAAAGATACACATACATTATAAATGAAATTTATATAAATTGCTAGTTTATTTTCCTTCCTATTATTTTATTAATTTTAACAATCTCTCTTTTGTTTAATTTTAGAAAGTTTATTTGATGTATTAATCGAGCAGCTCCAAACTGGAAGTGGTTACAGGGCTCCTTGGAGGGAACATAGGGGAAGACTTTTATAGGATAAACATGGAATTAAAGCAAAAAAAAATTTGATTAGTTATGGTTATACTGTTGCCTTATTTCACTTATCTTGTTGGAAAATTCTAGTTAAATAACTATAAGTTAGTTGATTGCTTCTGATTGGTCAGCCTTAAGTTTTATTTTCCTTTAACATAGGCGTTTACAAAAACTAGCTGGTTAAGTTTATAAACAAATCAAGCAAGGTCACTTATGAGGCCTAACTGGCTTTGTTTGTTTAGATTCTTCAGGTCTGGTCCCCATTTTAATTTATTTTAACAAAGCAAAACTCATTTCATTATATACCACATGTATTTGCTGAAATACCTTTTCTACAAGTGAATCTTTTCTTTCTAGAGTAATAGAACTCTTGTGGAAATTTATTTTCAAATATAATGCCCAACATGTTACACAACATGTACATTATTTTTGAAATGACTACCCTGTATTTCTGTAAGATACAGGTCTGCTTGAAAACAGATTTTTCTTTCACATAGAATTGAAAAGATTAAAGGTCTAGGCAGCCATTCTTTCTGCTGGTAGTCTACCTGATAGTCTAGTCTAAGAAGAATAAAAATGAAGTATTGGCAGGTAAAGTGCCACAGTGTGGCAGTGGATGGCCAGACATTCTTGGAAATTTTAATCAACTGGACATCAGGAAGAAAATGCAAAAATCAACATTTATGAACTCATAACAAGCTGCATGCATGGATATCTTCTACAACCACTAACACAGCCACCTTGTCCATCATCCCATTTCAAACACACCAGGTTGGTTGGGAAGGAGGATACATGATGGTCTCAGGGTAGGTTACCATATCTGTTGGATTATTAAGACCATTTTGTGTTTGGGGTTTCTACTGATGAACCTTTATGTGGATACAATTATATTTATATTCAAGAATTGTTCTTAGAGTGTTTTCTACCTATCTCTTTCCCAAATTTCCTTGTTACCAATGGTCTGACCTTTCTTCCAGTTCTCTGATAATTAGGTAAGACCATACCAACTTTCTTCAGTGTGTTGTGAAACTCACCCATGGATGTCTCTTCACCCAAATAAAGTGGGAAAATACACGTTCTGCTTGAGGATTTGCCCTGTGATGGTTCAGGTCCCTCTCTGAGTAACCACAGAGTCAACTTCTTCTTGGTACTGATTTATCAAGCAGAACTAACTGTAAACAAGGCTTCGGGGTTTTCATACTCAGTAATATGGTCATGGTCATGCCCTTTAATGACATAATTACAGACTGAAAGAAGAATAGAAGTATGCTTAAAAAATATGCGTTCTTTCTGTTTCTGCGTTGTCTCACTTAACATAATGGTCTGCAGTTCCATCCCTGTTGCTGCAAAAGACACGATTTTATTCTTTTCTATGACTGAGTGATATTCCACTGTGTGTATATACCACAGTTTCATTATCACCACTATATAATATATCCATGTAACAAAATTACACTTGTACTCTTTAAATTTATACAAATAAAAATTAAATCAGAGGCCAATACTTAAAACTCAAAAATATATGCATTCTGAGAGTATAAACCATATATTCATATACTTGTGTGTTTGGGTTTTTCTATCCAAGTCACATATGTACTTCTTCCAATTAATGACTAAAAGTTGATGAGAATACCCAGTTTTGTGGTTATAGGCATCAGATATCTGCTTCTACCCTCTGTACATTTAGTCTCTGCTAAAGATCCATAATAAGCCAGGAAGTTTTGTTTTTTAAAAAAAAAAACACCAAAAAACCCTACTTTCTAAAAGGACTATGATCTTATTCTGACATCTGTGTTGTAGCATGAGGAGATTCTTTTCCTTTAATATTCAAGTTCTTTTAGTTTATTAATTGCAAAAATAATTAACCGATTCTACTATACAAAAGGGAATGATTTTTAAAAATGATAAAAATTTAAATTTACTTTTGGGATAATAAACTTAAAAGAACCTTTTAGCAGCACAGTTCACAATTGCAAAGTTGTGGAAACAACCCAGGTGCCCAT
>VBSM01000729.1:2490037-2513324 GCA_008086735.1 Cheirogaleus medius | reverse complement strand
TTTTACATTTCAAAACATTGGTTAAAACAAATACCTACAGTTTTAATGAAAATATTATTTGATATTTCTATTAATGTATGATTTTAGAAAAAATTTGACATGAAAAATAAATTGAAAATCTTATAACCTCTCCTTTCAAGAAAAGCTTCCCTTTCTCTCTCTGATATTCATATCACTTCAGAGCAAAAGATCTATGACTTTCTCTTTTGAGACATGTAATAGGTACTTTCTTAGGCTACTTATCAGAGACAGCAAAGATAAATTGTTTTTCTTAAAATAAGTACTGTAGTTAAATGTGACATTTTATAGAACGCTTCAAGTAATCTTTTCAAGCTTGTATTTTATTTACTATTGAAACAAACGATAATGATTGGTGTGGAATACTCTACCAGAGGAAGTATATTTCCAGTTTTAATCTCATGATTTTTTGTTTAATTGTCCCACTTTTCTAGTGAGAAAATCATATTTAAATCACTGGAAGCAATTTTCACAGGTAGGTAGGTAGACACACTTGAAAAGGTATATAAAGGAAACCCTGAAGTTTCAAGGGTATTTTTCCTTACAAGTGACCTCCCTCATTATTTGGGGGGAAAAAGCTTAAGTAGATCTTTCAATTTTTTTTTAAAAAAATAACTTTTTTAAAAAAAATTGTACATATTTATGGGGTGTGATGTTTTGATACATGTATACATTGTGTAATCATCAAATTGTGTTTTGAGAGTTTGAAAGGAGAAGCTCCCCTACAGCAGACATGTATCCCATGCAGAAAAGAGAGATAGCAACTTCAGCTCTGGGCCTACACAATAGAACAAATTCTGACTTAGTGTTCCTGAGGCAGCTGGTGGTTCAGACAGAGTTGCAAATGGTAATTAAAGAGGAGCAGAGCTAAACATGAGGAGCACAAGTGTGAAGGAGTCATAATTTACCTGGGAGATGTAGATTAACATCCCTCACAGAACCATGCCACACAGAAAGTCCACTGTAAAGAGAATGGATCGGCACTGCCTGTCAGTCATGTGCTGATGATATTATGGGTGACAGGAAGGACCACCAGCACCTAGTGAACCAGCCCTCTCTCTGCTTTGGTATGGATACCACTCTGATTCCCCTTTTAAATGTGCAAATTCCCAAAGTTTTTGAAAAATTCGGGATAGAAGGCCTCAAGAAGGAAATAGTGAATTTCTTGCTAATAAGGCATGTAGGGGATTGAGAAATAACTTGGAAAAACAAGAGTTGCTATTGCATATGCACCTTAAGTTATAGAGTAATTCGTAAAATCATATAGCTGTAGATGGCTTTAAAGAAAAAATATTCAATTATATGCCCATAATATTATTATAGCACAATTTGCTTTTTTGGATATTATATTTCTGTTCTCACCTATAGAAAAATATGTTTTTACATAGCTGAAAACATATAATAGAACCCTCTCACCTGCCCAATAGATCCAGGTAATTTGTTATTCCAAAAAGTCTGATAGAGCTGAAAATCAAAAGTATGACTCATATAATAAAATGTTTTATTTTAACTCAAAACATTTAAATGTATATATATTTATGAGTATTTTCATTTACGGATAAGACTTTTACTTAGAATATCGGACTACTTGATTAGAGTTCTTAGGAATGCTTCTAGGATAATCACACCCATAAAGCATGACACAAATTCTGGTGAATTTAAAGATGAGCAGCATCTTAGAGACACTTGAAAAATAATCCAAGTAATTAAGATGCTTAGATTTTTATGATTTTATTTTCTAGAGCATATTTAGTCTTTCCAAAACACTCACTTGGCTGTATTAGAAACAAATAGTTTTTTTTTTTTTTTTTGCAATCATACTTCACCAGGTTACGTAGTACAAAATTACATTTCACAAGTAGAGTAAATAGAATAATAAATACAACTGTTATGGCTAGTTTTGAGAACAAACACAACTGACAACTTGTAGGGGCTGAAATATGCAGGTACAATAGAAAATAATCTATTAAACAAGAGTGTTGATTGCACCATAAAAATCAGGGTGCTTTACAGAGGAAATGGAGCATGCTGGTTAATCTATTATATAAAAATATTTTTCTTGTTTATATTGAATTTTCATAGTCATATAAATAATAACAACATAGTTTTCCATTTGTGTGATTTATCATATTTTTAACAAATCAGAAGGTTTTTATTCTAGTATAGGTTGGGTCTCTGTGCAGAATAAGGGTATAATTAACAGTAATTGATTCTCTCAACTAGAAGATAAACATTGTGCTAATTATATAATTCACATATTTACTTGAAAAAAAAATCTCAGTTGTCCAGATGAAGAAATTTAAGGCTCTATAGTTTCAACAGTTTGAAATAACATGTCTCAAATTACATATCTTGACAATGAGTTAGAATTTAAAATCAATTCTGATCAGTGTTTATAATCCAAATTATTACAAGAAAATGTTAGGTTCATATGAACACCATAGCAATGGTCAACTGAAAGATTAGGGCCATTTGTGCCTCTTCAGAGCATTATGTCCCATTTGAGCAGCAAGAATGAGGATGCCATTCTCGGTTGTTTTTAGTCCACTATAAAATAAAATTAAATTATATGAGTGACTTAAACATATCACTATGTGAAAACAAAGCATCAACTACAAGCAAAATTAAAATGTATTTAATTTAAAATTAACAATAAAAATCTAGAATTAACTTTCGAAAAAAATAAAAAATTCTGGAAATTGTAACTAATGTTTTTGTCACTGGAAAACCCTATTCCTTAGCATTGAAATCTTGTTCTCTATCTAAGGCTTGGTTTAAATTTTCTCTCCTGTCTTCCCATCCCACTAATTCCAAACCATTTTCTCTTTTAGAAGGAATAAACACTTGTTCTTTTGATTCTCATGAACCTTTATATCTTTTTAACAGATCTGATTATCTTATATTATCATATTTTTTTCAATGTTCATCTTTTCACTTACCCACTCCCCACTTCATAAACTATAAATTTATTCATCTTAAATTTTTCTCTTTGGTACATAAAGAACTGCTACATAGTGGGCTTAGTAGATGAATGCCTGCGTCCTAGATAAAATGCTTCCAGCCACTTCAGATTTTGTTCTTTCTTTCATCCAGAAGAGCAATCCTTGTTCTGAGTTTCATTTTGGGGTAGTGTCTCTTTATACTAAGTGTTGAGTTATTTTTCTTTTCTTTCTTTCTTTCTTTCTTTCTTTCTTTCTTTCTTTCTTTCTCTTTCTTGGCATTGGATAATGTAGGGCTCACATTGACTTGAACTTTTTTTATGTGGGAGAAAACAAAAAGGCAGCAGTAGTCTTAGTTCTTGGAAACACTGTCTAAGATGTGTCTAAAACATGATCCAATTCATGTCTCAAAGGTCAGGGAAAATCTCATGCCTTTGCTTTCTTCCATGACTTTCCTAGTTAATTTTAAAATTTTTTGTTAACTCATCTTAGTTGGCACAGGCATTCCCAGAACTCTTTTTAGTGCAGTTTTCACTTCCTGGTTCCTCAGACTGTAGACAAGGGGATTAAGGAGGGGAGTAACCACTGTGTAGGTCACTGCCACCAGCTGATCCTTGTCTGAGGCAGACCTGGACTTGGGCCGAAGGTAGATGATGGAGGCACATCCGTAGTGGACAAAGACCACAGTGAGATGTGAGGCACAGGTGGCAAACGCCTTCCTCTTGCCCTCAGCTGAAGGGATCTTCAGGATGGTGTTAACGATGAAGCCATAGGATATGAGAATTAAGAGAAAAGGCACCATGATTACCAGGATGCTGAGGCTGAATAGAGCCAGCTCTTTCACGTGGGTGTCAGTGCAGGCCAACTTGATAACAGGGGCCATGTCACAGAAATAGTGGTTGACCCTGTTGGGGCCGCAGAAAGGCATGTCACAGATGAGGTTGGTGGCCACCAGAGCAATAAAGAAACCTGTGACTCCTGATAGAGAAACCAATCCCAACCCTAACCTTTTGTTCATGATGAGTGTGTACCTCAGCGGGTGACAAATTGCTACATAGCGATCGTATCCCATCACAGCGATGAGAAAGCAGTTGGTGCAGGCAAAGCCAAGGAAGAAGAAAAGCTGGGTGGCACAGGCCACGAAGGAGATAGTCTTGGAGTCTGAGAGCAGGTGGACCAGCAGCTGAGGGATGATGACAAAGGTGTAGCAGGACTCGGAAAATGAAAGGATGAATAGAAAACCGTACATGGGGGTGTGTAGAGTCCGGGTGAGGCGAATAACAGCCATGATGGTCACGTTGGCCACCAAAATTGTCAAGTACAGGAAGAAAAAGATGACAAAAAGCAGGAGCTGGAGCTCCCCCAGGCTGGAGAAGCCCACCAGGATGAACTGTGTGACCACTGTGGTTTTGTTGAAACCTCGCATGTGGATAACTTTTCTCTGAATGAGTTTGGGAGAGACAAAGTGATAACTATTATTGCAATACAAACATTTTTACAATGTCTTCACTTTAAGTATAATGTCAGACTCAGAATATTAATATCTCTTTCTCTCAGTCTATCTAGACTTGATACAGAAATTATTAATCTGCAATAATAGGGGAATGATTGCCTACATTATAGAAATACCCCAAAGTTTAAAAAGCCGTTTAATATTTTCAAAAACTATTTGATAAAATGATAAAATTTTCTCAGCTTAAGAACATCACCTTTAATATGGAAAAGACAATTTAAATTATCTTCCTTGTGCTGTATGTATCTTCTTACATGTATATTCTGTTCTAATATGTTGGTTTCCTTCTATAATATTAATATCCATTTAATTATTATTATTATAAAAACATTAAAGCACTTGCCTCAGGGCATGGACTCAGGAGCCAAAATGCTAGAGTTTGAATCTTGCTTTTGCCACTTAGAGCTATGAACATCAATATGGCTCAGGCTTTTTTTCATTTGTATAACAAATAATAGAACGTACTGTAATATATAGGGCTATTAAAAGAATTAACTTAGGTAATATAAGTGAAGTGCTTGAAACAGCACGTTAACAACATAGCAACTGCAATCCATGTGTTAGCTGTTTTTGCCTTTGTCACACACATCCATGGTCACAGGAGTTGAGAGACAGATATCCTGGTCTGATACCCGAACACTAGAAAATCCTGGACCTCTGAATCAGGACATAGTTTCCCTGTATTTGATTCTCATGTTCTTATCCATGTAGCAATTTTTTTAAAAAAATGAGTGAAGGAATTTAAATATGCATAATTAAATATAAGATTGTCATTTTCATGTTTTTAAAAATTAGTTATCTTTTTAAATTTTATTTTTAATTGACAAATAATAGTTATAAATATTTATGGAATAAAATGTGATCTTTTGATACATGTATACATTGTGGAATGATCAAATTGGGGTTCTCTAATGAATTTACACTTTGTTTCTCATCTAAGGAGTCTTTAGCTCTTGGGTTCTCTCTAATGATTCTACTACATGTTCTGTATGTTTATGGAATTGGGTAGGGGCATAAGCATAGAATCTGTGTCACAAGGCTATGGCATTTCTGCCTACGCAACAAAATAGATTGATGATCCCTTGGGGTAGGGGTAGAGCAAGAAGACCAAGGCTAAGATATCAGAAGAAAGGGGAGGAAATAACAAGAATCCACCTGAATCTCTTGCAGATGAAATAGGCAGAAAGTGTCAGGGTAAAGGGAAAGAAGAGACTATCTCCAGAACTTTACATGATTATAAAGGACATCCCTCTTCCAGGAGCCCTAATCATTTTTACTTTCAGAATCAGGTTCAGAGATTTGGGAGAAAGCAGGTATAATATATGCACCACTCAGCATTTCCCAGCTTGATGGCTATTTTAATGCCTATCAAATGTAAGGAGTTGCTTGACATAACGTACTCGTGTATGTTCACTATCCATCATCTGTGCCATGATTTATTTGCTTAGGTAGTTCCATGCACCTGCTCTAATAGCCTTTTTATTTATATCAGAAAACAAGATACTTTCATGTAAGCTACCTCATTTTGAACCAAACATCCTGGTAGATAGCACAAGTGTCTTTGTCTCTATCTTGCAGGGAAGGCAAGTGCACTAAGTGCCATCTCCTAGGTAGAGTAATCTGTGAGCATCTTCATCATTGCGTTTAGCATATTGATTTAAATTCATCTCCCTCTATATTTGGCTCTTTCTATATAACTATGTTTCTTATGGGCAGAAATAATTTTGTTTTATTAATAGTGGAATCCCTAGCATCTCACATAATTTGTGGTTTATCATGCACTCAAAGCTTTTGACCTGAACAAAGTCTAAAAAATTAAATAAGGTACTCAGGTGGTAGCTCCAGTACTAGAATTTGTCTTATAACTTCTGCTCATATTTCTACCCACTACATTTTATGTCAACTGTTCTTTACCTTATCATAAGTTTATCTACTCATATACCTTTTCCAAGGGACGAAAACATAGTTCCATGCTGCTTGTTCAAGTGAAACTTATTTTATCATTTCTGACTTTTCTGGAATAATTTAATTTTAATCATTCAGTTTTCTGGAATTATCAAATTTGAACTCATATGAACTTAATTCTCTTTAATCCTAAAATTATGGAGATGACAAAAAAGGACAAAAGGGTTAGGAAAACAGGTAAATTAAGGATATGGATGGGGAACACACTCAAAGATAAGGAAGATCAAGAGGATGTTGCCTAATTTCAATCACAGTTTATAAATCAAACAACTTTCAACATCACCCTAAATAATTAACTTCTTCAAGAATTTAGTTATAGGAAAGACATCCTTTATTCTTAGCCATAACCATAGTACTGTTTGTATATCTTTTTTTCATGCTGTTTCATATACCTGTTTTCCTATTGTTTCCCATTGTTTCAAATCTCCTTCATGTCTCATGTTCTCCAATAAAACTTTCTGGACTACTAGAGCCCACACAGATGCTCATTCTCTTCATAACTCTTAGGGATCTTAAAATCATGCACGTATGTGAATAGGTTAGATAGTATCTTGCATTACTTTATAATTAATTTGCCTACATAAATGCCTCATATCCTTACTTAGATTGTTTATTTGGGGAAGGGGCCATAGCACTGTATTCTAAATGATCTGCAGCCCTTACAACAGTACCGGACACATAATAGACTCTAATTTAATAATTAATAAATGATAGCATGGTTTAATTCTCCTTTTGTTTCTGAGTTTTCTCATATACTATTATTTTTTCTAGAATGCATTCTCTGCTTTTCTGCTATAATACATATCATCCCTAAATCTTTTATTTTTCTCAAAATCACCTTTTATTATAAGAGGGGAAATCTATACTGTTGAGCTTTCCTGCCCTCCTAGTTACTTCTATTACGTTACTCCTCAACATTTCAATGTGATGTATTAAGATGTGGTTTGTATGTGTGTATATGTATATGTGTTTATGTTTGTGTGTGTGTGTGCACTCAATCAGAGCAGAAGCTTTTTCGTTTCAAGAAAAGAGCAATAAAGTTTTACTTTGGTGCAAAATATTCTTCATAACAATGAAAACACTTTATGCAAATGTATTCAAATTTGAAATCCTGGTAGAAATTGTTTATTTCTTCAGATAGTAACTGACAAAGAAAATACACTTACCTACTTATATCTAAAAGATGAAGGAAACTGGCATGTGACTTTGAGTTTGATGATTTATAGTCTTGTAGGTCTTTAAAATGTTGAAAGAGGCAGCAGAAAGTCAGTTGTAAAAGCAATGACATTTGTCCTGAAATATTAAACACTTGGAAGAAAATGCACTGAAGCATTCATAAAGGGTTTATTTGGACACTTAGATGTCCAAACATTTTTCAAGTCTTAAATAGGAAGCTGAAAATAACCTACTCTGTATTAATATGTCAATTTAGATTCTATAATTAGATTGGAGAGTATTGATGGCCTTCAGGGATTCCAAGGACTAGGGCCTTCTGAGATTTAAGGAGAACTAAAGCAAGAGAGAAAATAAATGACTAAACTTGGACAAAGACAAGAAGAAAATAATTCAGACTGCAAAAAAGCTTTTCATCTCTGTAAAGCACTGAAAATGTAGATTAGTAATCTTTTAGCATAGGGAAGTTTAAGTACTTTCTGATGAAAAGGCTACAAAACACTGAGAGGCCAGGGGAAACCAAATTCTCCAAAGAAGTCATTTACATAAAGATTGATTTGATAAGGCTTAAGAGATGAAGGCAAAGGTTGGTGAATGCAGGTATGCTTGGCACTTTGGGAAATTATGTAGGTAGTCTCTGTCCTGTTTTTATACCGAATGCCTGAATATAAATTCAAACAACTGAATTTCTTAATTCTCTCCTGGGAATTATTGCAAAGGAATGACTTTCATTCCACAATTATTCATTGAGTGTCATGATTTGGAAAGCACCACATTAGGCATTATAGTAATACAGAGATAAATAAAAAAAATATAAATTGATCTGATCTAGTAGAGAAGATAGATATTAAATATGACATAGCCATGTACAATAAGAAGCATAATAAAGCATGTGCCAATGAATAACAGGACAGGTAGAAGGGTGAACACACCCCAGAATATATCCACATATAAGACAAAAAAGTGAAAAGCCAATAATATTAGCACTGATCAAATATAGGATATTAGTTCCATGTAGCCAGTTGGACATTCTATTTCTAGGTTTTCTGTGTTCTCTTGTGCAGAAATTGTCTGATTCTGATGAAGTCTGCCAACTTTCTAAAGGCTAGCAAAAACTGTACCAGATGGTTCCATGCTTTTATAGCCCTAAGGGTCTCAGAGTGTGTCCCTTTGAAATCGTCTGTCTGCCAGGGCCAAGATCCAGGCAGGGTAGGTATGCCAGAGTCGGGTTGATTTTGTAGCATATTTTTCTTTCCTAGCTAAGAACATCCATTTGATCTTTTCCCTCCAGCCATTCCTTAGATTCAGCCTTTCTTATATTCTCCCCAAGCATAGACAATCTAGACAGATGTCTTATTCCACGATGTTTTAGAATCTCAAAGAGCCCAAAGGTCCTTATGTAATTTCTTTTTCACAAAGAAGGAAACCAAGGCTAGAGAGGTGAAATAACTTGCTCAGTACCCCACACAGCTGCCTGGTGGCAGAGTCAGGATTAATAGTCAGGTCACTGGGTTCTATTCCCAAACATAACTGATAAATGCCCCTGAAATCTCACTCATCCCATGTTCTGGGCAAGTATCAGAAACCCCTGGCAATGGAGAAATCTTAGAGGTCCCAATGTGAGGTTTTCTGGGTCTAAACAAGTAAATAGAAAATGCAGTAAATTCTAACACAAGCATCAAACAAAAGGATAGCCAAGTCGAGGCAAATGCATAATTTTGTTAAATGGAATGAAGCGAATTAGGTGATTAAAAATGTACTTTTAATATTTGTGTTAATATTTATGTTAAGCCTAATATATGCACCAAGGGAAAGAGATCAGGAAAAGTCCCCTGCCATGTGAAAGGGGCTCTGGCATTCATTTTATAGTTTTCAGAAACTATAAAAAGGGAAACTGAAGATCAAGGCTTCTGCAACCACACGTGGAAGGAAGAGTCAGTGCCCAGTCAGCACCAAATGAAGTGTACCTGATAGCCATAAACAACAACAGGCAGTTTAAACCATGTAATCAAGAAAAGCACCAGGTGGCCCAGCTTGTGACAGACTCTAGAGTCCATTCACTTTGACATTACGGTGCATAATGGTCCCCATTGATGGCTATGAAAGTAAAACATTTAATACAAAAAAATATAATGTATTAAGAAAAAAATAAAATTTCTCTATACTACCACCACCCAGATATCATGTCTATTAACAGGTTGCCACATACATTTCTGACTTTTCCATATGCCCACTGTGCAGAAAACAGTTAACGTGGCAGGCCCGAACTGCTGTCCCTAGAGAGGCCTGCTGGCGAGATTGGCCTTTCGCTGGCATCTAAGACTTGGCTGGTGAACAGTTGTTGACTCACACATGACTTTCCCTAATTGATAAGGGTGGCTCACTGTGCCTGGATGTTTGTACAAAGAGTGTGAAACTGTGATTCATGCTAGGCAGAGGATGCCAATGTGACCAAGCCCTAATGAAAGTCTTGGATACTAAGTCTCTAATGGGTTTTCCCAGGGCAGAAACATAGCCCAGATGTTGCTGCCTTTCTGTTACCGGGGGAAGAACGCACTCAGTGTGACCTTCATGGGAAGAGACAGCATAAGGACGGCACATGGATCCTCCAGATGTCACCATGTCTAGTCTAGTGATTTGGCTGTGTGTATATTCTTATTAAATCCCAGTAATCCATCTTTACCGTGAAGATAACTATATCCTGAATCTTCTGAGTCCTCCTACTGAAGCTTTGAATGTGGGGGTGGTCTTGGAACCCACAATAAACACATATAATATTTTTTAAAAATGAAATCATATTATTTGCACCATTTTGTAATTTATGTTTTCACATAGCATAGTGAATATATTTTCACATGCATAAATGTAGATCTATAATAGGATCATAAATAATGCAGGGTGTTATATTTATTATCGGATTTTAAGTTTTTGTATGTTTTTCTACATTGTTACTTTTAAAAAACACCTTGTGATATAGCACTTAATTCTTTTTCATTATTACCTATGAGGAAATTTTGGCAGTGATATTTGTGGGTCTACTCACATTTTTATGATTTTTTTACATATTGTAAATTGACCTTTAGAAAGCATGTATCAGGGGAGCCAAGATGGCAGACCAGAGATACCACCAGACAGAGCACCTCAGTAAGAAGGAGAGGTTTTAGGTGAAAGAGAAAAAACAGGCAGACAGACAAACATACATCGGATGAGGGTCTGAAGGAAGGGTTCCTGAAGCTATAGGAGAGTCCGTGGGAAGAAGCTGAGGAGCAGGACTGGAAGGAGAAAAGGATCAGCAGAGACTAAACCCTGAGAGGGCTGGAGACCAGTTGAAGGGTAGGTGGAGGGGTTCATTTCTCCTTCCCTCACATCTTGGATTATTGGTGGGCTCCTGAGCTGCTGGAGAGACCTTCTACCCACATGAGCCCAGAGACTACTACCACCAGTGAGTAGGAGCTTCTGCTGGACAAGGCACGAGGATCCCAGCCACCCCAGGGTGCCTCCCGACCCACAGACCAGAGCTGGACAGCAAGCGCCATATTGCTTCTATACCCTTCAGGTGTCTTTGTCCTCCCCAGGGGGTTTCAGTGCCTCAGGTTCTGTCAGCCTTCCCTGGTGCTGCTAGCCTGTAGGCCCCATCAGAGCAGAACACATCCCAAGGCAGAGGGACATTGAACCAGCTTGGCTACCCCATGGGTGACTTGGGACCAGCATCCTTCTCCCTGGCATGGTTACAGACTGATCTCCAGGGCCCTGGCAATGGGCCTGCAGGCCAGATCCTCTACACCCAGGCCTCAATCGTATTGCATGGGGGCCCAGGGGATATTTGTGCATTAGTCTCCAGAAGTGTGGGTGCCTGCAGAGGCAAATCAGCAGGGACAGTGCAAGATGGGTCCTAGCTGCAGCATGCTTGTGGGGAACCTCTTGTCCCATGGGAGGGCTGCCCCCTCAGCTCAGGCTGGGATCCTGGGCATGGAACCTTCCTGCCCACACCGCCATTGTGGGGGAGCTCGGCTGGCTTGCGGTCCTGCCTGCCAGCAGAGGCCCAGAAGAAACTGTGGAATGGGAGGGTGGAAAGGAACGAAGCCTGCTCCAGACTGCCAGACTGCAGGTGTCGGACAGCCCCGCCTCCACATGCAGACTGGTTAAGTGGGGCCACTTCAGCCCCTCCCTGGTAGTTCTGCCAAGAGTAAGGGAGCAGACTTTTGACTGCTGCCAAAGCAGATCCCTTGCCAGCATTTGTGGAATGTTAGGGCAGCTCACCTAACCCAGCCCTGTCCAGCCTCACTCCTCCACCTGCCTCTGCTAAGGTGGAAAATAAGGACTCACCTGGAAGTTTCAGGGCCCCACCCACCACTTGGGGCATTCGAGTGCTTCTCCTGAGGAGCTAGAGCTGGTCACAGAACTTCAAAACAACATTGCAGCTAGGCCCTTCTGACAAGTGCCACCTACTGACAGGGAGGTCAATTTGCAAGCTCTTTACAGCATTTACTGAATCAATCATACAGGGTGTGGTTGATTCTCATCCACAGGTACCACTTCCTGGCTCATAGATTAAACTAGGCATGTCATGATCTAAACAAAAGAAAATTCAAAATTAAGAAGCAATAGCTGCTCCAAATAAAAAGGAATCAGCAAAAGAACTCAGCAATAGAAAGGAGAGATAATTAAAATGTCTAACTCAAGTTCTGGCTTCAACGCACATACAGACTCCTGAGTTGCATGGTGAATAGACACTTTACATAGAGTTTTCCATTTGGTGAATATTTAATGAAATGGGTTTAAGCTTAGCTTGCCTTTCCTGGCCAATCCATGTGACTTAAGTCTTCTATTTAACCCCTGAACCTGTGAATATCTTCAAGGTATGTTGATCAAATGTAGATTTGTGCCAGTGCATAAAAAGTTAGAAAAAACCCTCCCATTAATACATTAGAAACACACAAATAGATAACATTGCATAATTTTTTTTCTTGAATATTATTTGGATGTATCTCATTCACTAAACATTGTAATAGGCACTTTACAAATATCTCACGTAAAAATTATGATCTGACTATATTGAATGCCTGAGATTCAGAAAACAGCCAGAAAGAGAGCTATCTAGAGATAGAAGCTTCCCAAGTTCCTAGAACAGAGAGTAAGGGTTGTGCTATATTTTTCAGGGTTAGTTTCTAGTCTGGCTGAGATTGGGAGATAGTATTTACCAGAGCCTAGAATTCTAAACACATACATACCTTTCTATAGTAGCCCTCCCATGAAAAAACTTCAATGGGCAATAATTCATGTGAGCATGGAAAGAAGTTGTGTTTTTCTGAATTTTATATTTGGAGATGAAGGAGAAGCGATCATTGTTTCTGAACACAATGCTCAATTGTTTGATCACTTCTGTTCTGGGAATTTTCCCCTGTATACCCTGTATTTTACTGTTTGGAAAGAGCCAGATCCAGATTAATGTTCTGGCAGGGAAATTTTTCTTCCCACAACTCTACGAAGAGCTGATTTGAACTCTTTATTCCTCAAGCTATAAATCATTGGGTTGAACAATGGAGTTAGGATAGTGTAGGATACTGATATCAGAGCATCCTGGCCTGAGGAGTAGTTGGACTTAGGCCTTAAGTAGATAAAGGAAGCACAGCCATAGTGGATAGTGACAATAATGAGGTGAGAAGCACAGGTGGAGAAAGCTTTGTACCTGCCCAACGTGGAAGGAAATTTGAGTATGGCAGAGATAATGTGAATATAGGACACAAGGATCAACAACAAGGGGATGACCAGAACCAACATACAGAGCATGAAGATGACAATCTGACTAAAGTGGGGGTGGTGGGATGCCAGCTTGAGGACAGGGGAAATGTCACAGAAAAAGTGATGTAGATGGTTGGAGGAGTGGAAGGGCAAGTGAAATACCAAGGATGTGATGATCTGTGCAACAGTGAAGCCACAGGCACAGGAAGCAGCCACTAGTCCCATACAAACCCTATGTCCCATGAGCACTGTGTATCGCAGTGGGTTACAGATGGCCACGTAACGATCATAACCCATGACCGCCAGCAAGAAGGAGTGAGAACATCCGAGGAAGAGGAAGGAAAACATCTGGATGGCACAGCCCAGGAAGGAAATGGTCTTCTTCTGGGCCAGCAAGTCGACCAGCATCTTGGGTACAATGACGAAGGTGTAGCAAGTTTCAGAGCAGGAGAGGACAGCGAGGAAGAAGTACATGGGGGTATGAAGGGCCCTGTCCAGCACAATGGTGGAAATGATGATGGCATTGGTGCCCAGAGTGATCAGGTAGAGGAGCAGGAAGACAACGAAGAGCAGCTGCTGCAGCCTGGCCAGGGAAGAGAAGCCAATGAAGACAAACTCTCTCACCACAGTCTCATTGACCTGCTCCATGGAGGGCACATCATCAGGGGAAAATTTGTGAGAGAGGAGTTAGTTTCCAAAGAAATCCCTGAAAATTAGTAAAATCATGGGAAATTGATCATCACAGAGCATGTTCTCAGATTTTGAGTTCTAAGAACTCATCATTCCTCCTCCCTCCTGTTTTTCTAGGACATGAAGTTTCTACAATCAAGCAGTGCACATCAAAATTGAATATCCACAGTAATTCTAACACCATAGCCAAGAAATTCCTGATATTTCTCAGATTCAACTATCCCTTCATCTCCATTCCCATGGTGATGCTGTTACTCAGATTCTTAGCCTCTCACTCCTGGATTATCTTGCAACACTTGTCCATTTGGCTTTCTTGCATCCATACTCTTGTGAAAGAAATTTTCCCTGCAGTTGCAACATAAGCTATCTGAATACATCACATTCATATATAAAGCACCACAATGGCTTTTCATTATCATTCTCCATCATTCTCCTTATATCTAAACTACTACTTTTACTTTTAGTCTGTCCATAACTCAGACTTACATTTTCTCCAATTCTGTTTGCATTACTTCCTGGCAGAAACCATCAGTTCTACCTTCTTATATCCTCATTATGCTGACTCTTGCTTCTGTAGCTTTATTCTGTTCCCAAAGCATTAAAAATGTTCTCCTCTTTTTCATTCTATTCATTTATTCCAAGAAGGAAAACACTAATGCCTCCTCCCATATCTATCTCAAAGTCTTTCCTCCTGCAGGGAGAACCACAGTCTTTCTTCAGACTCTTGTCCATTTTCATCACTTCACCTAACTCCTACTGAAATCCCATTATGGCTATTTTTCCCACTGCCACTCTTACAGAGATCTTCAATGCATCTTTTCCATGATGACAGGATAATCTCTTAAAACATAAATTGTACTAATTTCTCTACTCTTCAACATTTTACTCATGGTTTAGCATAAATTTTGAATTCTTTATGGTTTTCAAAATCTTTGCCTGGGAAAACAAACTATAAATATACACATTTATAGACATTTGTGAAATGTTCTACTACTATCCTAATATGGTGTGTTCTTTCTTGCCTTTATTCCTTATTCATGTTAGTTTGTTATCTATTTTTAATTACAGATATGTTATGGTTATTCTGAAGCCTCAGTCAAATCTACCTTTTTGGAAGCTTCCTTGCTATACCTCCTGTTAAAAGGAGTTGTTTCTCCCTCAGAAACTCACATTAAGACATTGATTGCCAATTTTATGTGATTTTTACTTAATTTTGAAGCATTATATTGAATTGTTTTTATATTTTTCTTCTCCACTAGACTTTATATGCTTGAGGAAAAGATGTAAATTGTATGTATTTTCACCTGAATTCTCCTCAGCATCTACGACCATATTAAGTACATAATAGCTTCTCAATAAATAACTGTTATATAAATAAAAAACTAATTTGTCATGTTACTACCTCATTCATCACACCACAGTCTTCCTAGAACTAACAGAGTAAGAGAATCCTCAGTGTTACCTCATCCCAGGCACAAGGATTCCTCAGTATCAAATATACTAAGGACTTCTGTGTCACACAGAAATAAGTTTTATCCATTCAAACCTAAAATAAAAATTTCAGTCTATGATAGGAAAATGGCACTGAAAAGAGCTTCTGGTCATTAGAATTCTATGTACCTAGGATTATTCCCAATTCCTAGCACATTTGCTGCTCTCTAGAGCATATCAGAATGTAATTGACAAGGAAATTATAAAAATAACCTTACATTTTATCCCATTTAAAAAGTATATCCTTAAAAATTATTATCTTAATTAATATTAATAAAATTAATGGCAATGTATTTTACCTTAGCTGAGAGCCACTGAATCAAGAATATCAGATGATACAAAACAAGCATTAAGCAGTGTGATTATAACCATGTGTTAGGCACTAGGTATGTAATAACGATACACATCTAAATGAGACCCAGTCCAAAACCTCAAGTTACTCATGTTTCAAGGGTGAGGCATCTTCAGAAGAAGATATTATTCACATTTTTTTAGGGTAAATAATACAATCCAGCAATCCCATTACTAAGTATCTATCCAAAGGAAAAATAAAGACATTCTATAATAAAGACATCTGCACTCGAATGTTTATAGCAGCACAATTCACAATTGCAAAGATGTGGAAGCAACCCAAATACCCATCAATACATGAGTGGATTAATAAAATGTGGTATATATATATACCATGGAATACTACTCCACTACACACAACAAAAATGGTGATCTAGAACCTCTTAAATTATCCTGGATAGAGATTGAGCCCATCCTTCGAAGTGAGGCATCACAAGGATGGAAAAACATGCACCGCATGTACTCGCCATCAAACTGGTACTAATCGATCAACACTAAGGTGCTCACATGGTAGTAATACTCACTGGGAGCCGGTCAGGTAGAGGTGGTGGGGGATTGGGGGATAGAGCAGGTGGGGTGGGTAAACCCACAGCTAATGGAGGTGGGCGCACTGTATGGGGGAAAGATATGCTTGTGGCCCTGGCTTGAGTGAGGCAAATGCATTTCATGTAACCAAAATGTTTGTACCCCATAATATCCTGAATTAAAAAAATAAATAAGTAAATAAAAAGGAAGTTTAACTATTTAAAAAAGAAGATATTATTTAAACTGTGATGATTGAAATGATAAATATGCATTTGGAACTATAGGATCACTCAGGAGATAGATCTTGTGTACACACTCCCTTAGAAGAGTAAAAATATACATATATATTACTTATTTCTGGGTTTAGGTTTATTTACATCTGTTATGGAAAAGTTGAACTAAAGCATGCTTTGTGAAATATCATGGACTAGGCACTATTTACTTTCTATAACTTTTAATCCATATGTATAAATAGTTTAGGTAAGCACACCTGCTCTTCTTATTTCTGGAAAAGTGCAAGGATGTTTTCTGCTTCCATATGGTAACCTAAAGCCTTCCTCCTACCCCCCAATCCCATGAATGGGACAATAACCTCCTCTCTCTATCTTATTCCTTAGGTTTCTTGGCCAATCTCTAACACAAGGCTTTTTATTGCCTAGAAGGTTGGTGTACTTATTACTAATATACTGTTATCTTTGTAATTCCATACTTCTCAATTTTTAGTACTACTGATACATTTCTACATATATGATCTGAAATTTTACCCTAACAAGCATATGCAAAGTTGGGTAATATAGGAATGAAATGGTTTCGAATCTTGACAGATGTAGGCTTTAACACTAACTCTGGCAAGTTCTAATGATATGACTTTAAATTCTCTAAGGCCTATTTTCTCATTCGTATGGCAAGAATGATTCCTGCTTCCCAAGGCTACTATGAGAATTAATTGAGATCGTGTATATGAAAGAGACTTGTTCCATAAATAGGGACTGCTTAATAAATATGCCTCTTTTGTACTTGTTGTTCTAAAGATGTTGGGATCAGAAATATTTTCGTCAGCAATGTAAGGAGCATTTAACTCATGGAAAGTTGTAGAAGCTGACTATTCGATACTTTCCCAGGAAGGGGAAATTCCAGAGAGCTTACCTGTCCTTTGAACATTTCCAGGCTTGATTGAAAGTAACTTGGGCTTCCATGGAGTTCTTTCCTGCCCTGAGAGGGAGGCAGTGTCACCAATCTTGAAGTACCATGCAAATTCGTTGGTACTTGCTTGTTCTGTAGTCAGTCATACAGGCAGGTTATCTACCTGGTAGAAAACAAAAAATGTTTCCTGCATTTTCTGTTTTGCAGGTAGGGAGGGGGGAGATCAACTTAAAAGATCAAACTATAATAATTTTGGTCACATACATATATAAAATCAGAGTTTTCTCATTATGGATGCTTTATAATTATGGAGGACTAATATTTTATAAAATGTATTTTATCTACATATTTGGACATTAACCTCAAAATAAATTATAATATTAACCTCAAATAAACTATAATATTTATTTTATATATAATTATTTATAATTATATATTTATAATTATATAATATAATTTATAATTATATATTTATAATTATAATATATAATTAATTATAATTATTTATTATATAAAATTATTATATATATAACCTCAAATAAACAATAATATTTATTGAGCTGCTAATGACTGGAGTGGATTATCTAATAATTCTCATATTTTATGATTTCATGATTTCCATTCCTAAGTACTACAGTTATAAATCTGAATAAAATAATTGTTCCTTCCTCAGAGAAGAGAGAATCAAACAGCTACCCATATTACAAGACAGACTATCAGAAACATTATAAAAGAACTACAAACCAAATTATCTGAAAATCTCAAGGAAAAACTACATAATTTCAGGGAAAAGGCTTTGAAAAACAAGCAGTATTTTAATGTCACCTGTTAGCATTTTGATAAAAATACTGGCTGAGTCTCGATGATACTACTTACGTAGACATTTTGATTGAACTAATTAGTCTTTATGTTTAATGTTGATTGGTCCTTCAGAATTAAAAAGTATGCTATTATTTTGCTGTATACACACACAGAACCATCCCATTTATAAAAGAAAAACATAAGTGTATGCAGGTTTATGAAACAACAGATGGTCATTTTCTCCCTTTTCTCATTTTCAATTTTCTTATAATAAACTTCATGTTGAAGTCACAAGTTCAGAAACAAACAAACAAAAACAAATGAAAAATAAATTCAATTAAATTCTTTGGGGAGCATCATCCCAACCTATCAGTCTGTCAATATTGCTTTTGATGTTACCAGGAAGAAAAAATAGGGCACAATTTTGATATCAATTTATCAACCAAAATTCAGTTCTATCTTGTAGAAATGTAATACAAGCTAACATTTATTACTTGCTTTCCATGTTCTACATTGAGTGAAAATACTGTTAAACATATTTTGTCATTTGATCCTCACAACAACCTTATGAGGTAGTTATTACTTAATTATCTCCATTATAAAGATAATACATTTGAGAATCAAAGAGTTTGGGGACTCCCCTTAAGTTCACACAGCTGGAGGAACCAGCACTAATCTGTATGTGTGTGGGGGGAATTGTGAGAAAAGGAAAGCAGTATCCTATCACCCTTTCCAGATAAAGGTATTCGAGGAAAAAAGATTTCTGCTGCAATTTTGTTATGGGCTCAGTTTCCTGTTCCACCATGTGTTAGCTGTCGGACTTTGATGTGTCTGAATCAATTTCCTCATCTTTATACTGGGGCTCATTCTGATTATAAGCTAAACTCACTTTCAAGATTTCTCTAAAATGGATGAGATAATGTTTTTGCAATGGTTAAGTGTTACACAAATATTAATTTTGTAATTATAACTTATAATTGAAAAGGGGCAGAGAGAGCTGCTGTTTTTGAGACTGTAACTTTCACACCGACATCTACACTTTTGTTGGTTTCAGGATGGATGTAATAGAATAAAGATGGTTTCCTTTTACAGGACTGGGAGAAATATGTTGTGGTAGTTCTTGTTTTTTACCCAGGAGGATCTCTAAATCCAGAGAGTCATAAATGTCACAGCTGTAGATGGTCTTAAAGATTGAGCCTAGTAGTTTCACTGGACAAATGAAGCAATTGAGTTTCAGAGAGTGCTATGAAGATCCCAAGACCAGAATTGAGTGGATGTGTTAGCAATAGAACTGAGGTCTTCTGTCTTTAGAATGAATGTGATTCCTACAGTATTATCCTGCCTCCAGAAGACATTTGTTATATAGATAGTAACTTTCTGTTTTTATATAAGAGTTACTCAGGTGTTCTTTTTCTGAGTCTACTTGTTCTCTAAGTGCTTGTGATAGTGTTTCTGCCTGTTTCTGATTTTGTGTTCCCAGAAGGCAGGGTTTCTTATGTTTTTATATTTATTAGCCATAATTATTCACAGCACTCACTAAGTTCTCAGCCTTTTATTAGGTATTATATCTTTGTCTAGATTCCATCTAACACAGCTCTTTCTGCCAAAAGCTCATTATTTAGGACTTTGTAATTAAAATACTGTTGAATGCCCTGTTGAATGAAATCAGAACAAGAGAGTGTCTATGTAAATTTAGGAAGAGCAATGAGTGAGTTAATTTGAAATATGTATAAACTTTATGTGTACTGTTTTGCAGAAATGTACTTTAAAGCTTAAATAATCCTGCTTAAAATTATTTAGAGTCTACATCTTTAATTGTGGTTCTCTCTTTCTGTTACTGGTAGTGCACTAGCATGGGTCCACCACTCTTCTTCCTCTCTTACCTGAGATGTGAAAACATAAGTCCTGCTGGGGGATAGATGTTTACTCTCACGTCCTGTCCATTGCCCAGTTTCTCAATGTCTTAGGTGTCAGTCCAAGCAAGAATGATGTCTGTCATTCATAGACGGGCTTTCACTTTCTTCTCTCTCTCTCTAAGAGGAGCCTGAGACATACAGGATACAGGAAATAGAATTCAAGTCGAAGTGTTGGAAGGGGAAAGGTAAAATGGGTCAGAGGCTACTGAGCTCTTCTCAGGGGTACAGATGTGATGATGGTCTGGGGTCTTAGACCCAGACCAAAGTCAAATGTAACCAGTCCTCTTCTGCCATTTCATGCCAATTGACCAAAGACCACAAGTCACAGCTAATAGTGACCATAAAGCAGTTGCCATTTTTATTATATTTATTGGTAGTGGGTAGTTCTTCTGTGGGTCTCCTGATGCCAGAGCCATTGCCATGGAGATGGCAATGGCTGGGTTTCACTGGGTTTAATTAACACCTGAGTTGATTGTGGAAAGTAGAGGCAAGTCACCAAATGCCAAATTGCTCAAAATTGGGCCTGGGCATTAGGGCTCTGGGAGTAGAAGGCTTTAAACCATTCTCAGATGCAGCAATTTTAGAAAATTTTAGTAATTTTAAGTTAATTTCTCAACTTGTTATGTGACTGAAGGGGTAAAAGATAACATTTATGCAGATGTTTCATGATAATAGGTACATCGTAAAGCACATTTGTTAAGCTTAAAATCTGCTTTTGTACTCATAATCGAAAGATAGATCCTTTTTAGGCTAAGAGGGTAGATTGAGCAATGGTTATTTATAGTGAAGTTGTGGTCAGAATAAGTTGAAAGGGGACTCATTTCACCATCCTAACTTCTGGTTTATTTTTTTCTACCTCTGTATTCCATCACTCAGAAACTTATATAGTGTCTTGTTGTATGTAGGAGACACGAAATAAATATGTGCTGAATGTTTGGCAAATAAATGGTCATAGATACCATTACTCTCAATGATATAAACATGTCAGTTAAGTAAAAAAAAAAAAATCATTCATTTTCTCCACTTTCCTTATGGCTAAGTTAACAATTCATGTGATTTCAACATCAATTTCCAGGGCTGGATCAATGGATGTTGAGGACCTCTAACAATGGCTAAATATACACAGTAAGTGTTCACCAAGAACCTGGTTGATAAGGAAATAATGATACTGAGAACAAAAGGGTTACTGAGAGCAAGAAATGGGGTCCATGAGGAAGTAAGAAGCATGAAAAGTGGAATTTAATACATTTGAATGTGAATGCTGGACATTTTTTGTTATTTTTGTCCAGTAATCATTCCCACTACTAGTAGTAATAGTACCCCAATTTTATTTTGGTTATTTTGCCCCTTGTCTCGTCTAAATCTTTACCCTAACATTTCAGAGAGGAGGAGGTGACATGCACTGATTCAGTCAGACAGGACACTGGAGTTTTCTCTGGCTATTATGTTCAATTCAGGATGGGCATATGATCCAACTCTGGATAATCAGGAACAAAAATGTTCAGCCTCACAAGATTTGTTTTCACATCTGAGGAAATGAATTCTCTCTTCCTCTGAACTGAATTTTGGGAGCTGAAGGTGTCAGAGACTACTGTGTTTAGGCTGAAAATAGAGCCAAGCGAGAAGAAGCAGAGCTATGAAATGCATCCAGATAGTAGTCTGAATTTTGAATCAAGCTGTAATTGAAACGATTGCACCACTAGACTTCTCAGCTTACATAGGCCAATATATTTATATTTTGCTAATGTCAGTTTGAGTTGGATTATCTGTTATTTACAACCCAAAGAATTATAAATAATAAGGCCCTATCTCATTTCAGGAGGGATTTGAGATGACTTGAAATATGTAATATGTAATATGTAATATAAATGTATTAGGTAAATATATTAAGGGATTAGAGTAAAGGTAAAGTGATAATAAGGTAAATTTGGGAAGAATTATACCATAGAAATATATTCCATGAGACCCAATATATTAATATTTATTAAATTTGGACTAAAAATTAAGCACCAAAGTTCACACTAGCTAATTCAAGAGAAAACAACTACCACTGGAAGAAACTGAACAAAGTATACAAGGAATATTTATGTATTATTTCTTACAATGGCATGTATGTGTACAATTATCTCAATGGAAATTTCAATAAAAAGTAATCGTATAATTTTCAAAAAAAAAAAAAAAAAAAGAGTCATGCTGTTCCCAGATATAAAACACTGAGAGATGTGATTTCAAATACAGAAGTGTTGATCATATTAATGAAACCCTAAGTAATTATTGGATATCTAAGCAGAATGGAAGGACTATAAAGCAATATGGCTGTGTCATACCATAAAACATCAAACTTACAACCTAAATGAAAAGCAGAGGTTTACTTATGTAGTCTCAGCCTGTCCAGATATCTGGTTTATGTGGAACATCACTCTGGGTTAAGATTGCCTAGACCTTCGTCAATACAATTCCATTCTGCAACCTCTTCAGGACCTCAGGAGTTTGTAGTGATCAATGACAGCACATGAGGACTTATAGTGACTTCTTTCAAAAACATCCCAGCCCATATTTCTTCTCTTTTCTATACAACAGACATAAGAGTATGGCTTTGAAGCCCTTGCATTGAATAACTTTAATTTCCATTATTTTGCTCCAAAGAGCATTTTAAAATCGGCTGATGTTCTGATACCACCCACGTTACTTTTCCCTTCTCTTTCCAGTAGTTCCTTGTTTTAAAATTATGTGCAGAATTCCTCCACACCTTTGCTTTTTCTTCCCTCTTGTGGTTTGCATTTCATATACTTATCTCACTTCCTTGCTCTACAGGCATCCCCCCAAGAAGAACTGAAAGGTTGAAAGTCAAAACTGCCTTCTTTAGCTCAGTGTTTCTCCTGCTACATCCTCTACATTCTTCCTCTTGCACCGTAGGGAGAATAAACCTCAGCCTGAAATGGGAATGTTTGGGAAGGAGGGGAGAAAAGTAAGTAGATAATTTATTGTGTCAGATCTCTTTTTTTTTTTTTTTTTTTTTT
>VBSM01000729.1:2473767-2489830 GCA_008086735.1 Cheirogaleus medius | reverse complement strand
AAAAAAAACACTAAATAATCAAAATTATTATTGAAATTTGTTTATTCACTCATTGCATTTATTGTAGAGAATTTTGCTATAAACATTAAAAATTTATATATATATTTTCATAATAACTATGATATGACTTACACTATTCTGATCATTCAAGTGATATAAAAAAGAATGAGATATAGTTCTTGCCCTCATAAAATCTTAATGTATTTATGGTATATGAAGTGATTAGAAAGCAATAATATTCCATATATTAAACTAATAAAATATTTATATATATACTATAAACTGTCCATTATTCCTTTGCCTTTATCTTTTTAACTTAGCCTTTAAATCTGATTCTTCCCTAAATTTTAAGTACATTTTATTAAAGTGTAATATACATACACAAAAGTACACAAATCAAAGTGTATACCTGAATTCACACAGTTACACATACATATATCCACAATTAGATTTAGAGGTAGAACATTACCCACCCTTTTGCCTGAGGAGCCATTATTTTGACTTCTATCACCATATACTGATTTTACCAATTTTTGAAATTTATGAGTGAATGTAATTAGAGTATATACAGTTTTTGTTTTGTCTTCTTTCACTCAAATTATTTTTGTGAGATTTGTGCATGTTATCAAATGTAGTAGTAAATATTCACTGTTCTGTAAGATTAAATTATATGAGTGCACTTCAATTTATTTGTGTTCTACTATTGATAGGTATTTAGGTTATTTCCAGGTTTGGGCAATAATGGAAGTGCTGTTAAGAACATACTGTACATGCCTTTTGGTAACATATGGCTCTATTTATCTGGTCTACACTAGCTGTGGAATTGCTGGTTTACAACATACTCTTGTACATTAAATTTTTGAAGTCTTTTGTTGGCCTGATGGGTTTTTCTTTTTAGGTTAATTGTTGATTTCATTTTGTAGCTTATAGTAGTTTCTCCTTAATTTCAACTTTGGCCAGGTTGATGACCATGTGTCTTGGAGATGTCCTATTTTCTAAATGTCCTCCTGGTATTCAATGAACATCTTTTATCTGTATATCTGAACCTCTGGGGATACCAAGGAAGGAAGTTTTCCTCAGTAATTACCTGGAATAGGTTTCCACCCTTTCTGCTTTTTCTTCTTATCCCTCAGGGATACCTATAATTTATATATTGGTTTGCTTTACATAGTCCCATATTTCTCTGAGTGACCATTCATTTTTCTTTACTCTTTTTCCTGCATCTTGACTGATTGCATTAATTCAAAAGAATTGTATTCAAGTTCTGAAATTCTTTCTTCTGCTTGGTATAGCCTGTTGTTGAAGCTTTTGGCTGTATTTGAAATTCTCTAAATGACTTCTTCATTTATTTAAGTTCTGTTTTATTCTTTTTTATGTTGTCTATATCTTTAGCAACTTTTTCATTCTTTTTCTTTAATGTCCTGAAATATCTTTTTGGCTTCTTTGTGTTGGTTTTCAACTCTCCCTTCAATCCCATTAATCTTATTTGTCATCCATATTCTGAATTCCATTTCTGATATTTTGACAATTTCCTTTTGGTTGGGGTTCATTTCATTTTTTTTTGTTTGTTATTTTATTTTATTATTTTTTTATTTCAGCATATTATGGGGGTACAAATGTTTAGGTTACACAAATTGCCTTTGCCCCACCCGAGTCGGAGCTTCAAACGTGTCCATCCCTCAGACGGTGCGCATTGCACCCATTAGTTGTGAATAGTCCCATCCCCTCGCCCCACTCCCACCTGCCTGACACATGATGAATGTTACTCTATTGTGATCCTTTGGCAATTTGAACTCGCTTGTTTTTTCATATTGCCAGAATTCTTTTGCTGGTTTCTTCTCACTGAATCCTCTTCTTTCAGTTAAGGGCAGTTAGGTTTGTGGTATACTTGTTCTCCTTTGCTGGAACTTTCCTATTTAGTGTGAAGAGGGAGAAGTCTTTACATGGTGCATTTGTGTCCCATTCAGGAAAGAGGTGGATGCACTGAGATCTGAAATGCAGCTGTTCTGTGTTGTTCTGTTCCCCTATGGTTGTCATAGTCCAAGCTGGTGCTGGGGGATCTTCGTGTGGAGTGGTGGGTTGGTCCCCAGGCTGCCATTGGAACCTTAGGCAGGGGCCTGGATAAGTCCCTCCCCATGGAGATGGGCATTGTGGGAGATTGCTCTGCCCGGGTCTCCACACTTCCATGGCAGTGACTGCTGGGCAAGGCTATCTAGGTGGTGGCTGTGGATGTTGGGGCTGCAGGCTTTTGCCCTACCCAGGTCCAGGTATAATGGCAGCACATGGCAGGGGGCAGCTCATGGCTAGTGGGTTCAATAAAGAGCACTGGACTGCAGATATGTTATCATACAGCTGCAGGGTGTGGACTTCCATGCTGCATGCAATGCCCTGGGGCCATGTTCTGTTAGGCAGTCCATGGGGTCCTTAGGGATGTTCTACTGGGCAGTGCCCCAGGGCAGATGGCTGAGGCTCTCTCTCCATGTAGGTCCCACTGAGGCTGTTACTGTGGAACCTCTCTAGTGGTGTTGGTGCCTGTTCCATTCGGATTCCTCTGTGAGGGGGGCACTAGACTCCCAGTCACAGGGTTCATGAGAGCATCTGCTTTCCCTGCTCCCTTCGTGGCCTGGCAGGGGTGTTGTGGAAGCAGATGCAGTGAAGCCAATCCCTGTGTAGACTGGGTGCTCCAGACGTGAGAGCTGAGAATGGCTTCAGTTGCAACTACCTGGGAATGGAAGCCAGCAGATCCCTGCTGAACACACTGTCCCATACAGCATTGCCACACAGTGTCCCAGCAACTCTCTGATCAGTATCAGAGCAGTGGGTGGGGGCCCGCTCACAGCTTGATTCACAGTGTCTGCAGGGAGAGCATGGAGCCCTGCGGTTCTCTCCTTAATCCCTCCCACATGTGTGGGCATCTCCCCAAGGTACTTTCCAGCCTTAGTGAGTGGATTTCCCCAAACCCCTATCCTTTACTCTGAGTGTCCCCTCTCACTTCTCTGATGACCTACAATACTCTCTCCAAGAGGGTCCTTCCCTAGGTGGGCATCTAGATGCAAATTTCAATCCTCTCCTTGAGAGCAGCATGTATGGGCTACTTCTACTCTGCCATTGTGGCCCCTCCGTTTCTTTTTTAATTCTTATATTTACCTGCATATTAGTATATAATTTTGTGTGCCTCTCTATTATCTATTTATTTATTTTCTAGTTTTATTGAGGTATAATTGAAGAATAAAAATTGTATATATTTATGATATATAATGTGATGTTTTCATATATATATATATACATTCTGCAATGGTTGACTCAATCAAGCTAATTAACAATCCATCACCTCACACAGTTATCTTTTTCCCCTGATTTCCCTCACCTCCCTGGCCCTGGCAGCTACCCTTCTATTCTTTGTTCCTATACCTTTAAATATTTTAGATTCCTCATATGAGCGAGATAGTTAAATGTTTGTCTTTCTGTTTCTGGCTTATTTCTTTTAGCACAATGTCCTTCTGGTTCATCCATGTTGTTGCAAATGGCAGGATTTTCTTCTTTTTTAAGGCTAAATAGTATTCCATTGGACATAAATATATACCACATTTACTTTAGCCATTTGTCTGTCAATAGATATTTGGTTGTTTTTGTATCATGGCCATTATAAATAATGCTATAATGAACATGTGTTTCAGATATTTCCTCAAGATAGTGATTTTATTTCATTTGGACATATACCCAAAAGTGGAACTGCTGGATTATATGGTAGTTCTATTTTTAATTTTTGGAGGAACATTCATGCTCTTTTCTGTAATGGATATATAAATTTATAGTCCCACTAACAATGCGCAAGGGTTCCCTTTTTCCAAATTCTTTCCAACATTTGTTATTTTTTGACTTTTGAGAATAGCCATGCTGATAGGTGTGAGGTAACATTTCATTATGATTTTTATTTGCATTTTCCTGATTAGTGATGTTTAACACCTTTTTATATATGTGTTGTCCATTTGTATGTCTTCTTTGAAAAAATGTCTATTCAAGTCCTTCAACCATTTTAAAATCAGGTTATTTAATTTTTTATTGAGCCATAGAATTTCCTTATTTTTTCAAAAAATGTTAACCCTTTATGAGATATATGGTTTGCAAATATTTTTTCCATTCTTTTTTTCCTTTTCATCTTGTGGATCATTTCCTTTTCTGTGCTTTCAACAAATTAGGTATTGAAACAATGTGCCTTAATACAATAAAGGCAATATATGGCAATTCCACAGCTAATATTATACTTCACAGTGAAAATGGTTTTCCTGTAAGATCTGGAACAAGACAAGGATGCCCAATCTCAGCAATTCTACTCAACATAGTACTGGAAATCCTAGCCAGAGCAATTAGGCAAGAAAAAGAAATAAAAATGTATCTAAATCAGAAAAAAAATAAGTAAAATTTTCTCTATTTGCAAATGACATCTTATATCTAGAAAACCCTAAAGACTCCATCCCAAAACTGTTAGAACTAAAAAATGATTTCAGTAAAGTTGCAAGATGTAAAATCAGCACATAAAAATCAGTTATTTCTATACACTAACAACACAATATTTGAAAAAGAAATTTTTAAAAATCCCATTTTTAATGCCATAAAAATAATAAATATACAGGAGTAAATTTAACTAAGGAGGTTAAAGATCTATGCACTGAAAACTATAAAATGTTGATGAAAAATATTGAAGACAAAAATAAATGGAAAGATATGTTCATGGACTGGAAGAATTAAAATTGTCAAAATGTCCATACTACCCAAGTGATCCACAGAGTCAATGACATCTCTATCAAAATTCCAATGACATTTTTCACAGAAATAGAAAGAAACAATTATAAAATTTGTATGAACCACAAAAGACCCTGAAACACTAAAGTGATCTTGAGCAAGAAGAAAGAAGCTAGAGGAATCACACTTTCTGATTTCAATTTATATTACAAAGTTATAGTACTAAAAACTATATGGTACTGCCATAAAAACAGACACTCAGCTCAATGGAACAGCTCAACAAACAGCTCAATGGAACAAAATAGAAATCCCAGAAGTAAATCCACACATACAGGATGAATTTATCTTTGACAAGGGTGTCAAGAATGCACCACTGGGGAAGGACAGTCTCTTCAAAAAATGGTGCCAGAAACACTGAATCTCCATTGCAAAAGAATGAAATTGGACCCTTATCGTACACCATAAGCAAAAATCAACTCAAAATGGATTAAAGGCTTAAATGTAAGACCTGAAACTGTAAAACTCCTAGAAGAAACCACAGGGGAAAATCTCTATGGCATTGGTCTTGGCAATGATTTTTCAGATACAACAAAAGCACAGACAACAAAAGCAAAACTAAGAAAGAGGAACTTTACCAACTAAAATGTTTCTGCACAGCAAATGATAAACTATATTATTGTGTAATTTCTATGTTCCAGTGTTTCAGTGGCCAAAGTTTAACTTCATCTACTATTTTGTGTGTTTTCCTTATAGTAGGAAATATTAAATATTGAATATTGAAGAAAAGTACAATATTGAATACAAGTAGAGATGGTGGGCATTGTCTCATTTCTGATATCAATGGGAAAATTCCCCTAATTTCATTATCAAATTTATTTATTATAAATTTTCAAAAATACTCTATCAAATTAAGAAAGTTTCTACTATTTGCAGTTTTATTGTATTTCAATTATATTTGCATGTTAAACATTACAGAATTTTTTCTGTATCTATCAATACAGTCATATTCTATGTATGTATATGTACATATGTATAATTTATAATCTGTATCTATCTACTGTCTGTCCTATCTATCTCTCTATCATCAACAAATATATCAATGCATCTATCCTTTTATTATATATGTAGTAATTTTTAAATGTAAGATATGTTAAGCCAAGCCACAACTGGATAAAACCTACATTTTCTATCAAAGAATTCAATCTGGCCTTCTTAACCTAAAAAAGTCCTTCCCAATGGGATTACATTTTCTAACTTATCTTTATCAACTTCTGTTTGTCATCAGAGGTCTATTTTCAGGCACATAGAACCCTTAAATTTACTCGTTTAAGCTATGAACTCTTTCTCTGAGTTTGTGGACATGCCTGAAAGACTCTTCACCTCCTTAGTTTTTACTTATTTTTCAAATTTGAACTTAAATATTACTTATTCTAGGAAGTCTTTCTTGATTCTCCAAGATTCAGTAGATCACTACATTCCAATTAATTATTTATCACATTGCCTTGTAATTTTCTTCTTCTTTGTCTGCTATGTTTTCATCTCTCTGCCTTATTTATTCTCACTATGGCTGGTAAGTGATAGAGGCCAAATAAGTATTTGTTAGATAAATAAATGAATTCTATATTAGAATATAGATGGTCTTTAATCAATATTTAATTAAATCAATAATAAAGGAACCACTGAAGATCCAGAAATAATAAATCCATTCAGTTTTGTGATCACTTTTATATGCAGATAAATTAGAAGATCTCAGATGAACCAACTTGTACCCTCATTTATTAATTAAGAAAGGATTTTTGAAAGCCTAGTGTATGCTGGGTGTAGCTCATCACTGATATTGCCATCACCACGATGGGCATCCCCAACGTAAATTCAGTGCCAGTTCCTGTTAGTCTCTGAAAAGAATAACAAACAATCTAAGGGTTCAGGATCTAAGACAAATTTATGAACACGCTCACATCTGTAGCAAACAGAGAAGTATGTGTACCACTTGCAAATCAGAGGGAAGTACATTTTACACACGTGTGTATGTGTGTGGAGTAGGTGAAGTCGAGGAAAAAAGTGGTATTCTGGGAATAATGAGGGCACAGAAAATGAAATTGAAAGTTATCTCTCACTCTCTTGGGGTCAATCTTTCCTATAGCCAAAAAGATTACAGAAATTCCTAAACTGCTTTCACAGGGAGTGGGTGAGCGGTGTTAACTTTACCTCAACAAATAAAGCTCAAATCCCAAAATTAAAAAAGAAAAGAGAGGGAGATATTAAGGAAGATAATTTTTACTTAAATATTATCTCGGGGTTCTTAAAAAGCAGATTTCTTTAACAAGAATTAACACATGATATGTTTTGTAAAGTTGATTAAAATTTATTTCATAAAGTCATGTTCATTATTTAAAGTGAGATGTAAATTAACTCCCTTTTTTCACTAACCAACAAAAAGTTCTTCTGTAAAAGAAAAAAATGTGTCCAAAATATGCATGTTCTCATTCAGCCATTTTAATCAAAGGAATATCCTGACAGGAGTTTGACACTATATTCTGATAAACTAGGGATAAATTAACAACCTAATTTTATCCATGGGACACTTATTGCCAAACCCTTGGGTTCAGCGTCTGAAAAATAAAGCTACAGGTAATAAAAAAAATCACTGTTGACATAAAGTAAATTCAACTAAGACTGCTCTCATTCTTTCATTCCTTTCTTTTTCTGATTCTGCCCTATTCTTCCAACCCTAGACTTTTTTCTTTATATTCTGCATTCTAATCTCTTATTTTATTTCTCAACATTACATATATGAGACAAATATCAATTCTTAAAATTTATCAAGTATATATTGTGTTTCACAATGTGCTAGGCATTCTGTGTCATTTCCTCACTTAATTCTTACAACAACCCTATTTAACAATTCTCAATTTATAGAATTTAAGTTATTGGTTCATGTTCACACAACAAATACGTGAGGAAACCTACTTTTAAATTCAGGTTGTGCATGCCCCAAGCATGAGTTATTAAACTGCATGTTGCTCAAGTGAAAGGTTGATAAATGAAAACTTATGATATTAGTATCACATATTTTCATTGTTTTGTTGAAACACATCTATAACAAAAGCCATAATGCATTCATTCAAATGTATATGATGCATCTTTATTGGTGACTGAAATTTGGGCATTTCTTTTAGTGAGACATGAAGGAAAGCAAGGACTGGGCTTTACTCGTCACTGTTCTCTCCACAGTAATTAGCATAATGCTTCGCACATAATAGCAGATGCATGCACAACTCGGAGCTCTTGAATGATCAATCACTTTCATACTGTATTTGACATTGAGTCCAATCCTAGTTTAAAGAATGAAGAAAATAAAACTACAGAGAGATGAAAGAGAACTAATTTTTTAATACCTTCTATCAGACAAGCATGGAATTGCTTTACATTTATTAATGTATTCAGTTCTTACCACGGCCCACTGAGGAAGTTTTAAAGGTCCCATGTTATATAAGGAATAACTGACAATAACAGAAGTTGAGACTGGTCCAAGGCACTTAGCTGGAAAAGGATCCAAATAAAGATTCAAACCCAGGTCTGTGTGACTCCAAGTCTATATTTTCTATTCTATCATCAGCCTCTTAAAATTCTAATTTTTCTGTCTCATTTTTCTAGAAGTAAATTCATATTCTTTTTATTTAGAAATGATTTATTGCAAATATTTCTTTTTAAACCTCAAAATATATATAGAAGCATTCAGATACTTAAATTCTCCACTGTTTCCTTCAGTGTAGGAGAGGTATCAACACTCTGAACATTGCCAAAAAGATAATACAGCATTCATAGCATTGACCTGAGAATACCAACATTTGCAATGCGTGAAAATAGCATGGTTTGAATTCTTGAAAGTTTCTATTTTCACATGACTCTCTGGAGACCAATTGATACAACTTTTACACTGGATATAGGCTAAACATGAAAGAGAAATTTCCAATAAGAAGTATCAAGGTTTTATACTCAGCCCCAAATATGATTGTGATCTAGCACCTCTTGTATTATCCTGGATAGAGCTGGAACCCATTTTACTAAGTGAAGTATCACAAGAATGGAAAAACAAGCACCACATGTACTCACCATCAAATTGGTATTAATCAATCAATACTTAATGTGCACGTACAGTAGTAATATTCACTGACTGTCGGGCAGGTGGGAGCGGGGAGGAGGGGATGGGTATATTCACACCTAATGGGTGCGTTGCTCACCGTCTGGGGGATGGACATGCTTGAAGCTCTGACTTGGGTGAGGCAAAGGCCATATATGTAACCTAAACATTTATACCCCCGTAATATGCTGAAGTAAATTAAAAAGTATCAAGGTTACCTAAAGTCCTTATTTCTTTTCTTTTCTTTCTTTCTTTTTTGTCAGAGTCCTACAGAAAGGACAAGCATGTTTGTAGAATGGAAGTGCTATCCAGGATGCATTCGTGATATATAATTTCTTGCTGTTTCAGCTCACTCAGAGTGTTTTGGGAAATGAGTATCTGCTCAGAACCTTTCTCAGAGCCATATTTACTTCTTTATTTCTCAGTGTGTAGACAAGGGGGTTGAGTAGCGGGGTGATCACAGTATAGGTCACTGCCACAAGCCGGTCCTTATCTGAGGAGTACAGGGATGTGGGCCTCAGGTAGATAAAGGAAGCACAGCCATAGTGGACAATGACCACTGTGAGGTGGGAGGCACAGGTGGCAAAGGCTTTACGCTGTCCCTCCACTGAGGAGATTTTGAGGATGGTGGAAACGATGAAGACATAGGAGATGAAGATCAATACAAAGGGAACCAGCAATACAAGAATGCTGAGAAAGAAGATGACCATCTCCTTCAGGTTGGTATCTGTGCAGCCCAGTTTTATGACAGGGGAAATGTCACAGAAAAAGTGGTTGATGCGATTAGAGGCACAGAAGGGCACGCTGAACACCAGGATGTTGACAACCACAGAGATCAGGAAACCGCAAAAGCTGGAGGCTAGAACCAACTGGATGCAGGTGGCTCGGCTGACAATGAGTGTGTAGTTAAGAGGGTTGCAGATGGCAACATAGCGATCATAGCCCATCACGGCAATGAGAAAACAGTTGGTACAAGCCAAGCCCACAAAGAAATAGAGCTGGGCAGCACACCCCGAGAAAGAAATGGTTGGAATTGTGGACAGCAGGTTGGTTAGCATTTTGGGTACAATGACCAAAGTGTAGCAGGTTTCAGAGCAGGAAAGGACAAAGAGGAAGAAGTACATAGGGGTGTGCAAAGCCTTTTCCAGGCGAATGACAGTCATGATGGTGGCATTGGCCGTCAGAGTGGTCAGGTAGACTAGCAGGAAGATACAGAAGAGCAGGATTTGCAGATCCCCCAGGTTTGAGAAGCCTATAAGGATGAACTCAGTGACCATGCTCTGGTTCTGCCTCTTCATGGGTTAGTGAGAATCAGATTTAGACAACCTGAAATTGAGAAGAGAGTATTTGACAAAAGTAAAATTATCCCAGAGAAACCATATTTGTGTTTCTGTACAAAGCTGATAATACTGGTCTGAAGAAATGACTAACCAACAAGTTAAGCACACAGATTGGGGATGGGGAAAAAGTCAGGAGACATGAGCAATGACACAAATAATGCCCCAATTCAAAGACATCCAAAGAAATTTATCTTTATTTTTGGAAGGTGTTTCTATTTTTCATATTCATATGTGCATAGAAGGTTCATACTGTTAAATTAAAAAGTAGTTTAGAGCTCAGCTGATCTAATACTGCCAATTTACAGAAGAAGAAATTGATGCTCAGAAAGATTAAATTATTTGTCTTACCTACATCAGACTGAAAGTCCTTAGAAACCACCTATATTCAATATCATCTTATAAAAATCTTATTCAGAAAAACAAACACAAATAAAAATCAATCTATCCACTCCATCACACACAAGACTCAAATACTGCTTGTTTAGATGTAATAAAGTATTTTTATTTATTTTAAAGTATTCAGATTCTACTTATCCATGCTCAATTGTGAAACATTTGGGATGGCTCACATATTGGGGTTTCCCCTACCGTGAGTGCATGAGAATCTGGGATTAAGAACCTAATTAAAGCTCAAATTACCCTCAGAACATTATGAGGCATGGGCTGAGACCTCCACTCTCTGGTTCTGCCTCAATCTTCATTGCCTCTGTAATGTTCTCAGAACAATTCTCACCATTATCTGTGAGATATGTGGTTTAATTTGGAGATCACATAATGCATAAAACTTCACACTAGACTTAACAATCAGACTATCTTTGTGTTGGAAAAAAGATCATAAATCTTCTAACTCAATCCGTGCTGAATTCTCTGAGTGTCTTTATAGTAATCTAGGAAATATTGTCCAACCTCCAAGTTATAAGGAGCTTGCTGCCTCCCAAAACAGGCTGCTCTCTTGCTAGATAGCTTACTTGGCCAAAACTTTCTTACTATGAAATAAACTATGCCTCCTCGAAATATGTACCGATTGTTCTTGGTTTGTTCCCTGCAGATTCTCCAAAGAAGTTTAAATTCTTTCTATAAATGATAGCCCTTTAGTTATTGGAATAGGATACTCATATCTGTTTGTGGGTCTTCTTTTCATTTTGCCTAACATTTTTAGATCTTTCAATATTTATCATGGAATTGTTTCTGGAATTCTTCCTGTCCTAATCGCCATCTCAGGTGTTTTAGTCCTGATCCTTGGGTCATACATGTACCCCTCAGCTGTAGACAAGCTGGCTGGCTTCAGCCGCCACACATAGTTAGCTTCTACCCATGGTATTACACTTCCTTTCCTATTGCTCTTTATCCCTCACAATTAATATTTATCTCTGCTTATTATTTATCTCCTGAGAGACTTCCTTGAGAAGCTCTAAATGGCTTTGAATACAGTTTGAACTTACTTCTCTGTCAGTTTGCTCTGAGATCATTTGTTAGAATGGCGGCATAGAGAGGTTGGAAAGGTGTAGGCTCTGGGGTCAGATGGCCTAGATTGGGCCCACAGCTCTGCCATTTTATGATTTTGGGGAAATCACTTTGTGTCTCATGTTTCCATCTCTGAAGTGGTAATAATAATAGTGTAAACCAAAAATTGTTCATGAGTACCAAATGCCCACAATAAAGTTCCTGACTCATAGTAAGTATTCAATAAACGTAGGCTGTTAGTATCTAGGCCAACCACCATCACGTTACAAATGAAGAAACTGAGGCCAAGAGAAGCAAAATGTAATGATCCAGGTTGCATAAACTATGAGTTAGGAACTGTATCCCAAATGCACTAAAATTCCCCATCCAGGGCTTTGTCTTCTCAATTACCTGAGTCCTATTTTTAATATTTGCTTTGCACTGTGTGCTTATACACCAATGACTTGGGAGACAGGTCAACATCTTCTTTCCTCTCTATGATCCTCATGTTGGCTTTCTGTTCCACCCTTCCACCTACTCCTGTCTCATACTCTTCCACCTTTTAATCCATCATACATTTTCCCTTCTGCTAAGATACATATCAGTGCACAGCAGACAGTTTTTTCCCTGCATTTTCTTGTTTAGGTCTACTTTAGGAATATTTTACTGTTTTATACTTTTTAAATTCCTTCTCTAACTTTACTCTTTCTCCCATACTCCCATAGTGGTTTTGTTCAGCTGAATCTTTACCTCTCCATATGATTTCTGTCCTGTCTTTCACTCTAGATCCTGGTGCTGTGACACACTTCATATGTGCAAGGTTTTCACCAGTTCTTCTGCCTCTCTATCTTTCTTTGGTACACAAAGTATTTTTAGAGAGAATTGACAGATGGCATTACTCAAAAGAAAGAGTGGTCCTACAACTTTAGTTCAAAGGAGACACTTACATCCACAGGTAGAGCTTTAGCACAATCCCAAGTTCCTTTCTTCTGTACCCATCAAAGTCTAAAGAGGTGAGAGAAATAGGCAAAGTTTTGAAAAATGTCAGGTAGTATTTTTCTCCCAGATATTATTGGGGAAAGTCCAGGAGCCATAAACCTTTGAAGATGAAAGATAGCTCTGCCTGGTTGCTGGGCTGGACGTAACTGGATAATCTCAATCTTAGCAGCTCTCTGCCCCTGATGGCATAGGCCTCCACAAAATCCCTGGGTTTTATATAGTTGGGACACCCCAGAGGATTGAGGCTTTGGAGAGAGTTTCTTTGGATTCTAGACCTTAAAAATGTATATTCAGTCCTAAAGAAAAAAAAATGAATCACATAAATTACCTGGTTTATGTGATCTGTGTAGAAGATAGATAGCTTTGAATGCTATGATTTTTTTGCATAGGTCATTCATTTTGGATCAAGGTTAAATTTATCGAATGAAATATTGAACTATTATTCCCTTAATTATTACCTTTATAGATTCTAGACATAGACTACCTTGAAGGATTAAGTAAATGGCATCTTTGAAAAATTTTATATAGTTTTCTATTTTTACTACAGTTTGCTAGTTGATTTTGAGATAATTTTTTTCTATAACTCTCTGGCTTTATGCATGTAAGTTATGCCTGCATCCTAAGGGGGCACAAACTCTAACCTTTTCTACATTCCTCTACCTGCTTGCTTAAGCTATTCAAATACATTCATCAGTGTAGACTTTCATCTGTGCATCCATCAATTCATTAATTTAATCAATATGCATTGAGTACCTATAATACTCCAGGCACTCTGGTGAATGTTTTGGTGGGGAAGGTGGCACAAAGATGAGAATGTCATAGTCTGTACCAATAGTGGTTTATGGATCACATATACCTGGCCTCCTGAGGTGCATGTGCAGATGCATATTATTGGGTTCTTACTCCAGGATCTACTAAATAAGAAATATGTCAGGTGGGGCCTGGAATATTTTGCAATCACTCCACATGATTTCTTTTACTCTTAGCAAGTTTAAAACTACTGGCATCTTTCTGAAAAGAGTTTGATGTTTAGAGTTAGAGATGGAGAAATAAATGGATAATTACAACAGGCAAAGGGGTCTAAACTAGGGGCAAGCACAAGGCACTATAGCATTACTGAGAGGAAGCACAGTTCTCACATTGGGTATCAGGATTGGTAGGTCTCAGATTCCTCAAACTCCTCTTATACCTCTCCCATCTAACAATCTTTCTTTTTCTGAAGGATTCAGGATTTTTTTTTCTATTAGAAGAAAAAATAATAGGTTTCTTGGTTTTAATTTTTAATTCTGAGATATATAAGGTTCTTAACTGGAAAATGTTTGATAAGGACTAATACTAATAATTTTTCATAGCATACTAGAATCTCAGTATTTCAGTGTTATTCTAATTTCTGAGATATTTAGAAGTAAGAATTATTTAAATTGTTTGGTCATTTCAGAGGACAAAGGGCTGAAAGACTACAGCAACATGCCTTCCTTTCTACCCATTTTTCTATTGACTCTAATATTAATAACAGTTTTCTGAACACTTACTACAATGCCATTATTATCCATTCATTAGCTCACATAATCTCTCTGATAAGCTTATCAGGTCAGACAATATTATTCCCATTTTTCAGAAGGAAGTCTAGGAGAGCACAGTAGACCCCTTGAGCTTAGGAGAGTGAAATTGGAGTTTGATGAGGCTGAAGCAACTATAATTTGTGGAGCAAAATACCAGAGAAGAGGGTAAATTACAGAAAGAGTCCCAGAAACATCAATATGGGTACCTTCTACACAGTGAGCTGAATACTAAGATGTTTCAGTATAAGGTGAAACTCTCTAAGACTGGACAAAAGACTACCAGGAGGATCTTAGCTCACAATTCCTAGAACTCACACAGGTTGGAAGATGTATGAGTTCCAATTAGCAGGGGTGGAAAACCCCCATAGAACAACTGTATCCAATCAGTATGGATCTCAAAAAGTCACACCTTATTAATAAGGATAAACTAGTTTCCAGCAAATATCACACTTGAATTGCCTTAACAAAACTTAAATGCAAGTCTCAACCTATAAATAATATATGATCTGTTCATTTTCAACAAAGGTGCAAAGCAACTTAATGAGAAAAGTCTTTTCAATGAATGATACCAGAGTAACTAGATATCCTCATGTAAAAAATAAACATTAAAGCTTCCTGAACACCATAGATAAGAAATTAACTCAGGATGGATCATGCATCTAAATATAAAAATTAAAATAAAACTTTTAAGATAAAATATTTGTGATGTTCAAGAATAGAAGAATAGGCTCCACATGTACTCGCCATCAAATTGGCACTAACTGATCAACACTATGGTGCTCACACGGTAGTAATATTCTTCCAGGATTGGGGGTAATGGATGTGGTGAGCATTGTAGGGGGGCGAAGGCACACCTCAAATCATTGTTTGGGTGTGGCAAAGTTATAACATGTAACCAAAATGTTTGTACCCCCATAATACCCTGAAATAAATAAATAAATAAATCCTTAAGCCACCGAACAGTGTTTGTTCATTTAGTGTCTCTGCGCTCAATGAGTTGGAGATCCTGAAAATCAGGAGATGGTGGTGTGCAAATCTAATCAGAAAGAATAAATGGCCCACTTGCCAAGAGAAGCTTGTTTTGAGCGCTGCTTCTCAAGAAAGAGCAAGATCTTAGATTGTACTTCAAATACAGGGACCTATCCATGCAACATGTTTGCAATATATACTGTGAGGAAATATAGCAGAGTTTAAATGTTAAAATTTAACCCTAGCCAATCAATGTATGTTTAATTAACATTGTTGTCCTGCAGTAAAATTATTATAAGTTTCTGTGCAAAAATGCAGAGGTATCCTAATTTCTATATATGGAAATTTTAGGTTTTTATTACAAAATAAATATGTTTCAAAAGAATGAAAAATATTGAAAGAACAATAATAAATACTAAAAATTCTGAAAAAGAGAAAATATTTGTGATGTTATGATAAGCAAATATTGTCTTTATAAAGAACACAAGAAACACAAACCCAAAGTAAAAAAACAGATTAGATATTATCAAAATATCAAAATTAAAGGCTTGCCCTCTTAGAAAGACATCATTAAGAAAATAAAAAGACAAGCTACATATTGAGAGAAAATATGTATAACATATATATCAGACAGAATATTTCTTATATCCACAAGAAATAAAGTGCTGTAACAGTTCAATAATAAGATGACTAATAACCTAATAAAAAGGAAATATATTAGACCAGATTTCCTCTCTCAAAACACACAGACAGACACACATACACACACATGCACACAGAAATAAGCAATAAACACAGAACAAAGATGCTCATCAACTAACATCAATAATGTGCAAATATTAGGTTATTAAGCATGAAATGTC
>VBSM01000729.1:2437961-2471323 GCA_008086735.1 Cheirogaleus medius | reverse complement strand
ATATACACACCTAATGGGTACGGTGCACACCGTCAGGGGGATGAACATGCTTGAAGCTCTGACTCGGGGGTGGGGGAAGCAATCTATGTAACCTAGACAATGTATCCTGGTAATATGCTGAAGTAAAAAAATAAAAATAAATAAAAAAATTTGTAATGTGAGTAAATTTTGACTCATTCTGTGGGTAATGCACAATTGCTCACAAAGAAATTTCATTTTGTTGTTTATAGTACTAAGACTCTAGGAAATTTACATAAATTAATAAAATAGCATTTATAAAGTTACTGCACATACAGATAAGAAAAAATAAAGCTTCTGTATCTAGATTGCAAATATTGAGATAGGTTTACATATTGTTGCTTTCTGAGAGTAAGTCAGGAGCTGCTCTAGATATTTAAAGTAATAGGAGGTTTGATAGAAGAATTAGAGGCTTATATATGTGTTGGAGGCCTAAGAGAATGAATGTCAGGAAGGCTGTTCTTCATTTTTAGAATTGCAAGGATCACAGGAAACCCCCACAGATGGCCTTAGCTGTTGCGGCACTGATGGTTGATACTCAAGAAATCTGAACACCACGAGCAAAAGCCCACATCCATCATCTGACAAGTGCTGACATATCATGCTGCCAGAAAGACAATGGCTTCCCTTTTCTCCCATCATCCAAATATCTGATGGATGCCCCTTATTTGTGAAACCCTTCTGGCAAGGGGATATGGAAAACAGATTTCAGGATTTACAGAATTTTCATCCTTACAGTGCAGTACAGGGAAGACCACTGAAGTATAAATATAATACTAAGTATCAGCAAAACATAGCCAGCACAGTTTTCCCTTTTGGATATTCAGCATCCATGCACATCCTTCCGTTCATGTTGAAATTTCATGTTGAAATTTCCAAAGTGTAGTAACGAATATGAGGCGAGTATGCTTCATACAAAGAGGTGTCCACATTCATGTCCACAAAAAGGGAGAAACAGAGTTCCATGGGGGACTAATTAATTATCCTTTGATAGTCTTATCTTTAAAGATGGGATTAGGTTTTTCACCAATGACACATCTTATATATAATAGTAAGCTAAAAGAAATGGTTAACATATAAAAATATATACAAAATAAATGATGTAAGAAAATAAAACACAACTATTGCAATCCTTGTTTCTGTAAGTAAACACAAGACTGTTGTGGCATTTATGATTTTTTTCTTCCACCTATTTATATTCCTTTGAACTCAACTAAAATCTCAATATTTCTGCAAGGCTTAAACTATTAGCGATTTTGCCTAAATTAGGTTGTTTTTGTCTTCTTATTAAATTTTATCTTTGTATATGAAGTAATAAAAATGCCCTAGAATATCTCCTAGATTCCAGACATATTCTTTTCTGCCCTGGCAGTATATCAGCAACACTCTATATTTCCTTAAAAAATAGAATCAATCACTCTAGCTAATGTAATCAATCCATTTCTGCCCGTAGATTACTGGAGCAGTAGGACAAAGAAGACTGAAGCGGCCGAGGGGCAATCTCAATCTCCATTCTTGTGTTTTCTGAGGAAACAACATTCGTTTGAGAAGACCCACCTTTAAGCTACAAAGCTAAAACTTATGTGTGTTAAGTCCTTAATAGTAAGAAGAGAAGGAACCATTTTCATCTCCCTTCACGTTGTTTCTTGTTAGAGAATGGGCACATGCACTGGTGGCTGACTCAGAGTACGTACTGCTTTGTGTAGACATATGAGGCTCCATCAGGTGTTATCAGAGAGCCAGTGCTATATCTGAGCCTTAAGTAAATCATTCTGTCTTTCTACCTGGCCACCTCCTTCTGAGTGGTGGGGTACACAGAGAGTTCCTGGTATTATTTACTAAATAATCATAATTTTATCACTGACTTGTGAGGTTATTTCTGTCCATGACTAAGTCCCCAAATATATACACATCAATTTCTGAGCTCTCCTTTCTGTCTCTATACTACTTATCTCTTCCTGCACATATACCAAGGTGCAGGACTAAGGCATCTTACTATTGGGAACAGTGAGCCTCTATATTACTTGTTCTTTCTCAAAATTGTCTTATTATTTCATATAAATTTTAGAATTCTGATTGTCAGGTTGACTTCAAAATTCGTGCAGCAATTTGGGTTGGAATTATATTGACTTTATAGATTAGCTTGGGTGAAATTCACAACTATAAAATATTTTGTCATTCTGGTAAAATAATTCATAATATAACAAGCAATTTGAAAATAGGTTTCAACTAGATTTTAGGTACTTGTTAACAATTTAGGATTTAGCAGAACATCCCAATGTTCTTAATTTGAATTTCTGGAAGCAGGGGCCTGGAAGATAAATTTGTAATTAAGACCTCTCTTGAGTCTTACAAACATTGAAGTTGAGAGTCACCGGACAAACTCATAAGTCTCCCGACTTAAAATTCGGTAAAAATTTTCCACTTGGTCTGTTGCATTACAGTCTTAATTGTGGTGAGTTCTCCTTCAGAATCCAGTACAAATGGACTCAACTTTCAATGCCTTCCTAGGCTAATTATGCTCATGGCTCCATCTCCCCAGGCTTTTCAACTGAAGCCATCTTTGAGAACCCGATGACATTATTTTTCCAAAATAAATTTGACTTCTAATTAATCCCAAGACAATGTCTCTAGGGCAGTAGATCTAGCCTCAGGAGTCCAGTGATCACAGTACATGTTTCTAATAACCACACCCCATGTTGGTCACCGGAACTTCTGAAGATAGTGACTTATCTGAAGAAGCTGAGAGTCCTGATGGGTAGAGGTGGCTAGCACTGTTGATGCAGAATAGAGCTTCTACCTCAAGGTAGATTCTCTCTCTTCTGCTGTTATTTCCTTAGATTCTGGTCTGTGGCTTAGATTCTACTGGTCAGGGGACTCCAGTACCAAATAGCTGCTTCTCTCTAAATTGGAAGGATGAGAGCAATGAAGGTAAATACTGAGCAGCGAGAATACTGACCTAGTCTGGGGCTTTGTGGAGCCTGGACCTGAGTAATGAGTAGTGCTTAAGAAAGCCTCTCCCTTGTCCCCGCTTGGAGATCAGATGGCATTTCTGGTAAGTGGTAGGGTTAAAAAGGAGAATCAGGGGCTGCTTTTCACCCAGGTACTACAAATGATCGAAAATGGTCTATATAGTTCTTGGAATTTTTCTTGATGATCACACTGGGTCATGCTTGCTCCTAGCTAGACATGTTTTCTTTTTTTCTTACTTTCTCTTCTATTTTTTTTTAAAGACTGATGAACTCATGGATTAAATGAAACAGATACTCCACCTCTGTCTCTTCTCTTACTTTCCCATTTATCCCTCTGCTGTATACTCAAGGATGAATATTTTTAGGTATAATCGAAATCTGCTACTTCAACTCCATTTTAATAAGGCAATTTGGAGAAATTGAAGATTTTCATGTATATCTAAGAAGACAAAAATTCCACTTCTTTACTGTCTGAGGCTGTGTACATAATTTCAGTTAATTGATTGATATTTTCCCTAAGGTAAATATCTGAATTTTCAAAAGTTTTGCATGTGAAAACTCTGTAGATTGTCCCTTCTTTGAGGAACCCAGTACCCTCAAGTATTGAGTTTCTATTTAAATCCAGATTATAAAAAATCCCAGTGAAGCATCTGAGGAGCTAGAAAGATAGGACACAGAAGTACTATCTCCAAGTGTCATGACCTAAATCCCATCCACAGGTTCTAGAATATCACAAGTAAGGGGAATTTTGAGATCATCTAACTAGAGAATCTTTGACTCTCTGAGTTACAAAGGTTCCTGGGGGTCACAGTGCTCAAGTGCTACCCTGCTCCATAAACCATTGCTCAGGGATCCTTAGCTTTGATACCTTCCATGCATCCTAACAGTATATTTCAGGTATTTCTTACCCTGTCTCTTCAATTTTAAAATAAGGAGACAATCCAAGTTGAGTACCTCATCCAAAATTGCACATAACTAGATCTAAAATCTAGATCTTCTCATTCCAAATTGAGAGATTTTTTCATCTTTATTTTATAGCTTGTTGGTATTTGACAGGATGAGACTTTTTATTTTTCTTCTCTTTTGTCTTTCTACCATAGTACCAATGACAGTGCACTGTGGTAGCCCCTAATGCCATCTTGAGTAGGCGGGGCTGGCTTCTCAGCTGACCTGTGGAGCTGGATCCACAGATTATGAAAAAATGCAATTATAGCAATTACAATTCATTTAGGCTATGTGATTATATTAATATTATATAACAATCCACTTGACTGGAATTAGCCAATCTCATGGGCCTAAGTGACAAATAATCCAAACAATTTTCTTTAGTATTGGGTAGATACAGGTGTTGTATCAGAATCAGAGAATTCCAGCTTCCATAGTCTACTTTATATATCATATTCAGTGGAGTGAGGGCCTAGTGGTGGTTAGAGGTTAGTTGAACAAAGATCCAGGTGAAAGTCTTTTAGGAAAGTGATGACACAGGGCTAAACAATGATTGTAAATGTAGCTTTTCCTCATTATTTTGAATATACAGAAATTCATTTGTCCAGGAGGAGTTATTATGTAGGGAAACTTTTACCTTGATATAGAAACATATAACTAGTACACATACACACACACACATATAATGAAGATATAAGTGGTATATCTGTCTATATATTTACATGTAATAATGGTAACTTTATAGTTACACTAACTTCAGTACAGTAAATAGTTACTACTATGTTTAGGACAAGTTTATAGTAAGAAATAAAAAAAATATATCATTTCCAAATTCTAGGGATACTTGCAGTGAGTTTTAAAGATGTCCTGTGATTTAGTAATAACTTAGGGTCCAGGAAACAAAGGGTTGCTATTGACTAGAAAAACGCAAAATCAACAAACAAATTCTGGTGGTAGATGCCAATAATGCCTTGACACAAAATGATGTAAAATCCTCAGAAGTATATAAATAAAAACTGGCTACAGCCAATATATGCTGGATGATTTTCCATCCAGACAGCACTTTCTTTCTTTATTAGATTGGGCCACCGGTAAATGTACCCATTGAAAAATTAAACCTAAAATGACTTTAGAAATAATTATTTCTAGCAGTTTGCAAACTGCTTTTGGTAGCAGAATGTTCAAAAGGAATCTTATTGACACAATGATCTATGAAAGATACAAAGCCTATGGTTTATAGCAGGAAAGTGGAGCCTGGCAAACTTCTCAATTATACATTCTCCATCACTCTTTGTAGCAAGCTCTAAGTCATTCTGCAAAACTCCGTTTCTATGAGATTCTCTGATATATCTCAGAATGGAAAAGTAAAGTGTTTTGCAAAATGCCACAGAGTTAATAGTCTATCTTTACCACCCTGGTGACTGTCGTCTTCCTGAAAAAAGAAAATTTTTGTTTCACACTAGTGTTATCATTTCTTCCACTATTGGTTCATGCTCTAGCTTGTGGAACCTGCAGTAGTAGTTCTTATTGGTCTCCTGTTAGTCTGTCAGAAGTAAAGCTAAAGGTTTTTGTTTGTTTGTTTTTATTATCATTTTCAGTACTGACATAAGATTGCTGTCATGAATAATTAAGATAAAGTATGTGATATCCTTACCACATATCTCAGGATGTAAGTCGTCAATATCAAGTGCTCTCAGGCTTATACTCTGAGATGGTCTTGTTCTTTCTTTCCCTTCTCATTTCACAGTTGGATAAACTGAAGTTCATGTTTATGTCTGAACAGTATGATTCTTTCGTTCTACATTCTGATCAGGTTCAGATAGCTGAAAATAACAATATTTTTCACTTCCGGAGGGCTAGTTTTGGGGGGCTTATATTGAGCAAGAAAAATAATAATCCATACATTACATAAAAAGGGAAAACTATTAGACTATTTCCTAATCCTAAAATAGAGGGATAGCATGTTCTTCACATTAGAGAAAGCCTCCAAACTGACAGTTATTCTGTTGCATATCTGACATTAATTCTTCTTTTAGCAGATATTTTAAAGATGGGATGAAGAAATTCCACCAAATATCTGGAAATGTCTGCCACCTGCAAACGTTGTGCTGAATGTCCCCTGCATTTCTACTCTGCTTCCCAGATCCTGGCCCCTACATCTGACCCTGACTCTCCTGTATAGAAGTGTCCTTTATGGAGCAGGTCAATGAGACTGTGGTGAGAGAGTTTGTCTTCATTGGCTTCTCTTCCCTGGCCAGGCTGCAGCAGCTGCTCTTCGTTGTCTTCCTGCTCCTCTACCTGATCACTCTGGGCACCAATGCCATCATCATTTCCACCATTGTGCTGGACAGGGCCCTTCATACCCCCATGTACTTCTTCCTCGCTGTCCTCTCCTGCTCTGAAACTTGCTACACCTTCGTCATTGTACCCAAGATGCTGGTCGACCTGCTGGCCCAGAACAAGACCATTTCCTTCCTGGGCTGTGCCATCCAGATGTTTTCCTTCCTCTTCCTCGGCTGCTCTCACTCCCTCTTGCTGGCGGCCATGGGTTATGATCGCTACGTGGCCATCTGTAACCCGCTGCACTACATGGTGCTCATGGGACATAGGGTTTGTATAGGACTAGTGGCCGCTGCCTGTGCTGGTGGCTTCACTGTCTCCCTGGTCACCACCTCCCTGATATTTCACTTGCCCTTCCACTCCTCCAACCAGCTCCATCACTTCTTCTGTGACATCTCCCCTGTCCTCAAACTGGCATCTCACCACTCCCGCATCAGTCAGCTGGTCATATTCATGCTTGGTATCTTCGTTTTGGTTATTCCTCTGTTACTTATCCTGGTCTCCTACATACGCATCATCTCTGCCATTCTGAAAATCCCTTCCTCTGTTGGAAGATACAAGACCTTCTCCACCTGTGCCTCCCATCTCATTGTTGTGACTGTTCACTATGGTTGTGCTTCTTTCATCTACTTAAGGCCCAAGTCCAATTACTCTTCAAGCCAAGACACCCTAATATCTGTGTCTTATACCATCCTTACACCACTGTTCAATCCAATGATTTACAGTTTGCGAAATAAGGAATTTAAATCAGCTTTTCGAAGAACAATGGGCCAGACTTTATATCCTGTTAATTGAAGAGCCAATTTTTAACTATATATGCCTAGCACATGCCAGGCAAAATGTGTATTTTCACATATTTTCTTGTTTAATTGTCCAACTGTCCATAAGGACATTTTACATATGACAAGAATGAGGCTCAAGGAAGTTAAGATATGCTAGCTCTCCACTGTCAGTGATACTTTAACAAGGCTAAGCAGATATGGGAAGGGATTACTCAATGCCAGAATGAATTTAATTATATTTTACTGCTCTAAATTCTGACCATTCAAAAATTAATATATCTGTAATTTAAGAGTCTTCTCCAGATTATTGTTTTGCAGACCTATTTTTAGGCTTTAAGGTGACTTTGGAAAGTTTGTGTTGCACAGGTGTAACCATAAATAAGTAGGAAAACTAAATTTGTTTTAAAAAATGTATTCTTTTGTAAATTAGGTTTTAATGTCAAATAAATACTGGTTTTGAATGAAAAAACTTAATATGAGAGCAAAGATGCATCCAAGCTGATGGGAGCAACTGAGAAGGGCAAAGATGTATTCAAGCTGTCTAGCTCCAAGGAAGAGAAGCAGAAAATCTATCTATCCTCACCCTCTCTTTCCTGAAGACAGAAGGCAACCTTGGTCCCACACAGTCTGCAACAAACCTTAGTGGCCCTTTTTGGCCCCTGATCTAGCCCTTCAACCTACATATTGAAATGTCTTTGCCTTTGCTTGAGGTTGTTTGTCCTTCCTGTGTTTGAGAGTGGAACCTCATTGTGGAATCTCCTCCCCATGTATATGTGAGTTCTTCGCATAATGTCTTGTATAGACTCCATATTTATTCCCTGAAAGCCATACTAATTTACTGTCTTCAGGAATCATAAAGCATTGCTGAAATATCTCAAGTAATTATAAGCGAAGAGATTGAGTTAATATTTATAGAGGACTAGAGTTCCAGAATGACCAGAAAACCCATGGAAAACCCTCCAGTGAGTCTCCTTGCCATACAAGATGAAGCTAAGATTCCTTCATTAGTATGGACTTATCATCTAGTTTCTGCCTACCTCTCCAGTATTATTATTTCTGATGTTATTATTCATTTCACTATGTGCCTATTTATGTGCGTTGAAGCTCCAAAGTGACATGATTTTGCATTCTCACGTGCTGTTTCTTTCCTTGGACTAGGTCCTCTCCTTTATTTAGTTTATATGTTTAATGTCATATTTCAAGACAATCTCAGCTATCACTTTTCCCTCTTGGCCTTCCTATGTCTACCTGCTGCACCCTGCCAATGGGTTTAGGCTCTGCCTTCTCTGTGTTCTTATAACACCCATGATCTATTTTTATCATATCTCTTAAAATTTTAACACATATTTATTCATTGCTTAATATTTACTAGATACTATTTTAGTTACTGGAAATTAATGGTGAACAAAATATATGTGCTCTCTGTCCTCATAAACCTTATGGCCTGTTTCTAAACAGTCCCAGTAAACAGATATGCTGAGGGAAAACATCTCACCACCAGTTTAAGTCTATTCCCTGAAGGAAAAATACACGCAAGGGCCAGATGAGAGCATATTAAACGAAATCTAATTTAGGTGGAATGGTGTGGGGTTAGTCTCCCAGAGAAATTTGACATTTAACCTATAACCTGAAGGGTAAATAAGAGTCAGATAAAGGGGATTGTTCAGGGAGATCCTCATAGACAGAAGGAGCAACATTTACAAAAGCCCTGAAGAGCTGGATGATTTGGAGGCAAGCAAGGAAGGCCAGTATCACTGCTTTTATAAAATTCATTTTTAATTGACAATAGAATTATATATATTTACAGTGTACAACAAAATTTTTTTGGATATACATATAGCATAGAATAGCTAAATCAAGATAATTAACATATGCATTATCTCACATATTTATCATTTTTTTGTGGTAAGAACACTTAAAATCTACTCTTATAGCAATTTTCAAGAACACAATACATTGTTATTAACTATAGTTATCATGATGTACAATAAATCTTTCAATATTTTTTCTGCTATCTAACTGAAATTTTGTACTCTTTGACCAACATCTTTCCAAATCCCTACCCCACCCCTGTGGCCTCTGGTAACCATCATCCTACTCTCTGCTTCTATGAGTTTGACTTTTTTAGATTTCACACAAATGAGAGTATGCAGTATATGTCTTTCTGTGCCTGGTTTATTTCACTTAACATAATGTCTTCCAGGTTCATCCATCTTGCTGCAAATGACAGGATTTCCTTCTTTTTATAAAGTAGAATAATATTTCATTTCATTGTGTATACATACCACATTTTCTTTATCCATTCATCCATTGATGGGCACTTAGGCTGCTTCCATATCTTGGCTATTATAAATAATACTGTCATAAACATGGGAGTACAGATATCTCCTCAATACATGATTTTATGTTTTCTTGGATAGATACCAAGTAGTGAGATTGCTGGATTACATGGTAGTTCTATTTTTAGTTTCTTTGAGAAGCCTCCATATTGTTTTCCATAATGGATGTAGTCTTTACATTTCTACCAACAATTTACAAGAGCTTCCTTTTCTCTACATCCTCAATAACACTTTTCAGTTTCTGTCTTTTTGTTAACAGCCATTCTAACAGGTATGAAGGAATAGATCCTTGTGGTTTTAATTTGCACTTTCCTGATAATTAGTGATGATGAGCATTTTTCATATTACCTGTTAGCCATTTGTATGTCTTCTTTTGAGAAAGGTCTAGTCACATCCTTTGCCCATTTTTAATTGAGTTTTTAGTTTTCTATTGAGTTATTTGAGTTCCTTATATATTTTGATATCAACCCTTATCAGATATATAGTTTGCAAATATTTTTCCCATTCCATAGGTTGTCTCTTTATATTTTTGATTGTTTTCTTTGCTGTGAAGAAAATGTTTTAGCTTGGTATAGTCTCATTTGTCTATTTTTGCTTTTGTTGCCTGTACTTTTGGAGTATAACTCTTTTCCCTTATCTCTCTCTGCAATGAATTTGAATTTGCTGACAGCATGGATTTATATGCTAGACACAACCCTGTTGACCCAGTTCCTTGTATAGTGGCATGACAGAGACCTTTGTCTTATGAATGGCCATGCCTGCTCTGCCATTTTCTGTCCCCAAGCTGCCACCTTCATGCCCTATCTTGCTGAATGTTAACTCCAGCCATGCAGGCAGCCAAGCCAAGTATGTGGAAGTCATCTTCACCACTTTTTTTTTTTTAAATTCTCATACTACACATTAAATCAGCTACTAAATCCTATAGATTCTACTGGCTAAAATTTCCTCAATCAGATTTCTTCTGCATTTCCACAGTTCCATCTTGTCTCCTTTGGATTACTGTAACAATTTCAAGTACAATTTTTCACAGTGCTGCCAGGGAGGTCTTAGGGTTCTTGTTGTGACCTGAGAGACCAAAATAGATGCTCTTTTCTCAACTACTACAGATCCTTAGGTTAAAGGAAACAAAAGTTACCTATTGGCTGAGGCTTTGGGGTTCTGCCGCCATGGCAACTCCCTAAATTCCTGGAGCTACAAGAGAAAACGCACCCTTGCTAAACTCCCTAACAATAGGAGCTATCAGATAAATTGTCAGACCCTTCCTAACTCTAATTTACAACTCAGACCATTACAACTCTGATTAGACAGAGGGCAGGCCTTACAAATATTCTTTCCTGATAAGCAACTGCAGACTTGAAGCCAGTTTCAGCCAGTTTATAGAGACTGCCACACAAACTTTCTTTGGGTCCCATAGTCTACCTTTTTATAAAAACACCCAAATTCTACCTCACTTTAATGTTAAAACTCCATCTCAAAATGAATAGAGGACATATATTATGCATTTTTACTCACTGCACATGCACTCAACTCTCCTCTTATGTATAGCTTTCCCACCAAACCTGCTGAATATCTATGACTCTATTACATGACATCAGGACCTGTGAGGCATAAAAGCCAACCTGCCCTTTCCTTCTTCAAAGACAGAACACCTTTGGTCCAAGCTGGAAACTCTCTCTTCCTGGTCTGTAAACTGATATTGACAGGGAAAGCTGGATGTGGCCTCTGGCTGCCTCCCTGCTGCTCCCGCTCCGGGTCCACCGCAGTGCTCCAGGCCCCTCCACAGCCCCGCTGCTCCCGCGATCCTGATTGGATGTTAAAGCTTGTTCCTGATTGGATGTTATAGTTTGTTCCTGATTGGATGTTATAGCTTGTTGCTGATTGGATGTTAAAGCTTGTTGCTGATTGGACGCTTTTTGAGTCCTACCAAGGGTATAAAAACTGGAGGAGAACAAGGGAGGGCGGTGAGAAGATCAGAAGTTGGCTGAGCCTGCTGGCTGAATAAAGGCTGTTCTCCAACTCTCCACTGCTGCTCGGTTATTTCCCGGGTCAAGAGCTGTTACACTTGCTGTTAACACTTACTGGAATAATTTCATCAACAAAGCCCTCCTTTCTACTATTTAGCTTTCCTGGTGATCTTTTGGATGACATTGTAAAGATAATTAGATAATACATGCTAAATACTTAGAGCAGTGTCTTGCATATACTGAGCACTATTTAAATGTTGATCATCATCATCATCATCATTATCCTTCTAAATAAAAATATCATCAGATAATGTCCCAGATTATAAATCTTTCAATGCCTCCTAACAGATTTGAAGGTAAATTTTAATTCTTTAAGTTAAAATTCTTACCAAAGTACTTGCCTGTTCCTAATGACGACACCTTTTTCATGCTTCCTTACTTTTACATATATTTTTCTGATATTTGTTCTTTTTTATTACTTGTCTACCCTCTACTCAGATTTCAAAACTTCACTGAAGTATAAATTTCTCTAGGAAGTTATTGACCTCTATAATCTAATTCAAATTTATTTTCCATATGCTTTCATAGTGACATATGCATATCTCTGTCATAATCCCCCATCATGGCATACCGCATGGAACTGTCACTTATTTGAGTTCAGGTTTTCTGACTATAACACAGGTCATGAAAAACTAGAAACCAAGTATACACTTTGGAATAAATTCATCAATGGTTTCTCTGGGCTCTGCAACTGAGTACTCCCACACTCTGTTGCATTCTCCCAGATTTGCTCCTTGTGGATATCATTGCTGGATCTACAGGAACCTGTGAGTCCCTTGATCTGTCATTTTTCAAAATCCATCTCTTCACTTGAAATAGAGGCTAGAAGTCATCAGTGAAAGAGTGCAGGACATTCTTGTCACTAATGAAAGGGTAAAAGTCAGGAACTACAGGAGGAAGCCCATGGGAGGAGGTTACCAGGACTTTTCTGTTGCTAGTGTCCAGCAGCCTCCAGATTTCTAATGAGTCATCTCACTAGAGAATCTGAAATAGGAAACCAACTAATTCCATGAGCCTATTGCATGGTTTAGCTATTTGGCAAAAGAGCCTTGAGGGGCTTTTTCCCCTTGGAACATAGTTGCTAATTGAGAGAAAGCAGAATGCATCAGAAGCAATGTGGTCATGGCTCCCTAGGGTGCTGGATTGTAAAATTACCAAGCAGGGCATTGACTCTGATGCAGATAACCAGAAAGAAAGCCTCATTAATTCCACTCATTAGGATCTTGGCTGGGCCAAGCAATACAGAAAGGTACAATGGCCGCTGTTCTGGGGAGCAAAGTAGTAAGTCTTTTGTTGCTGGCTCGAAAAATTTTAAGAGAGTGGAAGATGTGTAATATACTAAAAATGCGCTAATTGTGGCAAATTACTTAGGCATTTCCTTAAAGGGCTTGGGCCATGATTAGGAAATAAGACAACTGCATTTCTCTGTACCCCAGGATTCATATTTTGGGGAATATGAAACTTTTTCATAGTGGAAATTTGGTCTATTTTATTTTATTTTTATATTTCAGCATATTATGGGGGTACAAATATTATGGTTACATATATTGCCCATGCCCCCCCCTCGAGGCAGAGCTTCAAGCATGACCATCCCCCAAACTTTGCACATCTCACTCATTATGTTTGTATATACCCACCCCCTCCTCCCCCTTCCCACCCACCCGACACCCGATAAGTGTTATTCCTATATGTCCACTTAGGTGTTGATCTGTTAATACCAATTTGCTGGTGAGTACATGTGGTGCTTGTTTTCCATTCTTGAGATACTTCACTTAGTAGAATGGGTTCTAGCTGTATCCAGGAAAATACAAGGGGTGCTATATCACCATTGTTTCTTAAAGCTGAATAGTACTCCATGGTATACATATACTACATTTTATTAATCCACTAATGTATTGATAGGCACCTGGGTTGTTATTTTATAGATGACTTAAGAAATTAAATTTTCTAAAATCTCAGGATATATTTATGCCATCTCAAAGATGACAGCTAGTTATACCTTTATCTTATGTTCAATTTAGAAATTGTTGAGATGTTTTTAGAACTGGGGTCTACAAATACAGGACAGTAAAGTGTTGATGGGTGGTACTAAGAAAAGTAGCTCTATGGGGAGACAAGGATGACAAGTAGCTATACGGGGAGATTATGCCCAAGGTTGAGGTCTTAAGGAAAGAAAAAAAGAACAACATTAGAGATATTGCAGAGTGGTCACAGGGGCTATCCCTAGCATCAACCTTGGAAGGAGGGAGGGAAGGAAGGAAGGAAGGAAGGAAGGAAGGAAGGAAGGAAGGAAGGAAGGAAATAATTAGGGCTTCTTATGTGTAATTCTGGGCTACATTTTTTTTTTACTTATGCTATCCATTAATCTTTATAATATCCCAAATTTCAGAAGAAAAAACTAAGATTCAGGAGGATTATTTGCCCAAAGAAAATACTGCAATAAGAATGGGAATTCATACCTTTTTACTCCATCTCTAGTGCTTTCTTCACAACTTAAATCTTTATCTAGTTTCTTGCTCATTGGAAGTGCCTTTATCAGCTACATGAGAAATGACTACAAATCAGTCGCAATGTTTTAGTCATGTATTAACTTGTTTAATCACTGATTTTGTTACATAGACTTTTGAATAGTTGCTATTGCTAGAAACTCTGATGCTGATAGGGTTAGAGAGATGTATATAAAATACATGGTTTCTGGTACATAAACTTTTGTCAAATGAACAACAACATGATGTTTGCCTTCTAAGGGCTCAAATTGTACTAGTCAAGAAAGATTATTATCTGTAATTATTAATCTCTAAATGTGAGAAGTTCTAGAAAGAATGTTTCACAAGGGCAGGGATCTTTGTTTTGTTCATTGATGTATCTCAAACAGCTAATGGAGTGGCTAGGACTTACTATGTATCCAATAAAGATTTGTTAAATTGAAAGAATACTTGGGAACCTGACTTGGTAGCAAATGATTTGAAAGATCAGAGGATTCGCCTAAACACAGGCAAAGGCACTGTTATTTGATATGGCTCACTGCATGTTCAATTAACTACATAAAGTTCCATGTGATTACAAATTGGGATAAAATCTGGGAGCTAGAAGAGGTAAGTTTGTAGTGTCATAAAAAACCAAATTATCAGCTCCCTTCCCTCCCCACTTTCTTCTCCACATCTTTCTTTTACTAAAGAATTTGGAATTTTATAAAGTTTGCAGGGATCATTATAGGGTTTTGAATAACAAAGTGCCTGGTTAAATGTAAATTTTAACGTTCCTGATATCGCCTCTTCTTCTCAGTTAAACTCTTTCAACACCCACTTTGATATTGATTCTCCTGTCTTCTCTCTGCTTCTCCAAGCTGTTCTCTATATCCACAACACCATGATTTCTATTCTCAGGTCCCTATATCTCTGCTGCCCATATAACTCTGGAAAATAATCTCTCCAATTGCCTGTCCCAGGTCTACAGGAGTGGAGGCAAAAAAGAAAATTAGAGCTTCCTGCTTGAATGAATTTCTATAATTTCTCCCTTCAGGACAGAGTATGAAAGAGGAAAAGGCAAACAATATTAAAAATAAAGAATGTCATGGTATGTTTATTTTTATTTTCAGAAACACTGATTCTCTCCAGAATCCATAGTTCTGCCTCTAGAGAAGAATCAGGCATGTCAAAAACACCAGATATGGGAATCAGGGGGCCTGAAGAGGTAAAGAAACTTTATCCTCCAATAAAGATGTTGTAAATCAGTCAGCCGGTCTATCGAGTTGTGTATTCTATATTCATAGCTCTATCTGCACGACAAAGCAATAAATACATTTTAATTGCCACCTAGCATTCGTGTGTACATGCTGTACACAAATTGAAATAAAAGATTCATTTTAAGTAAGAGCTATTCAGACTGTGTGTACTTTAATCTTATCTTCTCTACTTCTCTAACCTACTCTCTATTTGAAATTTAAAACTGGTAATGTTGATCATGAAGGTGATTTCTATAATCCAAGAAATAGGATAAGCATAAAGTTTCAAAATCACTTGTGTTAGAATGGCAGATTTGTCTATATTAGAAAGAGGCCAGCAAGAAAAATAATAGCAAAAAAAATAATACCACCAATAGAGCACTTTCTATGTTCTCCGTACTTTACATAAATTAATATATTTAATACTTATGACAACTGATTTCCTAGATGATAAAACTATAACTCAGGGAGGTTAAATAAACTGTCCAAGGTCACACAGTCAGCCAATGGAAGAAGTGAGACCTAAACCAAGTTACCTGCCTCCAGGTTCCGTATTCTCATTCACTACACAATAATGCTGCCTTTCTGAAACCTAGTACTATTAGTTTGTGTTATGACTTCCAGATTTCTTTACTATAAACATATCTTTACACATAAATCTGTTTTAGTAGGGTAAATTTCCAAAGATAGAATTATTGGAACAAATTAGATGAATTTATTCAAAGATCTTGATATATTTTGCTGAATTTCTTTGAATAAATTTATAACCATTTTATAACCCATTAGTAAATATTTTGTTGTTAGTCATATACCCCACATCATCATTGCTAATTTGATGAGTGTAAATGATCTTTCACTGTAATTTTAACTTGCAGTATACAAATTAAGTAAAATAAATTTTTACATGTTTGATGTATTTTATTTCTATTTGACAAACTATATGTTTGTATCTGTTTTCTTCTTTAGAGTTTGTTATTTTCTCCATCAGTTTGTAATAAGTTTTTTATTAACATTAACATTGTAACAATATTTTTGGTAATTTTCCATTTGTTGTTTGCTTTTTAATATTTTTGATTATGTTTTTGTTGTAAATAAATATTTTATTTCATATAGTGCAATTGCTGCTTATTTACTACTCTTTGATATTTAATTGTCTTTAAGTGTAGCTTTTCAAATTTTCTATCCAGTGATATGTTTTCAAATTTTTAATTTTTTTATTTTATTAATATATACCAGAATTTTTGAACACATGAGGTAAAAATTTAAACTAATATTTAAAAGTTATTAAAGCTATATCTATTGAGTTACCATTGTATGTCAGAAACAGTTTAGATGGCATTGAGATTATTTTAAATTTTAAAAAAGTTTATTAACTTTTGTTTATATAAATAATTAAGGCATAAACTTTCTTCTGGTCACTGCTTGAAACTTAGCTCATATATTCTAATATGTAGAATACAATTGTCATTATTTTCTAGAAATTATTTCATTTTATTCTGCATTTTCCCTTTGACCTAATAATTGTTTAATAATATTTTAAAATTATTAGGTGGAAGAGCTTCCAAAAATATGATTTCCACATGATTTTCTTTTTATTTTTAGTGATCAACATTTTTGCTCAAAAGCACAGATAATTTTTCTCACATTTAAATATAACAGTTTGACTAGAACTTTTTTTTCAGACTATTATGGGAGTGAAAGCATTTTGGTTACATGAATTGCTTTTGTATGGTTTGAGTCATGTTATAAGTGTGCTCATCACCCAGATAGTGTTCATTGAACCAGTTAGGTGTGAATTTATCCATCCCCTCCTCCCTCTCCCACCTGCTTGATTTCTGTTGAGTTTTAATACCATATGTGCACATGAGTGTTGACTGATGAGTTCCAATTTAATAGTGAGTACATGTGGTATTTGTTTTTCCATTCTTCAGTTCTTACATGAAAAGCCCGGTAAGAGTCATAGGAATTACGTTGACTATATAGATCAATCTGGTCAGAATTGCCTCTTGATTTTATTGAATCTTTCAACTCATAAACATAGATGTTCTTCATTTACTCAAATCTTCTATAATTTCTCTCAACAATGTTTGGTAGTTTTCTGTGTATATGTCTTATACTTCTTTTGTTAAATTTGATACTAAATTGTTTTTATGCAAATGAAATTTTAATATTTTTGGATTGTTTGTTGCTAGTTGAAGTAGGTAAAATAATGAACCCCCTAAGATATCCCTGTTTTAAATCCCTGGAAGGTGAAAATATGTTACATTATGTGAAAAGAGGGAATTGAAGTTGCAGAAGGAATTCAGCTGACCTTAAAATAGTGAGATTATCCTTTATTATTCTGGTGAGCCCAATGCAATTGTAAGGGTTCTTAAAAGTGGAAGAGAAAATCAGAAAGTCAAAGAAAGGGATGTAACTCTGTTGACTTTGGAGATGGAGGACAGGGACCATGAATCAATTAATGTGAGAAGTCTCTAGAAACTGGAAAAGGTAAGTAAAAGGCAAGACTCTTCCCTGGTGCCTCCAGAGACTATCCCAGATTTTTATGTCCACATACCTAAATATGTTTTACTTTTTTCTCTCTTCTCTATAGGTCTTGGCAGAAAATTTTACCATGGTCACTGAGTTCCTGTTGCTGGGTTTTTCAAGCCTCGGTGAAATTCAGCTTACCCTCTTTGTGGTTTTTCTCTTCCTGTATCTAGTCATTCTTAGTGGCAATGTCACTATTATCAGTGTCATCCACCTGGATCAAAGCCTCCACACACCCATGTACTTCTTCCTTGGCATTCTTTCAACATCTGAGACCTTCTACACCTTTGTCATCCTACCCAAGATGCTCATCAATCTACTTTCTGTGGCCAGGACGATCTCCTTTGTCTGTTGTGCCATTCAAATGTTCTTCTTCCTTGGTTTTGCTATCACCAACTGCCTGCTATTGGGTGTGATGGGTTATGATCGCTACGCTGCCATTTGTCGCCCCCTGCATTACCCCATTCTTATGAATTGGCAGGTGTGTGGGAAACTGGCAGCTGCTTGTGGGATTGGAGGCTTCTTGGCCTCCCTTACAGTAGTAAATTTAGTTTTCAGCCTCCCTTTCTGTAGTGCCAACAAGGTCAACCATTACTTCTGTGACATCTCACCAGTCATACGTCTGGCTTGTACCAATACAGATGTTAATGAATTTGTCATATTTATCTGTGGGGTTCTTGTACTTGTGGTTCCATTTTTCTTTATCTGTGTTTCTTATCTCTGCATCCTGAGGACTATCCTGAAGATCCCCTCAGCAGAGGGCAGAAGGAAAGCCTTTTCCACCTGTGCCTCTCACCTCACTGTTGTTATTGTTCACTACGGCTGTGCTTCCTTCATCTACCTGAGGCCTTCGGCAAACTATGTATCCAACAAGGACCGGCTGGTAACGGTGACGTACACCATTGTCACTCCATTACTAAACCCCATGGTATATAGCCTCAGAAACAAAGATGTCCAACTTGCTATCAGAAGAGTGTTGGGCAAGAAAGGATCTTTACTATATGATTGAAATATTATTATATTTTAAGTTCCATAATAAATGTTGCCCTCCTTTATCACATGCGTGATATAATAGGACTCTAGGATGCATGCCATAAAAAATGCTTTTTTCCTCATAATCTCATTAAATACAATCTGCAGGCTAATGTGTTTCAGCTTCTCAGAAACTCAGGAAACTCCTCAAGTTTAAATATCCAGTCTACGGGACATAATAACTAATAGTCTAGATTTCATTTAAAGCTAAAATTTCTCCCTACCCTGGGTGTCAATCTTTGAATCAGGAAGCCTACATTGGAGCTAATGGAGGTTGACTTATATATAAGCTCTGTCAGCAACCACTTCTCTAACTACTTATTTCGGTAGACTGAAACCTTCAAGAATTACACTGAGGAGGGAGGAACAGGAGGAGGAAACTTCTTACTTAACTGCTACTGTCATGCTCTGGCAATGGTGCTCTCAGGCTTTGCAGACGTTGCACACTGAGTCTTTCTCCTGCGGGGAGCTTTCCTGACTGCTAGAGTAATTCCTCACAGGGAGCTACCACGTTTCTTGCAATATGGTTGATTCTTGCCTCTGGCTGACAGCTGGTGCATTGGCCTCTTAATTCTGGGAGTTCAGCACTTTTCTGTGTCATATGTCTTCTCTCTATGCTCTGGTATTTCAGGCCAGTAACCACAGACTCCTACATTCAGATTTCTCAAGTGATCTCAGATACCAATCTACTCCTTACCTTTATCTCCAGAAGATATTTATCAAAGTCTGGAAGTAGTTCCATAATTTGGGGGGAGATAAAACATCAAGAAATCCAATAGTTTCCTTCAAAGACTATATTTATTCCCTACTTTTTTCCTCAACATTTTTTTCTGAGAGTAGTTGGCACATTTTCTCCCCTCAGCTATTGTGCCCCAATTAAAACTAAGATAGAAAAACTCTCTTTTTTTATATCATGTGACACTACTGCCTGTTTTCCCTATAGAATAAAGTGTTATGATGAGGTTTATTGGTAAATATTGAATTGAGAAAGTTGCTATCTATATATAGAGTCAAATAGTTGGCCCAACCAGTGGAATAGCCATGGATAATCACTTTGTTCACATATTGAAACATGCACTTCTTTGAGAATCTGTTGAGAGCCATGTATCCAATACATGAAATTGTCCTCATTCCTATATAGGGAAAATACTGGCTTGCAATTTAAGGAATTTACAGAGTATCTATAAGTCCATCCATGGGCCCAATTCATGAGAGTCCTTGATCCTACCCACACTCATCTAAACCATCTAACTCTATTTTTACCATTTTACTTTTTTCTTTTTCCCCTTTAACATTTTGCCGTAATGTTTTTCTTACCTGCTTGAAGCATTATGTATATCCTCATGTCACAGATTTAACATGCTTTATAGTTTAATTATGGCAGGAGAAATTAATTTGCATTCCTACTGCTACATTCTAGATCTCCTTAATGGGTTTAACTTTCTTTTCAATACTGAATTTCATAAAAACTCAACATGGTGTAAACAGAGAAGCTATACTGGTCAAGATAGTACATATAGTTAACTAGACTAGTGCCATTTTATGTCACATTCATTAAAAATTTAGGAAGAATCACTGTTTAGGCTAGAATTTAAGGTTTCTGACTATAGAGTGCGTAGATAGTAGTAAAACCAAATTCTATACTGTAGAAATCAATGGTAATTAAGCTGAAAGCTCTAGAAATAGACTTAACATTTTGGTCAACTTTCAAAAAAAGTGGCTGAGTTTTGTGTTCAACACTATGTATAGAACATTTTCTGTAGCATGCAGACATTAATATAATTTAAAATTTTTTTCTATATTATTTTATGGATCTAATTTCCTATTATTCTTTTGGTGTATAGGTATCCTGAGTTTCTTTTTTTATTAGTAGAAACATGGAAAAGTTGAAATTGCCTTTTTAAAATGATTTTAGTAAATAATTAGTAGAACAATATTTCTACAGAAAAAATAATTTGCAGTGATAGAAGAATGGTCACAATGGCTATTATCATACTACAGACATTAAATAAAAGGATAGTGGAAGATAAACCTGAATTTGCTATACTGGACATCATATCTCTCCAGTTAGGGCTTGTAGTGTAGTATTCTCACGGAGAATGGTTTTATGCTGACCTTGGAACCAAAGAATTTCTCATTTGAAAGGACCATAATCTTTTTTCCAATGTGGAACCTTGTCCACCATCAAAGTCATCTTTCATTTTCACCTGTTTTATGAAGTATTTCCTGATTTACATTCTTCAAAACACCTTAGAAATTTAAGCTTCCTTTATGCTTCTTACTGAGCTCTGACTTATTTTTTATTTTTTTTGAGACAGAGTCTCACTCTCTTGCCCCGGCTAGAGTGCCATGGTGTCAGCCTAGTTCACAGCAACCTCAAATTCCTGGGCTCAAGGGATCCTCCTGACTCAGCCTCCCAATTAGCTGGGACTACAGGCATGTGCCACCATGCCCGGCTAATTTTTTCTATATATTTTTAGTTGGCCAATTAATTTCTTTCTATTTTTAGTAGAGACAGGGTCTTGCTCTTGCTCAGAGCTGGTTTCGAACTCCTGACCTTGAGCGATCTGCCCGCCTCGGCCTCCCAGAATGCTAGGATTACAGGTGTGAGCCACCGTGCCTGGCCTAGCTCTGACTTATTGAGGTGATTATGTCCGTATCTTATTTTTTCTACCAAATAATCAGCAATGGGAAAGGCAGTACTTCATCATACCCATATGTTGAATCCTCTGAATGTCATCTGTATCCCAGAGTAGGCAACATTCTGTAGATGACTAACAAATGCCTCTTAACATATTTGAATAAATGACTGCTTTACCTAAGTAGAATATATGAAAGAATAGCAATATTTATGTCCCCAGAACCTTAGCAATTTAAAATAACAACAATCATTTATTTTCCTTATAAATCTCCAAGTTGGAGAGGGCTTATAAAGATGGCTTATCTATGCTCCATACAATGTCAGCTGGATTGCTTGACTAGGCTTGAGGGAAGCACTTCCAAGACGGCTCACTCACGTGGTTGATGAGATGGTGCTGGCTTATTATGGCCAGCAGCTGAGCTAAGATGAGCTTGTGCGTGTCAGTTCCTCTCCGTGGGGCCCTTTTCATGGAGTTCCATGGACTTTCTCACAGCATGGCTCAAGAGTAAATGTTTCAATATACAGAAAGTGTAATCTGCTAGTCTTTTAAGGCATAGGACCAGCAGGTTGTCAGCTCTCGACACCCAAAATGCAATGGTGAGAGAGGCATAGGATAACTACAATAGACAATTCCTTTTGAAATAGGAGTGTATGAGGCACATAACAGTCCACAGCAATTCTAAAATTCAGCTTGGCACATGTCAGTAACTTGACAAGGGCCCAGTTCTATTTCCTAGAAATAATTCTCCATGGCTCTTGGCTCTAACCTGTGAGATCTTTTCCTCAACTTCTGATATCTTTCCTTATCCATAAGACATAACCACTATTTGCTGATAAGTCATTTTATCAGTCTGATATCTCCATGCAAGAAAGTTGAAGGTCCAAATGTCTTTTCATTTTTGTTGTCTCTGTACCCACAACTTGATAGGGTACCTTTAAAAACGTTGTGGGTTTCTTATGTTTCAATTTATAAATTAATGCCATTAGACAAAAGTCACACTCATATTTCTTTCTTTATTATGTGTCACTTATGAAGTTGCTGTCTGACAATTTCCTTATAAAGACCAATTGTTTACTTTAGAGGATTCATGCCATTAGAATACTTAGAACCCTTACTAGGCATAGCCTAAAATATTTCTGAGTTCTAACAAAGGTTCTCACAGCTACATTTTTTTTTTGTTTCTTTTTTTTTTTTTTATTTCAACATATTATGGGGGTACAAATATTACGGTTATGTATATTCCCCATGCCCCCCTCCCCCCTCACAGCTACATTTTTAAGATGTTTATTCTGAGGCAATAGTTTCTTGATAGAACCTTGAATTCAATTTTTTTCCCTGAAGCCATTTCTTACCTTTAAAGTCTTTGTTGGGAGAGATTGTAGATAAGAAATATTTTTATTTCCAAAATTGTCAAGTTCTGGGTTTTTTATGTTTCCTCTAAATTATTCTAAAATATGTAAGTATCTTCTTTCATCTGTCTCTCTCTTCTCATATTTTATCATTGTTGGAAGACCTGTGAATTTTCTAAATGCTCTTTCTATTTTTCAGACTATGGCATGTGACCATGCTGCCAACTTCCCCAAAATAGATAATAAGTATCTCCATTTTACCTAACTCAAATAACATTTTCCTCTCTGTCCTTCAAGCCCGTACCAGCAGTGGCCTCATGGTCCTTCCACCTTTCAGCAATAGACTCCTTAAACCCTTTCAGATTCTTCATACCACCAATTCCAAAATAAATGCCAAATGTTTTACATTTTGATTATAATAACACCTTGCTTTTGGACACCAAATTCTATTCTCATTATTTATTGCTGCATAAGAAATTTACCCAGAACTATAGTTGCTTAAATTAACAATAATTGGTTATTTTGCACAAGAAGCTGCAATTTTGGCGGGGCTCAGTGGGGACAGCTTGTATTTGCTTTATGTGGGGTCAGCTTGGATGGCTCAATTGGAGCTAAAAAATTCACTTTCAAGATTGCTCACTTATGTTCCAGGTTTGTTGATGTTAGCTATTCACAGTTTGCTCAGCTGGGACCGTTGGCCAGTAGCTTTGATTTCTTACCATGTGGCTTCTTTAAAGGCTGCTTGGGATTCCTCAAGATATGGTGCAAATGTAGATATTCTAAGGACATATTTCTAAGGAAGTAGCAGCTGCTAGACTTTAGAAACCAGGGTTTACAAGCTAATACAGCATCACTTTTAATATAATCTATTGGTCAAAGAAGTAGTCACCTGGCCTATCTAGAGTCAAGGGGAAAGGGCATATATCCTATCTCTCTAGGTGAGAAGTACAAAAATATGTGTGGCTATCTTTAACCTGTTCATATAGAAGGAAGAATCTGTGGACGAATCTCCTCAGCAAAGGATTTCCTGAAGATCTAGCCATTGTCCCAATTTCTGGTGTAATTGAAGGATGAAGAAGCCACCCAAAGTTCCTTAGGTAATAAGTTGGGGTTTTCTCCTACTTTCCCATCTCTGAGGTATCTCTGACAAGAGCAGCTCACATGAACACCTGAGAGAGGCATCCGTGAGTGTCCAGCATTTGCCCATTTGCAGCCCAAGTGTCTGAACTCACAGTCACAAAGAATCAATATACAGCCTGAAACTGGGAGAAAGCTGATGGGCTCCACTAAAACTCAGACCAAGGTACTGTCATATTTTCCCCTATAACTCAAACTTTATTTATTGAACACATATTTACCAAACTCACATTATATTCCAGAACAAACCAATTTCCTAGGTGTCTGAAAGACTTAGGCTGCCTCTGCCATTCTAATATTCTTTCTTCTATTCTTCATATCTTTCTTTTTCTATCCTAGCTTTCAGAAGTAGGAATGTGTAATGGTTTAAAAATCAGTATTTTTCTCCAACTTGAGAATGAAAATCTAGAGGCATTAGGTAGAGAAATTCAAAGGAGATAGTTTCACTGATACCTGTTTTAACAAATAGTGCCCAGAAAAAGTCCACATCTCTAATGAGTCCCCAGAGAATTTCTAAGAGGAAGCCAACTAATCACCATGGTGTATTGGAAAGGGCCTTTTCTTTGGTCAGTGAGTTCTTATGGTACATTACTATGGTTCTGCTTGCTAATTACAGAAATTATGGACAAGTATTGGGCACAGTGTCTTAATTAGTTCCCTATGGAAGTGAGGATCTCAGTTAACCAAGCCACTGAGTTCGTGATTAATGTAAAAAGAAACAATCATTGGTGAAACTCATTGAAGCCACATCTAAACTACTCACCGAGAAAAGAACAGGTGGTATTTTCTCTGTGGAGTAATGTAGTTTTCTTATTCTGCTCTAAGGAGCTCCTGGAAGATGAAGATGAACCCTGGGACATAATGACAGGGAGGACAATGTTGGTAAATTTCCCTAAAAACTTTCACAGATGTATCCAGGAAGTGTCCGAGAAGGAATAAACCGCATGCTACAGGGCACTGGAACTCTGATCTGAAGAAATGTAAAATTTTAATTTTAATTTAGATACTTTGATTTCCTTATTGAGAATAACAGTGACAGTTGAGTCATTTATGTGTATATCAAAATTAAAAATTGTTGAGTTTTCCCATGAGCCACTGATCTGTATACCCCTAGTTATTAGAAAAAGGAAAATACGAATTGTGATCAAATAACAGAAAGTGCACTGGATATACTAAGATGGGAACAGTAAACTTTCCCTAAACATATTAAAGAAAGTTTAATAATTGGCCACTTTATAAAAGTGAAGAATGAATAGTCTATAGATGTAGGAGAAAGGATATTAGAGGCTGAGAGCATTCTCTTTTTTTTTCTCTCTCTCTGCTCTGTTTTGCAGTGAAGTCCTGAAACACAAAAGCATAGGAAACTAAGCATTTAATTGTAATTCCTGTGTGATGAAGATTTAGAAGATGAGGCTATAAATGTAGGTGTGGACAGAGAATCAGCTGTCTTATTATTCAGCTTAAGGGAATCCGGTTTTGCCCTACAGGTGAAAAAAAGTTATTGAGCAGGATAATGTGAAAGGCCAATTCACTATTTCCACTTGTTAAGAAGGTAATTTGGTTACTCTATTTTTCTTCTTTTCTTTTTTTCCTCTTTCTCACTTTCCAAATATTTTCTTTCAACCTGTAGTACCTTCTTTTCCAAGCTCAAGACACTGTCTTCTATTTACCATTGATGTTATGCTTCATCCCAGACTGGGTTAAATAAAGCAAAAAGCTTCTATAGTGAATTTTATCTTTAAGTTTTAGTTTCCACACAGATTCCAAAGATGAGTTTGAAAGAACAGATAGCTAATAAAGTGGAAGGTTATGAAGTAGCTATTGAGTAATGTGGCCTATCTTTTATTTCGTGATCTTGAACTCTCTTTGCTTACTTACATAATCATTGTTAATACTGGGGATTATCCTATAAAAGAGAAAATATCCAAATAAAGGATACCAGGAAAATGGAAGAGTATAGATAATGTCTCAGGAAGAATGCTAGTGGGGACTTTGTTTGGTCAAATTCAATGGTGTGTGTTCCTTATAAAATTTAGATATAAAGCAATTCAAAGATACATAGACATAGAAATAGAAGTTATGTTCTTGGTCCTAGTCCCATTTCAAAATTTTATTAAACCTCTATTTCTCTCTATTGCTCTATTGCTCTCAAAAGAGCAAATAATAATAGCTATTTAACTACTTGAAAAAAAACTGCCAACCCCTCAAAAATTGTTTTCAAAATTAAAATTAAAAAGTTTAGCTAGTGAGATGATGGAGGAGATCATTTGATAATCCAAAATGAAAATAAGAAAACAGAAATTTTTAATGGATCTTTTGCTCTGCTTTCAGAGAATGATGTCAGAGAGATATTTTATCCCAAAAATGTTGAAGCAGAATATGAATATTACGTGCTAGATTAATATTAATGTAACAAGTTCGGGAAATCCCTGGAATCAAATGCTATGTACTTGATAGTTTTGAATTGATTTAGAGGACAAACTGAGATCATTGGTCATTTATTTTGTCAAGTTAAAACTTAGTATATATTGAGCACTATTGTATGAGTTGGAGATGCAGTTTCTGGTATCTGGTAAGTTATAATTTATAGAGTCAAAGAGAAATTTATAATTCTAGTGCCAAAGTGAGTATGATTTTAGTGACTACTAAGAAAATCCAGAGAAAGTGGTATAGCACAATTAGTAAGCTGTAGGAAGGATTCCATGAGTAAAGTTATGCTAACTGAAAATTTAAAAAAAGAAAAACAACAACAAACAAAAGGCAGGGACTATTTCCAGATTTAAGAGGTAATATGAAAAATGACATTGTTTTTCAAAATTTCTCAGTGCTAAAGTGCATGTGAAGGAATAAATAATGGCAGTTATGAGTGAAACGGTAGATTTGGGAAAAGTATGAAAGACCCAGAATATTTCATAGATAATTGAAGGTCAGCTGGCTTGGTAATATGATAGGATTTTTCCTATAGAAAGACAACGCTGCTGCTTTTGCTGAGGATGGTTCAGAGTGAGAGTGGGGAGACAGAATCCAGGAAATTTCTTACAGAAAAGAAGAATGGATCCTGGAAGTATTTCAGAACAAAAATAGATTGAATGTAGAGGATTATAAAAATTGGGGGTTTGAACATGTCTTAGAAATTTACAGCTTGGATGACTAAGAGCATTTTTGAGACTATTTATTGAGATACAGCTAGATAAAGGAACATATTTGGGCAAGAGGTAGGAAAGGATAAGAATGTTTTCATTAAAATATATATAATTGATTACCAACAATAACTGTGTCAGATGCCTTAGGGAAAATGTCTGAGCCTTCTTATTCAGAAATTCAGAGACACATCCTGAAAACAACAGTCTATTGGCCTCCAAGTCAGGTATATTAAGGGTAAGACATATAACAAAATGGGTAACCAGTGAATGCTGAAGCAAAACTAAGTTATTCTAACCATATGTTTTCTGTACAGAGAAGTCAGTTCTAGCATCTTATAACAGTCTGTAGAGAAATCATAAAGCTAGTTCTAAGACAATAGCAGTAGTTGAAAACCAAATTAGTATTCATGAATGACTTCATGAAAATGGGTATATAATTAGTTGTGAAAGGGAACTGTGTTATTTAAGAGCAAGCAACTCAAAGATGAATAGAAGCTTTCCTAGCTGGAGAACGTATTCAAAGCAGGTGTGTGTGTGGGGTGAATCTTCAGACATTGGTGCTATTGCTGTGTTATATTAACCAGTAATCAGGATAAAAGCATGACCACTTAAAATCATAATTAATATAGATAAAGGCTTTTTTGAGAATTAGATTACAGTAGACCACCCTTATCTACAGGGGATACGTTCCAAGACCCTCAATGGATTCCTGAAACTGTGGATAGTACTGAACCCTAAATATGTTTTTTAGGGTTTCTATGTTTTTTTCTATACATACGTATGTATGATAAAGTTTAATTTGTAAATTAGAGACAGTAAGAGATTAACAACAATAACTAATATTAGTATAGAACAATTACAACACTATGCCAGCATCACTTCTCTTGTGCTTTGAAGCCATTATTATATAAAATAAGGGCTACTTGGACACAAGCAGTATGATACTGCGACAGTCAATGTGATAATCCAGCTGGCTACTGAGTGACTAATGGGTGGGTACCATATATAGCATGTATACAATGGACAAAGGGATGATTCATGTCCTGGGCAGAACAAAGTGCGATAGCATGAGATTTGATCATGTTACACAGAAGGGCACACAATTTAAAACATATAAATTGTTTATTTCTGGAATTTTCCATTTAATATTTTTGGACCATGGTTGATCCCCTATATTTAAAACCACAGGAAGCAAAACAGTAGATAATGGGGATTACTACCCTAAAAAATTAAGTAGAGACTACACAAGGCTCCAAGGAGAGGGCCTGAAGGGTAGGCTTTATTTGAGATAATGACTGTACATCTTATGTGAAAATTTGTTCCCAAATTTGATCATTGGCAAAAAAATAGCAGTTTGGGCATATGTCACTTTAGAATAATTTCCAGTTAATTTATTATTCTTTTTTCTCTCCCACGTCTGTTTCTCATTCAAAGACTGGCATAGCTACTTTATGAGGATAAGTCTTCCTGACTTCTCAGTCCCAAAGATCTCTGGAGCTGATCATATTGGCTTTATTCTGTGGGATCAATGCTTCATGGCTAATTCCTCCTTTGTCACTGAGTTCCTACTGCTCGGTTTCTCCAGCCTTGGGGAATTGCAGCTTGTCCTGTTTGTGGTCTTCCTCTGCGTCTATCTTATCATCTTGAGTGGAAACATCACCATCATCTCAGTCATCTGCTTGGATCGCAGCCTCCACACACCCATGTACTTCTTTCTAGGTGTCCTTTCTAGCTCTGAGATTTTATACACAATTGTTATCCTTCCCAAGATGCTTATCAACCTGCTCTCTATACTCAGGACACTCTCCTTTGTGAGTTGTGCCACCCAGATGTTTTTCTTCCTTGGTTTTGCTGTCACCAATTGCCTGCTCCTGGGAGTGATGGGTTATGACCGCTATGTTGCCATCTGCCAGCCTTTACGCTACTCCATTCTCATGAGCTGGAGAATATGTGGACAACTGGCAGCAACCTGTATTGTTAGTGGCTTTCTAATATCTCTGGTGGGAACAACTTTGGTCTTTAGCCTCCCTTTCTGTGGCTCCAACAAGGTCAACCACTACTTTTGTGATATTTCACCAGTCATCCGTCTTGCCTGTGCTGAAAGTTACCTCAATGAACTGGTCATCTTCATCTTTGGGGTCCTGGTGCTTATTGTGCCCTTGATCTTCATCTGCTTCTCTTATGGCTTCATTGTCCACACCATCCTGAAGATCCCATCGGCTGAAGGCAAACAAAAAGCTTTCTCCACTTGTGCTTCCCATCTCATTGTGGTCATTGTCCATTATGGCTGTGCTTCCTCTGTCTACCTGAGGCCATCAGCCAAATATACATCAGGCAAAGACAGGCTGGTGACCGTGACCTACACCATCATCACCCCACTGTTGAACCCCATGGTATACAGCCTCAGGAACAAAGATGTACAGCTTGCTATTCGGAAAATATTTGGGAAGACTGGGTTCTTACTTAAGGCTTTATAATCGGAACACTTTTATTAATTTTTCAAAATATTTGTATAAATTTACCGGGTACACGTGCAGTTTTGTTACATGGATATATTGCATAGTGGTGAAGTCTGGGCTTTTAGTATAACCATCACCTGAAAACTGTACATTTTGTCCATTAAGTAATTTTTCATCCCTCAGCCCCTTTTAACCCTCCCACACCTCTGAATCTCCAATGTCTATTATTCTACACTCTATGTCCATGTGCACACATTATTTAGCTCCCACTTACAAATGAGAACATGTGGTATTTGACTTTCTATAATCAGAACACTTTTCAACAGTACATATATATTTGGGCCAATTATGTCACTAATTTTGTGAGGCGTCAAAATATCTAGTCTATTTATCTGTCTAATTGTGTGGCCTTGGACGAGTTATTTGACATTTTAGGCCTTCATTTTCTCCTATGCAGAGCAAGGATAATAATATTTTCTTCTCGGAGTTGTAAAGATTAAGGAAGATAACAAAGTATCTGGCAATGAAGGATAACTCTTCCTCCTCTTTCTCTTCTTCCTCTAAATTTATAGTTCTCAAAAAGTCTTAGCAACCATCGTCTCTTGCCATATATTTACTTTGTATGTCCAAAATCCCTGAATGTACTCCTTGTGTTTTTCCCCCATTCCGAGATGTAATGTAACTGAACTGTATTCTCCCCTATCAATTTATTTTTATTTTTTTATTATTGATACTGATAGAATTTATTAGCTTTTCCTTTTTCTTTTTTATTTCAGCATATTATGGGAGTACAAATGTTTAGGTTACATATATTGCCTTTGCCCCACCCAAGTCAGAGCTTCAAGTGTGTCCACCCCCCAGACGGTGCACACTGCTCCCATTAGGTGTGTATATATCCATCCCCTCCACCCCCCTCCCACCAACCTGAGACCTGATAAATAGTACTACTCCCCTATAAATTTCATTTAGGTTTTCAAATTAAAGTGTGTAAAATCACAAATAATGTCTTGTTATATTTTTAAATTATAACCTCATTTCCTATTTTTGTCTTCCTTTTTCAGTTTTTGGATTAAATCTATTTATTTTAATTTTTACTAGTTAAATAATTAAGGTATTTTAGGCACAACATGTCTCTATAAGTACAACACTGATTATCTCTATTATTTTCTTCTGTTCTTTTATTTTCCTCACAGATTTACAATTCTCATTTATTGATCATAGTTTTTTAATGGAGTGCTTCTTTATTATAGACATTTTCTTGCTGATATTTAAGTAACACCTGTTTTTTTGGTGTGTGGTTTTGTTTTGTGTTACTGAGAGAATGTGATTGACATTAGTTCTATTTTTACAATTTATTATGTTTTATTATTGATTTCTCTTGAATTATGCCTAGTAAAGCACTTTCATTTAGATAAAAATTTTGTTATGTGTATTATAGATGTTATTGTCTTTTATCAATTAAATTTAATTTAACTATTTTAGTACACTATATTGTTATTTCTTTTGTGTGTATGTTACCTGTCATGGTTTCATAGTGCTGAATTAAAATACTTCACTGCATTTTTGTTTATTAGCTTTTCATTACATTTCTAGCAACTTTGGCTCATGAATTTTGTTTTGGAATCTTTTTTTAAATGCTAAATAAACCTTTTAGAATTTAACATGTATTCTATCCATAAACATACTAAAGTGATAGTAGATAAGTTAAAAAATATATACAAGCACTCATCAAGAAGGTAAACAGAAGAGTTCAACATGTGGTAGATATCAAAATGATTATAGAAACAAAAAAATAAAAAAGGGTGATTGACATGGTTCTAAACAGAAAGGAGAAACCTGAAAATATACCTACACAAAGGAGGAAGTCAAACAAAAGCAAACCAATTCATAACAGAGAACTGTATCCAGACCTTCTCTTCACAACTGGGTCACCCAGATGGCACTGAAAAGAGTGAGACTGCTGTAATGTCTGAATAAGGAACCCAACTTCTCCATCAGTGCTTCTCAAATCATGTATGTTCCTGTTGTAGTGCAGTGAAGGACCAGTTTCTTTTTTCAATGTCATAAAAGGCCAATATTTCAGTAAGAGCCAATAAAAATAAATTACTAGAAAAATGAAACAAAACACATCTGAACTATTCTATACTCTGTTCCAAAAGATGTGTCCACGCATTGCGTGCTTGTATGTCTCAGTAGCATCAGATCCTATAAAAGTTGCTTGCCACTTACATTCGATTTCTATCCCTGTCTTGTCATAAACCAATAAGAGAAAGTTCATAGATCAGTGTGAGACTGCACTGGGAACTCGAGTGGCATTTCTTTGTATCTTTTCCATGCCAGGACAAGACTAGAAGTTTACTTTGAAGGCAGTTAGACCAGAAACACTTGGCACAACTGAGGCAAGTGTAAGGAGCTTTAGAGAATTCTGTATGTAATGCAGAAGATTAAGTGTGAGAACTTGTATAACACAGAGCATCATCATCAGCCTCTTTTCCACGTTCAGCCCCCAGGGAAACAGCCAGTCTTAAAAGTTTCACTTAGGAAACAGGAAGATTTCTTTCTGGGGAAGGTGGCTGGAAGGTAGAGGTTACCTCAACACAATGAATAACATTGCTTTGCCTGATTCTTCTGTATTGGAGCCAACCAATCCACAAGACCTACCAAATATAATTAGTATCCTCCTATAAAATGTATTGCATCCATGAAAGAAGAACAGTATATCATCCACACTTTTTAAATCAAAGCAAAACACACTCACAGAAAAGTGTACAAATAATGATTATCACATCAATGAATTATCACAAAGTGAACACGAATAGGTCAAAATATAGAATGTTACAAACACCTTACCACCCACTCCCTCTTCTCTAACAGAAACAGCTCTCACAGCTTCTAATATCATGCATTAGTATTTGCATAGTTTCAAACGTTGTAACAATAGAATTATAAAACATGAATTACCTAGTATGATTTTTAATCTTTTTCTCTACCTTTCGTTTCTCTTTTCATCTTTTTCTGTTATGGCCTTATCCATCATTCTATTCAGTCTTATATTTCTTCTCCAAATCTAGACTTCATTTATGAAATGATTTTTTTTTCATTTTTAACTAGTCTATCTCCTCTCTTTTCAAAACGTCTCTTCCTTCAATTACTTATAACTAAGTTTGTTAAAATGTAATTGTTCCTATTATTTTATATTTTCTATCACTTTTTAAATTTCTTTTAGCTCATTTTGAAGTATTTGGTTAGAGTTTTTATCTATTTTGTGAGCATATCTTCCTGGCTGTTGCGGGTCATGTTGTCTGGGAAGCACATTCTGAGATAGCTTGATATGTAGCTTATTATTAACAAGTGCATGGGTTTAACACCTATAAAATGTGAGAGAAATATTGGGCAGAGAGAGAAGTCAGGTTGAATGCACTTCTAGGGACAGCCTCGGCTGACCTAGCAGTGAGTTCTGTAGACAGAATGAACATGCAGAGGAGTCCTGAGCTGGACGGTGATGGCCAGGGCGTTATTGATAAGCATCAATTAGTATTTGGGTGTGGTCTTCTCCAGGAAGCATTTGCTTTGCACAAGGTGTCTGTGTTGCTGACAAAATACCTGAAGACAGCTGAAATCTGCCTACTGACAGCACTATCATCAGCTGTTAGCCTTTAGGGCAACACATTCTTTATTTGAAAGAGAATCTGGGCAGCACATCTTGGTTTTCACCACGCAGGCAGTTATTTCTTATAGGGATGTTGTTCTACTGATGATTGTTTTCTCATAATAACTTCATATAGGATATAAGCAGGATTTTTTTCCTGTACGTGAGATTGGTGTTTGTGTACTTTTAGAAGGGAGGATGTTCTATGATAATATTCCCAGTTTTGTAGCTGTTGAGCTCCCTCTTGTGTTGTCATCAGAAAGTATTCAACTGTTAAC
>VBSM01000729.1:2407150-2428845 GCA_008086735.1 Cheirogaleus medius | reverse complement strand
AGACTTAAACACTGTAAGAGATGTAGAAATTATACTAGAAACAGATGTTATAAGAGTATTTTGAAACAATACTATGAGTTGACATGATCAGTAGGGCATTTGCTACTAGCACAAAAGTCCTTTAATCCATAGAAGTAACTTTCTGAATCTTTCAGAGTAAACTATCTGTTCCTTCATTTTTGTTCTCTGTAGGTCAATCTCAGGGGTCAAGTCGACCAAGCTAATTTCTCTTCTGTCACAGAGTTCCTGTTGCTGGGGTTCTCTAGCCTTGGAGACATCCAGCTCATCCTTTTTGCTGTTTTCCTGTGCCTATATCTGGTTATTCTGAGTGGAAATATCACCATTGTCACTGTAATCCACCTGGATCACAGCCTCCACATACCTATGTACTTCTTCCTAGGGGTCCTCTCCATTTCTGAGACATGCTACACCCTTGTCATCCTGCCCAAGATGCTCATAAATCTGTTGTCTCTACTCAGAACTATTTCCTTTATTAACTGTGCCACTCAGATGTTCTTCTTTCTTGGTTTCGCTGTCACTAATTGCATGCTCCTGGGGGTGATGGGTTATGATCGTTATGCTGCCATCTGCCATCCACTTCGCTATCCCATCCTGATGCGCTGGCAGGTATGTGGACAACTGGCAGCAACTTGTGCTGTGATTGGTTTTCTGTTCTCACTGATCGGCTCCCTTTTAGTTTTTGAACTCCCTTTCTGTGGCCCAAACAAGATCAACCACTACTTCTGTGACATCTCACCAGTTATCCAGCTTGCCTGTACTGATACCCACATCAACGAGCTAGTCATCTTCATTGGTGGAATCCTAGCACTTATGGTCCCTCTGACTTTCGTTTGTGTCTCCTATGGCTTCATTGTTCGCACCATCCTGAGGATACCATCAGTTGAAGGCAAGCAGAAAGCCTTCTCTACTTGTGCCTCCCACCTCACTGTGGTTATTGTCCACTATGGCTGTGCCTCCTCTGTCTACCTGCGACCATCAGCCAAGTACTCATCCAGCAAAGACAGGCTAGTGACAGTGACCTACACAGTTGTGACTCCATTGTTGAATCCCATGGTATATAGCCTTAGGAACAAGGATGTTCAGACAGCCATTTGGAAAATGATTGGCCGAGGAGGATTTTATCCTAAAGCTCTATAATGAGACTATTTCTTATCTGTGGAAAGAGTCTTTCTGAGGACATGGTAATAATTACAGTGCTGATAATATTCGTTTATAATTTATGTTGCACTTTACCACTTTACTAGCCTCATAGTGCAAGCTTTCCATTGTGTTGATGGGCTTTGTGGGGTGTAATTGAAAACTTCGGCTTATTGCAAATCAGGTCCAAGTCTCAAATACTTTACAAACTTGCACAAATGAGTATCTTGATTTTGCAGGATATCTAAAGGATGATTTTAGTCTCTTCAGTCAAGGATAAGTAAAACACTGTGGATAGTAATTTAGTATAGAAGATTCAACTACTGCAACTTTTCTATGGTTTAGGAAAATCTTAAGTAAGGCACTTCACAAAAAGATAATGGAGAAAATAGACCAAATATAATAGAACATTTCTCATATATTAATAGTTTGAGCTATCAGTGTTGAAAAAGGTCCAAGGCTATTATTTCCACTGCTCTGTCATTGTAGGAGTCTCACCTGCAGCATTCTAGTCTCAATTAACTGCTAAATAAGGAGTCATATCACTGTTAAATATCTCTAAATGTTATAAAGTTTCACTTTTATGTGTCTTCTTCCTTTTGCTCCTATTTTCTCCAGAGATGTATAGCTTGCATCTAATTTCACCTACACAGAGATAATTCAAATATTTGAAGATGGGTTGTATATGTCTCCATTATGATAATTTAACCTAGCTGAAGACTCTTTTGAACTTCATCATGTATCAGAGTTCACAGACCCCTCAAAATCCTGTTTATATTTCTCTGGATGCTTCTTTAGCTACTTTCCATTTTATTAATAGTATTCTTAAAATAAGTCACCAGGAAATAGATGCAACACTCTGTTGAGGGCTTGCCATATAATTGTGCAGCTTAAGAATTAATCTTAGGAGAAGGAGTATGTGCCCAGCCCAGAGTGGCATGAAAGTCATACGTTCCGGCTTAGGTTCACCTAACAAACAGGGTTGCTGCTTGAAAGCATAACAAAGAGTTTGAGCTTCTGCATGTAAGCAAATGTTGCCCAGCCCCACAGCCCTGGGGATCTGGAGGCCACTTGATAAACATTTTGCCCTTATGGATACTGCCTGAGCTCATGGGATAGCTGGTTAGCCAGGGACGGGTAAGATTCCTCGAGGAGGAACAACCTAAGACAGGCACAGCTGCAGGGGGCCAGGCCGAAAGGGATGGGAACAGAAAGTTTCCCTGTGTGACTGCATTGCTTATCTGTGCTTATCTCAAACTCTGGCTTATGGCCGTTGCCTTAAGCAACCGCATTAAGACCCTGAGTCATGGGACATCTATGTTCTTAGGCTATGTGTTCCAGAATTTATGGCCATTGCTGCAATGCCTGGGTGGTCATGTATAAGGAAGTAACTTTGATTTTTATAAAAATAAAAGGACTGGTGCGTTCGGCGCTGCAGTCTTATACCATCTTTATGTGTGTCCGTATCTTTCTTTGTGTGTTTCTTTGTGTTTTGTGTTCATCCCCTATCCTGCAAACGGGCCAGAACAACACTCTAGGTGACTTGAGATGATCACCTTTGTTGTTCTGGAAGTCATTTTTTTGTCAATACTTCCTAAATATCGTTACTTCTCTATAAGCTCCACCATAATGTGCTCTTCTCTGAACCTATGTTGTTTAAGCTAACAGGTTTAATGTTACATATCTACAACCCTATACTTACAAAATCTATTGTGCTTAGTTTAATTTTAATATTTAATGAAATCTCAAATTTGACATTTGTTTCCTAAAATCCCTATCTTTGATTTTAAGCCCATAGTTCCAGAATATCTAAGTATTTTTATGTACCATTTATAATATTCAATCTACTGATTGTACTATAATCTACTCTTAATGTTCCATTCTATCTCTTCTTCTAGGCTTGAATAATAAACTGTATTTGCACTATGTGAAAACACAATTTACAATGGCTGCATGGATTCCAAAACTTACTTATGCTTGATGGCAAAGGGAACAATGGTTAAATACTGATTCCTGCCAAGAGCTGGAGGTATGAGTGGTGGTAATAGGGTCAGATGTTTTCCACCTTTGTCTTAGACAATTTGTAAAATAAAATCACTTACCAATCAATCACCGGAAGCTCTATTTTAGAAGCCCTCATAGTTGACTTCTGCTCTATTGCATCATAGGAATCACTGAAAATATGTTCTTCTTCAACATCCATGTGTTCTAAAAGGTAGTAGATAGAAGGTAGTAGGTAACACTACCTTTAAAACAGTGTATTCTTGGAAAGAATATTAGTCTGATATGTCAAGTAGAATAGATTCATTTGTGATGCCATAGGCATTCCCAATACTTTATATTACCTAGGCAACTTTATATGAGTCAAGGTGGTAGAAACAGGAACCTGTGAGATGATGGGACAGGATCTTATGAACTAGAATTAATAAATCTCCCAAGGTGCTCAGAAGAGTTCCTTCTTTTGTCACAGAGACAAATGCTATGGTTTTATTCTCTTTCAAGTCTCTTACATCTGCTACCACATACCTCTTAATATACCTTTGTAGTAGTGATATCCTATAACAATTGTGGCATTTATAACTATTCTTCATGCTTATGTTGTATGTTTCATTGATCAAGACTTCTTTTTCTTTGTTCATTTTAACAAAAATCTACTGTGATGAAAATTAAGTGGACAGGAAAATATACAGAGGATGTTATTTCCCAGATCCAGAGATCATCCTGAAAATGATTTGTTCTCTGAAAAAAAAAATGTTCTCCTCGTCAGACAAATTAGTTTTTCTGGTTCTACAGTCAGAACCTCAAGTCCTCCCACCTTGTTACTATATTCAGAGTTTCATTATAGATACTTGTCTTTTTCAAATGATAATTTATGTTACAAAAGAGGAGATGGATGTTGTATGGCAAAACTTCAACCTTAAAAAGAAGCCCTAACAATTTAATTTGTCACTCCTTTTTAGCACTTGAATGCTGCTGGGGAAAAATATAATAAATCAGATAATAAAATAATCTCAAACAGGCACCTAACAATTTTTCATGTTTTTCTGAAAAAATGTAACTGTATAGTATCTGCAGAAGCTATTGTTTATATGTTTGCCTCTGCTTAAAAATTACAATTAACTGCTCTCTCCTTTCATAGCTTTCCCTTTTTTATTCCTCCAAACACAATGCCAACTTATGATATTGCATCATACTTTAAAGAAAAGGTAAGGTAGACTGAAACTTCCTCCTCTTCCTGTCACTGCATTTGCAAATATAAATGCACCACAATTATTTTGTTTTCTCTACTCCTGTTACAGTAGAAGTAATCCTCTTTAGCATTCTCAAATGTCATTTCTTTTTCATATTCTCTAAATTGTGTCCATTTCTTATTTATTGGTGCTCTTCCCCTGAGTTCTCTTCCCCATGTAATCAGTTTTTATTTTTTCCTGTCTTGGGCAACACGATTGAGGATCTGACATTCTGTGAGTATACACAAAGGATGACTGCATCTGAATGTTTTCTGATAGAATACTTTCAGGGTGGTTATATCAACTGCTTTTACCCTGCAGTAATAGACCTAACATTCTTACTACTCCTGGATTTGTGAAATTTTTTAGATAGGAAAAAGCAGCCTCAGTATAGATATTGAAAAAAGAGGAGAGAAATTGACTGACTGGGAGAAATTTAATAAATAAATGAAGATGGCTGTAAGAGTCTATCATTTGTTTACTCTTTCCTCAACTATTCATTGAGCTTGGCAATGGAAGATACAACAATGAAAGAACTATTTTTCCTGGTTTCAAAATATTGACTCTATTACTTTCTGAAATTATTCATACAAATAAGAGAGTGGTTTTATTTCATTAAATAAAAGCTTCTGATCATTTTCTTTGCACACATTGTAAATAATGCTTCCTTTCTCTTTTTCTGTGGCTTTCTATCCTGTTCCTTTTTAAATTAAAATATTCCAAAAATATGTTATTCAAAAGGCAATGAGGGCTGGGTGCAGTGGCTCCTAGCTGTAATCCTAGCACTCTGGGAGGCCAACACAGGAGGATTGCTTGAGCTCAGGAGTTTGAGACCAGCCTGAGCAAGAGCAAGACCCCATCTCTACTAAAAATTAAAAAAAAAGAAAGAAAAATTAGCCAGGCATCATGTCATGCACCTGTAATCCCAGCTACTCAGGAAGCTGAGGCAGAAAGATCACTTGAGCCCAGGAGTCTGAGGTTGCAGTGAGCTATGATGATGCCACTGCACTCCATCCAGGGAGACAGAACAAGACTCTGTCTCTAAATAAATAAATAAAGAGCAATGAGGTAGTTAACGAATATCAGTTAGATAAAGAAAAGCTTTTGCTCCTACCAGGATGGATTAATAGGAATTGTACTAATAGGAATTGTATTTAACCTTCTACCTTAAAAAAGTAAAAGCTGAAAAAATATGTAAAATAACAGTTTTCAGACAGTGGACAACAAACAGAATAAGACAGTTGTACCTGATAGAAGAGAAACAAATGATTTTTCCATTTTATGACTTGGAAAGAGATTGCAGAGTGCAAAGCAAAGAATTGTATACCCTAATAAGAGACCGTAGATAATCCTAATTTTAGTCTTAAAGAAAAACTGAAGGTGGAGATTGGGGTTAAGAGACTGAAAAAGAAAAATCAGTCTCTGATTAATTTTAGCTGGGAACTGGTAGCCTTCTAACAGTGATATCTTGGTATTACCCAGTGTAGGGGCTAGGCCTAAAAGAAAGGATGGATGGATGGATGGAAAGAACGTGAGCAAGGTGAATGAAGGGTCAGGTGAAAACGCCTGCCGGATATTGCTTGTTTGCTGAGTGCAAAGGTCAGCTAAAAACAGCTGACCTGTATGGAAGTTGTTAAAGAAATTAACAAACAACCCTGACTCTTTGCACGTGTCCTTGGAAATAAATAGGGGGAGAAAGTTAGCTGAGGAGGCTATTTTCTCCTTCAGATTTTGGTCTCTCCTCTTCTCTCTAAACACTATGTGTTTCGAGTAATTATTCATTCCTTCACTACCAAGCTCAGGAGTGAAAAAGTAGCCGCAACAATCCAGTGGAACTGAATGATTGACAGAACGCCAATATTACATATCATTGTGTGACCATGATGGAGTGAGAAAATGTTTTCAAATATTTTAAGTAGATATCAGCCTAGGCAAAAAATTTATGAAAAAGACCCCAGCGGCAATCAGAGCATCAACAAAAATAAATAGATTTGATTAAACTAAACAGCTTCTGCACAGCTAAGGAAATGATCAACAGAGCAAATAGACAACCTACAGAATGGGAGAAAATATTTGCAAGCTATTATATACATCCTTAAACAAATATCAGTTAGATAAAGTTCTAATACCCAGAATCTACAAAAAACTCAAGCAAATCAGCAAGGAAAAAACAAACAACCTCATTCAAAAGTGAGCCAAAGACATGAACAGAAGCTTTTCAAAAGAAAATACACAATGGCCAATAAACATATGAAAAAATGCTCAACCCCACTAATTATCAGAGAAATGCCAATTAAAACCCCAGTGAAATATCACCTTACGCAAATTAGAATGGCTTTTCTTAAAAAGTCCAACAACAATAGATACTGGTGTGGATACAGAGAAAAAGGAATGCTTATGCATTATTGGTGGGACTGCAAATTAGTACAACCTCTATGGAAAACAATATGGAGATTCCTCAACAAACTAAAAGTAGACCTACCATTTGATCCAGCAATCCTACTACTGGGTATCTACCCAAAGGAAAATAAGTCATTTTATCAAAAAGACACCTGCACTTGAATGTTTATTGCAGCACAATTCACAATTACAAATGTGTAATCAACCCAAGTGCCCATCAATTCATGAGTGGATTAATAAAATGTGGTCTTTGTATACTATGGAGTACTAGTCAACCATAAAAAGGATGAAGTAACACCTTTTACAACAATTTGGATGGAACTAGAGACCATTCTCCTATGTGAGGTATCTCGAGATTGGGGAAAAAAACATAACATGTATTCATTATTAAATTGAAACTAACTGATGAGCATGCATGTCACAGAGGGAAGTAAAACTCAGTGGAAATCAAGCAGGAACAGGGGAAAGGAGAGGTTAGGTGAAAATCTACCTAACATGCACAGTGAATACTATCTGGGTGATGGACACAATTATAGCTGGGACTCAAGCATTACAAAATCAATACATGTAACCAAAAACATTTGTACCCTTGTAATATTTTGAGAAAAAATAATTATACTAAAGTCACTATATATTAAACAAGTAAATAAAAAAGTTAGAACACTATGTACCTATAAAAAAAGAATCTAGCTAGCCCAATAATCTACATTCTTCAAATTGTAACTTCTGCTTAAGATTCTAACTAATTCTGAGTGAAAGATGTTTAATGGAGGATTATGTCACCTGACTGACTGGAAGGTTAGCTGAATTCTGCTGTTAGATGTGTAACTTTCATGCAAATTACTTTCAAAGTACCTAAAAGAGTAGAGTTGGACATAGACTGTGTTTACATAAAATAAGATTGAATGACTATTTAATAAGTGCTTGAATATATGGCAGAACTTGGTCATTTTAACATATTTCCTATGTCCAGGATGTCGTGGGAGAGACCTACTTCTACCTATTGGAGGTTATCTCTATTTACCCAAAAGAACTTAGTAATTGTTCATGACAATTTTCATTTTACCAATGAGGAAACTGAGGCTGGGAGAGGTTAAGAACTTTGCTCAGGGTCAATCTACGGGTCTATGGTGGAGCTGAGCTGCTTCATGTCAAGGCTTATGTTCCTAACCAATGTATTCCACTGCCTTTCAGTGAGAGAATTTTTTGGGTGAGTAACGGCCATGTGATGATAATACTGTATCTCAGATTGTTTTACCTGTTTCTGTCAGGTTGGGGTACTTCTCATCTGACTTCTGGATCCTGATAAGGCAGGCATGTGGTCGTTAGATATTGTTCATGATTCAGGCTCAATCAAAACGTCCTGCTGATCTTTGCTCCAGCCTCTGAATTAGTCCAGCTGAAAAGTATCCAGAGATATCAAAGAAGACAGTGAAAACACTGTGCCTTTTGCAACACTGTGAACCCAAACTTTTTTTTATTTCAGCATAATATGGGGGTACAAATGTTAAGGTTACATATATTGCTCTTGCCTTCCCTCCCCCCTCAAGTCAGAGCTTCAAGCGTGAACCTAAACTTTTGACATGAAGCAGCTCAGCTCCACCATAGACCAGAAGATTGACCCTGAGAAAAGTTCTTAACCTCTCCCAGCCTCAGTTTCCTCATTGGTAAAATGAGAATTGTCATGAACAATTACTAAGTTCTTTTGGGTAGATAGAGATACCCTCCAATAGGTAGCAGTAGGTCTCTCCCACGACATCCTGGACATAGGAAGTATGTTAAAATGACCAAGTTCTGCCATATATGCAAGCACTTATTAAATAGTCATTCAATCTTATTTTATGTAAACACAGTGAATTTCCAACTCTCTACTCTTTTAGGTACTTTTATTTTTAAAAACATAATTTGGATGTTGAGGCTGATAATAGATAATATCTGTGATTCATAAACACAGATATCAATTTTTTTATCTCGATAATTTTTCTCATGGGTGATTTTATAACAAGTAAATGTAACACTTTTAAAATTATAAAATAAGTATATAAATACAGTATAATTTTGAGAACTTATATATTCGCACATAATGTAAGATTTTATTTAATGAAAGGGATCTGTTACCAGAAAAAAGAAGTTTGAAAGTCATGGTTAAATTATTTAACCTCTCTGAGCTTTGGTTTAGTAATGTGTAAAAGAGATAATACTATACAATAGGAAAGATTCCTGTGAGGATTAAATGAACTAAAATATGTGGCAAAAAAGAGAAAAATGTTACCAGATGAAAGGTTGCATCTACACAAAAATATGAGACATAAAATCGTAAGCATAAAGATAAATATAAAATTCATTTTCTTTATTTTTAAAAATTTTTTGAAAGATAAGTGATAGTTTAAAGCAATAATAATAATGAATTATCAGATTAGAATATAAATAGTAAAATATTCAGCAATAATAATACAAAGAATGGGTTATAAGCTGTTTTCATAATTTCATAAAATTATATATTATTATTTGAATGATGGCAGTTATACATTGTAGATACATATCTAGAACTAAGTTAGCAAATGAAATAGTCTTTAGCTACATGTGTATATCTAATTTTGAGTTAATTAAAGTTTCAATAAAAGTAAAAATTTAGCACCTTGTTCACACTATCCACATTTCAATACTTAATAGCCACGTGTTCTTGTGGCCACTTATATTGGATTGTTACAGCAAACAGGACTAGGAAACAAACCAAGAGTCACACAAGTGTGCTGCAAAATAGGCTTTTTATTACGCGCGGGCTCAGAGGGGTCTCGCCTCCAAGTTCTGAGCAAATGGGGTTAATAATATGCTGGGTTTTATATGCTTTGTTATGAGGAAGTTGGTGGTTACAGAAGAAAAAAATTGGTTACAAGGCTTGTATGAGGTAAGGGCTACAAAAGTTGCTTATCCATGCTATTTGGCAGTTCTGCTTTTATAAGATAGAAGTTACAAAGTTTGCAGCAGGCCAAGGTTTAGTCAAGTGCTTTTTTTTTTTTATAGTTACTTAATCATGTTATTATTAGGAGGGGAGTGCAGAATTTTTCCCTTATCACAGAAGGGAACATTTCCATTATCACAGAAAGCTGTCCTAAAACAAATGCTAGTAAGTGAAGGAAGTAGAATCAAATCCTTAAAAGAATACTCAATTAATTTAAAAAGGCAGTAAAAAGGAGAGAAAAATTTAAAAGCATATGTTGTTAGATTGGATAAAAAAGTAAGATCCACTTATACATAGCCTATAAGGATAGTATAAATTTCTAGAAGAAATCTTTGGAGAAAATTTTTGTGACCTTAAACAAAGATATTTTAATCACAAACTTTAAAAGAACAACTCAATAAATTATAATTCATCAAAACTAAAAACATTTGCTAATCAAAAAACTTTTTAAGAAAATGAAAGCAGGTCACCAAGTTGGAAAGCAGATTAGCAAAACACGTGTTTGACAAATACTTCCATCAGAATGTAGGAATAATTATATTTTTAACAATAATTCTTAAAACTTAAAGTGACAAAAACCCAATTTAAAAATCGAGTACAATATTTGATTAAATCTTAATAATGAAATTTTACAAACTGTAAATAAATGAAAAGTTGTTCAAAATCTGTAGTTCTTATGGAAATGCAAGTTAAAATCAATAATTTGCCATTATATACCTCCTAAAACCATCACATTAAAATATTGAAATTACTAATCATTGGTGAGGTTGTAGATCAATTGGAATTTTCACACATTGCTTGTGGGAATGTAAAATGGTTTGGACACTTCAGAAAACTTGCCAAGTTTTCATAAATGTAAGCATGATCTTATCATATTACCCAGGTGTAATACCCCCTTGTCAACCCTCATCTCCTGAAGAGAAATAAAAGTCTGTGTTCACAAGAAAACTTAAACATTCATAGCAGCTTAATTAATAATAGCCCCAAACTAAAAACAGCCTAAATTTCTATTAACTGGTGATTAGAAAAACAAATTGTGCTGTACATACATTTTCAAAATTCTTTGAATAATACACTTCAGAAAGGTAAATTTTATTGTATGGAATTACTCTGAAGTAAAGAAGATTTTTTAAAAGGCTAATTGTAATATTAGTGAGAAAGAAGTAAAAAGTAATTTTTAATAAAAGCTGAAAGCAAATATAGAAAAGCTTTTCTTTTAATGCTTAAAATCTTGAAAACACAATGACGTGCTTTCTTAATTTTCACTGGAGTTTTCATGAGTCTTGGGCCAATCATTGGCTTTGAACTTCTCGTCTACAAATGAACTACTTAAGATGAGATAGTGACATTATTTGAATGAACAGATGTAAATGTCTTTAGGGAAAAATAGGATGGGAGAAAGTAAGGGTCGGGGAAGAGAATGAGCAAATCCAAAAATCTGTAACTGAAAAGATGGAAACAAAATGTCAATAATTAGAAGAGAAGAAGAAACAAATGATAGGTGAAAAGGGCAAGTAGAACAGAAATGATTATAAAGGAAAGAGGGAATTATAAAGGAAAGAGTGAGGAACTTGAAGTGGCAATAGTCACAATGTATTCAAAACTTTCATTTTCATGTCTATGTCAAAACATGTACTTATTCAATTATCCTTTCAACAAATACTTATCGATCTACTATGTGCTAGACATAGTTGAATGTACAGATGAAATATTAGTAAACTAAACACACAAAAATCCCTCCTCCCATGGAGCTTGCATTTTAGTGAGGGAGAACAATCATAAATATATAAATAAATACATATATTCAGGGACAAAATAGTGTTCTGAAAACAAAAACAAACTAGGAGATAAAATTGATAGCTGAGGCAGCATGGTTCAGGAAGCCTTCTCTAAAGAGAAATCTTAGTGAAGTCAGGAAATCAGCCTTGTGCATTCTACATCAAGGAAACAAGAGCAAAGCAGGGAGGAGGTGTGTTGGCTCTGGGTACAGAAGAAGGCAGTTTACCACATAATTCGTATTCTGTTTAGATCTTTCCACTGTAGTGGGTCTAGCCTCCGCAAAGAATGCCAGTTTTATGACTGCCTTCCCACAAAAAATTCAAGTATTTGGGAATTTCATGAGATACCAGGATTTAAAATCATGAGAAAAGTTCAGCTCTGAGCAATTGGCTTGATCTGAGATGTTATTAACATGTACTTGGTCCGGGCCTATTTGTCTTTGTTCCAATATCCTTTGGCCCCTGAGGCGGGTGGCCTCTTCCCTTTCTTAACTCAATAATGTGGTTCGGAAAGAGACCGAATATCCTGAGAGAAATGTGCAGCCACCAAAACTTCCTCCAACTTAAAACCTGTTGAAGTGAGATAGTGGATGGGGAAGGAGGATTTAAATTGAAGGTTAGTTTGGCTATTTGTTGACTGGACAACAAAGAATGCTTGAGAAGTTTGATTCTCTCTGTTAAACTACCCACAAAGGAGCAGAGGTGGAGCTCTAGGATTCAAATTTATGAGAGTAAACATTACTTTATTTGGGTCTGGAAATGTGTGAATTCCTGTCCCTGAGAATAATAAACTGCCTTTATATGGAAAAGAAAGAACTACTCAAAAGCATGCTGGTTCAGTATCCTCAATGTCTTTCCTTCTGGGGAATTCAGAAAACGAAGTACTATTGTTTTACAGACACAAACAAACTGGAGTTTTGTAGATATCTGAAGGTAAAGATTCAGCATGGTTTTCAAGAGAGCACAGGCATATACTTTAGGTCTACATTCTAAATTGGTTTATAGGATTGGGGAAAAAAAATCTCTGTCTTGATCATCTAAACTTCGGACCTGATGGCCTGGACTTTTAGTGATAGATAGACTTTGCCTATTTATGAAGACATGGAACAATATAATATTGTCAGGGCCAGGTGGGATTTAGTGTAAACTCTCCATCTAGGATAAAGTAATGGATCCAGGGAGGTGTGGGGTGGTTAGTTCTCAAGCTCTGAGTACAGACATTATCCAAGGTTACAAGTTTTCTCTCTCTGTCTTTCTCTATCTCTCTGTCTGTTTCTGTGTCTCTCTCTGTGTATCTTTCCTCTCTCTAGTCTATTATTTTGAAGTGTACAGTTTCAGTGGTTTTCACTATGTTTGCAAAATTCTTCAACTATCATGCCTATCTAATCCCAGAACACTTTTATCACCCCCCAAAGAAACCCCATAATGAGGAGCAGCCACTACCACTGCCCTCTCTCCCTACACTCAGCCCTTGGCAATCACTAATCTGCTTTTTGTCTCTGTAGATTTGCTACTTCTGAATATTTCATATAAATAGAAACATACAATATGCAGTCTTTTGTGTTTGGCTTTTTTCACTTAGCATATTGTTTCAACATCCATTTATATTGCAGCATATGTCAGTACCTAATTTATTTTATGGCTATATCATATTTTGTTTATTCATTCATCAGTTGATGGACATTTGGTTTGTTTCCACTTTTTAGCTATTATGAATAATGCTGGCATAAACACTTGTGTGTAAGTTTTTGGGCATATATATATATATGTTTTCAATTCTCTTGGGTATATATTGGAGTAAATTTGTTGTGTTACATAGTAAACTCTAACTTTCTGAGACACTGCCAGACTGTTTTCCAAAGTAACTTTATCATTTTAAATTCTCACCAGGATTATAAGAGGGTTCCATTTCTCCACATCCTCACTGACACTTGTTATTATCTGTCTTTTAAAAAATCATGACAATCTAAGTGGGTGTGCAGTGGTTTCTTATTGTGGTTTAGATTTGAATTTGTTGAAAATCAATTGACTGTAAATGTGTTTATTTCTGAGTTCTTAATTTTATTCAAGTGACATATATTAATATGTCTACCCTAAAGCCAGTCCCATGTTGTCCTGATTACTGTAGCTTTATAGTAAATTGTGAAGCTGGAAAGCGTGAATCATCCAACTTTGTTCTTCTTTTCCAAAAAGTTTTAAGTGGGTCTCTATCTCATATAAATTTTAGGACCAGTTTATTAATTTCTGCAAAAAAAAAAAAAGCCAGCTGAGATTTTGGTAGGAAGTGCATTGAATCTATACATCAGTTTGGGAATTATTACCATATTTACAATATTATGTCTTCCACTTTCAATGAACATGGAATATCTTTCCATTTATTTAGATCTTCTTTGATATCTTTCACCAGTGTTTTATAGTGTTTAGTGTACAAGTTGCATTTACTTTCTTAAATTTATTCTTAAGTATTTTATTCTTTTTGATGCTATTGTAAATGGACTTTTCTTAATTTCATTTTTGAATTGTTCATTTCTAGTGTAGAGCAATACAACTAATTTTTATGTTTTTATCTGGTACCCTGCAATATTGCTGAAATTGTTTATTAGTTCTAGATGTTCTATGTGTCCAGGTATGAGTGTGTATTCCTTATATTTATCTGTTAAGTAGATACCAGATTATGCCATTTGCAAATACAGATAGTTTTGCTTCTTTTTTTTCCCAATACAGATGCCATTTATTTATTTATTTATATGCCTAATTTTCCTGTCTGGAACCTCTGGTGCAAGATTAAATGGAAGTACTGAGAGCAGACATCCTTGTTCCTGATCTTAGGGGGAAAACATTCTGTCTTTTATGTTAAGTATGATGTTAGCTGTAGGTATGCCATAAATGTCCTTTGTCAGATTGAGTAGGTTCTCTTCTAGTTCTAGCTTGAGTGTTGTTGTTGTTGTTTTAATCATTAAAGGTGTTAGATATTGTCAAATTCTATTTCTGTATCTACTGAGATTATCATGTGTTCTTTGTCCTTTATTCTATTATTATCATGTATTATACTGACTGAATTTTAAATGTTGAAGTATTGTTGCATTCATGGGTTAAATTCAACTTGGTCATGGTGTATAATCTTTCTTACATGTTGATGGATTTGGTTTGGCAGTATTTTGTTGAGGATTTTTGTGTCTATGTGCACAGAAAGAAAAAAATGCTTTATAATTGTATTTTCTTGTGATTTCTTTTTCTGGTTTTATTATTATAACAGGGTAACCCTGGTGTCACCGGATGAGTTGGAAAGCACTCCCTCCACTTTTATTTTTTGAAAGTTTGTGTTTTCCAATGTCCTTTACATCTCTTTGCTCCCATGTGGGCCCATTGTTTAGCTCCCAATTATTAGTGAGTACATGTAGTGTTTGTTTTTCTCTTCCTGAGATACTTCACTTAGCATAATGGTCTTCAGTTCCATCCAGGTTGCTGCAAAAGACAATATTTCACTCCTTTTTAATGGTTGAATAGTACTCCATGGTGTATATATGTATGTATGTATGTGTGTGTGTGTGTGTGTGTGTATGTACCACATTTTCTTTATCCACTCTCAAATTCATGGGCATTTAGGTTGGTTCCACATATTGTGATTGTGAATGGTGCTGTGATAAATATTTGAGTGCAGGTGTCTTTTTGATAAAATGACTTCTTTTCCTTTGGGTAGATACCCAGTAGTGGGATTGCTGGATCAGATCAAACTAGAAATCACTTCCAAGTGAAATACACAAATATATACAAAGTCATGGAAATTAAACGACCTGCTGGTCAATGATGAAATTAAGATGGAAATCAAAAGATTCCTTGAATTAAAAAACAAAGGAAACACAAGCATTCACAAATCTATGGGATATAGTAAAAGCAGCCCTAAGGGGAAAGTTCAGAGCCTTAAATGCCTACATCAAAAGACAGGAGTATCACAAATTAACAACCTAAGGTCACATCTCAATGTACTAGAAAAAGAAGAGCAAACCAAACCCAAAGCCAGCAGAAGAAAAGAAATAACAAAGTTCTAAGGAGAACTAAATGAAATGGAAACCAAAAAATCAATACAAATGATAATTGAAACAAAATGTTGGTTCTTTGAAATGATAAACAAAATACATAGGTCACTGGCCAGATTAACCAAAAATAATATCCTAGTTTTTTATAAAATTAAAATTATGCCACAGAATTTATTTTCTGCTTTTTCATTTAATATAATTATTTAATATATTTTTAAAAAACATGACTTTTAATATTTGCATAGTATTTTATCTCATGAGTAATCACAGTTTACTTAAGCATTCCACTGATTTGGGAAATTTACATGCTTTTAATATTAAAAGTGCTGAATTGAATATTTGTGTGCATACATCTTCTTAAGTTATCTCCATAATACAGACTCCTAGATTTGAAACTACAGGGCCAAAGGAACTGAACACTTCTAAATTGACTTCCAGATTTTGAAATAATTTATATAACCACAAGCAGTATAATATGAATTCTTATGTTCTTACATTGTTATCTTTCCATGGATGGGTAGTATCTCATGTAAATAACCAACTAAAGTGTCTGTGTATCTCAATAGTTTTCAACTCAATTTTAAATATTACTGAGGTATATTGACTATTGTATCAGTTTTCTAGCACAGCTGTTGCAAAGTACCCGAACCTGGGTGGCTTAAAATAACAAAATATTGTCTCAGTATTCTGGAGGTCAGGAGTCAGAAATCAAACACAGGAGACCAGTGTTAGAGTATGGGAGGTTGGGAATAACCAAAGATAAGACTTATGGTTGGCAGGACCAGGCCCTCTCTGACAGCAGTAGGAGGAATTCCTTTCTTGCTTCTTCTAGCTTCTGGTGTTTGCCAAGAATGCTTCTCATTCCTTGGCTTGTAGATGCATCACTCCAGTGACAGGGCTGTCTTCTTCCCTGGGTACCTGCACATCACCTTTCCTCTGTGTGTGTCTGTGTTCAAATTACACCAGTCATATTGGAGCAGGGCCCACCCTACTGACCACATTTCAGTTGATTACCACTGTAAAGCCTTATTTCCAGATAAGGTCACATTCTGAGATACTGGAGGTGAGAATGTCAATGCATCTTTTTTTTTTGAGGGGATACAATTCAGCCTGTAACAGCTGCCTACTGTTAAGATTGTGTTTATATTCTTAACATATTTTTCCATTAATAATTTAATTTTTAAATTTTTTTGGAAGTGTTTTTACTATTTAATGATATTATATATTATTATGTAGGTTGGTAATAGTTTCCGCTTTGTTATTTGGTAAAAAATTTATCTTTTATTTTAAAATCCTTAATAAATTAGGAATTAATTGTTTTTTTTAAAGATAGGGTCTTGCTATGTTGCCCAGGCTATACTCTAACTCCTGGGCTCAAGGGATCCTCCTGCCTCAACCTCCTGAGTAGCTGGGATTATAGGCATGTGCCACCATACCTGGCATGAATTAATTTATTTTTATCTTGTCTTTTACTTCTACAGGATAAATAGAAAGTTAAAAAGTCCTTTCCTAACTTGAGAGAGGAAAGATGGTTTTATTATTTATATTAAGCTATTTATCCTGTCTTGAATATATTTTGGTAAGTTGTATGATGAAAGTATCCATCATGGTCCTTCTCTTCTTTCCTCCTTCCCTCCCTTTCTATCTCATTCAAATAACTTGTAAAATGATTAAAATATGTCTCTTGACCTGATAGTAGCGGCTGCATTTTGGGAACATTGTTCTATAGTCATGTTTGTGTATGCACATTCACACATCACATAAACACACAGGGCATTGTTAAAGTATGGGAGACTGAGAATAACCAAAGGTAAGAATTAGGGAGAAAGTATATAGTAATCATCTCTTGATTCAAGCCTGAGGGATTCTGATAGTTTTTCAATTATTGAATGTCTCATCTCCCTGGGGCCTGCTTTTCTTGCAAAATATGATCTTTCTGAGAGCCGCCTTTACTTCACGGTTCCTCAGACAGTAAATGATGGGGTTGAGGAGTGGAACAATGACAGTGTAGAGAACAGATACCACTTTGTTGGAATTGTAGGCATACATGAGCTTGGGACGGGCATAGGTGAAAAGGGTTGTGGAGTAGAAGAGAATTACAACTGTCAGGTGGGAGGCACAGGTGGAGAATGCCTTTTGGCGGCCCTGAGCAGAAGGGATCTTGAGGATGGTGGCGAGGATGGTGGCATAAGATGCCACCACTACACAAAGGGGAACAGCAATGACCATGAGGGCTAAGAAGAAGTCCACCAGCTCAGCCTGCGAGGAGTCCTCGCAGGAGACATTGAGGAGTGGAGAGATATCACAAAAGTAGTGATTGATCTGAGGTGTGCCACAGTAGTGCAGGCGGGCTATGAAAACCATCTTAATCATGGCAGTCATGAGTCCACAGAACCAGCAACCCCCAGCTAGTATACCACAAAGCTGGTTAGTCATGATGACCGGGTAGTGTAGTGGGTTGCAAATGGCTACATAGCGGTCGAAAGCCATGACAGCAAGGAGGATGTACTCAGTGCAGACGAAGGTCACAAAGAAGTAAAGTTGAGTCATGCAGCCATTGAAAGAAATGCTCTTGTCATAGCTGAGGAAGTCTACCAGCATCTTGGGGCTGATGACTGTGACATACCACATCTCTAGGAAAGAGAGGTGGCTCAGAAAGAAGTACATGGGCTTGTGCAGCTGCCCATCACTGCGGATGGCGAGGATGATTAGAAGATTCTCTAGCAGTGTCAGCAGGTAGGTTGCCAGGAACACAGAGAAGAGGAGAAGCTGTAAGGCTGGTTTTGTTGTAAATCCCAGAAGAATGAAATGTGTTGTCATTGTACGATTATCTACTTCCAGAACCTTGGTGATCAGGACTGTCTGTGGACACAAAGTCAGTTCCTTCTAAGCACTAGTCTATGATGATTTATGTCCGTAGAACCCACCACCAGCAAATTCATCACAATAGCAGCTTTCTGCTTCTGTATCTTTATTTCCTCTTGAATTATGATGAGAACCAAAGCTTTTGAGCAAAGAAGAACTTTAGGGAGCTCATATTTTATTTTAGTTTTTCAAATTTGCTCAAAAAGAGTAATTATGATCACACAGAAGTGAAATGAGAACTTCCTAACGCCCAGTTCTGTGCTTTGCCAAAATATCACTGCTGAGCACAGGAAAATGGCCTCCATACCACCCTTTCACTACAGGCAAAATATCCCCATCTACTGCATATGGAAAGAAGGAAGAAGACCCAATTTCCCATTTTCTAGGTGTAATTTGTGTGACGCTAGAGTGGTTGCATGACCCCACTTATCTGTAAAATTGAGAGACTCCTCCTCTTTTTGTCTGTTTGGAAATGTTGTAAATCTCGAATGAAGCAATAGTTGAGCAAATCCACAGGGTTAATGCCAAAGACGGATTTGATACAAATATTCACCTGCTTCTCAGAGAAAAAATTGAACAGATAGTTTGAAGGGTAATGTTTCCTTCAACCCAATCTGCTGTATAGAATGTTTAATTAAGAGTTTGAAAAAATTTTATTCAAATCCCACTTTTGTGTCTCTCTAGCTAAGTGAACACATGGCATAAGCTTTCAAAATATTAGTTACTTTATTCTTAAGGTGGGGATAATAGAGCGGGGTTCACATTTTGTGAATATCAAGCGAGCTTTAGAGTTCATTTTTTTTTGTTTTATTTTATTTTATTTTTCAAGGAAGAGTCTCGCTCTGTTGCCTGGGCTAGAGTGCTGTGAGGTCAGTGTAGCTCACAGCAACCTCAGACTCCTGGGCTTAAGCAATCCTTCTGCCTCAGCCTCCCAAGTAGCTGGGACTACAGGTGCATGCCACCATGCCCGGCTACTCTTTTCTATTTTCAGTAGAGATAGGGTCTTGCTCTCGCTCAGGGCTCAGGCTGGTCTTGAACTACTGACCTCAAATGATCCTCCCACCTTGTCCTCCCAGAGTACTAGGATTACAGGCATGAGTCATTGTGCCTGGCCAAGCTTTAAAGTTTAACTTAAGATCCTATGGATATTTGCTGTTACCTTTCCAGGCTACTCTACTTACCCCTACACACAGCCCCCCTGCCACTCAAAACAACAAAAAATTAAATGATGCAAAGAACAGCCATTGTTAATGAGAAAGGTGGAGGGGACTGTAGGACTTTTCCAAGGGTGTTAAAATTAGAAAACCCAAGCCTGTTTGAGAGTATTATCAGAAAAAAGTAAGATCTATTCTTTCTGCATTTTTGTCCAGTAATTCAGCAAAATGTGTGACCTCTTTCTAGGCTGGGCTGAAAATCATTTCAAATCTACTAATACTAAACACTTTACCATTTCCAGCCTTTCTCTGTGTCCTGTTGCTTGGTTCCACTTTTCTGCTCTTCTTCAGAGCTAAAGTCACTCTTGTTCTCCACTTAGCAACAGACTTACTTTTGTGGCATAAATATGTAGAACAACTTTTTTAAAAGAAATGATCATCGGTGAAAGAGCTGGAAAACTACTGCCCACCCTAACTATTTCCCTCTTCCTGAAGAAGGGCAGAATAGTTAACTCCTAATTATCCATGTTTAGAGAGGAAAAAAGACACAGATAACTCCAAAAGGCAAATAAATAATTATAATAGTGTGAATTCAACTACTTTGTTTTCTGTTGGAATACCATTTCTTGTTCTCTCTCTCTCTCTCTCTCTCTCTCTGTCAAGACAAAACTTGGCCTTGCTTGTCACAGCCTAGTATTCACTAAACAGTGAGACAGTGGGGCTTACAAACCAGGTGAGGCTTATGAATCCTCCCTATTTCTCCATCCTGCTTTAATCTCTGAGTCCAAGAGCCCAGGCCAACTCGAAATCTATTTTGTGACTAGTTTAGGCCAGTGTCCTTGAGGCTTTCTCTCACCACATCTCCTTCTTTCCCGAGGGACAGATGAAATAAATATGTTTCTAGCTACTGAGGGATAGTGTTACTTTTGGGAAGCACTTTCTTGGTCCATAATAACAGGATATCAGTCTCCAGAGCTGTGTCCTTGGGCTTAGTTCCTAGATATATTTTATACTCCAGAGAACTATGGCAAGTCATTATACCCTAATACCCTAAGATCCTCTCTGCCAGGAACTATCCCCAGTATCTTCTAGAAGAAGAATCCTAGCCTAAAAATATAGTTTTAAGAATGACTCAAGGAAATAATGCAATATATCGAAATACTTTAGCAACTGATATTGTCATTTTCAGGGTAGGTGCTAATAACCTCTACCTGAGCCCTGAGCAAGAGCAAGACCTCGTCTCTACTAAATATAGAAAAAATTAGCCAGGCATAGTGACAGGCACCTGTATTCCCAGCTACTCGGGAGGCTGAGGCAGGAGGATCGCTTGAGCCCAGGAGTTGGAGGTTGCTGTGAGCTAGGCTGACCCCACAGCACCCTAGCCCAGGCACAGAGTGAGACTCTGTCTCAAAAAACCAAACAAAAAATAAATGTTCAAGTTCATTTGATGTTCACAAACTATGAACCCACTCTATTATCCTCAACTTAGGAATAGGTGCAAATAGTTGTTTGAAGATTTGAAGCTGCAAATAACACTTCATTTAATTCTAAAACTAAAAATTAGTAAATAAAGCAGGGGATATTTTTAAAGAAACTAAGCATTCATTTATTTTTCCTCTACTTCTAACAGAAATGTAAAGACTAGATGCAGCACCACAGACAAATTAGAATAAAACAAAAGTAAAAAGAAATAAAGAGACAATACAGCATACAACTTTATATCAGGAACATCTTCTGACTTAACTGTTTTATCATTTGAGCATGAAACTTAGCTTTGAGCTTTCTAGTAGTCAAGTAAAACAGGAAAACAACTGAAAGTAGAGTATGATCACATTCAATCCTCAAAAAATTCTCTCTATCTCTATGTATGAGGTCTGAGTCACATCCTAATATCTTCCAGAAGGTTTAGATAGTCCATTTGGTAGACTCGTGGGGGAGAGGGCAAGGCTCTTTCCTTCCCTTCAGTGGAAGTTTTATAACAACTAGATCCTGTACAGGCTATGCTGATTATATGGCAGCATCTTCATAGCCAGGAGATGCCTTGCTTTGAATATCTAAATGAACTTAAAATATATAAAAGCAAACTCACATTATTTCATCTGATCTTCACA
>VBSM01000729.1:2320768-2347543 GCA_008086735.1 Cheirogaleus medius | reverse complement strand
CTGTCGTTTCTTAGAATTGAGTAATATTCCACTGTGAGCATATACCAAATTTTACTTATCCATTCATGAATTGATGGGCACTTGGGTTGTTTCCATGACTGCGCAATAGTGAATTGTGCTGCCATAAACATTCGGGTGCAGATGTCTTTATAATAGAAAGTCTTATGCTCTTTAGGGTAGATACCCAACAATGCTATTGCTAGGTCAAATAGCATTTCTATTTCTAGCTGTTTGAGGTAACTCCAAATTCTTTGTCACAAGGGTTGCACTAATTGGCAGTCCCACCAGCAGTGTAAGAGTGTTCCTATCTCTCCACATCCTCGCCAGCATTTGTTGTTTTGGGATTTCTTGATACAAGCCATTCTCACTAGGGTTAGGTGGTATCTCATTGTGGTTTTGTTTTGCATTTCTCTTAGGATTAGAGATGTTGAGCATTTTTTTGTATGTTTGCAGGCCATTGTCCTGTCTTCTTTGGAGAAGTTTCTGTTCATTTCGATTGCTCATTTCTTAATGGGGTTGTTTGATTTTTTCTTGTTAATTTTCTTAAGTTCTAGATAGATTCTTGTTATTAGACCTTTATCAGAAGTGTAGAGGGCAAATATTTTCTCCCACTCTGTGGGTTGTCTATTTGCTCTAATGATAGTTTCCTTAGCTGTGCAGAGACTTTTTAATTTGATCAGATCCCATTTGTTTATTTTTGCTGCTGCATCGATTGCCTTGGGGGTCTTCCTCAGAAATGCTTTGCCTAGACCAATATCTGATGGGGTTTTCCCAACATCTTCTTCTAGGATTCTTAAGGTTTCATGCCTTAGGTTTAAGTCTGTTATCTATCTTGAGTGAATTTTTGTGAGAGGTGAGCGGTGAGGATCCTGATTCGCTCTTCTGCATATAGCTAACCAGTTTCCCCAGAATCATTTATTGAAGAGAGATTCTTTTCCCCGTTGTATATTTTTGTCTGCTTTATCAAACATTAGGTTACCTTATACTGATGGTTTCATCTCTGGTATCTCAGATCTATTCCAGATATCGATGCTTCTGTTCTTGTGCCAGTACCAGGCCAATTTAACTATTACTGCTTTATAGTACAGCTTGAACTCCTGTAGACTGATGCCTCCCAGTTTGTTTTTTTACTTAATATTGCTTTGGCTATGCGTAGTTTCTTCTGGTTCCATACGAAGTGAAGAATTATTTTTTCTAGATCTGTAAAGAATGCTGGTGGTATTTTGATGGAGATTGCATTGATTCTGTAGGTCACGTTAGGTAATATTGACATTTTAACAATATTGATTCTACCAATCCATGAACAAGGTAGATTTTTCCATCTGTTTAAATCATCTGCAATTTCTTTTTTTAGTGTTTTGTAGTTCTCCTTGTATAAATCTTTCGTATCTTTCGTTTAGTATGCTCCTACATATTTAATTTTCTTTGGGGATATAGTGAAGGGTATTGCGTTTTTGATTTGAGTTTCTGCTTGATGGTTCTTTGCATATATGAATGCTTCTGATTTGTGTATATTGATTTTATAACCTGAAACATTACCAAATTCATTTATCAAATCTAGGAGTCTCTTGGATGAATCCATGGGTTTTTCTAGCTATAATATCATATCATTGGTGAAGAGTGAGAGTTTGATCTCATCTGCCCCCACTTGGTTGCCCCTAATACCCCTCTCTTGCCTGATTGCTATAGCTAGGACTTTGAGCACTATATTGAATAGGAGAGGAGATAATGGGCATCTTTGTCTAGTTCCAGGTCGAAGAGGGAAAGATTTCAATTTTTCTCCATTTAGTATGAAATTAGCAGTCGGTTTTTCATAAATGGATTTGATAAATTTAAGGTATGGGCTGTCTATGCCTATTTTGTTAGGAGTTTTTATGATAAAGCTTTGTTGGACTTTGTCAAATGCTTTTTCTGCATCTATTGACAGAATCATGTGGTCTTTGTTCTTGATTTTATTTATGAAGTGAATTGCATTTATAGACTTGGGTATGTTGAACCAGCCTTGCATCCCTGGAATAAAGCCCACCTGGTCGTGTTGAATTATTGTTTTGATGTGCTGCTCAATTCTATTTGCTAACATTTTATTTAGGATTTTTGCAACTATATTCATGAGGGATACTGGTCTCTAATTTTCTTTTTTTGTTGCATCCTTTCCTGGCTTTGGTATCAAGGTGATACTGGCTTTGTAGAATGAGTTCGGAAGGATACCATCCTTCTCAATGGTGTGGAATAGTTTCTGTAGTATAGGTATGAGTTCATCTTTGTATGTTTGGTAGAACTCTGAAGTGTAGCCGTCAGGCCTGGGACTTTAAGTTTGGGGAGTTTTTTAATTACTGCTCCAATTTCTGAGCTTGAGATTGGTCTGTTCAAGAATTCTGTTACCTCCTGGGTGAACTTAGGGAGATTGTATGAATCCAGGAATCTGTCCATTTCATCTTCATTCTGTAGTTTTTGGGCATATAGATTTCTGTAGTAGTCGAACATAATGTTTTGTATTTCTGTGGTGTCTGTTGTGACCTCTCCTGTTTCATTTCTTATTGAGTTTATTACAGTTCTTTCCCTTTGAGATTTTGAAAGCCTAGCCAGAGGGCCATCAATTTTGTTCATCTTTTCAAAAAACCAGCTTCTGGTTTTGTTGATCTTCCATATAATTCTCTTGTTCTCCATTTCATTTAGCTGTGCTTTGATCTTAGTTATTTCTTTTCTTCTGCTAAGATTGGAATTAGTTTTCTCTTCTCTTTCCAATTCCTTGAGTCTGTTCATTAGGTTGTCGGTATCTAATCATTCTGTTTTTTGGATGTGAGCATTTATTGCTATTAGTTTTCCTCTCAGATATGCTTTTGCTTTATCCCACAAGTTTTGGTAAGAAGTAGCTCCATTGTCATTTTGTTCAAAGAAACTCTTGATTTCCCTCTGTATTTCTTCCTTGACCCAGAAGTTATTCAACAGTAGATTGTTTAGTTTCCACGACTTTGTGAAGTGGTGTGTATTTCTGTTAGAATTGAACTCTAATTTTATACCATTATGGTCAGAGAAGACACATGGTATTATTTTTATATTCTTGAATTTTTTGAGATCTGCTTTGCAGCCTAATATGTGATCAATTTTGGAGAAGGATCCATGGGCAGCTGAGAAGAATGTAAATTCAACTTTGTTTGGGTGGAATGTTCTGTAGAGATCTGTCAGCCCTTTTTGGTTGAGAGTTTTGTTTAAGACCCTTATTTCTTTACTTAATTTCTGTTTGGAGGATCTATCCAGTTAATTTAGTGGCGTGTTGAAGTCCCCTGCTACTATGGCAGCATTGTTTAATGTGGTATTTAGTTCAGACAATGTTTGCTTTATGTAATCGCATGCTCCTGCATTGGGAGCATAAATATTAAGGATTATTAAATCTTCTTGTTGGATCTTCCCTTTCACCATTATAAAGTGGCCGTCTTTATCCTTTTTTACTTTTGCTATTTAAAACTAATGTTGTCTGTGAGTAATATAACTACCCCAGCTTTCTTTTGACTTCCATTTGTCTGGATGACAGTTTTCCATCCCTTGATCTTCAGCCAGGAGGCATCTTTGTGGCTTAGATGTGTTTCCTGTAGGCAGCAGATACTAGGCTTATGGGATTTTATCCACTCTGCCAGTCTATGCCTCTTCATAGGACAGTTTAATCAATTTACATTTATTGAGAGGATTGAAATTGGAGAAAGATTTCCTTTCATATTGTTGGGTGAAGTCCTGTTGCTTTGTCTTAGTCCTTGAGCCATCATGAAGTTTGAGGTCTAGTCTTTAATTCTTTGAGTATTTTACTTTGAGGAATATCTATTGCCCTCTTCACTGTGGAAGGCAGGTCTGAGAATTTCCAATAGGGCTGGTCTGGTCTTTGCAAATTCCTTTAGTGATTGTTTATCTGAGAAGGACTTTAATTCACCCTCATAGATGAAACTTAATTTTGCCGGATAAAGAATTCTAGGTTGGGCTTTATTCTGTTTTAGAAGATTAAGGATAGGCACCTATTCCCTCCTGGTTTGTAAGTTTTCAGATGAGAAGTCTGCTGTTAGTCTGATAGGCTTTCCTTTATAGGTTATTTGTTGTTTTCGCCTTGCTGTACGAAGGATTGCTTCTTTCACATTTACTATGATCAACTTAGTTATCACATGACAAGGTGATTGCTTATTCACGTTGAGTCTTCCTGGAGTTCTGTGCGCTTCTTGTATTTGGATTCTAGATTTCTGGCCAGGCCCGCCATATTTTCCTCCAGTACACTGTAAAATAAGTTTTCCAACCCTTGTGATTTTTCCTCTTCCCCTTCTAGAATCCCAATCAATCTGAGGTTCGACTTTCTTACATAATCCCACACTTCCTATAAGCTTTGGTCTTGTCTCTTGTTTCTGTGCTCCCTTTCTTCCTCTGATTTGTTTAGGGTGTAGGCATAATATTCAAGCTCTGAGATCCTTTCCTCTGCATGATCTATCCTATTTTTTAGGCTTTCCACTGTATTATGGAGTTCCTTGAATGTTTCTTTCATTGCCAGAATTTCTGATTGTTTTTTCTGGATTACCTCAATATATTTGGAGAATTTTTCATTCATTTCTTGGATTGTTCTTTTGTTTTCTCTATGTTGGGAAGCTATTTTCTCTTCAATTCCATTGAGTTTTCTAACAATTCATATTTGTAATTCTTCCTCTGTTAGTTTAATCATATCATGTATGTTGGTATCAGTTGGTGGAGAATGAGTATTTTCTTTTGGAGGCAACTTTTCTCTCTGATCCTTCATGCTTCTTGTTATCTTTCACTGGTTCTTCCTCATCTGGATACTTTGTTGAGGATCAAAGGTGCTGGAACTTGATTATGAGCTGTGTTCTGGGGTTCCAAAGAAATGATCCTTGGAAGAGCTGGGAAGTATGTGCTCTGGTCCTGTATCGCCTTAGAGGAGTTTGAGCCTGTTGGGTTATCTTTGACCTGATGTCTTCACCTTCTGTTCACAGAGTTTAGTGGGATTGGGCCCCTTGCTTAGACACCCAAGGCGTCATTAACTCTAGTGTGATGGAGACTGGTTTCCACCCCTAGGTTGAAGTGGGAAGACTGTGTAAGGCTCTGTGTTTACTCTTTTTATTGTTATCTGTGGTTTGTGAGAAGGAGTCAGTTATCAATGTAACCCAAGATCTTTGTATTGCACTCTCCATCTCCAAATAGGATATACAGGTATTTCAGTCTTGAGTGTATGTCTTGCCACTTCCAAGGGTTCCTAGAGTCCTCAGGAATAGCAGCCTACTTCTCAACTCCACCTTGCTAAGACAGGCTCTGCTCTCTAGGTGCAGATCCCCTACGGCTGACTGCAGTAAGAAACCACCCAGGTTTAATCTTGCAGGACAGCGCCAAACAAAACACCGCTCTCCCCTTTCCGCCCCTTTAATCCCAGCTACTGAGGCTGCCAGCCAGGTTAGGGCAGAGGGGAGGTCTGAGATGACTTCCAGAGCAGGCCTCCGCAGCGTTTCCAAGCTATGGGGTGACAGTGGCACGCCCTGCCAGCGCTGACAGAGAGGGTCCCCTGTTCCGCGGAAGACTTGGTTGGGATTGGCAGGCTGGCTCCAGACATCTGCTGCATTCCATAATTCCCTCACTCACAGAGACCCAGTAGTTTATGTGTGGGGATCTGCCCTCTGGCTAGCCAGCACCAGCCAAAGCCTCCGCCGTAACCCAAGGCCTAGCCTCCTATAAGGTAGAGTCCCCTCTTCCTGGACCTGGAAGTGTCCTGAGGTGGAAAGTCAGATTCGGCACACGTTTCTGTGGTACAGAGAGGTGGCTTCTGGGTTCTGAACCTGCAGGTACAGCACCTGCAACCGCTTCAGCGGAACGCTGGGAGATCAAAAAGTTGCCTTTTCTAGAAGCCCAAGCAGTTCAGCCGGTTTAGGGTAGAGGGGATGCCTGAAAACCACTTCCCCATGGCCCCCTGCAGCCTTTTCAAGCTATAGGGCAGCAGCGGTGGTGCTGGGAGGCAGCTGCTGGGATCAGACCCTCCCCCACCCGCGACCGCTTCAGTGGAATGCTGGGATATCAAAAAGTTGCCTTCTCCAGAAGCCTGAAAGGTTCAGCCGGTTCAGGGAAGAGGGGATGCCTGAAAGATGCCTCCTGCCTAACCCTCTGCTAGCTACAGAGCAGCCGGCGGTGCTGGGGAAGCGGCTGCTGAGCTCGGACCCTCCCCCTCTCGCCACTGCTTCAGCAGAGTGCTGCAGAGAATTCAAAATGCTGCCTGCTCCAGACTCCACTCCACTGTCTGCCCGCGCTACCACCTCTCATCAACCTTGGGCAATTCCCTGCCTGCGTGGGTGTGGGGCTCTGTGGGGGAGGTATCGTCTCCCTGCACACGACAGAAGCAATGCCTCTTCTGGCCAGCCAGTGGGGCAGCAGATGTGCAGCCGCACTCCCTCCCTATTGTATATTTCCAACTCCCCGGGTTTTGTGGAAGATTTTTTGGTTCACCTTTGATTATTGTCTATGTTTTCTGTGTCCCGGTGTCTCTCTGCAGTCTTGCAAAGCTGATCCAGTGTAAATGCAAATCTCTTGCGTGTGGTTGTCTGCCGTCTTCACTTCTCACCCTGAGAGCAGAGACCCAAGAGGTCAGCCATACTCCACCATTTTTTCTCCCCCCTAGGTTGTGCTTTTAAGAGAATTATTTTTTTATATCTAAGTTTTCTGACATATTGACCCTAATTTGTTCACACTATGTTCTTATTATACTCCAATTATCTATATGATATGAATTAATATCCCCTCTTTTATATCTGCTTTTTGGTGCCTCCTTTCTCTTTGTTTCTGATCAGTCTTGTTAAGGATTTATCAATTTCCTTAAGAACTTCAAAGACTTCCACTTTAATATTGCTGATTTTCTTTCTTTTTTTTTTTTTTTACTTATTTTATTGTCTATTGTTCATATCTGTATTATTTTCTTTCCTTTCACTTTTGCGTTAGGTTGACTTTTTCTCTCACATTTCAATTTTTAAGCATAGATTAAGATTTTAATTTTAATATTGTCTGCTTTTCTAATACAAGAATTTAAAACTATAAATTTGCCTAAAGCAATTTTTAATGCATCTCACAAACATAAATAGTTTTTGTTTTTATCATTCAGCTAGAAATATTTTCTTATGGAACTTGTGCATCTTTCTTTTCACCATGAGTTATGTAAAACCAAAAGAGACATTTATTAGCTTGGCTTTATTCATCTGCCCACTGCTTGCACTAATTTCTACAACCAAAGATTGATATACTCTGGTCGGCCCAGCTAATATCAAGTGGTCTTTCTGAATTTAGAAACAGGTTGAGAAGACAGAGTGTTTAACCAGCAACAGGGTAGGGGTGTGTGTTATGCATAAAATAGAAAAGAGGGCATTAAGAATAGTGTGAAGAAATCCAGTGATTCCTCCAATAGATAAAAATTATGAAACATGGACAAAAATATTAAAAAACTCTTTGAAGTCATTGGAAAATAAAGGCATCCAAAAACTTGAAAATTAGTTAATATTAAAATATTATTATTTTGTCATGTAAAGTAAGAATTGTGAGTTTGAAACTTTCTTGCTTAAGAGCAATCCCCAGCATACCCTCTCTAACCCTCAAGATGACAGATAATGGAGTTTAAAGCAGGATCAAAATTGGAAGCATAAAAGGGAAATTTGGTAAATGAGAGAGCGAGAGAAGAGCTGACATGCCAAATCTGAGGATTACCTCTGCCCAAAGCCCTTGACTTATCACAGGAAGCTCAGTGAAAGAGAAAAACAACACAAGGAGAGAGGAATGTATACTTGAAAGACTGATTGACTCTTTGTAATATTTGTGAGTTTGACATGCCTTTGACTGAGTGCATCATCTGCTACCACACTGTTTGAGGGCTGAGAGTGGACACCTTATTGGCTTGACTTGTCAGACAGCAGAACTCTCACAGATTTAGGGAAATATAGAAAGAAAGAGTCTCAAGATCTTAGAGTAAACTCTACAAATATTTGCTGAGAGCTATCACTAATGCAGACAGCTAAACTATGTATGCATAGTGGGGATAACCAGAAGGCCAGACTGAAAGGAAAAACAGAAGAAAAAAAGCAGAAATTTGGATCCAAACAATTTGAGCAGAGACATCAACTGCTGCAAGCAGATGGTAAGAAATATTTTGCATTTTTAGTCCAGGGGAGTTAACTGCTTACTAGACAAAACAAACAAATAAACAAAAACAAACCTCAGGGGAATAAAACCACATTTCAGAATCACTACAAAGTCTTTTCTAAAATGTTCAGTTTTCAACCAAAAATAAATAGAAAAAATAGCCTATAGAAATTGATTTTAAGTGAGCTCACAATTTAGATTTTGAAGTATTCACATTAGTTATCATAAATATACTCAAAGAATGAAAGGGAAATATGGTAATAAAGATAAAACAGATGGATAATTGGTACAGAAATGGAAATTATTAAAACATTAGAAACCTAGATTTTAAAATCCAATAGCTGAGCTAAAAAATTCATGAAATGTGCTCACCAACAGATTGGAGATGGTAAAAAAAAAAAAAGAATGAATTAGAAACTAAATCAATGGCAATTATCTGATCTGAAAAATATGGAGGAGAAAATAGAAATGAAATGAAAAATTTTTTGAGACTTTTGAGACAGTGTTAAGTGGTCCAATACATGTGTCATTGGAATCTCAGAAGGAGAAAAAAAAAAGGAAGAAACATATTTGAAGAAATAATAGCTGAAAACTTTCCAAATTTGGTGGAAAATATTAAATGACTAAGATATTCAACAAACCACAAATAAGAGAAATACATAAAGCATATCAGAGCACATTTTACTCAAATTTCTGACATTAAAGAGAAAATGTGGAAACAAAACAAAAATGACCCATTACATAGAGTAGAACAATGATACATTCAATGGCAACATTCTTACCAGAAACTTTGGAGGATGGAGACATTGAAAGTGACATATTGAAAGGTGAAAGAAAAAAAAAATTGATGAACAGTAATTTTTATATTCAGTAAAAGCATATTTCACAAATAAAAGAAAATGAAGACATTTTCAAACAAATACAAGTGTAGGTAATATTTTGCTAGTACACCTGCATTATAAGAAATACTAAAGGAAGTCCTTCAGGCTGCAGGAAAATGACACTCCTTTCATTTTCAGCTGGATATGCAAGAAATAATGAAGAACACTTAAGATGATATATATTGGTTAAATATAAAAGATTGTGCACACATATATGATTTTTCTCTCAATTTTTTAATAGCATATCCCTGTTTAAAAATTATGACAAGTATTGGTGGATTTACATAAATGGATCTATGCCATTGAAAATTTTCTCTAACTGGAAATAATTCAATGTCAAACGTAAGTAGATTATTTTAAAAATATATGCTGTAATCCCTAGACCAATAACTAAAACAATAGTGCAAGAAAAATAGTTATAAAGCCAATATCTATACCCATGTTATATGTGATTCCACATCTTACTTATCTTTTCAATCCTCCTAACCAATGCCGGGTACCAAGGAATGTATGGTAGTTAAGAGAAAGGCTTCTTGAGTCTATTTGCTGCTGTGTCAGCTGTTACTTTGAGTAAGTTATTTAATTTTTCCATGCCTCAGTTTTCTTATCTGAAAAATAGGGATAATAATAATAATCCTTACAAATTGTATTAAATCCATATGATGATGTTAGTTGCTTCAACTCTATTAGACTGTTTCCCTTTCTTTAAAATGTAATTATTAATGCTATCTCTCATTAGGTTGTTACAAATTTTGAAAGATTTATCATGTGAAAATCATTAATATAATATTGAGCACATAATAGACATACAAATTATTGTTTGAATCATGATCCTAGCATCTCTTTGCTCACATTCCCTTTTTTGCTTTCCCCAAAAGGATATTCCCAACTAGTGACAGGAGGCATAATTAGATGTACTTCCTGAAACAGTGCCATTGGGATTGGGGAATCCTTAGAGAGAAAAGTTGTTTGGATAGAAATAGATATGATTCACCACTTAGGGCTAGGGCTGTGGAAGGTTTCTTGGTATCATTTGGGGACAGCACTCTGTTCAGGTGGACCTCAGGGCATTCTCCTGTAGGACAGCCTGCTGGGAAGCAGTCTGGTGCATGGCTACTGAAAGGCAGGTCTTGCTCTCACTGCGAGCCTCTTCCAGTGAGTGGAGAATCCTCCCTTGCCTAATTTCTCCCATACCTTGGTTCCCAGCAGATCTTGAGAGGCAGCAGAGCCTGACGGCTGAACTTTGGGCTCAGGGACACCTAATATAAAACTTGCCCTGAGCACTGACTCATCCTTTGGTGCTCAGTATAGACTCACATGTAAAAGGAGCTTGCCCCACTTTGCTTAAGGAATTTGGAAAGGGTAAAATGGCTTCAAAGAGGGGTTGTATAGACACAAACGATTGTTACCGAACAAGCTGTTTCTTATTCTATATTCATATTAGTGAGTATCCCACGGTGTCTGAGGAGAGTCATCATTGCAGGAGGGAAATGATGTTAGATTAGGTGTCACCATATTTGTTCTTTAATCCTGGTATGTGTGACTTCAAGAAAGTCACTTCACCTCTCTTGGTCTTTGTTGCTTGATCTATAAAATAATGTCCGTCAAGACCCCTACCTCCACCTTACGTTCTAACAGGCAGTATGTGTATGTCCACATGTGTATTTTGATGTGGCAGTGTATGTACTAGGTCAGTATGAACATTTATGTCATGTATGTATCCACAAATTTGTGTGCTGTCTGAATGCATATGTATTTGTGATGTAAGTAGATATGGTCATTAATGGTAAATGTACAATGCATAGTTTTGAATGTATATAATTATGTGTGAGTGCTTTGTAAGTGACTCCATATATGTAGCCACATATGTGTTTGTGTGCACATGCGTGCATATGAATGTGTGAGATGATTGTACATGCATGTGAGAATGGATCCATACATTTGCGTGCATTGTAACAAATACCATTGTGAAGTTTGACTGCAGTCTAAATCGGAGCTTCCTTTTCAAGTTACAACAGGCACAAGGAAAAGAGAATCCATCTCATCCTGCCTTTGAAAGAAGCTAGGCATCTACTCACTAGGTGGAAGTAACCAACAAATCTATCAGGGGATATCTCTTGGAATGGGGCAGGCCAATATAACCTCCTGGAGGGGTTTTGTCTTCCTGGGCTTCTCTAGTTTTGGGGAGCTGCAAATTCTGCTTTTTGCCTTGTTCCTCTCTCTGTATCTCGTCACCCTGACCAGCAACGTCTTCATTATTGTAGTCATCAAGTTGGATAGTCATCTGCACACCCCCATGTACCTCTTCCTTTCCTTCTTATCCTTCTCTGAGACCTGCTACACTTTGGGCATCATCCCTAGGATGCTCTCTGGCCTGGCTATGGGGGGCCAGACTATCTCCTATGTGGGTTGTGCTGTCCAGATGTTCTTCTCTGCCTCATGGGCCTGCACCAACTGCTTTCTCCTGGCCGTCATGGGCTTTGACAGATATGTGGCCATCTGTGCCCCACTGCACTATGCCAGTCGCATGAATCCTACCCTCTGTGCCCAGCTGATTGGTACCTCCTTCCTGAGTGGATACTTCTTTGGGCTTGGAATGACACTGGTCATTTTCCGCCTCTCATTCTGCAGCTCCCATGAGATCCAGCACTTTTTCTGTGACACCCCTCCAGTGCTGAGCCTAGCTTGTGGGGATACAAGACTGAGTGAGCTGGGGATCCTCATTCTCAGCCTGCTGGTCCTCCTGGTTTCCTTCTTCTTCATCACTGTCTCCTACGGCTACATCCTGGCAGCAATCCTGAGGATCCCCTCTGCTGAGGGGCGGAAGAAAGCCTTCTCCACCTGCGCCTCACATCTCACAGTAGTCATTATTCACTATGGTTGTGCCTCCTTCATGTACTTGAAGCCCAAAGCCAGCTACTCTCTTGAGAGGGATCAGCTTATTGCTGTCACCTATACTGTGGTGACCCCTCTCCTCAACCCCATTGTATATAGTCTAAGGAACCGGGCTGTGCAGACAGCTCTGAGAAATGCTTTCCGAGGAAGCTTGCTGGGTAAAGGATGAAGGCAAGCCCACAAGAACAGTTTCTTCTGTGTAGGCTGGGCATAGACCAGGAAGCCAGGCCAATGGGCCAGATATTCAGGGCCTCAGGCCAAAGCTGTCCCAATCTCACACCCCTGGAAAACCTGATCTTGCCTCCTGCCCTTCCTCCAGGCTGCTTGGGAACACAGAGGCTCTGCTCTGCTCACTGTGCACAACTCACAAAGAGGTCGTAACTTTTCACTTTCAGCCTTATAGATGCCATCCCTAGCTACTGAAACCCATTAAGAATTAATAATTTTCTTAACTATGATCAGTAAGAATTTTCTAACTGAGCTGAACAAAATGAGGGAAGTTTGAAGTGCTCAAGCTCAAGGCCGAGCTGTCAGGGGCCCTATCAGGGGTATTGCAGAGATTTCTAAAATCATTACATAATTGGACTATTTGACCTGTAATGTTCTTCCAAGATTCAAAATTTAGTGAATATCTGTTTGCTAGGTTAGTGTTATGCCTCGCTAAATGAAAAGGTAGGTTTTATCCTACTGGGTATTTAAAAACTAATAGTACTTGGTATCTCTGACTCATTATTATTTTACCCTCCTTGTTATATATATATATATATATTTCAGAATATTATGGGGGTACAAACGTTTAGGTTACATATATTGCCTTTGCGCTGCCTGAGTCAGAGCTACAAGTATATCCATCCCCCAGATACTGTGTACTGCACCCATTAGGTGTGAATATATCCACCTCCTCCTCCCCTTTCTTCGTTTTAATTGATTATCCAAGCTGGGTAGATTGCATTTCAAAAAATACATTTACTTTCTATTTTCCTTAATAATTGCTGATGCTCTCTGGTGGCCTCATAATCTTGGGTGTCAAGGACCCTCCTCACTTGGGGCATTCCCCAAATTGCATATAATCCTTTTGAATCTGTTGCAGAAACTACCTATCCTGCCTGTTTCACTTTCCACCTACATTGTGTCATACAGGGCACCAGACATTTTTAGGGAGAATCAAAAGTGCAATGAACTCACATAGCTTTCAGGTAGGAGTTTGAATGCAAGCTCTTCAACTTACAACAACTCTGGGTAAGTTATTAACCTTTTCAGCTTCAAAGTTGTCATCTGTAAAATGGTTGTAACTTCCTAGTTTTGTATTGGCAACTAAGCAGGATCATGCATATACTTATAAAGGATTTAGCACAATATTTGGATCATAGCAATCTTCCAATAAATGTCAGCTGCTACTAGTAATAATGTATTAAGGAAAATGATGCTGGCTTTAGCTTAGGGAGAGTTTACTCTGGGGAGAGGATCAGAAAAAGCTTCTTGTCTAAGGTAGTACTTTGAAGTAATTCCTAAGGATGGGTGAGTTTTGAATGCACTGACTAGGGAGAAAAGACATTCTTAGAAAAGAGGACAGAATAGCCAAAGGCTGGACAGTAAGACAATATAGGCCTATTTTAGAGTGTGGTGCCTTGTCCAGAGGGGCTGGAAATGCCTTGCAAAGGATGCTCCAAAGTTAGCTTCAGATAAGACTTCTTCATTGTGAGCAGGCAGCAGTTTGAATATCTTGTTTCAGACATGACCCTTTTGGCAGTAGGAGACAGGACATAATAAAACTGAGCAGAGAGTAGAGTGGTTTCTGGAAAGGATTTAGGATAATTAACTGAGCAGTGGAGAAGATGATATATTTCAGCTAGGAGAAACCAGAGGCAAATGTAGGGGGCTGATTCTGGTGATTACCTGCCTTATGCTAATCATTCACTATAGCCTGTAATGTATGTGTGCTGCATAATGCAGCAGTCACCAGTATTCTCCTTAGACACAGTTACTACCTTGGGACATAACAAGAGGCCTGAGTTTCTGCACATAAGCAAATGCTGCCCAGCTCCCACACGGTGGGCCCCTGTGATGGGAGTCTGGTAGCCATAAAGATAAGAAGAACATTTCCAATGTATGGCTCCGTAAGATGGTTGATAGTCAAAGACGGGTAAGATCTCCCATGGAGGGGACGACCTAAGACAGGCACAACCATGGGAGCCTGCCACTGACTGGAAGAGAGCACAAGAAGTTCTTCTGATGGCTATACTGTTTAATGTTGCTTACTTCTGCCTTGATCTTTGAGTTATGTCTGGCGCTGGAGCCTCAAATAACTGTTTTTAGGTCTGAGACCATGGGAAATTGTTCCCTTGTGATACAATTCCAAAGTTGACGGTTATCGCTGCTATGCTCAGATGCTCACGTACAAGGAACTAACTAACCCTGGGTCTGAGGGGTATAAATAAAAAGCAGCCGGTGCATTGGGCACTCGAGTCATGTGAAGTCTTTATGTGTGTCTGTGTCGTTCTTTATGTTCTGTGTTCATCCCCTGTCCTGTAATCAGGCCACGTACAGGCAAAGAGATCAGTGGGAAATTCATTGCCATCATCCTAAAGAAAGGCAAAAAGGCTTGAATACAGATGGTAAAATTGGAAACTGAAGGAAATTACAAACATAAAAGATTTGAAAAGGTAGGATCCACATGATTTAACAATGAAATAGAAGTGGGGCATGGCTTGAGAGACAAAGGAAGAACTTAGGCTGAGAATATACTTTTCAGATAGGAATCCCTATTTTTCCATGTTCTCAGGAAAGCAATACATCCTTTAGTTATAATTTGATGAAAACCAAATTTGGGTGGAAGGAAGCTAGATCTCAGAGAAAAGAACAGGTTGGAGAAAAGTAGGTAAATTAGTCAGAGGGTAGAAAGAGCCTGGGTCAGGAGAGAACGGCCATCTACCCTAAGGTCCTTTTCACTATAGGCTGGAAATAATCTCCCACTGCACTGAGGCTGTATGAGCAAATTCATTTTCACAGTCTTTTCAGTCCATCTGGCAAAATAGTCTCTAAATACCCACTGACCAATAGTGGGTAAGGATGTTCCAAGAATTGCTAATACTCAAAGGTCCATCTAACTTCCAAATGTAGGAATCTTAAGCATGGAAGGGTAAAAAAATCATTTGGAGGTAATTTACAAAATAGATGTTTCTGGGATTATTTCTATAGACCTTGACACAGTTGATTTGGGATGGGGACAACAAAAATAATCTGCAAAATCTTCTTAGGTCATTCAAATCCCCTCTCTTGATTAAGGACGTGACTATGTGCTTTAAAAACTCTTCTTCCAGGTACACACACAGAGCAAAGAAAAGGCCTCTCTGATGTGCACATGACCACGTATGTTCAACTCATGGTCCTTTGAAAGAGCTGATTAACACCAGAGACTTTGGAGTCAGACTTGCTAGATTTTAAGTCTAGCCCTGACACTTTTTAGATGTGTGACCCAGGGTAAATTTCTTATCATTTATGTGCCTCCATTTTCTCACCTGGAAAATGGAATGATGAAAGTAGCTATTGTATATGGATTTGGGGGTGACAATATAAAGTCTTTAGAATAAAGCCTGCTATACATTAAGCACCCAATGCACCCATCTATTATTATTTAGAGTATCTAGACAGTATCACTTTAGATTACCCTATCTTTTGTCTAGTTGATGTTGGTTGAAGCCAGAGCCAGCAATGTCCAGCATCTTCTATCTCATGATATAGGTGGACAAAGAAGAGTAAAGTGTTATCACCTGGCACTGTGTCTGACTGGAGAAGACAGAATGATGGATCTAGATACCTGAGATCTGAGAGGATTGAGTACTGGGAAATAGGTCAAGCTACAGGTACAACACAGAATCAGATGGCTGGCATCAGAGAAGGCCATAGAAAAAAGAAGCAAAGCTACTATCAATTGTTTAATATTTAAAACATATCATTTTATGAATTTCAGAAGTTCATATAGAAAATTGTTGAACCAACAGGTTAATTTTTTTTTCTTTCTCAAATAATATTGAAACTGTGAATAAAAAGTTAGAAATAGAAATTGTCAAACTTTAGTAAAACAGTAAAATTCAAATATGATGATATTGAAATACCAGAATTTTTCAAGTACGTCAGGACAATAAAAATCAGTATGCAAAGAGTGCATCTCTGTGCTTAAGTATCTGCCTCTGTAAACAGCTACTTTTCCAACATAAAAATACATCAATGTAAATCCGTCTCACAGTTAAAGGAGTTGAGGCTGAATTCTTCATTGAATTGCATCACTGAATTGTATCACAGTACAAAATGGAAGACCTGACCTTGAGATCCTGGTATAGAAGTCAAAGGCCAGACTTCTAGTTCTTAACTGAAAAACAAGAAACATGGTTTGTTATTATTCTTGTTGTTGTTTGGTCTATATATAGTGTTTGTGTTTGTGTTTAAACCAAAGTTCAGTGAAATAAGAAAATGTGATTATGTTTCCAAAAAAAAAAACAAAAACAAAAACAAAAGGGAGAGTTCTGTTGCTAGGACTGAAAGAAGTTTGGAGATCCTACCAAGCAGTGGGAATCTTGAAAGAAAAGTCAGGATGTAGCCACAGGGCTGGAATTCAGAAACAAGCTCTAAACTATAACATGTAAAGAAGACAGTTAGCAAGAGTAAGACAAGGATTCTGGTTTAAAGTAAGTGGAAGGTCAAGAAAAGATGAATATTCATTAGCAGGCACTTAACTCTGATATTTAAAGGGAAATCTGATACAAGTTCTAATTGTTATAATGTTATATATCAAATATTTATAGTCCCCAACTAAATTATGTATGCTGATTTCAATATTAACATTGTTTGCTTGAGTGCATAGGGGGTAAGAATCTGATTTCGAAGGAGGTGACAGTTTCATCTTATGGCATTTTCATTGCTTCTTCAGATAATATTGTCTTTCTAGCCTTCATATTACCCAAGCTCTTTTATAAGGTGGTACTAATTGTCCTTTGCCTTAAAGAGCATTTTTTGACCTATCACATACAGAATAATCTGATGCAGGCATTAAAAATCTTTGGCAGGGTTTGGGAGTAGAATGAAACCACACCTGCCTTTGCCTGTGATTATTTTCAGCACAGATATTTTTAGACAGTCTATACTTGGTAAGTGTGATATTAAACAATACTGATATTTGATGGCCGATTGGGCTATACCTTTTTCAACTGTAACCATTTTTGGTAACTCATAATCAGACAATTTAGACATTTGTGAACATTCATTTCAAAATATTTTCTGATTGTTATATTCTATGGTCTTTGAATATTTAAGCAAAACTCACCAAAATACCCATATAGTTTTAGCGGCAAAGATAACTTTTTAGTTTAAATCAAATTTTGTTAAAACGGATCCTGTGACAGCATTCGTCTTAGATTAAGGAAGGATCAACTTCGATGCAGAGAAAGGGATTGAGACTGACGGTTGTAATCAAGTGGCAATACTCAGGGATTGGGGAGGTGGGGGTGTTTGTACAGAATATTAGCAGTTTTACACAAGGCAAAGAAATGACCTGAGAATTCGCACCAGCAAATGTAAGTCAGATCAGAATGTCAGAATTTAAACATGTTCAGACCAAACCTGGCCTGAAAATTTTTGGAGGCAGCACCACCCTTTCTTGTTTTTTCTATTAATTCTGAACTTTAAGAATTGAAGTTCTTTTAACAATTCTACTGACTCTTAATCTAATAGGAGATAGAGGTAAATCCAAGTAAATGTTCTTTTTATCACATTAAAACTTAAGAGGAAATTCAGGAAATTTACAAGAAAAGCCCCCACTTAAGCATTATAAAAGATATCCAGTAACAAAAACATTTGTACCCACTTAATATTTTGACGTTTTAAAAAAAGAGGAAATTCGGGGGCTTGAAGGACAAGAGGGGAACCTGCCATACTGGAATTTTGCCATTATGAGAGTAATAACATCTAGTATGATGGTGAAGTAAGGAAAAGGGACAGGTTAAGAAGAAATTAGGTGTTATGCCGATCTCTGTATAGTTCCACTTTACAGACTGAAATATTGATAATTTCCAGAATATCAAATATCTTCCTTTTCAAATGTAAGAATTTAAACACATTCTACAGCTAAAAAGAAATTACTTGTAAATCACCTTGTGTTTTATTTATCTCTTCTGCCATGGCCCTTCTTTACCATGTAATTAGCTGCCCATCTTTAGATGATAGTACAATTCTCATAAACACATTTATTTAACTTTTTCCTATTTAAAAAAAAATACTGTTCCTAAAATAGGAAATACTTTATTTTATAGTCAGATCAAAACAAAATGATAAAGATATGCCAAACATAGCAAATAAAAAAGATAGAGACCTTGGCACCCTTTGGCAGTGACTAGTTGTACACAAAGTAAGTCCATAGCCTCCGGTCTTGTCCTCCAACTCTATTAACACCTCTACTCCTCCCCTACAACCTTGAGGTTTCTTTTTAGGTCCTGCAATAAATGCAACACACACACACACACAAACGACTATATTTTTATCCCTTGCATTTGCCTGTCCCTTTCATCTCCCAGTACCTCCCACCACACTAAGATTCTCTACGATCCACAGGAGCTGCTTGTGAGTTGCCAAAGTAGGAATTGGTGAAGCCAACATAGTCGTAGCCAGCAGGATGGCTTCGGCCCCGCGGGTCCATGTATTGCTGCATATGTATGGTGCAGAATGACACTTGCTCTGGGGTCAGGGCCTGAAAAGCATAAAAAGAGAAAGATACAGTTATAGGGATTCAAAACAGCTGGTTCCTTGGGGCTTCCCATATGCCATAAATGCAGGATGCGGAGAGCCTTTGGAAGGAGCAGCAAGCTCTGTTCCTAGCCCACATTTTTCTCATAAATTCATAATTTCTAACAAATAAGACGAACTCCACTGTTCAACTCAGCTCTTTATTAAAGAAAAAAGCCCACTCCCTTTGGCTAGTCTATACATCTTGTTCCCTACACGTGACTTATTGAATAGAAGAGATAAGAAATAGTCTTAAACACTGAGTTGCAGATTTTGGATAGACTCTGATAGTCAATAGAGAGCCACCATAGGATTTTGAGCTGGGTCAGAAAGAAATGATGTGGTGACCAACACAGATGACATTTTGTGCAAGAGGAGGTCTGAAGAAAGAAATGGGTGGGTGGTGGGGGGTAGGGGGTGCAGAGTAGGCAAGCAGCAAATCCAGATTATGGTGGCAGCATAGTGGCGGAGGCAACCAGAATCTGACCTGCTTCATGTCCTCTTTGGTAATATAGGCCTTGCCCTCTGCCAGGGCTTGGAAGCCATTCTCTATTTCATCACTGGACTTGATGTTCTCTGACTCCTTGTCAATCAGGAATGAGGTGTAGTCCTCCAGCGAGACATAGCCCTTCCTGTGGGAGACACGCATCAGGAGCTGTGCCTTCTCGAGACACAGAAGGAGGAAGAGGCCTTCCTCCTCTTACTCAGTGTCTCAGAGACAGAGGGAAGCTCGATTCTCCAAGTGCCTCTTCCAGCTAAGCTCTCTGAGATTATGGGATGTACTCTCCATTTTGATCCCCCCATCCACCCTCTTACAGTCAAATAAACACTGTTTGCTAAGCTCCAGACTCTCTTTCCTCATGGTCCGTTCAGCCTGACTCCTCACAGAGTTTTGGGATTTCCCAAATCCCAAGCACCAGTCCCTGGGTACCTCGAATAATTTCTGATCTTTTTGGTCCTTGGTATTAGAAAGACTTAGTCATTAACAGTAACTTGATCCTCTACGACTCTGCCACACCCCCAAAAGCACACCCTATCCCCCATCCCCATGCGTTGGCCTCTGAATCACGCATGTCTTCTTAACACCTCGTACACATGAAAGGATCCTTCTCTCATGTCTCATCCTCAGAATGAACTGCAATTCATAGTTCAGACATAAACAATGAATCGGGCAAATCTCAGAGCTAGTGCCTGAGTTGAAGTTAGTGCCATTTACTTCTGAGCTAGTCATGAAAGCACACCAAGAGTTGCCCATGTCATTTGCAGTTGTCTGTATCTTCCTATTCTCAGATGAGTTAATTTCATGTTTTATATCGCATTTTTCTCTCTGCACTTTTCCCTCCAAGCCGCAGTCCCTCCTGTAGTCGGACCCTTGGTCCGCTTCCTACCTCCCTGGATCCACAGCATCCAGGAACTTCTCAAACTTGGGCTCCGGTACCCCTTCCTCTACCATGGGCAAGTAGTAATTAAGTCCTCTCAGGCAGGACCGGAACTCTTCGTGAGTCAAGCGGCCTGTCAAGTTCTCATCAAAGTGCCTAAAGAATAAAAACATAACATCAAGCTCAATAGAGAACCAAATTAGAACAGAAAGAAACATGTCTTACTGAATCAGCTGGAGCTTTACTAACATGTCATAAAGTTGTCAGAGAACTGAGTAGAGAGCCTGTTTCTGTCTCTATACCTTTTTTGTGTAACCTAATGGATAGAGAGAAAAGGATAAAACATTGAGCATGAAAGAAACGTGTTTTTTAAGTCCAAGAATTTCACAGAAATATTATATTAAAATCCATGGCAGAAACTAATTAGCATATCCAGAACTTCATTTAAGATCCCACCAAGCCACATGGAGAAGGAAGAATGGTATCTATTTGCAGACTCACTCTGAATGGTCTGGAAAACAAAGAACAGGTCACCTATAAAGTTATACTCACTTATAGGTTGTGCTAAACTCCTTTAGTGTCTCTTCACTCACGCCTATGGTGTCCCTGAAAGGAAAAACATGAATTATCCCTTTATACAAAACACAGAATAGCAGAAGCCATGCCACATAAATGAGAGAGGAATTTTAATGGACAGTCTGCTATTTGAATAATCTAGTTCAGGAGCTGGCAAACTAAGGTCCATGGGCCAAAGTTGGCTTGCCACCTATTTTTATACAGTCCATGAACCAAGAGTGGTTTTTATATTTTTATATGGTTGAATATAATAAAAAGAAGAATCTTTTATGAAACGTGAAATTCAAATATCAGTGTCCATAAATAAAGTTTTACTGGAACATGGCCACGCCCATCCACTTACGAATTATCTATGGGTGCTTTTTCATTACAACAGCAGAACTGAAGAGTTACAACAGAAACTGTATGACTCACAAAGTCTAATTTATTTATTATCAGGCCATCTACAGAAAACCATGCCAATCTCTGATCTGGATAAAAATGCTGCCAAAAAGTTATCGAGACTTAAAGCTGCATTGATACAATTAATTTATCTAGAAAGATGAGTTTCTACTTTTCTGCTCTATTAGGCCACAATTTTGAATGTTTCTTCCATTCTGGATATCACATTTTAGATAGGATCTTATAAAATGCAATATTTTTTGAAGAGATCACAGAAGACAGTGAAGGGACTCTGAGAAATCGGATGGAAGAGTCAGTTATTGTCCAGACGGGAGATGTGTAGACTCAGGGGGATGGGACAGACTTCAGTATAAAGAGAAATAGTCATTGTGTAGGGCAGTAAAAAGAGGGTATTGATTAGAGAGAAGGTGTGTGTACATCTCTGAAGTAGCTTTTTTGTCTAGCATTCCAGACTCCTGCCCTTAGTTAAGCTCCTAACACCTCACACCACCTGCGCCCTTCCCTGCCATGACCACCGGCCCGCAGTACTTGGCCTGGATCTGTTGCTCCAGGTTGTGTTGCATTCGCATCCCAAGCTGGTAGAGCTGGTCCCACTGCTGGGCTAGTCCAATGGTGCTGTATTTGATGTCAAGAACCAGAGCCTCTTCCAAATTTTCCCCCAGGTCCTCAATCTTGGTCAGTTGACGCTTCATCGCCTGGATCTCCTTCTGCTTTCTCTGGAAAAAAGACAGAGAAGAGAAGCAGTCACCCAGGCCACCAGCTCCAAGCTTTGAGGTAGAAGAAGAAGATAAAGAGACTGATGAATTTAATTTCCCTTAATTGCTCCTTTTCAATTATTTTCAAGGATCATCTTGTCCTCTGTGAAAAATGAACTACTCAGGAAAACCACTTCACTTCTGTCAGTCCTCATTTATAAAATACTGGGAAGTTTAGGTTAGATGACCCCTGTCATTCTGATATTCTGTAATATATAAATCTAAGAGTTAGCACTTACATGTCTACTACAAATAAAATGACTAGACTTCCCAGGATCCATGCATCATGAGTGCCTAGTGACCTGCACTGGGACTTATCTGCACCACTGACTGTGGCTGAGTTCTGGGGCTCACTTAAGCTCCACGGTGTTCAATTCTGGGCCTCTGTCATCAGTTTAGGATGACGTGCACGGGCTTCTCCTGTCATCTAGGCACACTGTATGCCTAATTTTTACATCTTGCCCATGCTTTCTCCTTGAGGGGATATTGGTCCACAAGGAGGGGAGGGACAAATTGGTTCTGATGATAGTCGGTGGGGTGCAGTGAAAAATATCTCAGATATTACAAGGCTTGTTGACCTCCGAAGGTTAAAACTACCTGGCATTTTAATCTTTAGTATTTAATTTCTCTTGCTAGGAAGAAATTATATTTAATTGATTATTTTCTCTTGGAAGACCAATAATAAAAATAAGGTTGAGAAACACTGTTCTAGCCCATTGCTTCACTCAACTGTCAGAGATGCTCTAGATTCAATTGCATCATCTTACCATATCAAATAATAGCAGAAATTAGCCAATGCTCCAGGTTGTAGGATGAGAGCTTTTATATCTGCTCCTTTATTTAATCATTGCAGTAAATCAATAATGTAGCTATTAATTCCATCATACAGATGCAGAAATTGAAGGTGAGAGACTTAAGTACATGTAGGCCCATATTCATGAAGTGGTGGTCTGTGGCTAAAATGCAAATTGATGGCAGGACTGGGACTACAGCCTTGGCTTTTTGACTTTAGGTGATACAGTGCTTGAAAGTATCACCAGGGTTGCCTTTAAGTGTTTTTTTCTTGCACTCTTTATAATTCTGGCAATATCCTCAGCTAATGAACAAAACACTACTTACTTTATTTGCTTCCAACTGGGACTCCAAAGTTCCTGTTTCTTTGAGCAAAGATCTAGTTAAGAACCAAAAGGAAACATTACTCATAATATCAGAGGTCAATATTTAATACAGACATACTAACTCAAAGCCCTTCTACCTCTCTGCTTCTACTTCTCCCAAGCTATATGGCCTCCATGAAATGAAGTCCTACAAAGCTAAATTTTCACTAATAAACCCTTCTGTCTATTGGCAAACTTGCCAGATCAATGAGAAGGGGAGGGCTGCCCTACTACTTCTCTGCTTGGGAGAAGGCTCCTGCATGTTCCTCCTAGTTCTTATTCTCAAATATGCACTGAAACAATGTAGGCAAGATCCCACCTAGTGAGGTATAGGTGCAGAATGAAATATGAGCTTCCCCTTCTCGCCCCTCATTTGTACTTAAGCACGATCAGATTGTAATGGGATAAACAGGCCTTAGCACTAAGGCCTTCTTAATTAACTCTTCCAGAATAATATAACAAAACAAACATGATAACATAAAATACTAACCCATCCAGAAAGTAAGCCCTGGACGTGGAGGTCCGGAACAGGAATCAGATGAGAGAAAAGGGAAATCATATGTTAACATAGAATGGTTCAATGATCGTCTTATTTCTTCAGATTTATGAAACATTTTTTAAATCCTCAGAGCCACAAAATATGAACCTAACCACCCACTTTTCCCAAAGCCTCTCCCATTCTGGGAAGCTCAGAGCCTCCCACGAAGCTCCTTGCTTCAGGACAAAGAGCACAGTTGTCAAGGCGTATCTCAGTGATGGGCACACACTGCCAGGGTGTGACAAAGGAACCCGAATGAGAGGCAGAGGAGTGTGCACACTGTTTTCTCTGTCTTCTTTCGGATGTTTTTAAGACATGATACAGGATTTATTTTTGTTCATTGCCTGATTTATCCTTATCAGTATGTAGAAACGGTATATATCGTAGATTGTCACAATTCTGACCCACCTACTAGATACAGTCTACCAACTTTGACCATTTATTCATTTATTCATATTGCACCCTCTAAGTCTCCTTTTTTCCAGGTCACTAACCCGAGAAGATGTGACAAATGTTATCTTCATATACTGAACATTTTTCTTTTAATAAAAACAATTAATATATATTATCTCACTTGATTTTCATTACAGCTTTAGTAGGCAGGTATCATGATAGCTTCATATTAGGTATTCACAGTAGGCTCTGCTTTTAGGTGTGCCAGTAAATACATATGTGACCTTGAGCAAGTCAATTTATCTACTTGAACATCTTTCCATATCTGGAAATAGAGGTAATAAGATCTGCTCCACACACTTTTCAAGGTTTCTCTGAAAGTTAAGTGAGGTAATGGATATGGAAGTACTTTGTAAAGTGCAATGAGCCGTGCAAACATAAGGGATTGTTATTATTTTGGACTGAAATTACAAGCAACAGGAAGAAAGGTGAGAGTATCAAGGAGAGAAAGGAGAAGAGTGCATAATGGGCAGCAGGATGAAATTCTTATTTCTTGATTTTGCAAGGACTGACTCAAAAAACAGTTCCAAACATAAAGTTATAGACATGACAGGATGATTTTAGGACAGAGTATATGCTGTAGGAATCTCTCCTCTCCTCTTCAGACATGTATGTTATCCCTAAGGGAATAGTGAGTGTGGCATAGAGCTTATGGGTTTGAAGGTTGCACAGCCCACCTGGTCTCTAGGATCCACTGGAGGAAAGCACTGGCACTCTGCTCAAACTCTTGACACATCTCAAAGTTCTTGACCTGTCTTGTCTCTTCCTTTTGCAGCTCCTGCTCCCGTTCCTAAAACCCCGAATCACATGATAGGGCTCACATTGAAGGCCTTTGTTTTTTTTTTTTTTTTATAAAAGAACTGGTTTACAGATTCAGCTGCATGTCTTCCCTCCCAATCTAAGCTATGTTCCACAGGCACATGCCTATGTGCTCTTATTTCTTGAAGCCCACCTCCTCTTAGCTCCGAAATGTGAAGATGGCTCATGGCACTTCCCATAAGTATTTTCAGGAGTCTCAAACCAAGCCCAGTAACAATAAGCTAGTGATAGAGGCAAATCTCCCTCCTTCTCAATCTTTTTTTTTTCCCAGTTGAAATTTAAATAATTTTAAATAAACATAAAATAAATAAATTTAAATAAACATAAAAGTGGCCTTAAAGGGAAAGGCAGTAGCAAGAGTTGCCATCTAAAAATGGTGATATTGCAGTGAAATTTTTCTGTTAAACCTTTTTTTATGTTTCAGTAATAAACACCACTATAGATAGACAAAAATTACAAATAAGCACATAAAAGGACCATTTTTGAGGTGTGTATAAAATAGGGAATGCCTTGCATGGGGGAAATGTATAGATTCTGAATATATATACAAGCCTCATGAACTCTTCATAACTCATCATTAGAACCACCTCTTGGAGCTTCTGTTTGTTACCCTGAATAATTATTCAACACCCAGAAGCATGAGACTGTTCACACTGTGGAGCATGGGGTATACCTATTATAAACGTATTTCCCAGTATCTTTAGATGGTCTTAGTTCATGACCGCTGACCCAGTATAATTTACAGTGTTTCTTTCGCAAAAGTCTTCCAACTTAGATAATAAATTAAGTGGTCTTGCTTACTGCAGCCAAAGGAAGTTTCTGCTGTGTCCTGAGTTACCTTAATGAGATCAGATAGATGCTTCCAGAACCTTTCCAGCACTTCCACTGTTAACCAGGTGTAAGGGCTAGAGGGCACATGTAAGGCCTTAATCTGCTGGTCTAGCTCCAGTAAATAGTTGAAGTCTGCTTGAGCCCCGTCCAGGGAGGCCAAGAAGTCCTCGTGGTCCTTCTGTAGCTGCCGAACCTCATTCAGGGAGACACAGTGTACAGGTTCTGACAAGTCCTCTTCTGCGTTCTCACACCAGCTGTTGAAAGCTGAGGCTTTGTGTGCAAATTCCATGAATAGCTCCTCGGCCTGCAGAGAAAATAAAAAGACAGCTCTATCTTTCCCAAAATAGCCTCTCGGCAAAAGAGAAGATTGAGAATAAAAATAATACTGTCTTCAAATATTTGCAGGGCCAACAACGTAAAGGGCAGGACTAATGCCAGTGGGGACCATGTGATCAGATGAACAGACATGTGAGTTAGGGGTACAAGCCCGGGTTCTGGCATTTTCTCATTGTGTGAAATTGGTCAAGTCTTCCGTCATTTACAAATGAGGAGGTTAAATGACTTCCAACGTTATTTCAGCTATAAGATTCTAAGAGTGGCAAGGGTAGTTTTCAATTATACGATTGCTTGTTCTAAAGTCTGTGCTCCAATTTTACCTGATGCATAGTAAACATGCAAAAATAGATGTTGAATGAATGAATGGAAAAATGACTGAATAAACAAACCAAGCAAATCTGTTCTATCCTTTATCCACTTCCTCTTTTTAGCCGCTGAGCTTCTGAAGACCACACCCAGCTGAACTCTCTTTGACTAAACCATTGTCCCGTCTTTTTTCTAAACCTGCTTCAGGTGCCATCTCATGCCTGAAGCTTTTGAACCACTCACTGCTTAAACACATTTCCTACCCTCTAACCTACATCCCGAGCAGGAATCTATGTATTCCTGCATTACTGTCTGGAGTTACCCACATGCTCTCAATAAACACTAAACTGTCTATATTACTGAATGAAAAAAAATAGCATGAACTTGTTCCAAACAGCAGGTGATCAAAAATAGTTTTAAACTTGAAATGCATCACAGATTTTGGGTCAGCAGATTGTACTTCAGAAGCGATTTGTCTTGAGCAAATATGAAAATGAGTTTTCTCATTTTTTTTTTTTTTTT
>VBSM01000729.1:2282480-2320668 GCA_008086735.1 Cheirogaleus medius | reverse complement strand
GCCTCCCAGAGTGCTAGGATTACAGGCGTGAGCCACCACGCCCGGCCGAGTTTTCTCATTTTTAACACCTCAAACAGGGGTGTCAAAGTGAAGAAAATTGGTCCAAATGGAGGGGGGTTACAAAGTTATTACACTATTACATCTTACCCTGTACTCATTTCAGCAATCTATATACTAAGGTAGACCAATACAGAGAAAATTAACATAGCTCCTGCACAGGAAGGGCACAAAAACCTAAAAAGCACTTCATATTATTTTCATAATGTTATGGATTGAGCAAATATTTTACAAATATTTTATAATCAGAAAACAAAATAACAAAACTTTTTACAGTTCAAAAATCAAGCAATATAGAATAAGAATATAAAGTAGCTTCCTATGTTGAATGAATACATATGTGTAAAGCCGTTTGTTTAGTTGATTTAATTTTTTGCTCAAGATTTATTTCTGTAGGTTCTATATTTTTCAATAGAGTATAGATTAACTAAGAATCCAGACTGATTTTTACTTGTGTGTTTGTTTCCTAATTTCCCTAACTCTCTGCCTTAACTTGTTGCTAGGCTGGGAAGAATATTTTATTCACTTACATCTATAACGGAACTTAGTGGTTTATACTGCATTTTGAGATCCATTGTCTCTTTTAATATTAATATCACAGAAAGACAGGAAGAGGATGGTAATATTACCCTATTTCCTACACGTGGGAATCAAGGTTCAGAGATACGTTATGTGGCATAAACAGGGTCCCCCACCTAGGAAAGGTTGATACAAGTTGAAAAAATGCTTCATGACTATTTGTCTGGTGCTTCATTTCTTTGAGTTAGAGCAAAGCTCAAGGACAACCTTGCCTGTCAGCCAGTTTTAATTCTATCGTATACAAAGACCTTCCACCCTTTTGTCTCACCCACTTCTTCCACTGTATTTGTCTGGCTTTCATCTCAAGTCAGTTGTATAACTGATAAATCAATCTTAAAAAAAAGAATCTTCCTATTAACCTAAAAAAGAAAATGAATTACTTCTTGCTCAGTAAGAAAGTCTTCCTGACCCCCTTTAATGCACTACAATTTCTGTAGATTAACCTAACAGGGTTTCAAGTAGCTATTTCTGAATTCCATGGCTAACACACAGATAATAGAGGCCTGATCATGCCTCATCAATTTTTCTTTTTTCTTTATTTCTTTTACTTTTTGCAGAGGCAGCTGTTTATCCAGTAATTTCTGTCTGTGGGCTGCAGAGGCTTCCAGCAACTGTTCCCAGCGCTTCAGCAGGGCAGCGTAGCGCTCCTCAATGGCTTTGGTCTGGCTGTGCTGAGCCCCCACCAGCTGGTCCCTCAGGTCCGTGATCTCAGAAAGCCTCTCCTGTTGGAAACTCTGCAGACTGGCATCCAGTGTGTCCTGAGAAAAATCAGCAGAGAGGTTGTGAACGGGAAAATAGTGCCATTTCCAAGGGGCCATTTACACCTGAGTTCTGCCAGATTTTTATCATACACATGATAAAGGCCAGGCAAGAGCTAGGATGATGACTAGGAAAACCAAAATATAATTTAAAGACTTAAGTGAACATTTGGGGATGGAATTATAGTTAAGTGCCAGTGTATATGTATTTTCATAATTCGATTTTAGGTTAGGTATAAAATCAATATGAAAGGAATATTGGGGCTTAATGTGTTTTCCAAATTTTCCCAATCAAAATTAAATCTTCCTACAATATACATCATTTCCAAGACTCTCTTATAATGGATTTTTTTACACTCTATGTTCTAATTAGTAGCAGGACACTACTGGGGACTTTGGAAGTACACAAACTTCCAAAGGTGCCAGTCATATAAGTGAATTTTTTGCTGAAATATTAATACCAACATCACAAAATTCAGGAAGTTCCACTTCCAGCTTCAACAGAGTGGTTTGTATTTGATCAGTTCTCTCTTTGAGAAGAACTTTAACAGCTGGATACAAGTACAAAGAATCAGCTCTTTGAAAGGAATCAGAATGCAGCTCAGGTAGCTGCCACTCGAAGGATCAAAATTCCAGAGAGAAGGGGACAGCATTGAAGTAAAAGCAATATTCGCTCTATTTTTCCCTTTGAAGTGCAAACTGCACTGGGGGAGAGGCTGAGGAGAAAGCATTGCTCAGAGCTTTTGACAATGTCATGGAGCTCTTTTGTCAAAGAGACAAAAAGTGGCATTCTGGGGAACTGAGGCAGCCAGGATTTCAGTGGCCATCAAGAGAGAGCTGCAGAAAAGTAGGTTTACTGTCCTGCTGTCTTTTCCCCTCAAGGAATTTAAACTTCCTAAACTGTAGGGGACAAAAGTCCTACAAGCCAAGCAGGAACGGTAGCTAAGAATTTAAAAAGCCAAGAATCTAAAATGCTAATTAGAATTTTCAGTAGTGTCACTGTGCCCACTTCAGGAGTAGGAGCAACCCGGCCAAAGGGCTTTAGCTAAAACCTCTAAAAGTCTCTAGGAGCAAACTGAAAAGGTAAGTTCTCAGAAAAACTGAAACTACTGGGCATGTCTTGAATCATTTCAATTCCTGACCGAAACACAGGGGGTTTGACAGTGGGGTGGGAGTAGGGGTTAAGTTATAGCTTTAAACCAAAATTCATGAATTAATTATGTAAAATGTAAATAGACTCATTTTTCAATAAAAAATTATCAGATTGAGGCTGGGCGCGGTGGCTCGCGCCTGTAATCCCAGCACTCTGGGAGACTGAGGCAGGTGGATCGCTCAAGGTCAGGAGTTTGAAACCAGCCTGAGCAAGATTGAGACCCCATCTCTACTAAAAATAGAAAGAAATTAATTGGACAACTAAAAATATATAGAAAAAATTAGCTGGGCATGGTGGCGCATGCCTGTAGTCACAGCTACTCGGGAGGCTGAGGCAGGAGGATCGCTTGAGCCCAGGAGTCTGAGGTTGCTGTGAGCTAGGCTGATGTCACGGCACTCTAGCCAGGGTGACAGAGTGAGACTCTGTCTCAAAAAAAAAAAATTATCAGATTAGATAAAGAAATACCCAACTATATGATATTTACAAAAGACATATCTAAAATATAAAGATATAGTTTTTTTAAACAAAACCTAAAGGATAGAAATAGATACATGCTGCAAACACTAAAAGAAAAGAAAGGAAGTTGGTGTAGTATACTGGTATCTGAAAAAGAAGAATTTAAGTCAAGAAGTGTTAGTAGAGAGAAAGAGGAATATTTCATAATTAAAAGCGACAATTCGGCCGGGCGCGGTGGCTCACGCCTGTAATCCTAGCACTCTGGGAGGCCGAGGTGGGCGGATCGTTTGAGCTCAGGAGTTCGAAACCAGCCTGAGCAAGAGCGAGACCCCATCTCCACTAAAAAATAGAAAGAAATTAATTGGCCAACTAAAATATAGAAAAAATTAGCCGGGCATGGTGGCGCATGCCTATAGTCCCAGCTACTCGGGAGGCTGAGGCAGAAGGATCGCCTGAGCCCAGGAGTTTGAGGTTGCTGTGAGCAAGGCTGACGCCACGGCACTCTAGCCAGGGCAACAGAGTGAGACTCTGTCTCAAAAAAAAAAAAAAAAAAAAAAAAAAAAAAAAAAAAAAGCGACAATTCATCAATATGATTTCACAATTCTAAGTATCAGCACAACTTTTCACCAAGCCTCAAAATATATAAAAATAATAAGGCATTTAAACAACATGATTAATAACCAAAATCTGGTTAATAACGTAAACCACTGTAAAATACAATACACATTCTTTTCAAATGTGCATATAATATACAGCAAAACAGGACATTTGCTGTATATAAATCAAGCTTCTTAAAAACATACAGAGTGTCTTTTAAGAGGTCTGGGTATCTAGGAGGGGCATTTGTGGTCCCATTGGAGTACGGTACATTTTTTTCTTTCCAGAGCATTTCTAGAACACTTTCACTCATGAAAACACAAATTGCTTAGGTCTCCGTGTGTCTCATGATTGAAGCCAGGGAACACAGCTGCCTATCCCAAAATCCAGGAGGAGAGATTCTTGGAATGGATGCCTGATGAGCTACAGGCAGATGGGGAAAGAGCAGAACCTGCCTCTTTTCTACATACCCAAGTAAAAATTAATGTCTCTGCTACCGAATAGCAGTGTCATGAATGCCTCACTCTCCCTGGACAGTTACTGAACTTATTCCTCATTAAATTTCTGTGAGGGTTAAATGTGAAAACATATGCAAAGTTTTTAGCACAGTACATGTATGAGATAGGCACTCAGAAAATAAATATCTTTCCTGGAAAATAAATATAGAATATGTTTGAAAAATACAGTGGAATTAAATTAGATATAAATTTCAGAAAGAGAATGAGAAAATTTCCAAATGTTTGGAAATTAAACAATATACTATCAAGTAACCAATAGGTCAAAGAAGAAGTCAAATCTCTAAATGATAACAAGAAATGACATAAAATTTGTGAGATTCAGCTAAAGCTTAGAGTTAAATTTTTGTGCTTAGAATCACTATATTGAAAAAGAAGAATGACTAACATTTTGATAATCTAATTATCCATCTCAATAAAAACCCATCAAGTTAATGCCAAAGAAAGTAAAAGAAAATGATTAATGTATAAAAATATATTAATGGAATAGAATACACAAGAAAGCAGAGAAAATTAAAAAACCAAAGTTGGTTCTCTAACAAATGCTGGACACTTAGCAGCAAGACTAATGAGAAAGAGAGAGAGAAAAGGAAAGAAAAGCAAATTGTCAATACTAGGAAGGAAAAAGGGAACGATATTATAGATGCTACAGACAATAAAATCCCCAAATTTAGAAATGAATATTCCTGGAGGACTGAGCTTCTGTGAGATGTGGGTCTTGGGCTTCCCTGGCAACTGCCCACACAACAGCCTGCTCTCACCTGCTTCGCCAGGAAAGGGAGGAAGGCAGTGAGGTCCTCACCATTGCCATTGTTCTTCAGGCTTGCTTCCTTCTCAGCTAAAAAAAAAAAAAAATTAATAAGAAGACAAAGAGAGTTGGTCTTGCATAAGCCCTGAGAGCTTCTCGACTCTCAAAGTAGGTGGTTCATTGGATTATGGAAACACCGGGGGACCAATGGATTGTTTTTCTAGAGTTAGGCAAGATGAAATGGACCGAAACAGAGCTAGGGCCAAGAGAACTTCTGAGTGTTTCATAGAAAACTGGAAAATTAAAGATTAGACATAAATTTTAAGTAAATTTAACATTTTAGTTTATTTCCTAGAATGTTTTGCCATGGCCCTATCTTTCTGAATATCACACATGAAATCACCAATTCCCCAAAAAATGTGTTCTCTGGAATTATGGTGCTAGTTACCCATCAGCACGCTTATTTGTGTGTGTGTGCACATGTGAGTGTAATTGTGCCCAGAAAGGATAGGGGTGGGTAGTGAAGGGAGCACCTCTTTCCACACGGTAAGAGAAAAGGTCCCAGAAACCATTCTAAAAAGGGGCATTTATTAGGATTTCTCAAACCCAAGTGACCCTGGCCCTGACACATCATACCTATCCAGGCCTCTACCACATCAGCCTTCCAGTTAAACTGCTGAAAATCATAATCATCTTCTAATTGCAACTTCCAAGCAGCTATTGCCTTGGCCAGAGAAGGGGTCTTTTCATTCAGAGCCTCTATCTTTGCAGAAATCTTCTCTTTGTTCTGACTTTCTTCCTGCGATACCAAAGTTGAAGGGAGAAGGAGAGAGACAGATATACTACTGGTGAGTGTCCAGGGCTAGAAATGTGAATTCTTTGGTACCATTTAAAAGCTCTCATCTTTCTCATTTCAAACATATAACTACTTTCCTCTAGGTCTAGTATAATTATTTTATTATTAATCCATGTGAAAGGTTATTTCCACTCTAGCATTTGGATGATCTTATGTTTTCCTGCATAAGCATAGCTTTCTTAGTCGGTATAAGCTTTTACAAGGCACAGAAACATCTCTGTTTAGGGGGGTCTTCATATACCACTCAGATAAATGAGGCTTTTTAACAACAACATTTAAACAATATAATTACTTTCAAATTACAAAGAGGTTTCACTGTGGTCCTTCTCCCTGCAGGCTTAGAAAGCAATTTCTTCAGATGGTCTTACTCCATAGTCAAAGCCAGTGATAAGGCCTTTGTAAACACCATGTTCTGCTCAGGACAGCAAAAATGTTAACAAAGGATTTAAGGAAAGCTGAATGGTGTATTAATAAGAATTTGAAAAGAGAACTTCCAGAAAACAGCAATTGAGAAGATTATTTTCTAAAAACAACAAAAGGCAGCTTAGAAGAGATTATTAAAGTTCTAAATATTATTTTTGCACTGATAATGATTCTATATTTGGGCAAATTCTGGAATCCCTGGACCAGCTCACCTTACTCAGGATGTCTTCTCCTTGTGCACACACATTTTGCACTCGGGTCTCGTGGACAGCAAAGTCGTTATCCAAAGCTTCATGCTTCTTCAGCAAATTCTGCATAAATGAGTCAGTGAGAATCAGAACATCCAAGACTGGGAAATCTATCTCAACTGACATTTCGGGTACTAATGCTAATCACCAGGGTTGAGTCAGTTAAACTGATAGACTAAGTGACTGTCCAATTCCTCTGTGACAACTCTATAAAATTCCTTTCCCCAAACTCTTCGCTTGTCAAAGAGAAAAAATTTACTGGAAAAAAAGAGTCAAAGGAATACAAGCAATACTGTTTCTAACTTACTATGTGATCTTAAGCTTTTTCAGTTTTGAAATGAGGGGTGTTGATCAAGGTGATATATAAAGATGTCCCCTTATTAAGATCTATATAATCCTATAAAATATTATATCTAGCAGAAAAATATTAAGTATCAAGGACATCCTAAACTAAGAACTGGGCCTAAATAAGGGGTAAGGAGAACACAGAACTGTTTTTGAGTATCACTCCAAATCTTCTCTGCTTCTGACTGCTCTCTGGAAACATGTCTGTGTAGCTGGCAGAATGCAAAGAGAAGTGAGGATGTAGCATACGTCTAAACAACCTTCATCACAATGACACCCACCCCTCTACTGCTCCCACTGCTGCCTTAGCCTCCCTCTTGTCATAAAGATACCCCATCAATTTTTTTTCCTACACAACATAGTGACGCAGGCTAAAGGAAAAAACAGAATTCATAGGACTATTATACCTTTTCAAAATTACCCTTTGAAAATAAAAATAATTTTCAATCCATGGTGGTATGAAGGGTTAAAATAAGATAGTTATTCATTTTAAAACAAGATGGGTCATGTTACATTTTATGAATGCATTATATTTCATCTTTTTGCAGAAACTATAAATGGAAATTGGAAAGGTAATCTATTTTGTAAGATTGGATGCTTGAATTAACTATATTTTTATGTATGTGTATATCTATACCACATTAAATATGGGCCCTTTAATACCTTTACCTTCTATTTCCAAATAATATATTCAGAAATGAAAGAAGAGACATTAGAACTGATGCCACAGAAATAAAAATGGGTCATAAGAAACTACTATGAATAATGATATGCCAAAAAACTGACTAATGTAGAAGAAATGGATAAGTTCCTAAAATGTACAATGTATCAATAATAAATAATGAAGAAATAGAAAGTCTGAACAGACCTATAACTAGTACAGAGATTGAATCAGAAATTAAAAATCTCTCAACAAACAAAAGCCCAGTATCAGGTGCTTTATTGTTGAATTCAAACAAATATTTAAAGAAAGGCCAATCCTTCTTAAACTCTTTCAAAAAACTGAAGAAGAGAAAACATTTCTAAATACCTTTTAAAAGGCCAGCATTACCCTGATACCAAAGACACTACACAAAAAAGAAAAATATAGACAAATATTCTTGATGAAAAACCCTAAATAAAATACTAGCAACTGAATCCTACAGCACATTAAAAAGATCATACACCATGAGCAAGTGAGATTTATCCCTGGGATGCAAGGATGGCTTAACATATGCAAAGGAAAAAGTTAAAAAATACATCATCATCTCAATAGATGCAGAAAAAGCGTTTGACAAAATTCAACAATTTCATGATAACAACTCTGCCCACAGCCAACATTATACTCTATGTTGAAAAATTGAAAGGTTTTCTTCTAAGATCAGGAACAAAGTAAAGATGCCCACTCTCCCTACTTCTATTCAACATAGCATTGGAAATCTTAGCCAGAGCAAGTAGGCAAGAAAAAGAAATAAAATGCACCAGAATCAGAAAGGAAGGAGTAAAATTGTCTCTGTTGTGAATGACACGATCTTTTATAGAAAATCCTAAAGACTCCATACAAAGTCATTAGAACTAATAAACCAATCAGCAATATTACAGGATAAAAATCAACACATAAAAATGAGTTGCATTTCTATACACTAAAAATAAACTATCTGAAAAAGAAATTAAGAAAACAATCTTTTTAAAAAATAACATCAAAAAGAATAAAATACTTAAAAATAAATTTAACCAAAGAGGTGAAAAACTTATACACTAAAATCTACATAATGTTGATGAAAGAAATTAAAGACACAAATTAAAAGACATTCTGTGTTCACGGATTGGAAGATTTAATATTCTTAAAATGTCCACACTACCCAAACTAATTTATGGATTCAATACAATCCTTATCAAAAAAAAATTCGATGGCATTTTTTAAGAAATAGAAAAATCAATTCTAAAATTTATATGGAAACAGAAAAGACCAGGAATAGCCAAATCAATCTTGACAAGGAAGAACAAAGCTGAAGGGATCACACTTCCTGATTTTAAAATATATTACAAAGCTACGGTAATCAAAATAGTATGGTATTGTCATAAAGACAGACATAGAATGACCAATGGGAAAAATGGGAAATCTAGAAATAAATTCACACAGAGATGGTCAACTGATCTTTGACAAAGTTGTCAATAATACCCAATAAAGAAAGGACAGTCTCTTTAACAAATGGTATTGATAAAACTGGACCACCACTTGCAAAAGAATGAAATTGGACCCTTATCTTATGCCATACCCCAAAATCAGCTCAAAATTGACTAAAGACTTAAATGTAAGACCTGAAACTGTAAAACTCCTGAAAGAAAACATAGAAAGTTTCATGACATTGGTCTTCACAATGATTGTGTGGATATCACACTGAAAGCATAGCCAACCAAAACGAAAATAAATAAGTGGGACTATATAAAACTAAAAAGCTCTGCACAGCAAAGAAAATAATTAACACAGTGAAAAGGCAACACACAGAATGAGTTAATTCTTGCAAGCAATTCATCTAATAAGAGGTTAGTGTCCAAAATATGTAAGTAACTGCTTAACTCAATACTAAAATAAAATAAATAAAATAATAAAAATTAATAACTTAGTTAAAAATAGGCTAAGGAGTTGAATTAGAAATTTCTCCAATGAAGACATATAAAGTTCCCAGAGGTATATAAAAATGCTCAACATCACAAATCATTAGGAAAATGCAAATTAAACCACAATGAGACATCACATCACAACTGTCAGGATGGCTATAAACCAAAAACAAAATGCAACAAGTATTAGCAAGGATGTGGAGATATTGGAACCTTTGCACACTATTGGTTGAAGTGCAAAATGGTGCAGCCCTTATAGGAAACAGTATGAACATTCTTCAAAAAATTGAAAATAGAGTTAACATATGACACAGCAATCCTTTCCTGGATATTTATGCAAAAAGTATTGTAATCAGGATCTTGACAAGATAGTAGCACTCTTATGTTCACTGCAGCACTGTTCACAATAGACAAGATGTGGTAACAACCTAAATGTCCATTGACAAATGAATGGATAAAGAAAATGTGGTGTATACTTACAATATAATCCTGTTCCACTTTAAAAAAGAAGAGTTTTCCAATATGTGACAACATGGATGGATTTTGAGGACATTATGCTAAGTGAAATAAGCCAGTTATAAAAAGAAATATAGCATGATTCCACTTATATTAGTCGAATTCATAGAATCAAAGAATGGAATGGTAGTTACCAGGGGCTAAGGGGAGGGAAAAATGAGGTGTTACAAATCATCAGACATAAATTTAAGTCAAACAGGATAAATAAGCTCTAGAGATCTGCTGTACAACAGTGTACCTATAGTCTAGTCAACAATAATGTGACGTGCACTTAACAATTTATTAAAAGGGTAGATCTTATATTAAGTGTTATTATCACAGTAAAACAAAACCAACAAACACACAAACTGTCCAATTAGAAAATGAGTAAAGGACACAAATAGACATTTCATTTAATAAAATATATGAACATCAAAAAAAACACATAAAAATATGTATAAAGCATCATTAGCCACTAAAATATGCACACTAAAACCACAATGAGCTATCTGTACACACTCATTAGCATACCTAAAATAAAAATAATCACAACACAAAATGCTAGGAAGGATATGGAGAAACTGAATCACTTATGTATTGCTAGTGAAAGTGTAAAATGACATAGCCCATACAAACTAGAAAACAGTTTGATTTTGCATAAAACTAAACAGGCAGTCACCATATGGTCCAGTGACTGAACTCCTGAACGTTTATCTGAGAAATGAAGACTTATGTTTGCATAGAAATCTGTACATAGATATATGTACGGTAGGTTTTTCATAGCAGCCAAAAAGTGGAAAAAGTTCAGATGTATTTCAACATGTGAATGGTAAACTGTGTTATACTCATACACTAACATTACCTAGCCGTAAAAAAGAATGAACTATTGTCAAACACAGCAACCTCAATTAATCACCAGAGTATTACTCTAAGTGAAAAAGCTAGTCTTCAAAAATCACATACTATATAATTTAATTTATATAACATCCTTGAAATGATAAAATTATAGAAATATAGAACAGATTAGTGATTGCCAGGGGTCAAAAACAGGATGAGGGCAGAAGGAAAGTGGGTGTGGTTATAAACCAGCAACATGAGAATGCTTGTGGTAATGGTAATGTTCTGAATCCTAACTGAATCATGATAATTTCAATATCCTGGTTATGATATTGTACTATTTTTATTGATGTGTCCATTGGAGGAAATTTAGTAAAGGATACATGAGTTCTCTCTGTATTATTTCTTACAACTACACCTGAGTGTACAATTCTTCAAATAAAAAGTTTAATTAAAGAAGTCCTTGACAGTATTTGATATAAGGCATTAAAATGCTTGAACATGTGCAGTGATGTGTACACACATGATCTAAAAGACAATTACAAATAAGCAGAGTTGAGGATTTAAATTATATGCTGTACAGGTTTTAAGATTTCTTTTGCAAGTCTAAACCTTACCTTATGTTATTATATAAAACAAAATTAATCTCCACAAAGAGTTCTTGGTAAATTCTAAATTTTTGAGATTACTAAGTACAGTTCCCAAGTTCATAAGAACACTATTGTTTTATAATAACTCTCTCAAAAGCTATCAAAATCTGTATTAACTCAAAATCACACTGAAAACTTGTTCATTTCTTTATTGGAAAACCCAATCCTGCATTTAAAATGGTGTCTCTAAAAAGCCCAAAAACAATAGATGCTGGCATGGATGCAGAGAAAAAGATGGGACTGCAAATTAGTACAACCTCTATGGAAAACAGTATGGAAATACATAAAAGAAATAAAAGTAGATCTATTTGATATTGCAATATCGCTATTAGGTATTTACACAGAAGAAAAGAAGTCATTTTATCAAAAAAACACCTGCACTCAAATGTTTATCTCAGCACAATCTACAATCGCAAAGATGTGGAATCAACTCAAGTGTCCATCAATTCATGAGTGGATTAACAAAATGTGGTATGTATACCATAAAATGCTACTCAGCCAAGAAGAAGGATGACTTAATGCCTTTTGCAACAATATAGATGGAACTGGAGATGATTATCCTAAGTGAAGTATATAAAGAATGGAAAACAAACACCACATGTACTCACTATTAAATTGGAACTAACCGATGAGTACACATGTGCAAGTGGGGAGAAGGGGAAGGACAAAAATCTACCCAGTGGGTACAATGAACACTAACTGAGAGACAGGCACACTTACAACCATGATTCAAGCATTAGAAAAGCAATCTATGTAACCAAAATATTTGTACCCCCATAATACTTTGAAATAAAAAAGGGTGTCTCTAAACTGTGGAACTATTCTATCTTGTAGGGTCTTCTCCTAAAATTATATTTTGTAGAAACTGCAACCAATGTTTAGACATGGAAAATTTTTTTCCAAATCAATGAAGCATCAGGACTGGAGGGAATCTTTAGAAAATCTGTAACCTATAACCTATAACCTATGAGTCAAAGACATCATGGGTAAAGACCTTTAACCATGATGTCTTTGACTCATAGACAGATCACAGATCATGGTATTAAGATTTGAGTCAGGCCTTCACACCTGATTGGTTCCATGACTTTGGACAAATTACTTACATCTTTGGACCTTGATTTTTCATGTTTAAAACTGTCAGAGCTATCCATATCTCCCTCATCTCCTTCTCCCACCAGAATTAAGGTTCTAATTTTACAGGTGAAAACACTGACTCCTTAAGGAAAGATCCAAATGAAAGAGATGAAAATTGATTCATTCTTCCTGTTCCTCACCTGAATAGCAGCCAATGTGTCTCCAGATTCCCCTCGGGCAACCATAGCTTCCTTTTCACTGAGCCAAGCTTCCTCTTCTTCAGCATTCCCCATGAATTGCAGGTATTCTAGGGACTCTTCCAACTGAAGCCCTCTGTAATAGGGTGGTAAGCCCCAGTAAGGAAAAGAAGGAACGGGTAAGCAATGGGAGTACAGTAGAGTGGCACAACCTCATCCAAACAGACCGGCTTACTCTCACAAGGCAACCACAATGGAACCGGGCTCGAGCACAACCTGGTCAGCAGTGCATATCTCCTTTGACGTGCAGGACACTCCTGCCCTAGAAGTTAATTTAATGTCATCATCTACTCTCTAGGAAACTTTACTGGAGGAAGATAACCCTGACCAAACAAAAGGAAATGATGAGGTTTCAGAGCTGGAGAATATCATCAGCGAAGCAGTGTCTCTTTTTACTTTGAGTGCTGCTTTCTTTCTTGTAAGATGAAGGCATCGCGAAAGAGTCAGAAGATCCTTTTCATTCCCCAGGAAAGAATGTCTTCCTACTGGAAACAGGTTTGGAATTATAGACAGAAATTGTTACATTTGGCCATAGGGCTACATGGTTCATACAAGTGTGTGGCTAATAATCTGGCATAAGGATAGGATAACACACAGAGGAAAACAGAAATAAGAGACAGCTGCATGTAAGTGCAAGAGGAAGGGTATATTCAGAACAGAAGCAATGATCACTCTGCCTGGGATGAATAGGGGAAAGATTCATAGAAAATTTGGCATTTGAGCAGGGACTTAGGAGATAGATGGGGAGAGCAGTCAGTGCTGAGCAGGCACGTAAGATGCTCCCAACACCAGCCTAACACCTGGAATCCAGCAAGAGAACTGGGCCTTCTAGTCCCCACCCACCGAGCCTTGGCCAACTCTTTGAGCTTCTCCCAGTGTTGAACAAGCTGAGCCAGTCGCTCCTGGATCTCCTCTTGTTCCACAGCAGCCTTGTCTCCCAGCCTCTCTGCCATATCCAGTACATTCTGAAAAACACACGGTGTCCACACCACGTTACCCCACAGTCTCTCCCCATTTAGCCATAGTCCCCTGGCAAAGCATCTAGCTTTTCCGACCCTCCAGATAGTTTATAAAGTCCTTGGGATTTAGGATGGTCTTGAAAATCGTGGGAGAATAAAGAAAGCTGCAGCAAGATCTACCATGCTGAACTTTCTCAAATATTGATATTTTGGCAAATATATCAGCTCTTGTGCTAGGCTGCTCTCCATGATCTGCTTTGTGGATTACTTATGGTTGCAGAGTGATCCTGCTGCCCACTTAGACCCAGGGTTGTGTTCTTCCCATATGGCTCAAGTACAGCCTTGCCAGATGTCCCAACTTGTATCCCAATTGTCAATAACTGCCCAGGGATGTTAGAAGTGCTCTTTCCAGGGAAGAGTGTGGGTCCCTGTCCAGAATTCTTCTATTCATAGGAGACAAAATGAGGAAGAAAAAAGAACACTTGTGAGCTCTATGACTAACTCTCTGTGACCTTGGCACCCTACTTGCACATTTTGTAGTGCCCTCCTTATTTATCTGTAACTTTAGGGACTGTTATTAGATTATTTCTCTCTTTTTCAGGTCTGGTATGCTAGTCCTACCTGGATGGCGGGCTCATGTGCCACCAGCTCCCCCTCTAGGCGTTTGTGCTTCTTCAGTAAGTTTTGAACACCCTGTAGATCCCTCCCATAGTCCTGGGAGCTCACTAGTACCAACTTCTCCCTGGGGCCAAGAAAGGAGACAGAAAATGTGGAGTTTAGACATCTGAGGTCACCGGAAAGCAATAGTTTTCTAAGAGCGTGTGTGTAGCTTGGGGCGGTAGAGGTCATAAATCCTGGAACACCTTGGTGTCAATAACCAAAAATATAATTAGTGGCAGAGGCATTTGCAAAACTTCCAACTTATGCCAATACAAATTAAAACAACACAGTGAAGACCCTATGCACAGCTATGTCAGCCTTCCCATTAGTCCCTTTGCCTGTCTACCTGTGTATTTTCTCCTTTTTTGCTCAAGAATATGCACTAATATTTCTCTTTTTAAAAAAATGTGAAAATTATATAGGACCTTTATGGCTTTTATTATTTCTGTCTATTAATAGCAGTAATAAATTTAGCTAGAAAGGGCTACAGAGCTATTACAGGAGTCATGGCAGTTGGATGGTTCCAACTGTAAAATGTTAGAATGTCACCATGAAGCACAAAGTCTACATAGACAAGATTATTTTCTTATGGCTTCTAAAAAGGTTTTAAAAATATCTTATTTATTGCCCTTTGCTTCCCTATAATTCATTGATTACTCATAAGAATCAGCAGATTTGTAGAACAGAAACATAATGAGGCAGGTTAGATGGGAAGTAGGGAAAATAACTTGATTCGCTAAGATTTTTCCAACCATAGTTTTTATAACAAAACTAGATATAGTAATGAAATCATGGCAGATACTGTGGAGCATTGTCTGTATGGTGTCTAATTCAGTGTCATATAAGATATAATGGATATATAAAGAATAGTTACAATGACCTGGTCAGCTGGGTAGGCTATAAATGTCTAGCTGTTTCTGTGAGCATTACTCTTTCTATGAACTATCTAGAACAAACATATATGAATTCTTAATTTTGTTCCCAGCACATATGTAACTGCTCTCTACTCTATTCACACCTGTCTCTCTCTCTCTCTCTCTCTCTCTCTCTCTCTCTCTCTGCCTGCATTCAATGAAGGAATTTGGGAACAATAAAATTAATGTTAACTTTAGACCAAGGCAAACATGAAGAAGTTAATACCAACTTCATAAAACAATGACCTATTTCATGTCTGGTGGATTATCTACTCTCTTGGATTATCCACCCATTGTCAGCTGATGGTACATACTCTATCCAGGATTCCTCATCATCTAAGTCCTGGAAGAACTGGAACAAGGCGTAGGTCTCTTTCAGCTTCTCGTGGTGTGCAGCTGCCAAGTCCTGGACATTCAGGAAGCGCATATTGACAGTATCCATTTTCTCCTCAATCTGTTCAACGTTGAAAGTCCCACTAGAGAGCAGATCCATAGCCAGCTTATTCAGGTCCTTGAGTGCATCCTAGAAAGGCCAGTGTGCTCCATGAACAGCATAGTACAGGTATTACACAGATCCCAGACTTCAGCCACTACTAGTTCTGGTGGAAAGCCTGGCTCAAATAAATTGATTCTGAAGGTAGTGAATTTGAATATGAGTTATACACATATTAGTGTATGTTCAGGTTAGGTACAGGCCAGATGAGAGAACAATATAGATAGCATAACTACATTACTCAAATTGTACATTTAGCCTTATGTGTCCTGTTTGTCTTCATGATGTTTTCACCTATATTTGCCTTCCCTTCCCAACAAGAATATAAGATCTTGATGAGCAATCACTTGTCCCCATACACAACTGTCTTCCTTCACAGTACTGAATTTGACAGCTACAAATTGATCGATTGATTGATTGACTGAAATATTCAACAAGAACTATTCTATTGGCAACATTCTTAGGCTGGCCATAGAACCCACCCAGGCTCTTCTGTGTCTATTCCCATTCTAACCCAGATGCCTTGTGATGTCACAGGAAATAGCAGCAAGTCCTGAAGACTTGAACCTAGAAAGCCTTTGACTTCCTGCCCTTTCTGTGTGTATCTGTATTACCAAATAAAACTGATAATATAAAAATTTCCAGGATGAACTTAACACCTGCCATGATTTTTATCACTGCTCCCAGGACAAATTTTTGGTTGACATTAGGATGCAACTGGAATCCTCCACAGGGTTTCCAGAGTGTACATATAATTCAACTTAATTTCACATGTCCCATTTTATTTTATTTTTTTCTAATTCTGTAAGGTAAACTTTCATTGTCTTTGAAAGACCAGGTCAAATATAGCTTTGGAATATACTTTATATGCATGCATCAACAAGAAGATAAATAAGATAGCTTTTAGAATCCACTTCCTCGAGTCTTGGAATCTACAGTTTAGTGATAACTGAATAACAGTGACTACGATGGCTCTGCAGCCCATGGCTTTGACCTGATTGAAATGACTCCTGGTTGAGAACACTAAGGTCAGTTTTACAAGGCCATGTTTTCAAATAATTTTCTAAGACAGCATAGAGAAGAGTCAGAAACATTTCCATTCTGCCGAGGAGTGGGATTCTAGCACATTTACCTCTCGAGCCAACATCTCTGTTTCCAATAGCTGATGTTTCTTGAGCAGGTTCCCTGCCGAAGCCAAGTCCCTGGCCTGGTCTTTCATGGCCAGCAGTGTCTCCGCCTGGGAATGGAGAAATAAACAATAAAGCTGCCAGATGAAAACTGTCTTTAAGGAGAACAAGATTAGCAACTACATCCCCAAACGTTTACCAAGAAATGTCAAGGAAATTGTTCATGTATAAATTCATTTATCTGACAAGTATTTATTAAACTTACGTGCCCCTCCCCCCACCATCTCAAGGTGCAATTACCTCTGAGAGCCAGAACTCAAAGTCCCGGATGCCTGTGTTGAATCTCTGTTGGCGACTAGCCTCGTTGAGCTTCTGCCCTTTGTCAATTGTTCTCTCAAGCAGGTATTCCCAATGTTTCTCCAGCTCTTCCAGTTGCCCCTAACCCAAAGAAAGTGAGGGGTCATTATGGGTCTTTAGGATCGTGGGCCCCGTGACTACTTGAGAGGAAAATGCAGGAAGATTCTGGAGGTGGGGATTAGCCAAACTTTGCTGATACTTGAATATCATACATTTCAAACCAGCTATACTTTATCTGGGAAAACAACAGGAGGTGTTGGATGAAAGGAAAAGTTTGAACAAAGGATCCTGGGCTGATTACAGCAACTGGCATCCAAATACCAAAAGACTCTCAGAAGAGGGGATAGAAAATGTAAAACAACCATGCTACGACTTAGAAATTAAGTCTAAAGCTTTCCTGGAGTTCCAGGTACTAAGTATGATGAGAGCAATAAAATCTGAGCATCACCGTTTTCTTCCTTCCTTGTGCAATAATCAGGTGGCAAACCACTGACCACAGAACATATTCTATGTAGCCATACATGGAATGCTGAAAGAGTAAAAGATTTACCTTTATAAGCCTTTGCAATCCCCACTCATCCTGAGCAGAACCCTTACCTTCACAGTTTCTTCATTGCCGTCACATGCCCTCCGCTCAATCAGCAAGTTCCCCAGGTTGATGACTCCTTCCACATGCTCAGCTTGGCTATTGACCTCATTTTCAAAGGTCTGGTGTTTCAGGTATTTCCTCTGTAAGGAGAGCGGAAACTAAATTACTCTCTTATTTAGGGAAATAAGGTAAGGTATTGAAAGGAAGGCTTAATCTCTCTTTCACAATCAAGGTGGTGGTGACTTCTGAAGGACCTGCTCTGCATTAGACTCAAGTCCCTGATGACAGGCCCAGTGGCTCAACAATAAGACAGTGTTAAAATGTAAAGGGGGATGACCATTCAACCAGCAATTTGGAAATGGTGAGATTTTCTGAGATTCCCCTTTTGCACTTGCCTGAATGTTAGTGGGGTCTTTGTAGGATTCGTCACAGGCTGTGGGCAGCATCTCACTGATCCATTCTTCTAGCTCCTCGAGGTCATGGTAGAATTGTTTTAGGTCAGCATAATCTCCAAGCTTTTCTCTCTCAGAAATCAGTTGTGCTTTGAGAGCGCTCCATCTGGAGGAGGGAGCCAGATCATCTTCTGTCCTTTACCCTTTACCCTTTACCCCATGCACTGATGACATGTCTACAAGTCTTCCCATTTGACAACCTGCCCCTTTTCCTCTCACATAGTCTCATTGCTTTCATATATAAAACACAGTGGTTAAGCCAGGTGATTTCTATGATAATTTCTATGTCTTTCATTCTATAAATCCAGGTTAGAAAGTTTCCAAAAGTGTCAAGATAGTTTTAAGCATCTAGAAATGACAAAATCTCAGAGTATCCTCTCCATCTTAATGCTAGCGAACTCGTCGTTTTGCTACATCTCCTGTAGCTCACAAAACAATCACTCAGCCTGACCTGTCTAGCACACGTTGGAGGCGAGCAGCAATCTCCTCCTTGGCATAGTGGTCATCAGCTATGAGCCGCTCAGCAAAATGTTCCAGGTCAGTGATCTTCCCTTCCTAGATGAAGGAAAAGGAAAGAGCCCAGAAGCCTAAACATTAGGCCCTTGGTGCAAACTCAGATTCCCTCCTAGAAAAAAACAGAGATCTCCATTGTGGATTCAGGGAACAGACCCAGGATCAAAGAGTAAATGCCTTACAGGAAGGCAGATTTCAACTCAACAAGAGGAGAATAATTATACTGAGATGGGCTACATGTGGTACTGAGTTCCCTATAGAATAGACACTCCCCATGATCATTGGAGAGGGTGAATCTTATGTTGAGTGGGATGTTGAAATAGACAGTATATAAATCACTTCCAATTCTATGAGTTGGGGTTTAGAATGCTGGACTTAAACTAAGAAACTCCAATGGCCACATGTGACTTGGGCAAAACAACATCAAATGTCCAGCTTCCCTGCCTGCTCAGAGTTCTCTGTAAGAGGCACATGTGAATGGGAATACTTATAAATCATAATATCAGACAAATGTGTAGGACTTCTGCTATTACTACTAATAGTTATTATCAGAACTCTTATATTAGTATTTATTACCTGAGCAGTGATTGCTTTGTCCAAATCATCACGTTTCTTCATCAAGGCCTCCAGGCTGTCTAAGGAACCCTTGTCATCGGACCTCAGGAAATTCTCACGTGCCACCATCCAGCTCTCAACCTGATCACAGTCCCCTTGGAACAACTATGGGGAATGAAATTAGAGGCAGACGGTATAGTCATTCCAGGGGGAGCAAGGAAATAATTTTACTCCTCTCCCGTGACAGTAACAAAAAGGGAACACAGAAGGTGTTCACCATTTTCCAAGAAACATCATATGACAAATCTTAGCTATACTGAAACTTTTACTCTCACCTGAATACATACTTTAAGTTTATATATAAGCTATCTCCAATTCTTGGAGTACTATTTCCCATTTCCTATACCTTATTTCTTTAACACTGTTAAAACATTATCCTTCAGGGTAGCCTATGACACCCCCACTCTTTTCTCTCAGAAGCTTTAATCACTTCTTCCTGTTTAGCATAAAAGCATTCATATGTTTTGTTTTATTGATAATCATCTCACTCTAGTAGAATGATCTGTCTATATGTCTAATTTCACCACCTAAGAAAAGAGTCACTATCTTACTAATCTTTGTGGCACCAGAGCCTTCACATAGTAGGTTCTTCATAAAAATCAATCAACAAATCCTTCAATCAATCAATAAATAATGATCACCCCACTTTACATCCAGGACTGACCGCTATCTTGTTTGGCTTTTCTAACAGCGATGAGAGCTGAGCATAAAACAATGATAAGTCTACAAAACAGAGTACAATGCCATATAATCAAGAGATGCCCTTGTATTCGCAACATGAAAAATCTACTGAGCCTGTAATAACCATGTAAAATTGTGTAGAAGGAATAGACTGAGGCTAAATCTACTAACAATTGGAAATTTGCTATACCTGCAACTCAAGGCATTGGTCTAGGATCTTCTTGCGTTGTCTCCAAGCCTTCTCCAAATCATCTCTCTCTAGTCTGACATCTTGAAGCTTTTTTTCAATTTCAGGGCTAGCACGATGCCCACTGTTTATAAGTTCTGCACCAAAGTGTTCTAAGGCCTGGAAAGTAGGAGCCTCTACCTCCATGTCAGCTAGATGCTCCTGTGGGAAAAAGGTGTAAGAGACTAAAGAGGTCAATTCCATGCAAAATTATAAAATGAGGAGAGGTTTTTAGGTCAAGTAATCAGTGGCTATAGCTTTGGTAGCCATACCTGGTGTCGCTCCAGCAATATCTCTGTGCCAGTTAAGTCTTCAGCCAGCTCCTTCGATGATACCATGGCACCAATGCCACTGATCCAATTCTGTAGGTCCCTAGAGAAATACACATATTGGGATTGACCAAAAAAGGAAAGAAAAAAAAAAAAAACCTTGCAACTTGCTATGAGGGGTGTGTGTCCTACAGCTTTCCCCTCTTTAAAAACATTTCCAGAATGGCATTTTTTATTTGGCTCTTTATGCTCACAGATCTTAGGTTTGCTATTTTCCCTCTATCATTTGATGACAACAATCCTTTGCACTTGAAAATATCTTCATATATATTATCTCTTTCAATTCTTGCAGTGGAATACTTCTGCTATCCTTTTGGAGATAAGGAAGTCAGTGTAGAGAAGGTGAGTAATTTGCCCTGTGATAGAACTAATAGCAGACATCTGGACTAGAACCCAGACCTCTGGAATCCTGGACTGGCTCATATTCCATTAGTACTGTTGATTACTGTTCTTTTTAAGTTGTTTCTGGGACTGAAACACATATCTTATTATGGACACTCTCCTATTTTATTCTCAACAAAATCCAGCACATGCCTCTGCCCACTATACACACCCCCAACACACACAATGTTGATAAAAATCAAGGCCTATTTCCTATTCTTTTAGCAGTCAAGAAGTTAGATTAAGGTCTATCCTCCCAGAAGTCAAATATCAACCACACATTAACTTAAAAGTATATATGATAGTTAAATTATGCATCTCATATAGAATGTACTTACTCTTTGCTTAATAGGAACCCTTAGTTCTAGGGAAAGTGCTATTTATTTATAGTGCATGAAAAACTACAGCTTTCCAGAGTTTTTGAATTGGAGAGGTGGTTGTCAAGAGTAACTATAATTGTTTGCCAAAATTGCCTCCTTTTTCCTTCAAAAACATTGCATGTGAGCTACTACTTCTGGGACTCCCTACTTTAATGCTCCTTCCGACAGATTGATAGGAGGAGACAGAATGTGGGAATTTTTCCACAAAGTGGTTATTTGCAAGGTAAATTTTGGATTGTGATAATATCTAGACTCTAGAAAGACAGTGGAAATTCTCTAGGATTTGGTCACAACATTCCTAAGTTTATCTCTTGCTATTTTCCTTCCTCCACTGCCCAACATACCAAACCCATGCTTGTAGCTGCCCCTGCTTCATGAACATTCTGTACCTTTCTGATCCGTGTGCCTTAGTTTGCACAGTTCTGGTGACATGACTAGCTTTCTCTTCTGTTAAAATCCTGACTGATAGAGTGCGATGAAATGCTGCCTTAACTACAAGGCATCACCTGTTCTCCTCACCTCTGGATTCCCACTGTTTGTTAGGATGTGTGTTTCAGCCCTTATCATCTTCTACCATAGTTATTCATATTCTACTCTGCCTCTTCAGTTGAACAAAACCCCCAACACCCCACAACTAGTACCTTATGGATAGTATACATTTACAGAAGCTTGCTTAATTTAATCTAGATGGCTTCACATTCCTTCAATATTTTATGGCTTGAAGCATTGAACCTGAGATGTTTGTGCCTTACAAGAAGTGAGACTTGGACACCGTGGTGCCCTCCCCACCTAGCAGTGAACAGCATCTGCACCAAGACTGCTCCTGGAAGCTCTCCTTAGGGGCCAGACATGACAATAACCTACCCTCTCTGGTGTAAGTCAGCCTTTTGAGGTTTACCTGGCCTTGTTGAGGAACAGGTAGAATTTCTGGGACTCATTTAGGCTTTCTTTACGATCCTGTGTACGCCCTTGCAAGTCATCCCATGCCTCATTCAGCTCCAGTCGCTGTCTCTGCAGGTCCTCAGTGGCATCTGGATGGGACTCACTGAGACGCTCTGCTGTCTCCCCCAGTATAGTCACCTGGGGAGGTGCAAGAGCTCTGATAATCAGCATAGCGTTGCACCTGATTCTTAGCAAAAGAAGAGTCCTGAGTCCTGGTATTCATTTCCCTAAATAGACATCAGTGATATACAAGCATGTCTTAATACTATATAAAATAACATCAACATTCGTCTACATGATAACTCTCTGAAGTAGTCAAAATTGACATTACTATACTTTTTAAGAGAAAAAAAAATTGTGGGAAAGAGTGGTTAAGTGATCCTTCTCTTGGCAACATCACTTAGGGAACTGAAGGGTCCTCATTCTTCATGTGAAGATCTTTCTAATATAGACATCTTCTGGGCTTCTTTTCACTCTGCATGATAATGTCAAACTGTACGATGCCTCTGAGTGTATCTGGCAACGTTCAGAGTTCACATTTGGGTTGGGGCAGAGTTACACTCATTCAATTCCCGACTGAGAAAACACTGCACCATGTGCAGGCATAGGCCTGACTATCCTATCCATGCTCAGGCATATGGATGTGTGTTATATATCCCAGGCTTCTGGCCTATAACCAGCTGTCACAAGTTCTGATCTCTTGGAACCCACTAAAGAGGCAAGGGACATAGGGTACTCACTTACACACTAGAAGTTCAGTGCATTTTTCTTCATGCTAATGGCCATGGGGCATGTGCTTTTAGAGGTCTCGATTTAGGGACAGGTACAAAAACAAATATGTTGCAAGATAAAGAGAATATAAGACTATGGAACTTGGAAAGAAAACCAAAGAAGGAGGCATTGGTGTGGGCATAAACATGAAGAGAAAAGTGTTGAAAAAGCTTGGAAGCACATCTCACCTTTTCCCCCAAGGGTAGAAGGTCTCTCTCAAAGCCCTCATGCTGTCGTTGAAGGGCCTGAACACTGAACAGGTCCGAGCCAGGGTCTGCAGCACTGAGAGCCTGGCACTTCTTCTCAATCTGCTCTTTTGTGTCATCTGCTTCTCTGGTACACAAGAGAGTAGAGAGTTTAGGAGTTAGGATGTGTACCAGAGGCAGACTAGGAGGGCTCACAAGAAAGTCACCACCACCACCGCCATTATCATTGCCAACCTTTATAATGTGCTAAACACTTAGGCTCATTTAGCCTTCACAGCTCCTAGAGGCATAATTGCTATTACCGAAATTCCCACGATCCATATCAGAAAGTTCCATTTTAGTCTATCTGAACAGCCAGACCCACCTGAGTCTCAGTTTTCCTTCCCTGCATCTTCAAAAATACATTTGTACACACTGAAGGTGTTTGGTTTCTGTTTTGTTTGTTTGTATGATTGTGTGTGTTTCTTAGTGTCAACAAAGGTTTGAAAATCAAACAAAATAATGTTGAATGAGCAGTTAAGTTCAATGTGACATGTGTTGCCCTCTACAGTCTGCTTGTAATTCAGAAATGTAATTACTTAAAACTTCTTGTTTCTACTTTAATTTTCATTCACTATCATGGAAACATATATAGACTATTAATTGTGTACCAGGGCCCAAGCCAAGGTATTAGAAAATTGAAGTTGGTTGTCTGGGAGTATCCTGTGTGTCAGGTGAGAATCTACTAGTGAGAAACCTGATCTCCTATTGGCAAATTGTCTCTATCTCAGGGAGGAGGGTTAAACTGATAGCTATGGCTCTACCACAGGGACTAGACTTGGGAGTATTGTGACTAGTTTCTAGAGCAGCACTGCCTTTTAGAGTTACAATTCTTACCTGTGAAACATCTGGACAGCATGGGCACTGCCCAGCAGCTGCCGCTGGTCATCTGCAAGCTTCTGCAAGGAACCCCACCGGACATTCAATTCCTGAAAGAGGCAGACACATCAGACCAGAGACAGAGAACTAACCCAGATACCCAAGTGGTGTCTGAAGACTGGATGGGATTTAAATCATGCTTGTTCTTATCTTCTTCAGAAATTGCATAGCTTTACTTCTTTTTTGGAACGCCTGAGGTTGTGCCTCATTTTTGCCAGAGCAGCAGAGAAAGGGATTTCTTCCTAAATGGATGTATCGGGGTGGAACCATCAATCCTAGAGCAGATGTTTGTTGCCAGAGTCTAGATTACAAACTCAGAAAATTGATTGGAAAGTGTTGCCTTGGTAGTTAGGAGCTATCACATTTCTCTAAGACAAGCATAATACCTTTCTGTATCTTGTATTGAATATACCGAGTAGCCTATTAGAGCCCTACTTTTTGTAGGGGGCAAGTAATTTTTCCCCTATGCATACCTTCTCCCATTTATCCCATAACAACCAGCACAAAAAGAGGCAGAAAACTCATCCTCACTGGTTTATGAACCCAGAAAGCTAGACTGGACATTCATGAATATTTGTTAGGTCTTTTATGGAACCATAGATCCAAATCTGCATCAGGTCAAGAATGTCCCCTCCTCCATCTCTGCTGCTCTATATTCTTCTCCTTCTTTGCTATCTTTATTAGAACCTTTCTCTTTCAGTAAACTTTCTTGATTAATCCCTTCTCACTAATCAGCTACTTTATCTGCATTCTCTTTGCATTCATGTATTTGAGAATTTCTTGTGTGTGTGCAGCGGTGAGGGGGAGAAAAGTATGTATTGTAATTTAAGAATTTTAGGTCAGTTCAAATAACTTCAGTTCAAAAGTTATGCTCTGTGATGGAGGTGGAAGGCAAGAACTTTATATTCAATTTTATAGAGCTCAGTACAAAAAAATTAAAAGGAAATTTGGAGGTTGTGCTATCCAACACTCTTGCTTTTCAGATGTGGAAACTGAGGTCCTTAGAAATCAAGTGACTTGTCCAGGGACACAGTCATGCAAGGATAGAGCCAGCACTTAAACCCAATTTTCTTGATGTCCAGTGCCACATGCACTAATATTTCTAACACTGCCACTTGAAGGTAAATATGAATTTCCACCCCCAATACTTTTGTCTCCCTCCATCCCCTCTACAAAAGTACCTATGTGAGAGCACTGAGGACACTCAATAAATGTTAATAAGTGAACATGCTTTAATTAAGTTCATTTAGACAACAAAAATGATATACTATTTGGACTATTGTCTTTGGCCTATCCTGTCATCAGTTCTAAACTGCCATTACATCCTGCATGTCCTAGCTAATCTGCAGAATATAAAGTTGAGACTATTAGAGTGAAATGAGGACTCCCAAAGCCCAACCTGGCAGTGAGGAGGAGTGGAGGGAATCTTAGTTACCTGCCGGATTTGAGCTCCTTCTGGTGTTAGAAGTTCTTCAAATAGCAGATCATCAGCTATTTTGTTGATATCCCTTAGCCGAGGCTCATTGGTTTTCAAATCCTGGATGGGAAAATTTGTCCAAAGCAATGTAAATACCCTTCTCAAAATCCCTCACTCTTGCCTGCTCATCTCTGCCCCTACTTGGCTAAATATTAAATATATTACCAACCTCGCTTGTTACGCACACCAAGCTGCCCTCCATTAAACTGCCACGGAGAAAACTGCCCTTAAACACCCTAATATCTAGTGGCTATCCGAAACTTGCCAAGAGAACTTTTATGTAGCTGGAGTATGAAGCATATATGTTTTTCTAGATTTCTTAAAATCTCCCCTGGACTAAGTTACACCATCAGAGTGATTTATACCTGAGCTGTGTAATATTCTGTTCTATCACTACAAAATCCTCTGCCTTTATAGAATTTCATTAACTGAGTTGCAATCTGCCTATATTAAGAGATGTTGTAAGAAACAGCTCTAGGGAGTTCTGCCCCAACCCATATACAAAGAGAGACAGAGAATTCCATGTAGAAGGTATCATAAGAGAAAGGAAAGAATGTACACTCACTGCTAGTTAAGATAATGGAATAAATCTGAGAGAAGAAAGGACAATGAAAAGGTTTTATGTAGGCAAAACCTTAAAAACTGTCTGGCTATAAAGTCAGGTTGTTCTTTCCCTTTTTCCTCTCCAACCCATGCTTCATGATTAGACTTTATAGACCATCTCACAAAACGTCATCTCAAGCTGGGCATCAGGAACACAGTAAGGCATAGGGCAAGTTTTGAAGAATTCAGGAAGACTGGAACTTCATGCAGGATTTTGGAGTGGCAGGGACTGCAGGCTACACAGTTAGGGCAGCTAACTTTCTTTGCATTTCCCTTCCAATTTTTGACAACTACAATACCCAGAGGAAGATCTGAGCTGCAGAGCTCTCAGTAGTTTGGGGGAGGATATTTAACAAGTGTGAAATAAATTAAAGGGCTATGTGGAAGTAGATAGAAGATAAAAGGAAACAATGACAATCATTAAAAAGGTATCAGGAAAACGTTCCTCTTTCTCACCGTTTGGAACTCATCAAACTTTTTCTGCAGTTCCCAAACATCATCTAGTACCACATCAATGTTTTCTGCCTTTTTCTCTCTGATCCAATCCAGCATGTCTCCTGCCTCATAGGCCAGCAAAAATTCATTGTAACGTTGCAATAGACGGCGTCTGCGTTCTTCTGCCCGATCCAGGAGGGAATGGTACCTGGGTGGAGATGTCAAGAAAACGGGAAGAGTGGAATAAAAGTTGGAGAAAAAAGCAGAAGAGTAGAGGCAGGGTGAGAAAAGTAAAGAATAAAAAAGACAAAAAGGAGACGGAGGAAAATTCAAAAGAAGAGAGGAAGAAACAAAGATAGAAGGAAAAAGGCCGGGCGGGGGGGAGAGAAGTGAACTCATAGTGTAGCATTTAAAAATAATAAAATTGTCAATGACCCAATAGTATGACTGGCAACATCTCATTCTATAAACATAAAATTTCTACATGACAACTGACAACTGGATATGAAACAGCCTGGTATAATAAACAAAGTTCATAGGAATGTCAAGAGATTGACTTTTTAAGGACCTTGAAAGAATGTGGGTAGAGAGTCAGATGACATGGCTCTGTAAGGGTCTGACCTCAGGCAATTGACTTAATGAGGAAAGGGGCTGCCTTTCCGCACAAAAAACTGAAATATTGGAAGGATCCTAGGTTTACTTTCAGTTCTTCACATCTGCGAATGTGCTAGGGCATCTCTAATATAACAATTACAGAGTCTTCAGCCAATAGAAATGTTTGGCCAAACACTGCCCAGTTCTGTAGCCTCCAGAACTTACTGGTTTTCGATCTGCTCCTGGCGCTGGGTGATGCTGCCTGGCTCTTCTCGCCGCCGCAGTGGGAGCGTTGGGAACTCATCAGGGGCCAGCTTTCTGACGAAGGAAGCTGGGACAAAGCCCTGGTGATCATCGGCTTCCACCTTCCACCAGTCCTGTAGGGAGAGTAGACCCCCACTCCTCCCTTACTCCTTGGAACAAACAGGAGAGGTTTCAACACTTCTAACCACAACTCTAAGCACAGGCACAGGCTGCTGGCCAAGAGAAGCTAACCATCTCTATTGAGAGTCACATAATTTTTACATATTACAAAGAAAGTAATTGAGGAATTGCAAGAATTGCAGAGACAAGTTTCTGAAATCAAGTAATCTGACATTTGATTTTAGACCCTTAACTTTTTCAAACACCAAAGACAGCTCTTCTAATGATGGGCCATTTTGTTCATGAGGAATTTACAGAGAGCACGTGGAGTCAGGTCTAATTAGATTTCTTGGGAGTAAAGCATATATGTCTGATAATATTGCACAAAAAAATTTTCCAGAGGTCCTAAAAATTGTGAATTGTTCTGGAATTCATTTATGTGAATTTGTATGTGTGTGGTGCGTGTGTGTGTGTCGATAGACTTACTGATCTCTCTGTAATTAATTTCTTCAGAGAACAATCTGGTGAAGTAAAGAGGCCTAGACAAAGATTAAAAAGGGCCTGGCATATAGCTTATTTGATAATGAAATAGTTTGCCTCTCCAAAAGTTCACTTACCTTTAGAGTAACAATATCCCAGACTCTCTTCTTTTCTTCTCAAGAATTTTTGGAGATTAATTAGGTATTAGAGTATAAAAATTTACTTGAGTTCTTAGGGAAAGAATAGTAAAAATCCCAACCAATATTTTATCACTGTTCTTATCACAGGCATAAGATCTAAAGAAAATCAAGTTGATAAAAGACTAGTCTTCAGGCTCCTCCTACACCCAGACATGGTTGTTTCATCACTAAGAATATTGGCACAGAAGAGGAACAAGCTAAGAGAAGGGACAGAGGGGACAATTTAGTTCTGTAACTATATTATAGAATTGTCACTCATACCTACTATACCTTTGGGCTAATTATTTAACTTTGATTATTCATTTCTTTAACTTTAAAGTTGGTATTATAATTCCAACAGATATGTATAGGTTCTTACACAATATCTGGAGGAAAGATACTACTCAATCAGTTATAGTTATTTAAGAGGCAAAGAGATGGGTGATGAAAATAATACTTATATCTGGCAGGATTCAGAGAGATGACTCTGGAAGAGCAACTCTTGATGGAAAGAAGGTTAGAAGAAAAAGTCACCTGGTTGATGGAACTCAGTAGAGTTAAGACATCATCTTTCTTCATGGTGACTTCTCGAGGGCTGCGGGCCTCGAAGTTATATAAAGCCACAACCCTCTCTTCTCGAGCAGCTTCGTCCACTGGCATAGCCTGTTGTTGCTAAACAAAAACAGGAAGCATCTGTCAGTCATCCATATCTCCCTGCAGAGCCCACCAATGGTGGGCAGTTCCTGGGGCCTCGTAGGAGAGAGCAGCCACTGGCTGGAACCTCTTATGAGGATGCAGAGGTGGAAATATGTGGTCGTCAGAGATACTGATCCACTCTAACACTTATCAGGGGATAGGCAGGTTGGGAAGTATAAATGCAGAGCAAGGAAGTGAATATGTAGTTTGTCACAAACATATTAAATGCTCTAAGCAACTGGTTCTTAAAGCAGAAGGGGAAATATGCTTCCCTAAGAAAGTCCAAGAAGATTATATACACCAATATTTCAGAAAATTTTTTGAGAAAGTGAAAGATATACTATCTATCATCATCTTCCCCTTTTCTGGGCCTCCACTGAAAATTTTTCCCATCCCCCTGGCCTTTAAGTCGCTGTGTCAAGGAGCTCTGGACCTTCCTTTTTAGAGATGAGTGTGCACAGGAAAAGCCACAGAACACTGACTGAGGTCATGAAAGATATTTTGTCTCTCTTTAGAAAGCAACCTGCATGCCAAGGTAGAGTTTTCTCTGAGGTTTACCTTCTGCAAATATCATATCTCTGAGACAATGAGCAAAATATAACCCCTCTTTCTAAACTATGACCTATCCCTTCTTCAGATTGGAGCTGAAGATGTACCTCCTTTCACAGATCCCCCTGATTTCGTATCCTTCAAGTACTCTGTTTCCCCATAAAGTATAATGCATAAATCCATCTGTTCTTGTTCTGGCGTCCAGTGTGCACAGCCTGGCCAAAGCACAGTATAAGAGCTGCGTGAATATATATTGACTGACCACGCTGAGTCTGTGTCTTTTGTTTACTCCAAGTGTGTGAATTCAGAGTCTTTCATTAGAAAGAATTACTTGAATGTAAGAAGTGTATCTCTTTTATTCTTTCGCTACCCACAGGAAACACCTTGATAGCATTTATTTGATTCCAGCTTCATCGGTCTTCATGACACTCCCTTTCACCTGGTCCCTGAGCCATCCTCACATTCTTAACCAACTGCATTTCCCTTTTCCCAAATACACCTGATCGTTTTATGCCTTTATGCATTTGGTCTCATGGCTTATTAACCATAGAAAAGCCCTTATCCTCTTTATCTGCATAGTGAACCACTCAGCTTTTTTTCTTTATTAACTCAGATAAAATGGATCACCTCAGCTATGAAAATTTTCCTATCTTCCAGTGTTCTTATTTCAGGAGAACAGAAGACTCCTTTATTCAAGACTCTTTTTCCTGTTCATACATCTATTATATGTACTTATTGCTTGAATTTCTGGCTTCCTAATAAACTATAATTCTCCTGCAAATCCAGATTATTTTTTATTGATACTTGCATATAGTAGATATTTAGTAAGTGTTGGTATAAAAAAAACTAAGGAATAAGTAATAGAATTAGAAAGGAAGATAAGAAGAGATGCAGACAAAGAAAAGTAGGAAAGAAATAAAGAAAAAAAAGAAGGGTAGAAGTATAAAAAGGAAGGAAGGGAAAGCCAAAAAGACACCAATGAACACATGATAACATTTATTGACATCTTCTTTTGAACTAAATCTCTGCAGATGCTACAATTCCTACCTGCCTATAAGGACCATAGAACTTAGTATTTTCTTTGCAATTCTTTTCTGGGTTGTAAGAAGTAAAAATCAGTGATAAAGAGAATTCCTTTTCTTCTGCTGAAGTGTGATTCTTGTCATCACTAAGTTCATCTTACCTGGCAGTCTTCTGCCTGAGCCCGTAGAGCTTCTATACTTTTTCCGAATGCATTGAGATCCACTAGGAAGGCCTCATGCTTCTTTAGAAGAGCCTGGATTTGTTGATGACAAGATCATCAGAACGAAGATAGGAACACTAAGCAAACCTGGGGGATGATTCAACTGCTATTATTTTGGGTTATGCTGACTGTCTTAAATCCTGGAAGAGCCACTTTCCATCTATTATAAAATTCTTTTGAGCCCCAATTTTCAAGACTCAGAAAAATAGGAGTTAATTAATAAATAACAATTTTAATGTGTTTGCTAAAATCAAAAATAATTTAGGTTTGCACAAGCATTTTTATCAACACACATCATAGCTGAAAGAGGATGCTATTAATATTGTTACTTCGTAGGATAAACATCTAGCATAACTTTAAATGTGTATTCCAATTATTTTTAGTACTAAATGTTTGTGAAATACTATACCAACTTCCTGTAGGACAATGAACAAAACAAAGAAACAGATATAAAGGGTAATTATGACCTTTGAGGTTCTTGCCCCAACATCTGGCTGATTCAATTTCAATAAAGTAATCAAGGTGTTTATATCGTAAAACTATAGAACCATGGTTGGTTTGTTGAAAGCCCAAGGTTTTTCTGGGAAGTTTAGGATGGAACCAAGACAGGCATAAATCTCTGGCCACACCTTTTGGATTTGGACAATCTCTAAAGAATCTAGGGTTCTCTGTGGGATTAGGAAAATGTGGTGTATCATTTGGGATCCCTATTAATTCTGAGAAAATCCCAACTGATGAAGGCCAAAGGTAATGGCTCTGGGAACCCCAAATAATCTAGCATAACCTGTAGCTGTCCCACAACCTAAGCAAACTCTAAATTAATAATTTAGTAGCCTTTTGTGAGGACTCACTAGACACTGTTCAACCCCACCCCCACCTTACCCCAGCTGCCTCTTCATCAGCCCCATAGTTGGTGTTGTCTACAATAGGCTCCTTCTCTCCAATCCATGCTTCTGCTTCATGCAGGTCAGCCAGGTACTGCTGGAACTGGACATTGGCCTTAAGATCATTCTGCCGTCTTGCTGCTCGAGCACGGAGAGACTCCATGTTCTGGTTCAAACTCTTGACCCTAGAGGCCACATCTTCTGCAGCAAAGTGTTCTATGGAGTAGTTATTTTTAAAAAATGAGTATGACCATCATTAATGTCTACTGTATTATATAATAATTTAATAACCTGGGAAAGAAAAGGGGAGACATGGGGATGGTGCTACATTTCGTCAATGTCACATTTTTCTTAAGTTCCCTGAGAATTAGAGTTTCCTAAGTGAGATGAAGCAGTAATAGGTGCTAATTGGGGATAGACATGTATGTGTGGTAGTGAATGGGTTGGTATAGTCAAATACAGCCTGAAAACCGAACACCCATGTGTGGGTAATGCTCTGAGTTCCAAAAACGCGTCTTCTCTAAACTGAACAGAAAAATCAACGGATTTCCATTTCTTCCTATAAAGGATTTATCATCATAGGAATTGCTCTTTCACCCTAAACAATGAGAAAACAGGGCAGACTAAGATACAATGATTTTCAGATAATGAATAAAGGATGATGACTACTGAGAGAAGAGAAAGAGATGAGATATGTCCTGTAATTGCCACAGCTTAATTCCTTGGGCAGTTTCTGGAATGCAGTTCAGGGAGGCCTAACCGAAAAAGAACCTACCAGTCTCCTCTCCTCTATCTCCTCAACTGACAAAGAAACCTACTTTAAATATATATATTTAAAAAAAAAAATTCAAGCAAAAGGATGGAGAAATAAGTTCCATGCAAAAACTAATCAAAAACATATATTAAAGTCACACTAAATAGACATCAGAACAAAGAATATCACCAGAAATAAAGATGACTATTTCATAATATAAAGATTTAACTTAATCAAAGACATATTAATAACAATCCTTAGTGTACATGCGCATAATAACAGAGCTTCAAAATACATGAAACAAAAACTAATAGAACTGAAAAAAAGAAATAGACAAAATCCACAACTACAGTCAGAGATTTCAAGGGGAAAAAAAAAGGCAAGTTTCTATAGTAACATAGGAATTCCAAATAAACATTTGTATGCCTGAATCACTCAGTTGGGATCTGAACTTTTGCTCAGCATACTGAATTTTAAGCTACACTTTGAAAACTGGATACTGGGTGGCAGCAATTCATTGTCAATTAACAGAGGAAAAATCCCAATGTAATCTGCATTGCTTGTACCACACCTGCCTATGATATGCAGTTCTAAACATCATATTTAAGCAGTAGGGATTTCTGAATAGGGAAGACTAGAATGAAGAGAGGCACTGAAACTACATAAAGTGAGAAATATAAAGAAATGGCACTGTTTATCATAAACATAATAAGACACTGCAATCCTAAGATCTGTCTTCACAGATCTGGAAGCTTCCACATGAGAAAGGAACCTGGTCTGTTTTGCAGGGCTTTGGAACTTAGACTCTGAATTCTGTAACTTCTACAGAGAAGCGTATTGATGATTAAGGTAAAACATTTTATTTTAATAATTTTGATTTTACTAAATATGGAATACTGGCTCATGAGATTAGATGATTCCTATTATTGAAATATACAAACAAAGCTCTATACTCATCTATCAGAAATGCCCAAAGAGAATTGAGTAGGAAAATGAATCAGTTCTTTTTAAATTCTCCTGAAACCCTAAGACTGTACAGACTTTTTCCCAGAGGTCTGGCAGAGTGATTTTTTTGGCCAACTCAGTCTGAATCATACGTACCTTCCTCTACCATTTTGTTTCCCCTCTCTGTTATTGCTTGAATGCGAGGCTCGTGGTTGTTGATGTCTGCCAGGATGACCTCGTGCCTGTTGAGAAGATTCTTGGAGGCAATCAGGTCCTTGCCTACAGACAAAGGAAATTTCAAGGTTTGAGATTATCCTGGTGTATGGAAGTAGTGTGACTCACTTTCTTAGAACTCTTGGATCTAAAGATTCTTTCTGGTAAAGTTCTAATCATTGATTGGGAGTCCTTAAATGTATAACATCTGTCTGAGTTGACTCTATTCATCTTCGTTATCACCCTTGCCTTTTGTACTAAGAGATTTCAATTCATTATCATACAAAAGATGATGGACAAATCACTATTTTTGTTGGAAGTTAGGTAGAAAGGCAAGTAAATTCTTAGCTCGAATGTCCATTATCATGCAACCAATTTTCTTTCGGTATATTTTGGTATACAAAGCAGGATCTTCCACTTTTAATATCTATATACTTCAGAAAGTTATTAAATCCCCTAATGTAAGTTTTTTCACCGTGAAAAAGGCACAATATTACCAGCTTGAAGATTTATTTATAAGGAATAGAAATAGCTTATAAAAGTACTTCACTTACTGCCTGGCTTTAGTAAGCACACAAAAATGCTACCTGCCATGGATTTCCTCCATCTTATAAGATCCATAATTCCTACTGTCTGTTTCATCCTCTCTGTCTCCTAATCGTGCTCTAACTTGCTTCCCTCCAAACTCTCTTTCCCAATATTTTCCATTCAAAATACCTCTCCAGAAACTCTCTGTACCTTTCCCATAAGCCTAAGGCTTTTCTCTTCTGGGAAGTTTTCCCAGACTAACCCTTTCATTGCCCTCATTGTCCAGCCCCTCTGATGTCCCCAAACGCACGCACAAAGTTGCACTGCATTTATGTGGGCTGTTTTCCGTACTTCAGTGTAAATGAAGTCTTGGGTTCATTGGTGAACTAATACCTTTCAAAGGAAAAGATATATTATATTTTGCTATTTCACTCCTTTTATCCTTGTAATAAATAGCTCCTATAGTTTATAAAAGGCAGCCACCAACAACCTAGATAGAAACACTTAGTGTCTCAAACATTAACCATGTCTGCTCAGCCAAGGACCTTCACAATAATTTCAGTTTCAGAGCAAGTAGCAAAAAGTTGAACACTCTAGCTCTTCCCAGAGGTCCTAAATTCATGGCATTACTCTTGTCTAGTTTTAGGAGGTGAATTTTTTAGTATTTTTTAAAAATATTTTTATGGGAGACTGGACAAAATTTTCATGAATCTGTGGGGGAAGAGCTGAGAGAAAACTTTCTACCCTCTCACTACCGTATCCCAGATCTCAAACAATCTACAGATCTTGATGTCTCCTTATGGCTCAGCCTGCTCAGGCTGTACTAACCAAGGTGGGTAGAAGCTGCTGAGGGTTCAGTCTCTTGGATCCAGGCCTCCTCGTCCTCTGTGTCTCTGCAGATCTGCTGCAGACGGAGTAGGTCAATGAGCTTCTTCTTCCGGGTGGCCAGTGGCTCTTTCAGAGCTTCAAACCGGGACACCAAGGACTCCTGCCTTGCCCGTATGTTCCCCGAATCAGGATGGCCTGCTTCTTCGAAATATGCAGCCAGCTCCGTGAGGGTGTCCACCTGATCCTGAGGGAGAAATAGAATGGGTGTCAGGAAATGACATCATTGACTGGGAAGTGGTGGCAGTTTGGTGTGGAGGGAAGGGGGCATGGGAGAATCAGCTCCCATATGCACTGCGCTGGGACCTCCGTCTAAGTCAGCGAAACGGAGTGAGAGGGGTTGCTACACTGAGGACCATTCATTAAACTGAGGACAATTTACAGCAAAGTAATTCTCAAAACACATTTTAGAAAGGACAAAATATTTATAGAATGCTTCAAGGAAATCACAAAAATCAGAACTGCAGAGCTTTAAATGGCAGCGTTGATAAATTTAGGCCCCAAGGAAAAAAGTAGGAGCCTTTTTCTATCTCAATTCCCCTTCCATATTCTTTCTCTCTCTTTAGAATGAGCTAAAACTATAAATAAATGGAAACTCCTCAGGCTTACGATTGTTGCATGGCAGGAACAATTCCTATGAGATGAAACGTGATGCTACAAAAACAAGTGTCAGAACCTTGGAAAGAGAGACGTAAAGGCATTGCCTTGGCCGCTACCAAGTTATCCCCACTTGGGCCATATCTGAGAAAGAAGGGATTCAGAAACAGGACTCTGCAGGATCTTTCTATAAATAAAATTTTTTTTGCATGCCAGTGTGGTAAAATAGTTACAAGAGATACATCCCATTTTTATTAGTGAGGTCAACTATAGCTGGCCTGGCAGAAACACAGCACCCTGGATTTTTCTTCTATCTGCCTGTTTTACTAGTTTGTTTGTGTAGGTTTTTTTTTTGTGTGGGGGGGATGAGTGGGGGTTGGTAAATAGAAAAGTTCTTCAGGAACTGTAGGTGCATTAGGCATTGGTTTAACTTATTCTAGCTTGCCATCCAGTGCTCAGTCTACGAAGAGTTTGATCTTCTCTTCTCACTTTGGAAAAAAAAATTGGCTATCAATAGCTTCTTAAAACGTATACTCACTTCTTCATAAAATATTGAAGAATCTGTAAAGAATTAAAATTAAAATCTCTCACTAGCCATCTGTTCTCATTTCTGAGGACACTGGAAAGCACCATAATAGAGTGATTTTCAAACACAGTCATTATCACTGTCATTATGGATCCACTGTACTGTTTGAAAACCTCTAATCTACATAGTGCCAGATGGCACAGGCTTGGGAGATAGTAGACCTGGCTTTTTTTCTTGGCTGCCAGTCCATTGCCATTTGATTCTGAGAAAGTTCTTTTACCTGTTTTGATCTTAGTTTCCTCATCTATTTAATGAATACTTTGGGCTAGAGGATGTTGAAGATCTTTTCCAACTTTAACATTCCGTATCTAAAATTTCCTTTGCAAGCATCATATCTTAGTCTCTGCTCCCACTAGGAGAACCAGTTCCTGGTGATCCGCTGTCCTAACTTTCCCAAATGAAGCCACACACTCCTATTCTCCTATTTATTAATTGATTACATACATGGTTCATCTTCTTCAAAATGTCCTTTTTTTAAATTTGAAAGTAAAAAGTAAACAAATTTTATCTTTCCCTCCTTTGAAACTCTATTCCTCCACTTAGATTCCAAAACTTTCTTTGTATGATTTTCCTACCTGCAGCCTTTTACGTTATTTAAAGCCCCATGGAGCCATCCCTAAAGCCATACAAATGACTTTTTTTTCTGTTTTCTATAGATTATTGTGTCTTTCCCATTTAACTCAGAATGACCAAAGAGCAGACAACATAAAAATGTATTTTCACAAGACAGATTAATGGAACCTTTGAGGGAACAGCAGAATCATTTTTAAATACAAGCTAGCATTCTCGGGATGAGAAATGGAGTCACTGGGAGTGGATTTCCACTGAATTCTTCCAAAACTTATATATAGTATTCATGATCTAGAAACTTATTGGGTAAATTTATTTTAAATAACAGTCTGGTGGGATGTTGGGGGAAATCTTCCTGAAACTAGGAGCTGAGACATCTGTATCATAGCCCTGGCCCTGTTGTGAATTTTCTTTGTGACATTAGGAAAGGCGCTTTACTTCTGTGGGTTTCAATTTTCTTAACTGAAAAAAAAAATGGTAAGATTCAAAATATTTTCAAACTGTGAGTCGCTGAATATCAGAACAGGAAAAGGCCATTTTATCCCAAACCCTTATTTTACAGGTGAGGATACTGAGGCACAAAAAGGTGAAATGACCTATCAAAAATCACCTAACTAATAAGTGACAAGGTTATACATAAAACTCAGATTTCCGGACTGGAGAGAAGAGTGTTAAATTTAGAAGAGTTAGTAAAGTCTTACATCAGCCACAGGGTTCTAACAAGAGACACGGGGTACTCAGGTGTCCTGGCTAGATTGGAGGAGATCCTGGGACGAGGCAGTTGGCCAATTAAAAATTTTAAAGTTTTACCTTTGGTTCTTTGATCTCTTAATAATAATAATAATAATAATTACTTATCATGGGTGTGCTCAGAATATATGCACCAATTGCCTACGATTGACCAAAGAGCTAATAGCAAACCTGGCGGGCAGCCACAGCCGACTCCAGGAGGCCGTGTTTCCTTAGTCTGTTCTGCACGTCGGCCAGGCCTTTCCCATAGTCTTCTGAGGTGACCTGCCACTCCACCTCGTCCAGCCAGCGCTGCAGGTCTTCTGCATTGTTTTCAAATTGCAGCTGCTTGTTCGCTTCATGCAACTGGGTCCCTGGGAGAAGACAATTGCTATAAGACATTAGGTGTCATAACTGCTCCTGTCTGCACTATGATACACCTTCCCTCAATTTAGAAAGCAATATAATATTTTGATATTCCAAAGAGAAGAAGTCCCTTTAAATTTGTAGAATTTTGATGATAGAATTTGTTTTAAATATAGTGGTATTCTGAAAACGAAAATAAACAATAAGTGATATTCCCTGGTGAGGTATAGTTCTGCTGTGCCAGATATTTAACCATGTTTGGTATTTTCATATGTTATTTGTAACTCTCTATTCAGACCTCTTTTTCAAAGAAATTCAAAACTGAACACCCTACTTTTTTTTTTTTTTTT
>VBSM01000729.1:2262409-2282221 GCA_008086735.1 Cheirogaleus medius | reverse complement strand
CTCAGCCTCCCAGAGTGCTAGGATTACAGGCGTGAGCCACCGCGCCCGGCTCTGAACACCCTACTTTTTAAGAGAAACATAATATGGGATGTTTTGTTCAGTTTGATATTTGGAAGTTTCTTTTTATAAATGTCTTTCACTGAACTTTGCTATCCTCCCTCATAGTGCCTGTCCTTCATCACAAACCATGCCCCATAGTTTTCATTTCCAGATAATTTATCACTCACACTCTGTTCAGCTAAATTCTTTATTATATGACCTTAGAGCAATTATTTGCATTCTGCAAAGCAATTACTATATCTCCTAATAGGGAGTAGCCATGCCATCTTATTGTTATAGCCAAGTTGGATTTTTATTATCCTAAACCAAAAATCAGAATGACATCCAAAAACATAAGTATGACATATCTCTTTGTAACCAGGGCAGAATCATGTTTCTAGGTTAATGTTCATAACAAGGGATGCACTGACAAAGAAAATTCATTAACTCTGTTAATTGCTGACAATTGGTCAATTTTCCAAAGTAAGAGGTGTATGGAGGAATATGACACTCCATGCAAGCATTAATACTCAGCCGGAGCTGTCCTTAAATGTGAGAATTATTTTCCACCCCCTTCCTGGTACATGGATCATAAAATATAAATAGAGACTATTCAAGAAGACATGTGGGATTTTTTTTTTCAGAGCTTACAGCAGAGTCTGAACACTTTCAGACAGGTGAAAAAAGCAACAACTGATCAAAATCTATAAGAATAAAATATTATAGGATCATCACATGTGACGCCAACAATCTTTAAATGTCTAATTTAATGACCTGGGCCATAATATCTTTTCTAGTTTATGGAACAAAAATATGTGTACTAGATTTAGGTATACAGCCAATACTGAATTTATAGCTCATGAATAGCTGTTCAAGAGAAAGAAAAAAAATAATGGGAGAAAAGTAAAGAAAACAAAAGTAATTTCAGCCAAAAAAAAAACAAAAAACAAAAAAACCTCTACATACACAAAGAAAACATAAAATTGTGTTAAGATATGGTGTGATAAGTTTAGGTTGGATTTTAAAAACTTCTTTCCCATCAAAAGGAAGACACAGGGAAGCAAATGAGCAGCCTCCCTTCTCATAGAGGTCAGCAGATAAATCCATGGTGAGAAAGATGAATGCGGCAGGTTTCAGAATTTAGGAACTGGCCTTTCACCAAGACCTCTGCTTCTTACCTTTCTGTGCTGTAGCCTCCAACAGCTCCTTCCAGAGGCTGGCAACTTCACTCAGACGAGCGGCCACATTGTCCGAGGCGTAGTGACCACCCTCGATCATCTCCTGGCCAGTTTTCTCTAGGTTATTGAGTAGGATCTCATTAGCTGCAAGCTCCTCTTCAAAGACTTGCTGCTTTTGAACCCGGCTCTTCAAGTTCTGTGTGTCCTAAGACAAGATGGGGGGGAGGGGAACATTATTTGAAGAATTAGGGGCAGAAATTTTAAGGATGGGGGTTGCTTCTCACTATAAATCTCACTGTACTAAGAAGGGGATACAAGGGAGAACTGCACTAATCCGGTGCTTGGAAAACTCACGTGACCCATCTCTCCTTCTACACATGGCAGATGTGGCTAACCAATCCAGCATTTATTTCCACTGAGCCCAGGTACTGCCTGAGGATCATTTTGAATATGACACCCCATGCAAGCATTAACACTCAGTTGGAGCTGTCACGAAAGGTGAGAATTATCTTCCATCCCTTTCCTAGTACATGGATCATCCACTTATTAGCCCCATGTAGAGATCTGCTTATTCAACAAACACTGGAGCCATAATTCCTCTAGAGAATCCAAACACATACAATCTAGTTTCATAGAATGAAAGTTACAGATAAGTGTTCACAGATCTATCAAGATACAAGAACAAAAGGATAGTGAGTACACATTTAAGACTAAATGATATCTGGAAAAGTAAATACTTTCAAGAGACACTGGCCTAGAAATCAAGACAGTAATTCTAGCCCTGATGGTAAATGTTAAGGTCTGTGAGTACAGATGTGTGTGCATAACAGTTTATATTATGTAACACTTTTTAGTTCAAAATATGTGTTTAGTACAACTCCAAGGAAGAGAAATCTATGACTTAGAGATAATTCAGGAATTTCCATAGTCACACAAACTAAAGTAAGAATTTAAGCCCAGGTTCAACTTCTCCAGAGTTTGTGCTTCTAACCTTTATGTTAAACTACCTTCTAAATAACTGAATAGCTTTGGGCAATTTACTTGTCAACTCAGAGCCTGGTTTCCTCATGTATAAAATAAGAGATTGTTCCCTTCTAGCCACAACATTATATGTCTCTATTATATCAAACTTTTAGGATATTTTTGAGTTTCTAGTTGCTTTCAAAAACTTTGAATGTATTTCTGGGATTAGACACAATATCTTCCTACTATGGGAGTTCGGGGGAGCAGAAGAGCTGATAAAGGGACAACAGCAGCTAATAGGGATCATCCCTACCCTTCCTCCACTCTGTTAAGGATCACTGGAAGTTGTGCCAGAGAAAAGGGGTGAGGAACAGCAGGATATAGAATAACCAGAATATAGATTCTTGATTTGTAACCGGATATACAGTCTTAGGGGAATCGTTGCTCTTTTCTCAGCCTCTGTTTCCTCATCTATAAAATGTGGATCACCAGCTGAACACCAAAATCCATTCAGCTCCAAGATCATAATCCCATGAAACTAACTCCTCATAAGTATATCATAAATATATCATATACTCCTCATAAGTATATCCAGGGCCTGAAAACCCCTACCTACCTTGTAATCTTCATCATCTGCCAACTTTTTCTTTTTGTTGATCCAGTTCTTTAGGTCATCTGAATCCTGATACAGTTGTTGCAAAAGCAATGAATCCTCCAGCAATCTCCGTCGAGTGGCAGCCCTTTCACGTAAGGCATCCCGCCGGGCCAACAGCTGCAAAAACCATGAGCAAACTCAGTGTCAGCAAAATCAAACATGGGTACATGAGATTCAACTTCCCCCCCTGGTCATCATACCCCTAACAGTTTCCCTGACGCCAGTGCCCAGGCAGGCAGAGGCTCTGGGCCCTTGGACATACCCCGTCACGAATAGCCGCAATGGTTTTTGAATCATAATGGTCGTTGTCAATCAATTTGGTTGCAGTCTTGTCTAATGTCTGAAAAAAAAAATAGAGTTGTTTACCCTCTGTGACCACTGGGTAAGTGGTCACAGTTTGAATAGCTGTTAAAAGATGAAGCATAACAACATTGGAAGAGAACAAGTTGGAAGGTCAGAAGATCTAGGTCCTCATTCAGATTTCTGTTATAAATCATATTTCAAAACATATGCCTTAGGCATATCAATTACTTTCTCTGTGCCACAATACATATCCAGGCTACAGTAAATGAATCCATATGTCACTACAAAGTAAATATTTGATCTGTGCTTAAATATCAAGAGGAAACACTATTAATGATACAGTCATGTCCAGTAGTACAAGTCTATCTATCCATCTATTTATCTATCCATCTATTCTTCTATGATACATATCTGTATCTACATCTATATTTATACCTCCAGCTTCATGGGGAGAGGGGTCAGAAATTGTAGAGGCAAATTTGTGCCTAGATTTACCCATAATCTCCCAAATTGCTAGAGCTTAGAATTAATCGGAATGGGAAAATGTTCTAAAATAAATGATTAGCACTTTATACAGAATAAATTATTTTACAGTGTTAGCCTTTCTCCAATGAGAATCAACAGAAATAACATGCATATGTATTAATAATGGAACATATTAAGCTCCAAATTGATTGGAAATTAACAAAGAAGACTTGGCATTTGATTGTTGTTGCTGTGAGTGGTGGTGGTATGTTTGTACATGTGGGAAAGGGAGACTTAAAGTCAGCACCACCCTAGCATACAGCCACAGACATATAATATATTGGACCCATGAAGTCTTCCTTACACTCCTTTGAATCCTGCTTAGATATTGGCAAGTTTTCTGGACACTGTAAGGTTCACAGGAAAACTCTATAGCAGCATAGATGAGAAACACAAAGATGAAGACATACTGTTAAGGAAAAATATACTATGAAGGAAAACAGTAGATATTACTTAGATATCTAGATATTACTAGAGAAGAGAAAACTATATTAAGATATTACTAGAGAGGAAAAAAACAATAAAACAACAATCATGCACTTCATCAGAAAGAAAAAGAAATGACATACTATCTTGAAAACCTTTCCAAATATGCTTTGTAGACTAAGAAGTATGTTGATAAAAATGAGTGTGATTCTTTTTCTGGATACTTTAACTTTTTTTCTTTTAAAGATAAGTATGAAGTTTGGCTTCAATGCTATATCAACATTTTATATGTTTACAAAATTAAATGAAAGAGTTTAAAAACACACAAATAAGTACTACTAACTATAGAACAAGGATAGAACTTGATTAAGAATAATCCTCATGCTATTTCTGGTAGTCATAGGAGTGATTATTTTTTTTTCCTTTCTTCTTTTTTCTGTACAAAGGAATGATTCTGTCTAGGGACAGGTGTTATTTGAGATGATATATACAAACAGGAAGACAATGCCCAAATTACAGCCCATTTCTTACTGTGATCTTCTCTTCCTGGGCAGTAAAGGCTTCCTCAAAGTCATCATGCTTCTGAAGAAGGGCTTCTACGCTGCCAAGTGAGTTTCCCAGATCCTCATTTTCCAGGAAGGCCTATAGAAGACAGAAAGGCACACCCCAGCTGTGCCCCATTAGTGAGAAACATTCCTCTTGGAATGTCTCTGACACAAGGACTAAGGAAGGAGAGGAGATGGTTGGAGAACAAAGCAGGAATTAGCACAAATTAGGACAGTAGATAGAGACTAACCTCGAACAGTAGGAGCTTCAAGCCTCCTTCCCGATGCTCTTATGCAATTTTCTTACCTATACTTCTGGGTCTATCCACATGGAATTCCCCAATCTAGTCACATTTTTCTCTTCTTCAGCCCTTATAAATTTGATGTTCATTTTGCCTTATGTTCAGTTGTGGTTGGTTAAAGCCTCTCTGCTATGGATTTAGGTATTTTTATGTGCATTTGTTCATGAGGGAATTGTAGTAGCCTTATAGAAAGGGCCTATCTTTTCTTCTTTGGATAATTCTCTAGTTCCCAGGACAAGGTTTGGCCCACAGAAGTGGTTATGAGGGTGCTCAGAGTAGTCATGCTGGTAAGTGAAGGATGGAAGAAATGATTTCTAGAGGTTGGTTGGACCCCTCCCGCTACCTCTTGTCTACTCATCCAACTGTCCACTTGCTCGCTGTCTCTGTAGAAGAGGTGCAAGTCCAAGCACTGCTCGTACTGATGCTGGCGCTTGTCCCACAGTTCCAGCAGGGCGGCCCAGTTGTTGGCAAGTATTGCCATCTTTGGAAGGGAGAAGACAGTATATTAGGAAGATCATTTACGTTATGCTACAATATTGAGCATCTAATAAATGCAAAGCCATTTGAAGGATACAAAAATGAATAGGAAATAGGCTTTTCTCTTAAGATTTCAACATCTAAGCAAATGATTTTAGCATAGGAAAAATGGAAAATATGCCATGAGAGAGGTACGATACACTTAATATGTATAAAGAACCAAGAAAGGACTAATTCTGGTAGGAAGAACCAGGGAGTAAAAGTATGGAAAAGCATAGGAAGTACTGTACCAGAGAGCAGGTACCAAGGGCTGGGAGTGGGTAGCAGGATTGTAGGAGGGCATGATGCCATGAAAAAATGTTATTATAGGAACTCAAGGTAATTGTTAGATTGTATAATGTGCTCTAGAGAAAAGTGCAATGTCTAAAAAAGGGTAGACATTTGATGAAATTCATAGAGCACTTAAAATGTCAGACTGAGAAGTTTGCATTTTATTCTGAAAAAGAAATGAGAACCACCACGGAACAAGAAAAGAGACATTTTCAAACCCATAAAAAAGCCTTTGTTTCTGTTCAGGCATCTGCCCAAGAAATTCCAACTTACTTTAGCTGATTCTGTGTTAACTCCATCAACGGAGCAGCACAAATGCTGAGAATCACAGGATAATAGGTGAGTTTTCAAGGATTTAGAGTTCTGCTATTCCTCTGGCAGAGACTTGTTACTAATAAAAATCTATATTACAATAGCCCCACAGAGTTCTGGGAGAACTCAAAACATAGTTATCTCAACGTCACTCACTGCATAGTGCTAGAGGCTGTGCCTGGCATCTAGTGAGAAGCAAAGAGGCCTGCAGATCTTATTGCTACCATCATCTCAAGCAGTTCCTAGACTTTGCAACTGGAGCAAAATCTCTCTGGGTCAGGGGGCTGGAGTGAGGTCCTGTGATCCAGGAAGGTTAGAATGATGGCAAACCTGTTGTCTTCATCCAGTGGAGTTGTAAGTGTTTAAAGTTTTCCTGTTATTTAATGTAAATTTGAAAAACACAGATATAGAAAAATCAGCTTAATTTGAGGTTGTACAGAGGAGAGAAGAAAAGGTACAGGTTCCAGCCATGTTCCTGGCACTGTGCTAAGCACTAGGGAATCCACAGACGAAATAGGTGCAGTCCTTATGGAATTTACAGTCTAGAGATGAGCATGGAAAGGTGACAAAACAGAGCATATGTCAAAAGGGAAAATGGCATGGATGTTTCCTATTAGGTAGAAGTCAGAGAGTTGGTGACATAAAAGCTCAGATGTGAGGAAACAGACACCGTGTCCTGAGAATTTCAAGTGATTCGATTTAACTAAAACAGCATAGTTGGCCCTCCATATCTGTGGGTTCCACATCTGTGGATTCAACCAACTATGGATAGAAAATATTTGGGAAAAAAATGCATTTGTATGAACATGTACAGACTTTTCTTTTCTTGTAATTATTCCCTAAACAATGTAGTATAGTAATTATTTACACAGCATTTACATTGTATTAGGTATTATAAATCTAGAGAAGATTTAAAGCACATAGGAGGATGTATAGAAGTTATATGCAAATATTACACTATTTTATATCAGGGACTTAAGCATCCATGGATTTTGGCATCCCAGGGCGATCTTTGAACCAATCCCCCATGGATAATGATGGATGACTGTATGTGAAAGGGAGCAGCATAAAAGTTGGGTCCACATTATTCACATGTTTAGATGACTTCTATCCTCCTCCCATTCAGAGATCATCATATTATTATGAGATTAAGTAAAGGCTAAATATGCCATCAAAATTTCATATGCTCTGTTAAACTAGATTACCTTCTCCTGAACTTCATCAGAGGCTTCATGATTGGCATCCAGGAGGGCTTGACCAGTCTCATCAGCAGATTGAAATCGGTCATCGTAGGAGTCAATCTCATGCTGTGGCCACAAGACGCAATGTCTCAAAATTCAGCAAGAAGCCTCCTGGCATTCCTGGTACTAAACCAAATCACCTGCCCCCTCCTCCTGCTGGGGAGGCCTTTGCTTTCTACCTTATGCTGCTGATGCCTGTCCAGCAGGACTTCCCCACCGGCCACATCAGTGGGCAGCTCATCAGCATTGATCAGAGCGGTCTTCTCCTTCATCCAGCCTGAGAGCTCATTGTAGTCAGACAAGAACCGCTGGTACCTGTGGGAAAGGTGAGGTCAAGGACAGGAGGGAGAAACTTGATGTCAAAGAACTCTGAACAAAGAGTTAGGGTTAGGTTGAGCTAAGATGTGTGAGGCCTTCCTCATTCTAATGCTAGCCCTCTCCTTCCCTGATGTACTTCCTATTACTTAAAGTCTAGTTAAGCTATCCCCGACCTTTTTGGCACCAGGGATTGGTTTCATGGGAGACAATTTTTCCATGGACCAGTGGGGGGAGATGGTTTCAAGATGATTTAAGTGCAATACATTTATTGTGTACTTTATTTCTCTTATTACTACATTGTCACTTGCCACTCACTGATAGGGTTTTGATATGAGTCTGCAAGCAATTGATTTATTGTGGTCTCTGTGCAGTCAAACCTCTCTGTTAATAATAATCTGTATTTGCAGCCATTCCCCAGCACTAGCATCACTGCCTCAGCTCCACCTCAGATCACCAGGCATTAGATTCTCATAAGGAGCGCACAACCTAGATCCCTCGCATGTGCAGTTTACAGTAGGGTTCGCAGTCCTCTGAGAATCTAATGCCACTGCTGAGCTGACGGGAGGCGGAGCTCGGGGGTGATGTGAGCGATGGGGAGCAGCTGTAAATACAGATGAAGCTTCGCTCATCCACTGCTCACTCCTGCTGTGCCGCACAGTTCTTAATAGGCCGTGGACTATGTACAGACTTTTCTTTTCTTGTAATTATTCCCTAAACAATGTAGTATAACAATGTAGTACTAGTGGGCAGCCCAGGGGTTGGGGACTGCAGGTCTAGTTCCTCTAGTGGTGCAGGATGTAAGTCCTTCACTCCAGGTTGCATATTCCTAGGGTAGGTGTGTCATTGTGTGATGTGACATATGAGTATTACTTCTCCATCACTACAAGGTCACACCTACCCCACAAGTATTCGAAATGGAATTAAGTACTCATAATGCAGCAATAAATAAATCCATACCATATAAATAACAGGAAGCACCCTATGGTAAGAGGGAACTAGAATTAGTGTTAGGATTCCTCATGTGTCTTAGCTCTCTTTTAACCCTATTAATAAAAAATAAAAAATGCAAAAACAGTTACCTATTTCAAAAAATTGAATGCTCATCATTTGGTTTTAAATCATAGCAATAAGATAAACACTGTCTTCTGGTTAAAGACTAATCATAAGAATTCATTACTGAAATGATGCCTGGTTATCAGAGTTTTCTGTAAGCTTTTAACCCACATTCAGGAAATAATACTGGAGTTATATTTTGACGCTCTTCAGCTTGAAAATTTATTTCAGCTCCGTAGCTAGAAGCAGGATTTTGAAACGTTTCTTCAGCTGCTTTTCCAGCATTATGAGTCCCTCGATAGCATCCCACGACTATACAAATGGGAAGACAGCGGGATGCGGGTGAGTGGAGGTGTGATGCTGAGTACAGCAGTACCCCCTTCTCCGCGGGGAAAACGTTCCAAACCCCCCAGTGCAAGCCTGACACTCAGGATAGTACTGAACCCTATCTTTTATATACTATACTAACATAGGTATGATAAAGTTTGACATATAAATTAGACACAGTAAGAGATTAACAACAATAACCAATAATAAATAGAAAAATTAAGTAAAGTAAAAATTACTTGAACACAAGCACTGCGATATTGCAAGAGTGGATCTGGTAACTTAGATAGCTACTAAGTGACTGACTAATGGGCTGGACAAAGGAATGATTTGAGTCCCGGGTGGGAGGCAGCAGAGCAGCAAATAATTTCACCATACTATTTATAATGGTGCACAATTTAAAACTCGTGAATTGTTTATTTCTGGAATTTTCCATTTAGTATTTTCAGACTGCAGTTGACCTTTGGTCATTGAAACCATGGATAAGTGGGGACTACTATATTATATCAGTCCACAAAAAATTCCTTTGGTAAGTTGAATCTGTTGCCTCTACTGAGCAGGCAGTGGAGCTGATTCCCTGGCTATTTTACTCCTTTCACACTTAGTTCTGCTTTTGATATTATATCTGTGCCCTGTAGAGATAGGCAGAGCCACAGAGAGGAGGAATTTCCCACCAATAAGAAGCCTGCAGTTTTGCGTATCTGCTGGTAGCCAAGGCACGAATGTGCTCCCAGTTGGAGACCAAATCTTCTTTCATCTGCTGGATCTGAGGTGCATCTGAAGGATGGGAAAGCGTAAGCTTGTCTGCTTTGGCACATAACTCCTTCACCTTTGGGATGAAAAAGAAACCTATTAGGAAATCTGAGGACTCTGATTCCTCTTGGCAAAGATTTGTGAAAAAAGTATAGCAAAAACAATCATATGAGTAATGATAATTGATAAATATATTTATACTGATATATTATGACACCAACACACTATATTAATAATTACGATTTACTGAGTACATTTTATCTCTCATTGTGCTAAGCATTTTACATTCATTTTCTCATTTTATATTCTTCTTTTAATAATACTATGAGGTAGAAATTATTCTTATTCCCCTTTTATGTGAAAACTAAGATGTAAAGTATTTATTGGTTCAAAGGTATTCAATTAGTAAGTGTCAGAGCAAAGTTTTCACCTAAGTTGCTCCTTCACCACCGCTATACCATTTCCCTAACTATTATTGTGGGAGTTAGAAAGACATTGCCGCCAAGGAGGCCAAGAAAATTCCAGTAATGCCAGACCATTTTAAACACAATTCCTGAATAATGGGGTTAGTAGGGCAAAATGTGGATATGGGTAACTTTGCACATGTTATTACCCTTTTCGTCATACTGGACTACAATCAGATCTTGTCTAGGGTGTGAGATTTCATTACCATTATTCATCAGATCATGGAATTTTATTATTCAGTATTAGGATAAAAGACCAAAAACAAAAACAAAAATAAGGAAGAATAAAAGAAGTAGAAAGTTGGGAGTTTGTAGAAACCATACACAGGGACAGGGCTATACGTAAAGCACAGTGAGTGTGGGTCTTTCTGTGGGCTGATTCCCCTGTGGACACTCAGTAGTAATCAGTCTACATCATAGCTAAAGTTGTGAGGAGAAGAAGTAAAGGACGGGAATCATTCAAGAAAGTAGGCTTGTTCTAAGTTCTAGTGTGCCCGTGCCCATTCCTCTAGACATATGAACTGGGATTTCCCAGCTTTTAAAAGGGAATTTAAAGGTGGGTTTAGCAAGTCTCAGAATTTATTGCAAGAAGAAAATACTTTTCTGATCTACTGAGTGAAGAACAAAAAAAAAAAAAATAAGATTCAGCTGCAACAGAAGAAAGTGTGGTTAGATGAAAGGAAAGACTGTCTGGCCACGGGGTATTTCACTGAGTGAGATTTAGAAACATCTTTGGAGATATGCACTTTTTGCTTTTAAATTGTGAAATATATTTTAAAAACACCATACAATATAAGTCATGTATGTATATTTAAATACAAATAACTTAAATAAAAATAAGGAGTATCCAGTATTAATGTATAAGTTATGAATTAAAATAAGTAAGTATATTCAAGTGCCACTGAATTTCTCCTTCATTGAAAAGGGTGAATTTATTGCACCCTCTGGAGGCATGGTGCTGGGCAAGATGACCACCAAATGCCTCTTCTAGCTCAAGGGCCCAGCCATTCATTCCTCTGACAGTGACTTACCTTGTCGTTCATGACTGCAAGGTTTCTCTCAAGTCCCTTGTGACTATGAAACAGCGCCTCAGAGCTAACAAGGTCTTGGCCATAGTCCTCAGAGCTGAGCAGAGGTTCCTTCTCTTTGATCCATTGGATGGCTTCAGTCACATCCCTGTCAGAGATTGGCAGGAGTTACAACCAAAGAAGATGGCAGGCATTGCACAGCAAGCAGTGTGACAGAGCACACAGCAAGGACCACCTGGGGTCACCCAAGAGCAATTACCTCGGCTTCCCACATACCAATAAAAAGTGATATAAGATGTTCTTGCTTAATAGTTGTTTCCATTGAGATATTAAGACCCTGGACCTCCTGACAGTTGAGCTTCCAAAGATACTTCACTTATCTTGGTAAGCTCTTTATGAATGCTTTCCTTCTTCCCAACTCCACCTTCCACCACCATCTAATTCTCAATCTGCTTTCCTTGCTTCTGCAGAGTTTCCATCACTAAATCACCAATGCTGTTTTTTATTTATTTATTTATTTATTTGGGCTCCAATCTTCAAGGCAAGCACATGATCCACTTCGGTTTGAAGTATTGACCACTAATGGCTAATGAGAGTAGAAGGAAGCTAATACAAATAACAAACATGATGCTATTTTAAAGTTTTCTGTAAAGCAGTGGCCAGATCCCTACCGTTTGAATCGCTGGAGATCTGCAGCGTCAGACAGGGTTTTCCGTCTCTGGAGAGCCAGACCGTGGAGACGCTCCCAGGCAGTATTCACCTCATTTTGCTTAAACTGAATCACGGGCAGCTCAGGATGGTTCTCCTGCGGAAGAAGAGTTGTGCAAAGATGAGGTTACATGAAAAATCATTTAAACACGTCTCATTTTACATTGGGTCATATTTTGTCAGAAGTGGAGATTGACCATTGTAGCCAGACACTATATCCCTGCTCCCTAGCTCTAACCTGATGCACATTACCAACACCTAGAAAACCAACCAGCCAGATGTTGTATCCTGTGCCCACAGCACTGAACTAGCCTACTAACACAGGCTGCCCAGCCCTGATGTTATTTTTAGAACTCTGCCTTGTCGATGTTTGCCAAATCCCCTGGAAATGCTGGAAGCCACAGAATAGAAGAAAAAATTCCTGTGTGAAATATGAGTTAATTTTCCCAAACTCTAGTACTGTGATTCTTCACTCTGTTATGGTCCTAACACATTTGAAAATCCAATGAAAGCCATTCTCTCTTCCTGGAATTATAGACACACGATTACACATATGATTTTACAGAAAATTTTAGGCATTTTGCAAACCTGCTGATACAAAGAGATCTGTGAATACTAGATTAAGGTAGTAGCATCAGCTTGTTTTGATACTTTGCAATTTTGAAGAATTCTCATATGCCCATCTGCTTACTCCTCCTGTCCCCAGTTCTTCCCACTTCCATTTCCACTCCCAAGCCTTTCCAGAAAGAATTTTCTACATTCTCCTTCTTGAGTGTATGGTCCTTTCTCTTATGGCAGTGTAGGCTCCACTCAGAAAAGCAGCAGATATACTCTAAATGCGTTGGATTCATCCTTTCTGTAGTAGATTGGAAAAAAAGGCTGTGCCATTTTGCCACTTCTCCCTTCAAAAGGTGGAGTCTGTCTCCTCAAGTCTTGGATCTCAAATGGCCTTTGACTTGTTTACCAACAGAATGTGGCAGAGGTAACTTTCTATGGGCTCCAGCACCTGGGCCTCAAGAAGCCTTTCAGCTTCTGTTCTTGCCCTCGTGGAACACTGGCACGTAAAGAAGCATGGTCTACTGAAAGATGAGAGACTACACAGAGAATCCTCATCATCCTCACCAGGGCCCCAAACATGGGATGGAGGCCCCCTTAAATCCTCGACTCCTGCTGAGCCACCCAATAACTTCAGCCACATGCGACACCAGGGGACACCAGGAGAACAGCCCAGCTGAGCAGCTCAAACATCAGACTCACTGAATTAGGAACAAATAAGATGTCTGTCGTTTTAAGTTCCATGGTGATTTGTTAGAAAGTAATAGAAAAATGAAATATCTCCACAATAAAAGAAAAGTGGTGGTAGGAGAAAATTTAAGGACTATAGGAAATACGGCCTAAAAAAAAAATTGGAAAACATAGGTTCTTTTTCTTACTCCAGCACTTATTCATCCTGCAATCTCGGTTCTATTAACACAGGAAGATCATTCTGACTATAGACCTACAATAATAATGAAACCATAAATGGAAAAGTACAGTGTAGCCGACTGTTGGAGTTTACTTATTTTATAGACATATTTCATATATGTATATACACATCTGTGTGTGTGTATATGTATCTCAGAAAACTGCATGTACTCGGATCATTATTCCAACACTGAGCCTTTGTCTTCTCAGAGATTGCAAACTTATTTAAGTATTTTCTGAAGTAAATAAAAGTAAGTCTACCTCCTTTCCCTTCCTCATGCCCCCAAAATAATCATGCATAATGATATTGTATAAATATATTATGATAGCCCAACATTGTTTTATATTCTGTGCTACTTTATACTTGTTACTTTATTAAGGAAAGTTCCCCATAAACACTAGTACTGCCTGGTACAAAAGTTTTCTTCTTGTTTATTGTAGATTTAATTCCTCTACACACACACACACATACACACACACACACACACACTCCATTTCCATAGACTGACAAGGGGTGGATCTAGAGGCTAGAGAACTGCTCAGAGCATGTTACTCCGTGTTTTCTCACAATGTCCCATCTGTCTCATATCCCACCTACCAATGGCCAGAAGTTCTCACTATGGATCAGAACCCTTTCCCTGGAATGACTCTTTTTCTCCCACCTCACCTCAGCACACTCATTGGCATATTGGTTCACTCCATCCACTCTCCCCTCTCGAGCTGCCAGGTCCACTTGGAACTCTTCAAACTTCTTATGCAGAACTTCTGCACGCTCCCAGTCTTCACCAAGCTCCACTGACGTTACTATAGCCTCCTATAGATACAGAAAGTTCATTCAGTCACCAGCAATTCCTTAGGCATTCCTGCAGGTCAAAAGAGCCAAACCCCTGCTTGCATTCCCAGGACAGCTCAGGTGGAAACACACGAGGAGGCTGGGAGAACCCCTCCTGGGAAGAGCCGGAAGTAGGAGTGTATTTCCTGAGATAGCACCTTGGCCCAGGGAACAGTGCTCTTTGAGGCAATTATTTAGCAAAATTAGGGTCATTGTTGGCCAAAGCACCCTAATGTGTTTTGGATCATGAAGAATAAATTCATCTCCTTTCTACTCAATACAATATACATAGTATCACAAAATCATTGCACTAAGCACTTGCTTGTGTTAATCTTCAGTCCTAACTCTCAGATTATTCTTTAAGTATTTTGAAAAATTAAAGAAAAGCCCACATTATAGGCACTGAGATATAAGAGATTAGAAAAAGTGCTGGCAATACTCTCAGCCAGGCCCCAGAGTAAGAGCAAAAACATAAGAGAAGGAGCAAAAACATAAGAGAGCAAGAAGGTAGAAGCAGGGTGAGCCTAGATCATCTTCTAATGCATGGTCTTTGTATAAGTCTTGCCTTCTCCAATATTCAGGTCCATACATTTAGACTCCCCCTACAATGTTCGCCTCTGGAATACTCCTAAACTGTTGCCAAAATTCCTCTGTCTTCCAAGGAACAGAGTCCAGAAATAGACACCCTGACTCTTTTGTGAATAGTCTGCAGTAAGTGCCTCTGGAGTACCCAGCACAGAGAGGAGAGAGGTCCTATGTACTTGCTGTTAAGTCCTATACCTTGTCTCCAATCCACTCTAAGATGTCAGCACACTCCTGTAAGTACTGCTGGAGCTTCAGGGCCCGCAGAAGCAGGACGCCCTTCTCCTGGGTCACCTCCAGCAGCAGGTCCCACAGGCGGCGCAGTTCCTCTAGATGGGCCTTTGGGGAAGAGAGCAGAACTACTCAGGCACAGGGGCTCCGGAGCAGGGACAGACTCAGAGACTTGTGCAGAAAGGGACTTGGATACAAATTCCTCTCTCATTCATGCATGCATTCATTGCTCAACAAATATTTAAAGGAGGAAATGAGGTATATAAGGAAATAGCTATTAAACCAAGCCAAATATGATCTTCCATAAGAGAAAATTTTGTGAAATTGCCTTGGGGTTTTAGAAGATAGAATGATTACAAACAATACAACGGGGAAGGAGGAAGGATGCATAAAAAGTGCTCATTTGAACTGAGTCTAAAGGAACAGAGATTTTTGACAGGTAAATGATAGGCATAGTATGTTCTAAGCACAGCAAACAGCAATGGCAAAAGCATAAAAGAAATTTAGCATGAACTGTCTGCCAGGAAGTATAAGAGCTACAACTTTGCTAAGTTATAAATAAATCATTGGCATCAAAACAGTAAGAGTATTTTGGAACTATATAGTTTAAGACTATATAGAGGACTTTGAATACCAGGTTAGCTCAGAACATTATGTGTTACCTATATTGTGAAATTAAAGGTGCCGTCTATATAATATCTTCAAGAATCTTATCTATTTCAACTACTCCATTGCTTAGAGTAGCATGTGAACCACATTTCTTTCCGAACCCTGCAGGGGGGTACCATCTGATATAGCCTTGGTGATGATTATGACAGATGTGACAATGTTTCCAACATCTTTTAAATATTTTAATTAATGTAGATGTTGGGCACACACAAAACTATAAGTAATATAAAAATTATTTCTATTTTATATAAATATATAAGTTTTGAGATTTTATTTTAATGAGTTCTTCTTTATAATAAGATTCTATTCTGGTTAAAGTCTGTGTTCCCCGACTGTGTTTTGTTGACAGTAAAATGGGCTAGAATTTTTATGTTACACATAGAAAGACCAGCCCCGGTTTTAAAATAGGTAATGCAAATTTGCTTTGACAATTTAAAAAATACATAAGCAATAAAAAGTTCACTCACACAAAAAGATTCTGAATTGACCATATTAGCACAAACATTTGGAAGAGTACATGGAGTAAGTCAGAAAATACGTGCTACATTAATAATGGGTTACAGAGTGGTAAATGCTTATTAAAATGGTGGTTCTAGATATTCAGGGAAGATTTTCTAAACACATGGAATTTTAGGATTTTTTTTTAAGTAATGGGAGGGGAGAGTATGGAGAGGTACAATAGCAGTCATAGGGTGTGGGGTGTGGAAAGAAAGAGGCATCAAAGACAAAGAGAGAAAGATTTTGGAGAAGATTCAAATGAGAGAGCATTCCTTGTTTGAAGAATTTAAGGGACAAAGACACCGAGGTCAGAAGAAATAATTAGAAAGAACATTTGAAAAAGCCAATTCATCTGGGAGGTGTGGAACAGGCTGAAGGGGGCTTGATCTTGAGCCAGTTTCTTCTGCAGTGGCATGAGGAGGGATATTATGCCATTTAATGGCAACTTTTGTGTCATAGCTCTTTTCTTCACCCCAAGGAACACAAAGACATCCCATCCCTTTTTCTGCCTCAACCCCGTGGAAGAGGCAGGAGCCCTGGCTCCAACCCATCTACATGAGTGTTTATATCTGACATAACCAACTAAGACCCTGACAACATAATCAGCAATTTGAAGGAGCCCTGCCACACATTTACCTTGGTGTCCTCATGGGCAAAATGACCCTCCGCAAATCGGACTTCCCTGATTTCTTCCAGGTCAGGAATGACTCTTGATTTTGCTTGCACCTCTGCTGCAAAGGACTGGTGCTTCTGATATTTCCCCTGCGGTTCAGAAATCAGAGTTTATGGCTAATGAGGCCCAGTCTTGGTGGGAAGTGTTTTCTCTAGGTAGAGCCACTGAACACAGGTTCTCAAAGGGTCCCAGGCTCAAAGTCAGAGGCCACAGAGAAAGCCTTTTCCTGTCCCCACTTTCGTCTTAGGGAATTTTCAGTAAATACCCTATTATTTTAAAGTCTCAATAGACTCCTATATGAATAAAAGAGTGTAGGGTTTTTCCTCTTCAGAAAAGAGGAATAGATGAATTTTACTGAAAGTAGAGCGCAATAAGGATGATGGTTATAATAATGCCTTTTTTTAAATAGAGAGGTTTTTTTGCATTCTGGGCTCTGTTCTTGTTATGTACTAATGGATCCATTTAATATAGTACAATACTTTACTCTTATTCTAGGTGCTTCTTGTCCAACATCAACTGCCACTTTCAGGCATATGTAACCCTTTCTCTTTTTTTTTCATTTCAGCATATTATAGGGGTACAAATGTTAAGGTTATGTATATTGCCCTTGCTCCCCACTCCATGCCATGAAAGATAAATCTAGGTGAACAGAAAGGGAAGTAGCTTTCATGAAACTTCTTCTACTGAGTCCTCTCATTTGCACTTAAGAAGAGCCATGAATAGCAATTTGGGGAAACCCTAGGAAAAAACATGGTGAACTCATGTCTTTCTGAGAAGAGTGGAGAACAGTTGCTTTAGAAAGCACTGATGACTCTTTACCCTAATTCCTTTCTGAATGTCATGGAATATTAAAATCACATGGTCTGTCAGAAATTCCTTCAACTTTCAGTTACTGTTTTCCCCATAGCTTGATTTTAGATGAATATTACATCCATTAAATGATATCTAGAATAAGTTTCCTTTGCAAATAAGACCCTGAAGTTGAAGGTGTTGAAGACATGGGCTATTTAGAGGCAGAATTCCTGTCCCTAACAGATAGTCTAATCTATCTATTACATTACCTCCCTACAGTTAACCAGATAAACACTTATGAGAATGTATGGTCTGAACGTAAGTTCATTATATTAAACAGTTCTGTGCTTTCAACAAATGACAAACTGACACTTTTTGATTTTTTTTCTTTTCTCTGTTGCACCCCTCCAACTTTATATAGGGAAATGCACCTTTAGATTTTCTTGTCATTCAATTCTTTAATTCTTTGAATTCCACTGGCTTATTTTCATTTCGTTTTGTTTCTAAATGGAATCCAATTGTACCCACACCCACCCTTTAACATTAACATCAAGAAAACCCTGTTTTCTTCCTTAGAGATCTTAGAGTCTGCTCTGTGGAAGTCACTATGGAACATAGTGACCTGTATATTAGTTGGGTCTTCATAGCTCTTATCTTCTGCAATCTTGAGTTTCTCCAGGATCCACTTCTCCAGGTCATCTGCATCTCGCCTGAAAACCTGGTAGTGATAGGACTCTTCAAGCTTCTGACCCCTCTCAGCAACCAGCTCCTTGAACCTCCGATACCGAGTCAACACTTCTTGACGCCTCTCTTGGATCTCTTCAGCTGTTTCCAAAACCTTTGGCCCACTGCTCTCCATCACCTGCAAGTTAAAAAGCTTCTATCTATTGCTAGTTCTCAAATCTCAAGTATGCTACCCCTCTGACACAATTCAACGCATTCACTCATGTTGGCCCTACATCCAGATATCCTTAAGCCTGTGAATGCCTATTGTTAGAAGGGCTGTAGCGCATTTATGTAATTTTTAACCATGTATAGTTACTGTTTAGGCTAAAACTTCTTGATTATCCAGATGACTCTTCCAACTTTTCACATAAATTTGTACTGACGTTTACTAAGTGCCATATATAGAATTAAACTGAATTGATGAGGGAAAAAGTTTTTTTAGCAAAAATTCAGAATTGTAGATAGAAATGTAATTTTATTGCTTTCAAAGGCTAACATGGTGTAGACAAGTGCTGATTATTCTGAACTTAACAAATAACTAAGAACGGCTTGCAATTAACTTAGTGAATGATTTTATATGCAATAGTATGAAATATTATTTTCTTCATACTTAAAAATAAAGCTTACATATTGTTTATTCTTTTTATTTGCTTTATTCACAAATACTACAAATCAAGCATTCTGCCATCCTCTACCCAATTATCACAATTTTCAAATTATTAGCATCTCTGTAATTGGTTTTTGAAACATAAAACTTTGTACTATCAAACAACATAAAGTATCATTTTCCCATTTTTCCATAAAGCTAACCTACTTGTGACAATATCCAGCAAAATCATCATATGGTTCACCTTCATTTATCTGGATATGGGCATCATTTTCCCTAGTTTACCTCAACCAGAGCATTTAATATAGGGTTTAAAATTTAGTCTCTCTTTATTCCTCCTAATTATAATTGTTACTCTCTGAGTTGCCATTACTAGTCTGACTATAGAATTAGATCATTCCATGGAGACTCAAATCTTTATGGGTATTGGTTTGCTCCAATTACCTAGTTGTTCTCTGTGGGAATGGACTTAAGTCATTGCTGGGTTTTGATGCTATATATAGACATAAAATTATTGCTTAAAGTTAGAAAGTCACAAAAAGAGAATTAAGATTAAAATTCTCTACTTCTTAAAAGTCAAAAAAAAATATTAATTACCTTGTGAAAGACCATATAAAAAGTTTAAAGAAGACAGCTTAATTATGTACTCACAGTTTCCTTTGGAAAGTGCTCCATTTTTCCTAAAAGTGTAGAACCTGGTGAGATAAAATGTATCAGAGAAAGAGAGAGAGAGAGAGGGAGGGAGAGAAAGACAATTCACATGGAACTGTCTAGTCTAATTCAAATAGGAA
>VBSM01000729.1:2235646-2258288 GCA_008086735.1 Cheirogaleus medius | reverse complement strand
CAAAAAGGCTGCACTAGATTGCAGTCCCACCAGCAGTGTAAGAGTGTTCCTGTCCAAGAGTGTTCCTGTCCTTGTTTTCTATGGATATTTTGGAGTCCAACTTTCTCTGCTCATTTACCAACAGAGACAAATATGTTAAGTTTAATGTAAAACTAATTTTTCTCATGAAATAGAGAACATCATTACTTTATTATTTATTTAATTTTACTTTTGTTTCTACAGAAATAATACTTATTTAAAAATTTCCCAAATTTTGGCTCCTACACGGGTCAGACAGTAGATAATATCATTCAAAAAATTTAAAAATGCCTTTTTGCAGTTACTTTAGTCACTTTAACTCATCACTTTAACTCCTATAATGTTGTTTGCCCCTTAACTCTATTTTAAAATTTGTATATTGCTATAATGCAATTCTCTAATCAAAAAATAGAACTCTTTCCCTACTTTCTTCATCTCTCACTTTTTTATTTATTTTATTATTTTTCTGCTAAGCTTTATTGCATTGCATAAGAAAACCCTAAAACCATGATGTTTTCTTTATGCAATGAACTGTGTAACTGAAATTGGAAGACAGCTCAGGATAATGGAAAATGCACTGGATCTGAAGTTGAATCATCTGATTTGAATTCTTGGTTCCACCATTTAACAATTAGATGAGTAATGGAAATTTACTAAAATTTGATTAAGCATACAATGGGGATAGTGATTACTAATCTACCCATTTCAGAGAATTGTTACATGGCTCAATTTAGATGGCAGATTAAAAAGCACTTTGCATTTAAGTCTACATAGTTAAAGAATTATCTTTGGTTGTTACCCTTGTTAACTGCTGTGAACAATGCCAACAACATATATATTTTAACAACTTCAAGGCATACATTTCATTCTGAATCACTCAATTTTGAAAATTAGGATGTAAAGGAGAGAGATCTGATGTGGGATAATTTCTCATAAAGCTAAATGCTTATCTCTTAAAAAATGATTTTGCATGTGCTATTAGAGAATCTTAAGTAAAATTGCTTCCATTCTCCTTTCCATCCCCATCCCATCCCAATCCAATAATTATCTCTGAGTACAGCAAACTTGGAGAAAATTATCTAAGCCTAAATTATTAGCAGCCTTATAAAAGCAGTATATTTGGTGACATATCACACTTATGGAAATAAAAAGAGCTCAACTGAAAAATATGATTTTTCATTAGAATAGAGGCACATAGGAAACCGAGCCAAGTGCCAGGACTAAACATATCATTGCCTTCAGAGCCATGACTAAACTATGAAGTTTAATTACTATATTTTAGGGACTAGACTCCTACTATATAAATGAAAGTCCTATTTACTGTATAAAATACATCAATTATAGAAATTTAAGTGAGTTACCTGTTCCAGGGCTTCATTTTAAAGTTAAAAATTGTCTTTATGTGCAAATACATTCATTTTTGGTATCTTGTGTTGTCTTTGCCCATTTTCCCCCCTCCCCTGCCATTCCCTATTGAATATGAAAATTGTCTGAGTTTTTTTTTATGACTTATAACTTTAAGAGATAAAGACCGCCTTTAACCATTCCTTACTCTTTCAGCAAACCATTACTGAGGGTTTCTATGGAGAAAGCATTCTATTAGGTATTGGGAATACAGAGAGAAATGAATTCAGATACCTACTTCCAAGTAGCTTACAGATTAGAGGGACACATAAGACATAAAAAATTTGCCCTAAGAGAGTATAAATATCCTGCTAAATAGAGATCCAAGCAATGTGTTATAGAAACACAGAGAAAAGTGTGTTTAATTCTGTTTAAATAGATTGGAGAAGACATCAGGCAGACACAGAATTTTCTAAGACTCCCTCTGGATGCAAAAATATAATAAACCAGGGAGGTTTTATAAACTTGTGTGAGGTTTCTTTTCCACTTTCTTTGGATTTTATGGTTTATCAATCTCTTAGGACATTTGCTAAATTCATAGGGGTAGTAAGAATGATGAAATGTTACATTTACTATCTCTGCACAGAAAAAATAAACACAACAGCAACAAACACACTGAAAACAATATAGATATTTGCATAGATGAACTTTATTAATTAAGAAGTGTGTTTTTTGTCTTGTTTGATATGATGCGTGAATATAGTAGATTGGCACACGTGCTTTTTTATGGCTTCCTTGATCTCTTTGTTCCTGAGACTGTAGATAATTGGGTTGAAGAATGGCGACAGCACTGCAAACATTAGGCTGATGGCTGTGTCCCAGAAAAAGGAGTACTTGGCAGAAAAGCGCAGGTACATGAGAGCCACGCTTCCAAAAAATATTAAGAAAATAGCAAGGTGGGAAGCACAGGTAGAAAAGGCCTTTCGGCGTCCTTCAGCAGAGCGGATTCTTAGGATTACTGCAATGATCTGGACGTAAGCCAAAGCCACAAGCATTACAGCTGTGATGATCTCCACAGCGTGTACAATGTCCACAATCTTGATTAATATAATTGTGCCAGTGTCCATACATGCCAGATTCAGGATGGGATCAAAGTCACAGAAGATGTTCTGAATTTGGTTTGGACCACAAAATGGCAGTGTGGCTATCCAAGCAATCTCAGGGAGTGGCGTGAAAAAGCCACAGAAGCAACAGCCTAGAGTCAGCTGAGTGTAGAGCTGAGGTGTCATGATTGTGGCGTAGCGGAGGGGGTTACAGATGGCCAGGTATCTGTCCATAGCCATGGTAGTGAGCAAACATACCTCAGTGATGCCAAGGGAGTGGAAGAAGTACATCTGCAGGAGGCAACCAGCCAGGGAGATGGTCTTCTGCTCACTGACTAGGTTAGAGAGCATCTTGGGGATGGTGGTCGTGGTATACCAGATCTCCAGGAAGGAGAGGACACTGATGAAGAAATACATGGGGGTGTGCAGGTGGGAGTCCAGTTTGACAGCAAAGAAAACCATAAGATTCCCAATGATGATAAACAGATAAATGAGGAGCAAGAGAAGAAAAAACAAGAGCCCACCTTCCCGCAAGTGAGGAAAGCCAGTGAATACAAATTCAATCACTATTGTTTGATTCTTATTTGTCATCTTTGCAGCTGTGAGATGAAAAAAAGAAGAAATGAGGCTCCTGGACATGTAGTTTAGAAAACTAATTAGATATCCAATGCATTCATTATATTTGGTGAGCACTTACTCTTTTCCATGTATTGTGTAACATGCTGCAATGGGAAAGATAAAAGAGCCAGTGTTCCTAATATATAGACTGCTGTATCTCTCCTAGCCAGCCATACCATGAGATTCAGCTTACATGGTCAATTGCCTCTGGTACCCAAGGACACACTTTTATAATTAGCATAATCTCCCCCTTACATTTCTTTTCTGTTTAGAAAGAATTTATACCCTTCACCTGTGTCCCTCTGCATCAATCCCTCTTCTGCTCAGAAAAAGAATATCAGTGTTCAGCTCAAATATTACCTCCCCTGTTATGGAATGAATGCTTGTAGCTCCTCGGAATTCATATGCTAAAATCCTAACCATCGACGTGACTATATTTGGAGATAGAGCCTGAGCTTAGTGATAAAAAGTAAATGAGGTCATAAGAATGGGGCCTTAGTCCAGTAAGGCTGGTGCCCTTATAAGAAGAGGAAAGACAGAAGAGCTCTCTCTCTTTCCACCATGTCTGCCTGAGAAGACTAATGAATCCTTGCAAACTGTTCTAATGAGATTAAAATTTTCTCTCCTTAGTATACTTCCATGGCAATGGTTTGTACTGTCTATATCTTGGGTAATATTGCACAGCATGTCTGCTTCCCCAGATATTTTGTATACTCTATGTTAACCTGATGTTTTCACTAGTAAGTACTCAGTAAATGTGGATGAGTTTAAATCTAGCCTGTTCAGCCACATCATCCTTACTTCTTCCCTTTCAGTAAAACTTACCTTCACCCACATTTGCTGCCACCATGCCCCAAGCCATCAGCCCTTGCCTGAATACTTGCAATAGCCTCCAACTTGCCTGCTTCTTCCCTGGGAGCATTGCAGGCTCTCCTCAGCACCACAGTGAGAGAGAGCCTATTAAAAGGTAAATTAAAAAAAAAAGAAAAGTAAATTAGATAAGGTCTCTTCTCTGCTGAAAACTCCCCAATCGCTTCATACTTTACTCCAAGTAAAACGCAAAAGCCTTTGCAATGGACTTTTATAATAGTCCTGATGTAATCTGGGTCCACAGTGATTTTTTTTTTTTTGAAACCAGACAAACATTTATTTTGCATATGATTTCACTGGTTTGAAGGTCTAAACGCTGGAATAAATCCACTTGCCTCTTTTCGGGGCTCGTCCTCTGTAGCGAGTGAACCTGGCTGAGGATGACACCTGCGCTGCTGATTCCTGGTCCTCCAAGGCCCAGGCTCACCCCCAGAAAGGGCCAGAGCCACAGCAAGCTCAGAAGAAGGCCTGGCACAGTCTCAGTGGCATCAGACACTATCTGGGCTGATTCCTGAGTATCTCTCCTGCCTCTCAGGACAGCGAGGGTCTGGTGCTCTGGTAAGTGGCTACTGGCTCCCAATCACATGACACCGCAGAAACACCAGCCCCATCTGGTCCAGCATCCAGACAGCTTCCTCGGGGCAGCATGTGAGAATGGGCTCCCTGCCTTTTTGTTTATTTGCTTTTATTTTTATCATCCAGATCTAGCTACAAAGGGCTCCAAAATGTCCTTGCTACATCTGGACCTGAAAGCAAGAGCTGATTTTTAGGAGCCAGAAACTTGTTGCCTTTGGACAGAATGCAACGATGATGTCGCAAAAATCATTATCTTCTGTCTCCCACCTCAGGCATTCTACCTACATGCCGCATAGACTGCTCCTACCTCAGAGCCTGCGAACATCCATTCCCTGCACCTAGAATATTCTTCCCTGAACTATCTGCATGTCCAGAACTTTTTACATATCCTTCTTCTAGTCATTGCTCAAATATCCCCTCTTGAAAGAGGCCATTCTTAATTATTTAAAATTAAATACACTCCAAACTCAATGCTCCAACTTCCTAGCCATATCTTATTATTTTTTCATAGCATATATTACTATTGAATATATAATCATATTTTATTGAGGTTATTCTCTATCATCTACCCATATGCAGACTCCATGAAGACAGGACTATATACATTTTTATAAACATATATTTAAAATGCCTAGATCAGTAACTGGGACAGAGATGTCATGTAATAATTAATTGATTGATTGATTGATTCTAATTTAGGAATATATGATATGTCTTTTCTACTTCTCTCAGGATGCTCTTGTCTTTAGAGCAATTTCCTATAATGCCCAAGACAGAATTAGTTCCAAGTCCCTATGGCTGATGGGGAAATCATAATTAGGAAATCACACTCTCATATTATAGAAGAAATGTGGTGAAAGTGTTAGTGGAATTACACTATGAATATGTGAAAATGAGTAGGCTGAGTAGTGATGGAATTTTGGAATTAAGACTAATATATCTTATAAATGTATGATTTCCTAGATGCAAAATGACCGACATTTTATAGCTTTCAGCCTGCAATTAAGGTTTAGAATGTCCATACATATTTACTTCTAGGTAAACAAACTTAAAACTGTACAAACCATTCTCTTTCCCCCAGGAACCCAGACCCTATGTTTACATCGCCAAACCTCTGAAAATCTGTTATTTCAAGTTCTGAAAAGCAACATGAGCAACGATGTGTTAAAAATGGAGAGGTAACTCAGCATCTTTTCCCTTTCATGCTCTTCATAGATGCAACCATAGATAATCAAGAAAATCAGAAATCATGAATTAATTTGACAGCCATTTATTGAGACCATTGTTATGTAGAGTCGCTGCTAGACATGGAGAACCAAGCTTGGGTAGAAAGAAATCAGAGTCACAAGAGAGGTGCAGATAACGTACAGTGAGATTTCATAGAGGTTACTGCTCATTGTCGCTGGAGTCATGATGCTCGGATTCAAATTCTGGCCCCACTACTTTTTTGGGAAAGTTATTTACCTTTCCTTTGTCTCACTGTTTTCAGCTGCAAACAAGAAATGATGAGACCACTTACCTCATTATGTTGTAGCATTAAATAAAATAATTGATGCAAAAACTCATGTTCTTGACACACAAAGACAATAAATGTTAGTTATAATGATAGCCATTATTTAGTCTCCTTCCCTAAAGGAGTGAATGAGACTGAAACTGTGTCTATCAGGGAGAGCTCACGCAGAGCATGATCGGTAATGCTGGAACAGTCCTGCTGAGTGTCCTGCTGTGACAAAGACATGTAATTTGACATCTGGACTTGTTCTGGTTACTTGTTCTGTCAGTGGCCAACCTTCAGACCTTCGACAAGTCTATCTCAATTTGTAAAATCTGTACAATAGGTATAACAATGTCTGCCTCACATGTTTGTTATGGAGATTAGAAGAGGTAATTCAATGAAAAATTGCTTTATATAGGCTACAGTTCTTGTTAAAACTAGGCCTGAGCTCTCATGCCCATGTGAACAGAAATGGCCTGTGTATACTACAGAACCTACAAAGTGAACAGAGAAGTTACATTTTTCTGCACTTGCCCCACGCCTTGCACACTCAACAAATATGCACGCATGTATACAATTTTCTTCCTCAACATATTTGGCTAAAGCCATTTTTTCACCCACTCAAAGTGTTCTGGATCCTATCTCATAGGCAGTGAATCTCTGGTTAGAAGAAGATATGTTCTACTAAGTCCGTGGTACTACTTTGAGCTTTCTGACAGCAAGCCCCATACTCACCTCTGCCTTTTCCCAGCAAATGGGATGGAACACATCCAGCCATATATTTATTAAAGATTATAAATAACTTAATTTCCCCCCCCCCGGAGTTTTATTCCAGAGTCTCTGAGGATTTGGAGTATCAAAACAAAAGAAATTAACCTATTCCCTTAAGACTAGTTAAGAAAATGAACTGACTTACATTTAGAGATGCTATCTTCCACTTCCTTCATTGAGTCCCTAGGTCATAGTGCAGTCCAGGCTTTAAAAATGTGTGGGAAAAGTTTATTTTAAAAGGTGTGAAAATAAAGTAAAGAAGGAAAGAAAAGTTTAGATAACAGGGAAAGAGCAAGGAGAAAAACAAACTCCTTCCTTGCTCATCTCATCTTTTTATAAACCACTCAAATATCTAATACAGCTTCCTTTACTTTTCCCTAACTAGATTCTCTCTTTTTTATATACATCAATTTTCTACCTTCCATCTCTAAAATGCAGTCCCAATTAAGCGAGAATTGATCTTTGTGTCCTTTTATCAGCTATGACCTGATCTCTTATCTTAAGCATGTGCCCACCAATGGGAAAGTTCTGAGAGGCTAAAAAGCAAATGGTGCAAAGGCATCAAATATTCACCAATTCAGTTGGTTTCTATTCTCTATCACTTTAATAATATTATTCTAAATAAAAATAGAGTGTTTTTTTCTTTATCCTGTTGCATGAATTAAAAAGTAGGCACATAGATGATTTTCACCAAGCATAAGATAGAAAAGATCAAATGTCAAGACAGCTCCATATTTTAATAAAAGTATTTTATTTTATCTTAGCAATTATTGGAAACTTTTTCTAATTTTATGTATTCTGACTTTTTTTTTCCTTTAATGTGGAAAGAGTGGAGGAGAGTGGTTACTTATTAGATGACGAAAAGCAAAAGAACCATTCCATTTTCTTCCATTTCTTAATTAAGAGAATCTTGATATCAGAGAATATACCCTAGACTCAAATTGTTCCAACATTTACCATACTCCCCTGCATATAGTAGATAATTTAAAATACTTCTTGAAGATATTCATGAAGTATTTCAATAGTACTACCATAAACCTCAGGGATTGTCTATGCTACATAATTGAAGAGAAGCAAGTCTTCCCTATGTTTTGATGATTAATTTCATCTGTCAATTTGAGTGGGCAAAGGATGCCCAGATAGGGTATAAAACATTATTTCTCGGTGTGTCTTTGAGAGTGTTTCAGGAAGAGATTAGCATTTGAATCAGTAAATTGAGTAAAGATCCCCCTCACCCATGTGTGTGAGCATCATCCAACCTGCAAAAGGCAGACTAAATAGGACAACAAGGCACAGAAAGGGCAAATGTGCTTCTGTTTCAAGCTAGGACATCTTTCTTCTCCTGCCTTTGGTTATCGGTGTTTTTGTTTCTCTAGTCTTTGGACCTGGACTGAATTATACCACCAGCTTTCCTGGTTCTCCTAAGAGCTTCTAAGTGTGCACTGAAACAGAGTCTTATCTTTTCTGGCTACAGGGTTGAAATTGCTGAAAATCTAATACTGAACTTTGACCTGTGATTGGCTGTATTACAAAGCAAGTTGGACTCCCAGCCTTTCAGATTGCCGCTGTTGGGAAAGAATGGGATCCTCTAAGTTGAGATGGGGACATATGGGAAGATCCTGATTGATGCCAGGACCATTGAACTCCTACATTCTGATTAGTCTCTTTTGCAAATGGAAACAGCACCCTTACCCACATTGTTATTAACATTTCCACTTCCCCTCTGAATTAACCCTGCATTGTCCATAGAAATTCTGAAGAGAACACATAGCAGAGAATCGCTATAGGGATTGGTAAAATAAGAGTCTCAATCAGAATTTTCACATTCCATAGAAGCTACCCAAGAGAAAGGCCTTTAAAAATGATGTGTGAGGTTGAGACTTTAAAAAAAAGTGTAATGATGGACATGAAAAAATCCATGTGTGATATAATGTAATTGCCACGGAGTCAGGAACTGTTTTTCCTACTGCACGATTATGACCTTGAACCAGTGCCTGACAGATAACAGACATTCTGGAATTGTTTTGCTTGATAGGAGAAACCTATAAACAGGACAAATATTTTCAGATTGTAATGAGTTCAACATCAAGTAGTCATGATAATTGTACTAGGAGAAGGGGTTCTTGTAGAAGCCTTAAAAATGAATTCAAGGAAATGATCATTTCATAAAAATACTTCTGCATCTCTTTTAATCTCTTCCTTCCTTTTCTTAAACCAAGTATTCTCCGAAGACTTCCTTTGGACATTTTCCACCCACAACCTATATCTTTTCTTTTATTTTCTTTCTTTTCTCTATTCCAGTTCTTTATTAGATAACATGAGCCTTTTCTTTGTAAGACCTTCCCCTCTATCTCCGTTTTTCCATCTGACTTTAAAGTATCATAAAATTTATGGACAAAGGTAAGGAAAGGGCTGTGGCACAAAAGTGGGAAAATTACTCCAGAGCTATAGGATTTGGGACGGTGGGCGAGGGAAGACTGAAAATCTAATGACAGTTGCACAGTGATAAGCTTTATCCCATCCAAACTGAGGCAGAGGCCTGGGAGAAAATCCCCTTTACGAAACATGTATGACAAAAAGAATCAGCCAGAGAAAGAGCTTTCAACAAGATAGTATTAAAAAAAAGAGTTCAGAATCCCAAAAACCAAATGAGAAGAGGGCTTAAAAAATTAAGAGTTGTTGCTACTACAGTTGACCAATTGGCTGGAAAAATCGGAATGCAGCATATTGATGTTGGTTTATTCATTCAACAGATATTGTTATATTTATTACCTTATATGTATAATGCATTTAATCACAGTGAATACAACTATTAAGTTTTGTATTTATCAAGAAAAAATTGATTATTTGATGAATAACTTAGATTGCTTGTTGATTAATAGTCAAATATTCAATTTAGAAATTTGAGTCATTCTTCAACTATATACACTGCAGGTACCATGAAGAAAAATTGGTATTATAAAGATAATTTTTCAATTATCAGGTCTTACAAACAAATGTTTTGGTTGTATTAAAATCAATGATTATGTAGATTATTTCAGCAAAACAAATTCACCTCCAATAACTTGAGAGGCAGAAAGTTTAAATAACTCAAAAAGATGTCAAATTGGATAAAGATTGAAAAGAAGCTACTGACTTCAACTATTAGTGAATTTTGTTTATTGGTGAACTTTGGGAGACCAGTCTCTGTAACATGCTGATGGAAAAAAACAGATTTCAGAGAATGAAGAGGATTCAGCAGCCACTATAATTATACTCCCAAGTAAGATCTCTTACTCGAGGTCCCTGCTCTAATGAAAAAAGATCTTAGCTTGACCCACATGCTTTTTTATAGCTTCTTTTATCTCCTTATTCCTCAGGCTATAGATAATGGGGTTGAAGAAAGGGGACAAAACTGCAAAGCCCAGAGCAATGGCTGTGTCCCAGAACAAGGAGTAGGTGGCAGAGAAGCGTAGGTACATGAGAGCCACGTTACCAAAGAAGAGCAGAAAGACAGTGAGGTGGGAGACGCATGTAGAAAATGCTTTGCGGCGGCCTTCAGCTGAACGAATACGTAGAATCACAGCCACGATACCGACGTAGGACATGACAATGAGCATCACAGCTGTGACAATCTCCACTGCATGCACAATATCAACTATCTGAATCAGGACGATGGCTTGTGTGTCTGTGCAGGCCAGGCGCAGCACTGGGAGGAAGTCACAGAAGATGTGCTCAAGGTGGTTTGAGCCACAAAATGGCAATGTGGAGATCCAGGCTATCTCAGGGAGGGGTGTGATGAAGCCACAAACACAGCAACTTAAAGTCAACTGGGCACATAGCTTGGGGGTCATGATAGTTGGATAATGCAGAGGGCTGCAGATGGCCAGGTAGCGATCAAAGGCCATAGCTGTCAATAGACACACTTCACTGATGCCTGTGGAATGGAAGAAATACATCTGCAGGAGGCAACCATTTAAGGAAATGCTCCTCCTTTCACTAAGTAGGGCTGAGAGCATCGTTGGGATGGTGGCTGTGGTATACCACATCTCCAGAAAAGAAAGCACACTAATGAAGAAGTACATTGGAGTGTGGAGGTGAGTATTCAGCTGGACCACTGTGATGATGACCAAGTTTCCAAAAACAATGAAAACATAGATGAAGAGCAGTGGAACAAAGCAGATGACAGACTCTCCCCAGGAACAAGGGAAAGCAGAGAAGATAAACTCCTGTGGCGTGGTCCAATTGGTGGTCTCCATCTCCAAGTTCGAAGTGAGAGTTTCAACTCCCAGTTCACTCAAGCCCTCCATGAGTTCTGCTATTGATCAGAGAAATACATTTGCCAGAAGTAGCGTCTGAATAGATCCCTGTATTGGGGTACAGAGGAGGACAAAGGAAGAAGTGGCTGGTCCATATCCCATAGTTGCTTACAACTAAAGTTGTAGTATGGGAAAAGTCCAGTCCGAAAGCACAACCAGTATTCTGAACCAACGATTCTCAAATTTTAGTATGTGTCAAAACTACTTGTTATTAAAATGCTGATTGCCGGTCCCCACACTGATAGTTTCTAATCCAGAAGGCCCTAGTTAAGGCTCCAGAATTTGCATTTCTAACAAACTTCCAGGCAGTGTTGGTCCTGCTGGTCAAGGGACTGTAATTTGAAACCATTTTGTTCAGAAAACATAGAATTAGACAAGACATTGAATAAATAACAAACATTTAAGGTAATTTTCTTTCCTGTCTTCAAATCTTATTGATCCTCTAACAATCTGCCCAAAGCTGTTCCAAAATTCTTTCCTCAAGCTCCCAGTTCATGTGATTCTCGGCATATGATTGAACTGAATATGTTTAACGATAAAGGCAAAGCCATCACTGGTGAATTCTGTCCGTTTTTCCTTTCTTCCTCTAGATAAGTCACCTTCTCTTCACATATATATTCTTAAGAGTAATTCAGAGAAGATTCAGGGGAGAAAAACTGTAGAAATGTTTGTATGATATTTTAATTCTTTTAAAGGATGATTCATTTTATCTCCTTCCACCTTTTCTGCTCTGCATCACCTGCTTAAGAGGATCTCATGGCTGTTTTTTACCAGAATCCTTTGGTCAAATGAAATAACTCATAGACACCAAAAATATTTAGCAATAAATATGGAGCTGCTCTGATAGAATTGTATGGGCTGGTGGAGTGGGTGGGCAAATCTGCATGATTCTGTGGAATGCAATTTAAATCGCACACATTATAAGATAGTGTCCTGTGAATTCATTCCCTTTTCAGAGTTATTTATTTCACTTTATTAATTTCTTCTCTTCTGCTATCATATATCCACATATCTCCTTTTCTTGGAGGAAAAATGCTATCTTTACTCAGACTATTTCTCTCCTTGGTATTAACACCATTATTTGCCTAATGTGTAATAGATATTTATTTTTTCATTCATTCTTGAATCTTTTTGAATAAATTACCTATTCTCAACTTTCCATATCTCTTTTCTTAAAGTAACCGGTGGCTTTCTGATTGCACAATGGCCTCCTTCTGTCCTTGTTGCCACGAACCTCCAAAGTTCAATCACCCAACTCTTGAAAGTCTCTCCTTCCTTTGCCTTTTTGATTCCACGCTATCCTGATTTCCTTCATTGCCTATTCTATTTTCCATGTCCAAAGTGTAAATATAACCCACAATTGTGTCTTCATTTTTCTAATCTCTCTAAATTCCCTATCACGCAGAAGAATCATCTATTTCAAGATCTCATTTATTCGAGATTAGTTATCAACTTCTACCTACTATACTCTTTAATTAATGTGACTCCAGAATTCCTTGTTTTGGATCTCTCTCCTGGGCCTCATATTTTCATCAGGACTCTCCCTTTTAGAGCCTCACCTTGATCCAGATTTGCCATCCCCACCTATTACAGGCTGAATTATGCCCCCCCATGTGATTGATATATTGAGTTTCTAATCCCCAGTACCCCAATGTGACTGTATTTAGAGATAAGGTATTTAAAGAGGTAATTACATTAAAATGAGGAAATTAGGGTGTGCTATATACCTATAAGACTAGTGTCCTTATAAGAAGCAGAAATTGGTACAACAGACAGTTTCAGGGGGAGAACCATATGGACACTCAGGGAGAAGACAGCTGCCTACAGGCCCAGGAGAAAAGCCTCAAAAGGAAGCAACCCTAGTGAAAATTACATCTCAGACTTCTAGTCTCCAGAATTGTGAGAAAATAAATGCCCGTTGAAACCACTCAACTGCAGTCCTTTCTCTTTAGCAGACTAATGCACCATCCTTACCTTCAACACTAAACCAGTTTCCCTTACTGACTTAATTTTTGTTCACCTAGATACCAATTTTACTCATTTTTATATCTATGGTTTCCTAAGTTCTGAAACCAAATTAATGATCAAAGTCTGCATAATTTATTTTTTCTTGCTATATCACTAATATCTTTTATTTCCACTCTCTTTACCCTGATTGGATGCCTAGTCCTAATGAACACATTTATGCAATGAATTTTCGGTGGTCTCTGCTTCCGGTTGTACTTTTCTCTACTCAAGCTTCCATTCCTTACACATCATTTTTGCAAACATTAGTTTCCTCATGTGACTCCACTTTTGTACATATCCTTAAGTTTTACTTTCTCACCATTATCTTCCTCCAAAGCACCTCTTCTTTAAAAAAAAAATCTCAAATTCTCTTGGATAACTCTTTCCTAATCACTGAATCAAGAAATAATAAAATCATTTTATTGTCTGGCATTGATAATTGTCTTGCTTTGTGTATGCCTTAGAAAAGGGCACTTCATTAATAGTTTCTTCTTTATATTAGCTATGCATGTATTTGTTCATTGATTATGTGATTAAGTCTCATTTAAATTCTTTTTTTTTTATTTTACAAACAGCTAGCATCACCTTCCTCTAATATTTTACTAAATTTTTTTGTTATTTTCTTCAGAAAACAAAGCTTCCTGATCTCTTCTTGCTATGGCAACTTGCTAATCACCAATCTAGTTTAAGAAATCTGTTATTCCAAACATGTAAGTTACATTTTCTGGTCTCTAAATGTTCCTACAAGAAATCTCTCCTTCCTGAAATACCCGGCTCTCATTTTGCTGCCAATTTCTGCCTCCTGTTTTCTTAACCAAGTTCTACAAGTGTCTCTTCTACTTGTAACAAGCTAATATCATATGTCTTCAATACTGTATTGAAGACATATGATTATTCTTTGTGAAACATATGCATATATATACACACACAAGGAACATACAGATATGTACACACACAGACTGATGTGTGGGGGCTGTGTATATTTTCCTTTTAAAATATTTTTCTTTTTAAGTGTTCTTGATTGTTCGTATACATACTTGATCTTCCCCGTAAGTCTTGATGTCTTCAAAAAGTAGTCACCACATCTTCTAAGTATGGTCCGCAGAACAGTGTTCTATAAATTGAACCAGGCTGCTAGTTCAAGAAGTTATCTTCTGAGCAGAGCCAAACCTAATTCCCTAAATTTTTGAAGAGAGGTGATTATACCAAAGAAAGTATAAGGAAGATCTGAATCAAAGAAACACTTTCAACTTTGCCAATTGAATTCCTCTGTCTTCATCCAAAACTCAGTAGTGATAAGTCGAGTACAAATGTCAATGACATTAAATGCCCAACTGATAACTGAAAATCTCACTTGATTCCTGAAACATTTATTCCTTAAACATTTTATCAATCAATCAATCAATCACGATGCTGATTTGTGGTTTTAAAGCAATCTTTTGCGTTTTGGTCCTATTTGCATCCCACTCACTTCCCAGAAAATGTACTAATTGAAACCTTTATACTTGTACTACCTTGTCTTATAACATTCTTTTCTGACTCTTCTTTGCTCAAAACCTTCTCAGCAGCTACTCACAGTATCTATAGGCCTACTGGGACTGCCTATTGTTATGCAGTTGTGTCATTTTTTTCCCCTGGCTAACTCCCACTTCCAATATTACTTAATCCACTGACCTTGCTGCTGTGGGGTCCCGCAGTTGGAATAAAAAGGGATGAAGACTCTTTCCTACTCTGATGTGGAGAATATAGAGCTACTAAGACAAAATTCCTTTTCTCTTCTGCTGTGTTTCTACCCTGAGTCCTTCATGGTAGATAAATTTCCTTCATCACTTGGTAATATATAGATCTGACTCTCCCTGTAGTTTTCGTGTCTCTCTCTCTCTCTCTCTCTCTCTCTCTCTCTCTCTCTGCCTGTGTGCCCCTCTTTCCTACTTTCACTCTAAATGTGTGTATGTATATATCTTTTCTTGAGCATAACTAGAATGATGAGAAAGACTCTCTTGGGAATTCTACACAGATGACTCAGGATTTATGTAGGAAAACAACCATCACTAAATGGCTCCAATTAGGAAAAGCAGCTAGAGCAGGTCAGGCTGGTAATTAGTAGAACCCCAATCACAGGGAAGTCCAATCTAGCACTAATAAGATGGTTTGGGAGCTCTGGGCAGTAGAATAAATGTACTTTTTTTTTTTTACTTCTTTTTCTGTGATACTTTGGTTGGATTGACTTTTAATGAATTAGAATGCTGAAATCTAATATTTATATTTGAAAGATGTTGCTACAGTAGAGGGAAGGAAATTACTGAGCAAAGGAAAGCAGGGAGAGCAGTTTTCATCTTGTTTGTTTCTCAGCAATTCAGCCAGGCATTGAAAAAAACAATCATTCTTCCACATGGTCCACCTACTACTTCCATGTTGAAGTTTGGCAACACTATTTCAGCGAATAATTGAATTTTTTTTTACTGTTTTTCCTTTTTTGTGCACAGAGGTCAGACCCTTTCTAGGCAGAGAAATGACAGACAGGGAAGTCTCTAAAAGGCTAAAGCAAATGAACAGCATTGTATGCTACTCCTGTAAGATTGTTTCCACCTCCTTTCATTTATTCACCAAACTTCCGAGAATCAAAAGATGAGTATGATGTGATTCCTTTTCTTTAGAAAATCAATATCTAACATAGAATGTAGAAAGGGGTACAAATCAATATTTTACAAGATGGTAATCTCCCTAATGTATATAAGAACAAAGTGCCTAAAGAGGGCAATTAATTCTCCCTTATGAATTCACTGAGAGCTTGACCAAGAATAACTAGATCTAAAAGAACATAACTTGCTAAGATTCCTGCCCTGTAAGTGGTGAAATGAAGTTTCAATCACAGCTCTGTCCAACTCCCAAAGAACACACTCTAGTATATATAAGGATGGGAAGAACGAAAAATGGACGTTCTCCAGGTAGGTGCTCGTGGCAGCAGGGAGTATCCCGCCCCCCCCCCCACATTCTTTACACAGCTGTCTGTGCAGAGATGCTGTCTTAGGAAACCTGGACCTGACAGCCAGGTGTTTCCCTTCATTTTAGAGGCCAAGTTCATTATTTCCTTCCCCAGCTCTTCTCCTCTCTCTCTGTTGAATTTTAACTCAATTATGAGGTTTCTTACATCAAATTCATAAAGCCAAAGTCCCAAAGTGCTTTTAGTTGTTCACTTTTAATTAAGAATATCTGCTTTAAAAACAAACACAAAATTATATTCAGTAATAAAATTCTTCCCACGCACGTCTGTTGTCGGTTGTCTTCACATGTGTGTTTTGGATGGCAGGGGAAGGGTAAATGGGTAAATGTGAGTTTTCAGACTTGAAAAGAAGGGGTACCATTAAATGAGTGGAGACACGTGTGCCATGTTTTATCCAAGAAGATCTGGCAGCCCATGGGTGATATGGATAAAAAGAGTTGAAGATCAAAGAACAGTGATTACAGATACTTTCAGAAAACAGTCTTTGTTGACTGAAAGGAAATCAGGCCAACTAGGTTACGCAGATGACCTTCATAACAAAACATAAAATTCACTGAGCACTTACCATTGGCCAGGAACTGTCTTTACTATTGTTATGGTCTGGAGTGCGAGAAAAAGACCACCTAAAGACTGAATTGAGCCAAATTGTGAGTCTGTTAGCTGGCCATTGACTACCCCCTGCACTGCCGAGAGGGAGGCACAGAGAGCAGCAATGAGCCAGGAAAAGTAGGCTTTTTTAAAGGCAAAAAAAAAAAGAAAACACTCTGAAAAAATTATCTAATTGCTCAAGCACAGTTATAGAAGCCAAAGAAAAAGTCAGTCTTAGCCACGATACATTCTTATCTTGTTTCAGCAGAATCGGCAGAATTGGGGAGGGCTTGGGAACCTTCTATAGCCTTGCGGTGGGTTTCGTAGGAGTTACCAGGCACAGCTAAAATTTAACTCTGAAGCAGTATGATTACAGTAGACGCCTTAGTACTCCAGGGCATTTCGACCTTGGACTAGCTGCTATTTTATCTTGTGGACAACTGTGTGTAATGCACAGCCCTCCCCCTCATTTTCAAAGCTTAAGCACACTAGCAGAAGCGAGATGGCAGGTTCAGAGTCAGGTAAGGGTTGGCTGAAAGTTTTCCACTCTCCTAAGCAAGCAAGCAAGCACAATACAGAAGCTAATGGCTGGTTATTGGCTACCTATAGTCCCTAGGCCCTAACACTATATAAGCTTATTGGTTTCTGGTAAGAACTATGATTATACCAATTTTACAGATAAAAATACTGTGGTATAGAGGGGTTAAGTATACTGCCTAGGGTCACACAGCTAGTAAGTGTCCGAGCTAGATTTCAGGTCTAGAAGTCCGATGTCAGAGCCTCTGCTGTACTTACTGTCCTTGTCTCTGTTATATGAATAGTGTCTTTTTTTGACAGAAGAGTGACTACTGAGCTAGAACTATTATTTTATCTCTGTGCTCTGAATCATAGGCTGTGTTTCAAGAAAACTTCTCTTTCCCATGGATGAGAAATGATTAACTACTTTCTTCTATCTGAGGAATAATAATGAGAAATATCTTACTTTTTCTGGAGTTTTAATTGCAAACTCAGCTCTCCAGTGGCCAAGCCTAGAGCTGGTTAGTGTTGGTTATCAAAAGGATGAAGTTTTGGGTGCTCAGCAATCTGGAAAATAGCTGGAGTGGTCCAGCAAAAATAGGCAGATTCAGGAACTCTTATAGGTCTTATAGATTGTTAATTATAATTTCTGACCTTGTTTGAGAAATGTGTCTGGATGAACCTTGATATGACTTTAAGTTATAGATTATAAAGATAATATCATAAATTAATTCTGGTCTATTAGAAGGGCTATTAATGTCTGTGAGTAAAAACCTTTAAAACATTGTATATGTTTTATTATAATCTGCTTTATCATTATCTAATATAGTAATCACATATAAGTGTATAACTACTTAATATAATAAAAATTTTCAGGGATCTATCTAAAGTGCTAATCGCTTTCTAGCTCTTATGAAATAACATGGTAATAAAAGATGCAATTGCAAATTGAAGTTCTTAACATATTTTTACAACTAAGGATGCAAGTAAATGTCTCTGTGGGTGATAAAAACCTAGAATTAATGTTATTTATTTATTTACTTACTTACTCCTGAGTGTGAATGTGCTTGTAGAGACTTTTGTTCACATAACTGACTTATAAGAGTATATTTTTCTGAATAAATTAAATTATACATATTAATTATTTGTAGAGAAAACATTTAAATTGAATTGCTTTATTTTTTGAGTATCCTTATGGATATATAGATTTTATAAGTTTATATTTAATTCACATTTATTTTTAAGTTCTCATTTACTCTTTTCTATTTTTCTTCAGAATCTTTTAAATGTAATCTTGCCTTAAGGCCACAAGACATTCCATTCTCTTGCATTTCTCCTTCCCTGCAATATGGAATAAACTCTTCTTCAAAGGGTTCTAATTGCTTTATTAAAAACTATTAGAAACTCAAATGTGAGTTTTAGGAAAATATATTACATTTGCGTCCTTTGAGTATTATTTCACATGGGAAATGACAGCAATCCTCTGCATCCCACACTAGGTTTATTCCCCTTGGAAAGCTCATAGATGTTGTTAGCTGTAGTTGAAAACTTGATTACTATTAAATCTATTATTGTTACCAATTATAAACTCAGATAATGGTAGCCTTCAACTCATATATGAAGGCATTCTAGAAAATTTATATAATTTCAGCCATTTTGGAATTATTGAAAAAGTTTAATATTTTAATAAATTATAACATTATGGATACATTTTCATATTTATATTTTCAATCATTATAACAAAATTAAATATATAGTCATTTTTCAAGTGAATTGAAATTTATAAAACAAAGGGCTCAACAGAGAAAATTGACAATAAACAATAATCAAATAGTTAACAACAGCAAAAAGTGCTACAATTGGTTCTTAAAAACATGCAAGTTTATTCTACTCTGTAAATTTCCAAATGTATGTGTGTGTGTGTTTGTGTATTTGCCTGGTTAGAATGGCAAAAAATAAAAGGAGTGATATACACCATGTGGATAATGTGTTGAAACAGAAATTCTGAATTGGTGTTTCTGGATATGTAGAGTTTTAAAATATTTGGAATAGTGATTAACATTATTCAATTTTTAATATTGAATACTATGGGGCACTGTATCTATACTTATGAGTATTGACATCACAACAGTATTGCAGTTGTGATTCAAATTTATATATATAGGTTTTTCACTGTGGCCCTATTTAAAATTAGAAGTAATAAGAAAAAAAATCTAATTTTCTTTTTATTTATTTATTTTTATTTCAGCATATTACAGGGGTACACATGTTTAGATTAAGTATATTGCCCTTGCCCCACCGGAGTCAGAGCTTCAAGAGTACCCATCCCCCAGATGGTGCACACCACACACATTAGGTGTGAATATACCCATCCCCTCCTTCCCCGCCCCCTGCCTGACACCTGATGAATGTTGCTACTTTATGTGCACTTAAGTGTTGATCAGTTAATACCAATTTGAGTACATGTGGTGCTTGTTTTTCCATTCTTGGCATACTTTACTTAGTAGAATGGGCTCCAGCTCTATCCAGGATAATACAAGAGGTGCTACATCACCATTGTTTTTTGTGGCTGAGTAGTACTCCATGGTATACATATACCACATTTTATTAATCCACTCATGGATTGATGAGCACTTGGGTTGTTTCCACATCTTTGCAATCGTGAATTGTGCTCTATAAACATTTGAGTGCAGATGTCTTTTTTATAGAATGTTCTTTGTTCCTTTGGGTAGATGCCCAGTAATGGGATTGTTGGATCAAATGGTAGTTCTACTTGGGGCTCTTTGTGGTATGTCCATATTGTTTTCCACAGGTTGTGCTAGTTTGCCGTCCCACCAGAAATGTGTGAGTGTTCCTATCTCTCCACATCCACACCAACATTTATTATTTTGAGACTTTTTGATAAAAGCCATTCTCACTAGAGTCTAGTGATATCTCATTGTGGTTGAGGAACTGTTTGAACTTTGGGGGTCAATTGGGTACTCTTATTTCCCCCTCAGGATTGCTAATGTTTCGGTTTTATTTTATTTTGTGTTTGAGTTTATTGCTGCTAATATTTAAAATGTATATCTTTGAACATTGCCAGACTACTCAATGGACAGACCCAATTGATGCTTTAGATACTTTAGCCAAACAGAAACTTTTTTCTTTTCTGGAAAGGAATGTGAGATGTGATATTTCAGAGTATCAAAATAGCCATTATGAAGGTCCTTAGGCAAGGTTATACATTCTTCACTGTTTATTATTATATTCCTAACACTTTTCAGTGCTTAGGACATCTTGCATTTTATCAAGTCCTGACTTTTTTATTCCTATTGAATTTTGTTGGAGAAAAACTTAAATATGTGAATTTAAACTGCTATTTTAATACAGAAATCTAAACTTGAATTTTAGAAAATTTAATTTCTGGTAGCAATGCATTAAACACATTTCAAAGGAAACAAAAATAAAAGCAAGGATAATGTAGTTCAAAATAGTATATATCTGCATATATATAGATATCTATCTTTCTATCTGTCTACCACTTCTGAATATTTTGAGACTACTCTTGACCAAATAATTTAGTTAAATCCAATTGGATGAATTCAATCAAAATGGTCAAAGTCAAATGAAAATTGAATTCTACTTGGCCCCAGATAAATAATAACAAAAATATTATAAATAATAATCATAGCTATTATTCTGCATGTGTTGTTTTTAATATATCACTCTTCATAACATTCTTTAAAACATCAATAACAAATATTAGTAATTAGTGTCAAGTAATATTAACAGCTAATACTTATTTTTCACTTGCTCTGTGTTGTGCAGTATTCTAGGCACTTACATAGAGTAACCTATTTAATATTCATTATAACATACAAAGTCCTACTTTTAAAATATATTACTTTGACACTGAGATGATAAAATTAAGATGTAGAGAAGTTAAATAATACCTTGCTCAAAGTCACAAGTATGTGGTGTCACTGAAATATGAACCTTTACCTCTTTTACAGATCCTATTCTCTTAACCACTATGTTTTATAATCTACAGTTTATTTGAATGCTCATATAATATAATGCTTAAATAATAATGTTTATATAAAAGTAATAAAATTAAAGTTCTTAAACATTTTAATGGCCTAAACATCATATTTCCTTTCTATATTTTACCCATCTGTGAAACTCTAGACTAGTAGTCCTTGCTATCTTAATTAAACATGCATGTACAGAATAAACAAGTACATGTGAAGAACTGGGATAAAGTATCTGTGTGAAAGTAATGAGTTTTATGTTACTTTTATGGTTTAGCTTATAAGAGTAACATCCACAGTGAAATGTACCTATAAACTAGCATTAACCTGCAGATACAGTAAATATCTTTTGAGGGTGTAGAAGCTTCTTAATTGCAATTTTCATGTCCTTATTTCTCAGGCTATAGATGATAGGGTTGAAAAAAGGAGTAAGAACTGCAAACATCACTGCAATGGCTACGTCCAAAAATGGTGGGAAAGTGGCAGAGAAACGCAGGTACATGAGGGACACACTGCCATAGAACATCAGAAAGATAGCAAGATGGGCTGCACAAGTAGAAAACGCCTTCTGGCGACCTTCAACAGAGGGAATTCTCAGGATCACAGTGAAAATTCTGAGATAGGACATGGCAATGATTATGAAGCTAACGATGATGGTCACCGCATGGATCACATCCTCTATCAGAATCACGGATGTGTCTGTACAGGCCAAGCGCAGCACAGGTTCGAAGTCACAGAATATCTGATGGATTTGGTTGGGTCCACAGAAGGGCAGTGTAGAAATCCAGACAATCTCTGGAAGCAACACAAGAAAGCCAAAGACGCAGGAGCCTGCAGAGAGCTGAGCACAGAGCCGAGGGGTCATGATGGTCGGGTAGCGCAGAGGGTTACAGATGGCAACATACCTGTCAATAGCCATGGTGGTCAGCAAAATTGCCTCTGAATTTCCCAGGGAATGGAAGAAGTACATCTGTAAGAGGCAGCCAACCATGGAGATGGTCCTCTGCTTACTGATGAGGTTAGAGAGCATTTTGGGAATTGTGGCAGTGGTGTACCAGATCTCCAGAAATGAAAAAACACTGATGAAATTATACATGGGATTGTGGAGACGGGGGTCCATCCTGACCGCAAAAAACACAATGAGATTTCCAAGAATAATGAATATGTAGATAATGAACAAAGGGATGAAGAAGAGAAGGCTACCGTCTTCAAACTGGGGGAACCCAGAGAAGAGAAACTCTGTCACTGTAGTGGTTCGGTTACTTCTCACCATGTTCTCACCAACCTTAACTGTTCTGGGTAGAAAGACACAGCTCACTTCCTAGATGAAATTGAAAAAGTCAGATGTATTAGCTCTCAGAAGAGTAAAATGAAAAATATGCTTTAGGTAAATAACGTATTTCTCTTTCTTCATAGATTTT
>VBSM01000729.1:2201607-2220694 GCA_008086735.1 Cheirogaleus medius | reverse complement strand
CTCCCAGAGTGCTAGGATTACAGGCGTGAGCCACCACGCCCGGCCTTGTTTTTGCTTATTTTTAATATGTATTTTTAAAATATCTCACCTCATTATGTGTAAGATGCATAAGGAAGGGCAGGGAATTTTTTTGTCAGTTGTATCTCAAGCATCTAAAACTGTGCCTGGTATAGTAGCCTCAAGAAATATGTGTTGCATGGATAAAGAAGTGGTACACATAATTATTTTCTCAGTGGTTTAGCATCTTTTAAACTTAGTAAGATTTAGGGCTAACTACACAAATATTTAAGAGAATCAAAACCTATTATTCATATTTTGCATAAGAGATTCTGATATATTTAGTATTTTTATATTTGTATTGTTCAAGATAATTTGACCTATTAAAAAACCAGATGGACTTACTAATTGTAAATTTGTAATTGAGGAATTAAGTTAAAATTTTTTCTTATAAATCAAATTTTTTACATAAAAGATATAATCAATATGATTCACACATTTAATCAAGATATTAAGCTTGCTATTCTTAAATGCAATCTTACATCATCAATCACAATATTGAAACATTTAAAATGATTTAAGATTAGTCATATTTACAATTTTCTTTTTAGATTATAAAGGTTTTTTTAAAAACCTGAGTAGGCTTTGTTTATTAAGTTAAAAAATCGAGGTAGTCAATTATGTGTATTGTATTTAAATGTCATCAAAGGGGCTTACTTGTCAAGTTTATGAATCAGAGCAAATATTTGTTAAACATCTGTAAAAATGAATGACAAAATCTATCAGATTTATAAATAGAATACTAGGATTTTTAAGTAGGAATTCAAAGATTAAAGAAGACCTGAGTTCCTGAATGTTTACCTCAAATAAATTTAAATTTTATAACCAAAGAAACTTATATACAATTTTCTTGATGCAAAATTTTTTTTTTGTCATGGGTATTAAAAATCTCATATTAATGGAGGGGAGGATTTGACGATACAAGAGGAAGAAGAGATAAAAGGTAAGACTGATTCCCTATGGCAGGGGAGGGAACAGGGTCTAGAGTAGACCTGGAGTTGGGAGTAAGGTCTTTCTTCCACTTCAGCGCTCCCAAGTGTGTCCAAGGACTTATCTACCTACGTGACCTCAGCTGATTGAGGCTTTCTTTATTTTTTTGTCCAGTACTACTGATGTTTCCATTTCCAGCCCTTTCTCTTCTTCCCACACCACTAGCTGGCCTTCCGGTCTTTATGATCCTACTGACAGCTGCCCTATGTCCTTGCTTTTCTTTCCGCAGGAGCTGAGCAAAATTCTTTTTCTAGTTGAATTCACTCAGCCTCTAAAACTGCTAGTGCGGTTTTGTGAGAGGACGGCAGGTACATTTATCCCCGATGATGAGATGTGTGTGAACTTTTTAATGGCGAATATAAGTTCCAAAGCAGAGAAGAAGGAAGAAAGGAACATTCCAGAGCAAAAGACAAGAATGAGAACAAAGACGTTGAGGTATGATACATAACATCACATGAAACCTTTTTAATAGTTTAATATTAATAGTTTAATTTTAATATAGTTTAATAGTTTAATATTAATAGATTAATATTAATATAATAAAATACAAAGATATTACGGTATATCTTTGTATAATTTGTGTATTTATGTTTTTGGTCCCAAGTCTATCTATTATATATCTATTTAATCTACAAGCACCCAAGAATGTTTGAAATATTCTAACCAATGTGAGATTAACCCAAAAAAGAGTTAGTAACTGCAGCATTACATCAACATTGCAAAGTCAGTGACTGTATGTGCTGCATGCATTATCATTGTAACATATCAAAAGACAACCTACGGAGTGTTAAAAGTCTCTTGGCTACATGTCAAGAGACAAGTAGGGAGTCAGGCTTCTTTCCCAAGCCAAAATCACCTCACTGCTTTGCATCTCATTAATGTTCTTAAAATGAAAAAATTAGTAAATGACCTAAGGATATTGTACATTTAGAATGAAAGTGTACATAAGGGAAACATTTAAATGTGCAAGTAATAAATACAATTGTTGTTTAGGCCAGTATTCTCTATTGATTCAGAGAAGATGATATCACATTATTTGGAGTTACAAAGGGAAGAAAATATTCCATTATAATCTTTTAATGATAGAAAGATAGTAAATCTGCAGCAGACTTCCTCTATCAGATCAAACAATAGTTCTCACATTAGAAAATTAGAAAGTATACCACATCAGCAATGTGAAAACAAAATGTGCACAATAATTTTGGAAACTGACTTGCTATCATTTTAAACTGATGGAGATGATAAGATTTCTTTGAACAGATGTGTACAAACTCCATTAGCTCCCAGAGACATTGAACATTCTTTGAGAACAGAGGATTTTCTTGATGGCATCTTTCATATCTTTATTTCTCAGACTATAGATTATTGGGTTGAAAAGTGGCGCAAGGACAGCAAACATCAATGCAATGGCCTTGTCCAATTGTGGGGGGAAGGCGACAGAGAAGCGTAGGTACATAAGTGCCACACTGCCAAAAAACAGCAAGAAAATTGTAATGTGAGCTGCACAAGTGGAGAATGCCTTCTGACGGCTCTGACCGGAGGGAATCCTCAGGATCACGGTGATGATTTTTAAATAGGAAAGGGTGATGGTAGAGACAGAGGCCAGGATGGAAATAGCATGGATCACATCTTCAACCAGAATCATGGACGTGTCTGTACAGGCCAAACGCAGCATGGGTTCAAAGTCGCAGAAGAGTTGATGGATCTGGTTGGGGCCACAGAAGGGAAGAGTCGAAATCCACACAATCTCTGGTAGTAACATAAGGAAGCCACAGATGCAAGAGCCAGTGGAGAGCTGGGCGCACAGCCGAGGTGTCATAATGATTGCATAGCGGAGGGGGTTGCAGATGGCGACGTACCTATCAATGGCCATCACTGTGAGGATTAGGCCTTCTGTGACCCCCAGTGAGTGGAAAAAATACACCTGCAGGAGGCAACCAAGGAAAGAAATGGTCTTCTGTTCACTGATCAGGTTGGAGAGCATCTTGGGGATGGTCGTGGTGGTGTACCAAATCTCCAGAAAGGAGAAGGTGCTGATGAAATTGTACATAGGATTGTGGAGACGGGTGTCCAGCACGACAGCAAAGAAGATCATGAAATTTCCGACAACAATAAACATATAAATAAAGAGCAAAGGAATGAAGTAGAGGAGGCTGCCATTTTCAAGTTGAGGGAAATCAGAGAAATAAAACTCAGTCACCACTGTCTGATTCTCCAGATCCATATTTTCAGGGGTTTCACTCGTTGGCTGATAAAAAAACAAACTGTCAAAATTCTAAGTGCATTCAGAGAACAAATAAAAGCTTCCTTTTCAAGCAGCTGAACGGCCCTGAAATTAAGTTGATTAAATAAACTATGCTATGTGAGTTGTCTTATAAATTATGAAAAGATCCTGTCAAGTTTGCAAATGTTTTTTAGTAATTATAATATCTTATGTTGTCAACTATTCTGTTAGATAAGCAAACAGTTTTTCTCTTTAGACATATAAATTGGTGCAAATTCTCCTGAATGGCAGTTTGACAGTTTTTATTGAGAGCCTTAAGACTTGTGTAGACTACCTTTCATCATGTAGTCTAGGAAAAATACTTTAAATATTAAAAAAGATGCACAGCAATATTAATATTAAGTGGTACATTTACTGTAATAGTAAATTATAAACAATTTAAGCAAGTAGACATTTTTATTTTTTTGAGATAAAATATTGGGGACACAGAATGAGTTGTGACAAAATGATCCCTTCTGTGGATATAAAAATAAGACCATTTTCAAGTAGGCATCTTAAAAACTAAAGTGTAGGTACTGGCTTTGCTTAGTCTGTCTCATTATTAACAATTGAATAAAAAAGAAAAAAACAAATATATATTGAATATAATTTACTTTAAAACACAACAGCCTAGACCCTTGTGATATATCTGTGTGTGCAAGTTAAAATTTACACTCTAAACAGAGCTAGGTAATAGTGAGGTACAATGATCTAGAAATCACATGCTAGGAGTAGTTTGGCAACATTTGAAAGACTTTAATCAACAGTCTGCTTGAAGCTCTGACTTGGGTGGGGCATAGGCAATATATGTAACCTAAACATATGTAACGTAAGCATAATATGCTGAATAAATAAATAAATAAATAAATAAAAGCTAAAAGAGGGGGGAAGAAAAAAAGAAATATAAACAAATAAACAAAAAAAACAGTTCCCTTCCAGAGGCAAGTTTGGCGATAGCTTCAAATATTCTTATCTGTATCCACACTGTAGAGTTTATTAATTAACACAAAGCGGGTTTTCTCCCCTTCAGCACCATTGACATTGTGGACCAGATAATTTTTTGCTGGGGGAGGAGGGAAGGCTGCTCCCACATTACAGAATGTTCAGCAGCACCCCTGGTCTCTACCCACTAGATGTCAGTAGTGCAAACCCCTGCCCCAGTCTTGACAGCCAAAATGGCTCTAGAAATTGCCAAGTGTCCCTGCAGGGGAGAAGTGGGCAAAAAATTATGCCGGCTGAGAACCACTGGAATGCAGATTTCTTTTTTTATGAAAAACCAGATGGTTAAGATACACTGATTGGAAACAGACCTAATCCCTTGCTTGGAGGGATATAAGACTATGATGAGCCAAACAGACTATAAAGCTTGCAGGGGTGCAATAGGCACTTGATCTACTCATTCCTGTGTTCCTTCCTTCACAGGAGATTCAGCACCTAATCTCACTAAAAAGTTAGCTTTTCCACTGGTGGGAATGTTGTTATCTTTGGTCTTTGATAAAAGCTTCCATTCATTCTACTAAACAGAAAGCCCAAAGGATAGAGAGCTGGGACTCCGATGAGCAGGTTTAATAGTGGGGTTTTTTGGTGCCTGTTTGCTAATCAATGTTTGCATGGCAGAATTCTGAGACTTGCCTTTATTTGATAGTGAGGATATTGAAGATGGGACTGCTAAGTGGCAAAAGCTACCAATATCTACCAAAAGAGTCAGATAATTGTGAATTGCCAATGGATACAATAAATAGATAAAATCATTCTGAAACCACACTACAAGAAGCTCTATGCAAATAGGAAGCCAGATTGGCATATGGCAACCAAAGATTTTTTTTCTTGCTTTTTATAGACACAGCAGAATCTTAAATCTATGTGAAAACATGAGAAATATTAGGGACAAAATTCCCCTTTGTTTCTCTTTTAGAAAAAAATACCTAAAAAATAGAGGTTTCCAAGAAAAAATAATTCATGTGATGATCATTTCTTGTCTTAATTATGTTTATCTAAGCTTATTGTTTTCAGACTTGTCTTGCTACAATTCATTCTCCATTTAGCTACTGGAATAATCTTTCTTAAATGCAAAGCTGTCAATCCTCTGTCTGAAAACCTTCTAGTAGCTCTCTATAGGCTTCCAATCAAATCAGTGCTTCTAAGCATGACACATAATATAAATGTACATGAGATTTTAAAATCATTTTGACATCCCAATTTCTTTTGATTTTATTATGCCCAATATTCTTTTCTGGTATGACAGAAAATAATCTTATAACCATTCTGTGTTACTTTTTCAGAGGCAGTAAGGAGATAAAAAGGGAAATTAGCATTATGCTTTATGTCCAGGGTTTTTTTTTTTTTTTTTTTTTTTTTTTTTTTTTGGAATTAAAAAATTGAAACCTAGAAAAAAGAAAAATTGTCAGATCTTTAGGAACTTAATTTTTTAAGAAGGAAGGTGATTTGATGTCAGTACTTTCAAAAAAATTATACCTAACAGCATTTTTATGTTTTCTGGAGGAATGGATAGTCCAGAATCTCAACTAGTAAGCTCACTGGTGATAACAGCATTCCTTTATTCTTAAGAACCTCTCCTGACTCCACTGAATATAAATGCAAGCATCCAAGATTAGGATTTAACCCAGAAATTAGTAGAGGTAAGAGGAGTCATAGAGCTAGTGGCCCAGACAAAACTTAATAGATAATTTGCCCGGGTGTTTGTTATCTTATGACTATCTCTCATCTTAAGACACAAACTTCCCAAAGCCCCTCATCTTTTCCTCCACCTCATGTGGTTTTACAGTCTCAACAAAGTTTCCACAAATACCCCTTCGTTTAAGTCCAACAGACTTATACTATTAATCTGGTTCTGCGAGAATCTTCCCCAACACACAGCAAGCAAAGCCACTCACTCATATCTCCAAGTACAGAGCTCGCCCCTCATCCCATACCTACGTCTTCCAGAAACCAAGAGGGCCACCTCCTCCTTTCCAAATGTCTTCATCTTCACTTCTGTACAGCCCAACAAATAGGAAGATTGCAACCACAACCACAACTCTCGGCTTCTCAGGGAATAGCTAAGTGGGAGAAAGGCTTTCTTCTGAGGAGTTCTCCCCCAGTGCCTAGGGGAAGGGGAAAGCAACGCTATGCCCCATGTGGCTGATTAGGGGAATGTTTACTGGCAAACTTCCTTTCATGAGGTCACCACACTACAGGTAACTAGATTTTTAAATTAGGTTAAAAGATGGAAAGATATACTTGGTTTTCCTTTCTGCCCAAAGGGTGAAATATTAGTTTATATTATAAAGTGTTTGCTGAGACAGGGGAAGGATAAGAGACAAAAGGAATCAAGCTAATAAAATGTGGCCCAAAGGCAAGAGGGTTTTCACCTCTCTTCATTACAACAGCTTCAGAGCAGTTTAGTGATAGCACAGCACAAACCTGAAGTGTGTTACAAAAGATTCAGCCAGCAGCTGCTTGAAACAGGGCAGCAGAACTTCTTCAGAAGGATCCAAGGGATCACAGGGCCATTAGTGGTGCTAGGAGGAGTGAGGGGCTCTCATGAGATCACAGGTTTCAGTGGTCCCAGGAGCAGATGTCCCCAAGGGGTTGGAGTCACAGAAAGATTTGGGGACAACCTTTCCTGCTACACGAAAGCTATATTGATGAGCACATATGAGCTAGCCCTTGGAGAGACACGGGCCTGGAAAAGTCCCTCACATACTGGGTGGGAAATATAAGTGGAGGGAGACTTTTTCTTCTTTTACTCCTCTTTTAAAAACTGAAATTTGACCTAATATTAACCTCCAAATGGGTAAAGCCAGGGGGAAAAGACATTCACAACACAGAAGATTTTTTTTTTCTTCTCTCACAAAAAGATGTGTAAAACAGGCACAAAGTGTTACATATCTAATGTAATGGTAGCAGTGAATATGGAAAAGAAATAGAATTTGAAAACAGACTTGCAATTTAAAAAAATAAAACCTCATAGGACCGGGTATAGAGAGCACAAAAACATAGAATAGAGGTGACTCTATTGACTGTGAAAGTCTAAATTTTAAAAAGGTGATTTTAAAAGACAGACCCTCAATAAGCATCTGATGAATGAATATGTGATTAAATGAATAAATAATTGAATGGATGGATGAATTAACTAATTTTAAGAATCAGATAGTGACCCAAGGATAGACTAATCTGTAGCTACACTCAAGTTTATCTCCTTCACTTTGTTTTCACTCAGTCTTACCATCTAAGACCAATTCCTTCTATGCCCTGAAGCTATTTGTTTCATTTCATGCAGAGATAGTGCTTCTTCAATTGCCTTACGTATCTATATATCCTCAAATTCCTCCTCTCTACTTAGTGTACCTATTCAGCTTATACATATGCTCAAGTATATCCAGCTTAAAATGCATATTCTTCCTCTACTTATTGTTGCTTTAAGGCTACCAGACTTCCTTTTTCTCTCCTTCCTTATCTTCTTAAAAGAGTAGTTTACATTTTTATCTCTATTTCTGTCTCCATTTTTCATCTCTCATTCACATGAACCTGTAACCCCACTTAAAAGAAGAATATTATCAATAACTTAGAAGCGCACTCTATGTTCCTCCCAATACAATTATTTCCTCCCATATTACATATTGCCACTAACCTAAATTTTATGTTTATTATTCTAGTAAGCACATGTGTACACAGTCAAAAATAATATATTGTTTAGTTCTGTCTGTTTAGTTCTGTCTGCTTAGTTCTATCTATGTAAATATAATCGTATTGCAGGTGTTATTTTACAGCTTGCTTATTCACTGAACATTATGTTTTCGATAATCATTCATGTCAATGTATCTAGCTGCAGCTTTAAAAGAAAATCATGACTGTCTTGTATAAATGAGATAAACTTTAATCATTCATTAGGCATGAACCTTTAATATTTAGAGTATTTGCATCTTCGACTTTACTAGATGCTGCCAAGTTATTTTCCAAAGTCTGTTTACAGCGCAAACCGTTTATATCAACAGTGCATGTGCTTGTATTGTTGCACATCATTTCTTACATTCTGTGCGGTCGTATTAGTTGCTATTTGCTTATTGTATAAATAAAATGCTATTATTTTGGTTTGCATTTCCCTGCTTATCAATGAAGTTGAACACACACACATAGACACCCATATACATATCCTCATTTAGTTGTTTACCTCTTTCTTATTAATTATAGGAGCTTTTTATATTATGAATAATAATTATTGTCAGATATATATGTTACAAATACAAATTCTTAGTATGTATCTTATATTTTCATTTTTTAATGGTACCATTTGTTGAATGGAAATATGATATAGTTGAATTCATCAGTCTTCTCATTTATGGTTTATGATTTTATTGAATTAATTATTTTAAACTGAAATTCCAACACTATCGATTAAATAATCCACATTTCCCACACACCTGTTGTACTAACTCTGTCCATCTTTTCCCAAGTAATCTGCTGTATCTATTCTCCCATATGTCAAAATTCCATATTGCATCTGTCTATTTCTTGGCTTTCATAGGCTTGTTCTTTCCCGTTGATATTTTGTTACATATATTGCTTTATAATAATCTTTGATATATAGTATGACAAGCCTCATCATTTTAATCTTCTCTTTAAAAATGTCTTATTCTTGCCCCTCTCTTTTACATGTTCCAATCCTCCCTACCCACGTGGTATTTTGATTGGAATTGCATTGAAGTAATAGATTGATTTGTAGATGATTTGCATATGCATGTTACTGAGCCATTCCATTCACTAATCAAGCATATGGATCAATTTATTTAGGTGTTGGATATCTTCCAATACAGTTTTATAAAGTGCTATATTTAGATGTAACACAATTCATATAGTTCCTTATTTTTGTTGATACTTCAAATGATATCTTTTTATTACATTTTCTATCAACTGTTGCTGTTATATAATAATGCAGTTGTTAAATATATCAATTTGTATCCATTCACTTCCTTAACTTCCTCTTATAATTTGTTTTATATAATCTTAATGCTGTGTGGAGGTTTTTTTTTTTTTCTTTTCTTATTTCCAAAGTTCTACTTTTTTATGGGGGACAGTCATATCTTATTTTTTACCTTGAAGAGAGCACTTTTTTTTCAAGATGGCTGACTAGAAACATTGATCACCAGTTCTCCCCAGAAAGAAGAAAAAGTTGTACGTGAATAAGCATAGCTCAAGCGGAATACTGAGGGAAGAGTGCCAGAACCTGCCAGAGAACCCATGGGAAGAGCTTGGGATATAGAAAAAGAAGAAACAAGATTTTGGTAGAGATCGATCCCCAAGGAATTTGGAGTGGTAGGTGGAGGTGTTTCTTCTCCCCTCACCCCGAGGCAGACTGGTGGCTCCTGAATTGTCAGAGAGTCCCTCTACCCTCATGAGCCCAAGCACCGCTGCAGTTGGTGAATTGGAAACTTCTTAAGGGCAGAGCACTGGGCTGCCAACATATACAAAGTCACTTCCCGTCCCCACAAACCCAAGCCGAGGTGGCAGGTACCATACTGTTTACACACCCATTGTGGGACTCTATACTATGCGAGGAGTCCCTTCTCTCCCCATATCACTGTATCCCACACAATCATAAACATTCTCAGCAACCACTCAGACTGTGACAACCACACAGGCCCAAAGGGACTGAAAGAAGCAATAGGGTCCCTGGAGCTCTAACACACACAACAGGCTTCCCCCAGGAGAAGGGACAGTGCAGCAAGCAGAAGTGCCATTTGGGACAATGGAAACCAGAGCATGTGCCCTCCTTCACTTGAGAGCTCCCTGCTGTGATCCTAAGTTGTCTGCACCCTTCTCAGTGGAAACACAGGTGCAGAACAAAGTCTGTAGGGAAGGAGAATGGTTGTTCTACCCCCAAACACAAGGAGCACCAGGACCCAGGAAGGGACATGGAAACAGGGACTTCTCTTCCCAGCACCCACCACTGCTGTGGTCATAGCTATGGCCGCTCCCATGAGGGTTTGGTGCAGGTGGGCCAGGGTATGACTAGTCCTAGACTTTTGGCAGGGGACTGCACCTTGACTCACAGTGTACTCACAGCACCTGGTTTTGAATGCAAGATGCAGCCCATTTCCCTCCTTACACAGAGAGGCAGTGTTTTTGCAGCTGCCCTATACAGGGGATTTCAGTCTTTGGGTCTCCACATCACTAGAACTCCAGCAAACTTTCCACAGCACCCACTCAGACTACAGCAGCCTCCTGGGGCCAGCGGTTCCCTAGGGAACTGCAGGATTCCTGGAGTTTTAATATTTATCACAGGCTGCCCATACTCTCTTCCATTCATGGACTTCTCTTCCTTGCTCCCCCCACAGCTGCTGATGCAGCCATGGCTGTTCCCTTGTGGGGGCTGGCAAAGGTATACTGGGGACCGTCATTTCAGGAAGCTTAATAGTGTCTGCACTCCCTGATAGCATGCCCGCCATACCCTGGCTTGAATGGAGGATGGAGTCCACACTTCTCCCTTTAAGGAGCTGCAGCTTCCTACAGTAGAGTACAGGTGAGCCTCAGAGCTTCCAATTTCAGGTAGAGAGAAATTTTGTCCTAAGGCCATCTGGGTGGAGATCTGTGGGAGAGGTGTTTCCTGTGGTCCTCAGCAACATTATAGCCTATAGGAAAACATCAGTGTCTATCTGAACTGAAAAGTCATGAGCCCCAGGACAGTAGTGTCATAGGGAGATGGATCACTTTTCTAACTACCCAGGCTAAGGAAGAAGTGAAGTTCCCTCCCTCCACACCCCAACCCCTGACAGAGACAGAAGTGCAATTCAACACAAGCTTCCCCACCACCTTGTCAGAGCTGGTACTTCTGCTTATCACTGGGGTGTATGAGGGCAAGCTTAGCAACCTGGCTCCACCCTGCTTTGTCCCCTTCTACAGGGATGAATAGGGAACAAAGGACATAGGCATCCCACAGACAACACCACTACCTGAGCAAATGGAGACCAAGCACACACACAAACCCACCTCTTGCTGCAGCTGGCTCTTACACATATGCACCATCTACTGACCACATCCTTGAACTGCACCCAGCACTTCTCTACTACAACGAACATCTGAAAAAGACACCACACACACACACACACAAATCTATAAGCAAGGAACACATAAACAGCCTTAGATCCCTGAAAGTACCCAAAATCAAAACTAAATGAACAAACACAGCATACATTACAGACATGCCATCAAGGGGGAAAATAGAATAATATAAAAAAAATTAAAAATCACATCTAAATGAAAGTAAACCAAAAAATAAGAAGTGACATTTTCTCCAGACACGAAGGAACCAGTATAACAATGCTGGCAGTATGAACAGACTGTTTTGACACCACCAAAGGATCACACTAGCTCTTAATCAATGGATCAGAACCTAAAGGAAAATTCTGAAATGACAGGTAAAGAACTCATAATATGGATTGTGAGGAAGCTCAATGAAATCCAAGAGATGTTATAACACCAACAAAAAGAGACCAGAAAAATAATTGAGGACATTAATTAAAAATTTACTGGAGAAAATAGACATTTTAAAACAAACAAACAAACATAACTTCTGGAAATGAAAGACACATTGATGGAATTAGAAAATACAGTTGAAAACTTAAACAACAGAATAGACCAAGCTGAGAAGAGAATTTCAGAGTTTGAAGATAGGTCTTATGAATTAACACAATCGAACAAAAAAAATTAAAAGAAATGAACAAATTCTTTGAGAAGTATAAGATTATAAAAATGCCCAAACCTAATAATCATAGGGATTCCTGAGGGAAAAGAAGAGAAGGAAAAAAGTTTTAAAAAACCTATTTGATGGAATCAATAAGGAAAATTTCCCTGGTTTGGCTAGAGATTTAGACTTCCAGACACAAGAAGCTCAACAAACTCCTGGGAGATTAATTGCAAAAAGGACATCACCAAAAAATATAGTCATCATCAGACTATCTAAAGTCAATCTGAAGGAAAGAATCTTAAGAGCATCAAGACAAAAACCTCAAATAACGTATAAAAGAAAACCTGTCAGACTAACAGCAGAGTTCTCAGTAGAAACCTTACAAACCAGAAGGGATTGAGATTGTATCATTAGTCTTCTTAAGCAGAACAACTGTCAAACAAAAATTTTTATCCTGCAAAAGTAAGTTTCATAAATGAAGAAGAAATAAAGTCTTTCCCAGAAAAGCAAATAATAAGGGATTCTATCACCACTAAGTTAGCCTTACAGGAAGTGTTTACAGATGTTCTAACATTGAAAAAAAAGGTTGGTATTCACCAGTATAAAAACACTCAAAAGTATAAAATGCAAAGGGCTTAGAAAACAATAACACAGTGTAGAATACAAAGTAACTAGTTAGTAATCAACATGACTGGAACAATATCTCACATATCAATATTAACTGGAACAATATCTCACATATCAATATCTCTCATATCATTGAATGTAAATAGTTTACATGTCCCCACTTAAAAATATAGATTGGCAGACTAAATAAAAAACCACAACTCCAATATCTGTGGTCTCCAGGAAACCCATTTAATTCATAAACAGTGTCATAGACTCAAGGTAAAGGAGTGGGAGAAATTTGCCACGCAAATGGAAACCCAAAGCAAGCAGGAGTAGTTATTCTTGTATCAGACAAAACAGATGTTAAATCAATGACAGATAAAAAGACAAAGAAAGTCATTATATAATGAAAAAGGGATCAATTGAACAACAGGATATAACAATCCTAAATATATATGAATGTAAAACCAAAACTCCCAGATTTATAAAACAAATACTAGAAGACCTAAGAAAAAAGATAGATAGCAATACAATAATAGTGGGGACTCCAAGACTCCACTGACAGCACTAGAGAGATCATTGAGGCAGAAAGTCACAAAAGAAATGCTGAACTGAAACTGGACTCTAGAATAAATGGGCCTCAGAGGCTTTTACAAAACATTCTGCCCCAAAACTGCAGAATATACAATTTTCTCATCAGCAACACAAGGAACATTTTTCAAGATAGACTACACATTAGGCCACAAAGCAAACGTCAATAAACTTAAAAGAATGAAAATCATGTCAAATATCTTCTCTGACAACAGCAGAACAAAACTGGAAATCAATTTCCGGAAGAAATCTCAAAAATGTACAAATACATGGAAATCAAACAACCTGCCCTAAATGACCTTTTTGTTAAAGATGAAAATTTTAAAATTTTATTAAATGAATGATAATGGAGACAAAAATTACCAAAATCTCTGGGATACAGAAAAAGCAGTGCAAAGAGATAAGTTTATAGCACTAAATGCTTACTCAAAAATACAGAAAGATAACAAATTAACAATCCTAAAGTCACATCTACAAAAATAAGACCAAACCCAATGCAAAGCAAGCAGAAGAAAATAAATAAGAAAGGTCACACTGAACTAGACAAAATTCACACACACATACACACACACACACACCCCAACAACACAAAGGTTAATTGAAAAAAAAATGGTTATTTGAAAAGATAAACAAAATTGATAGACCACTAGCTAGATTAACCAAGACCAGAAGAGAGAAAATTCAAATAAGCTCAATCAGAAATGAAAAAGGAGATATTGTGGCTGATACCACAGAAATAGAAAAGATGATCTGAGACTACTATGAACACCTTCATGCACATAAACAAAAAAATCTAGAAAAAAAGGATAAATTCCTGAAAACATGAAACCCCACAAGCTTGAATCAAGAAGAAATAGAAATCCTGAATGTACCAAAAACAAGTAGTGAGATTAATAAAGGTCTTCACCAAAAATGGACCCCAGTACCAGACAAATTAACAGCTGAATTCTACCACATATACAAAAAAGAGCTAATGCCAATCCTACTAAAAATATTCCAAAATATTTAGAAGGAGGGAATTCTCTCTAACTCATTCTATAAAGCCAGTATTACCCTGAAACCAAAGGCAGAAAAGACATAACAACAACAACAACAAAAGAAAACTACAGACCTATATCCCTGATAAACATAGACACAAAAACTCTCAGCACAATTCTAGCATATTGAATCCAACAGTACATCAAAAAGATAATTCATCATGATCAAGTGGGTTTCATACCATGGATGCAAGGTTGTTTTAGCATATGAAAGTAACAAATGTAATTCACAACACAATGAGAATTAAAAACAAAGACCATATGATCATCTCAATAGATGCAGAAAAAACATTTGATAAAATCTGGCATCTCTTCATGACAAAAATCCTCAACAAACTCGGCATAAAAGGAACATACCTCAAATTAATAAAAGCCATGTATGACAATCCCACAGTCAACATTATACTCAATGAGGAAAAGTTGAAATTATTCCTCCTAAGAACTGGAAGAAGAAAATTATGCTCAGTTTCACCACTTCTATTCAACATAGTAATGGAAGTCTTAGCCAGAGCAATCATGCAAGAGAAAGAAATAAAAAATATCCAAATTGGAAAAGAGAAAGTCAAATTATATCTGTTCCCTGATAATATGATCTTATACCTAGAAAACCCTAAAGACTACTCCAAAAGACTCCTAAATTTGGTAAAAATATTCAGTAATCTCCCAGGTTGCAAAATCAATGTATACAAATCAGTAACATTTCTTTACACCAGTAATGACAACGTTGAAAATCAAATCAGTAACTCAATCCCATTTACAATATTTGTAAAAAAAATAAAATAAAATAAAATACCTAGGAATATACTTAATGAAAGAAGCAAAAGATCTCTACAAGAAAAACTACAAAACACTGGTGAATGAAATTGTAGATGACATAAACAATTGGAAAAACATACCATGGTCATGGATTAGAACAATCAATATTGTAAAAATGACCATACTGTCCAAAGCATTATACAGATTTTATGCAACTACTATCAAAATACAGACATTATTTTTCACAGAATTATAAAAACAATCCTAAAATTTATATGGATCCAAAAAGGGCTCAAATAGCCAAAGCAATCCTTAGTAATATGAACAAAACTGTAAACATCACATTATTTGATTTCAAATTATACTAAAAGGCTACACTAACCAAAATATCATGGAAGTGGTATAAAAGTAGACACATAGATCAATGAAACAGAATAGAGAACTCAGAAATAAAGCAATATACCTAGAACCAACTGATCTTCAACAGAGTAGGCAAAAACGTACACTGGTGAAAGAACATCCTATTCAATAAATGATGCTGGGAAACTTGGATAGCCACATGCAGAAGAATGAAACTGAATCTCTATTTCTCACCATACATAAAAATTAAGTTAGGTAGATTGGAGACTTAATTGGAAGACCCGAAACCATAAAAATTTTAGAAGAAAACCTAGAAAAATTCTTCTAGACATTGGTCTAGACAAAAAATTTATGACTAAGATTTCAAAAGCAAATGCAATGAAAACAAAGATAAACAAATGAGACTTAATTAAACTAAAAGGCTTCTGCACAGCAAAAGAAAGAATCAACAGAGTAAAAAGACATCCTGCAGAAAAGGAGAAAATATTTGCAAAATATACATCTGACAAAGGACTAATATTCAGAATCTACAAGGAATTCAAACAACTCAATAAGAAAAAAAAATCTCATTAAAAAGTGAGCAAACATGAACATTTTTTAAAAGAGAAGATAGAAATGGTCAATAAATGTATGAAAAATTCAATAATACTAATTATCAGGGAAATGTAAGCTAAAACTATGAGATACCACCTTACCCTTGTCAGAACAGCTATTATTAAAGTCAAAAAACAACAGATGTTGGCACAGATGCAGTGAAAAGGGAATGCTTATACATTTTTGGTGGAATTGTAAAATATAACCTCTATAGAAAATGGTATGGAGATTTCTCAAAGAACTAAAAGGAGATATACCATTCGATCCAGCAACCCCACTACTAGGGATCTACCCAATGGAAAAGAAATCATTATATCAAAAAGACATCTGTACTCACATGTTTATCACAGCACAATTCACAATTGCAAAGATATGTAATCAACATAAGTGCCCACCAACAAATGAGTGGATAAAGAAAATGTGGTGTATATATATAGACACATACACACACACACACACACACACACACCATGGAATACTACTCAGCCATAAAAAAGAATAAAATAATGTCTTTTGCAGCAACTTGGATGGAACTTCTGACCATTATCCTAAGTGAAGTGTCTCAGGATTGGAAAACTAAATACTGCATGTTCTCACTTGTAAGTGGGAGCTAAGTTATGGGTATTCAGGGACATACAGAGTGGTATAATGGACATTAGAGACTGAAGGGTGCAGAGTGGGAAGAGGGTAAGGGATGAAAAATTACCTATTGGTTACAATGTACATTGTTCAGTGATGGCAACACTAAAAGCCCAGACTTCACCTTTATACAATTCATCAATGTAACAAAACCCACTTGTACCTCTAAATCTATTGAAATATAAAAGGACACTTTTAATATTTAATCATCAAATACGATTTTGTGACTTTTATAAGATATAATTTAAAAGTATTAAAAAGAATTTTCTTCTACTCCTAGTGTGCTAAGACTTTTTTAAAAATAATAAAGGCTGAATTATATGAAATATTTTCTCTGCATTTATTGACATGACTGTACAGTTTTCCCCCTTTAATCATATAACCTGATGAGTAATATTAATAGATATCTAATGTTAACCAAATATAAATTTTGGAACAAATTTTATCTTGGACTTGCAACTTAATAGATTTTAACCACTGAATTTGTTTGAAATTTATAATTTCTGTATTCATGCCATGATTATAATTTTATATGACTTTTATTTCTTATACTATTCTTGTCTAGCATTGATATCAGGAGTATAGTACTATAAAATGCAGGAGCATTTGCTTTCCTCTTAGTCTTTAATGTTCTTATAAGCTTATAATTTTTTATTCCTTTACTATTTGATAAAGCTCATAGGTAAGCTATTTTGGCCTGATGCTGTCCTTTTAAAAAAGTAGTTTAATAATTCACTTACTTAATGCAAAGAGTATTATTCAGATTTTTAAATTTCATATTGATTTGTGACATCCATATACAGTGAGTTTCGAAGACACATCAGAAAGTTATTTGGGTGCTTTCCCTAATTGTTTCTCTATGTCAAAATATCAAAAAATACCCAACCATACTTTTATCCTTTCTCTTTCCAAGACCATTCCCTCTATGTGTGCATTCATTGTACCTTCCAATTTTTCACTTGCTCCATTTATTATCTCTGTTCTCTAATATCTCTACCTCCTCTTTCACTACTGACTTCTTTCCTTCACTTTCAAATATGCACATATTTACTATATCTTTTTTTTAATTATATAAAACCTTTATTGTAGCTGGTAACTGGCAACATTATCCACAAGTCAGAATTATATAAACATTTTGGTTACATATAATGCCTTTGCCTCATCCAAGCCAGAGCTACAAGCGTGCCCTTCCCTCATACAGTGCACTCCACACCCATTAGTTGTAAGTTTACCCATTCCCACCACCACCCTCCCACCTGACTGGCACCCGATGACTATTACTTTCATTTGAGCACCTTAGTGTTGAGCAGTTAATACCAATTTGATAGTGAGTACATGTGGTGCCTGATTTTCCATTCTTGTGATACTTCACTTCAAAGGTTGGACTCCAGCTCTATCCAGGATAATATAAGAGGTGCTCATTCACCATTGTTTTTTGTGGTTGAATAGTATTCTCTAGTATACATATACCACGTTTTCTTAATCCACTCATGTATTGACGGGCACTTGGGTTGTTTCCACATTTTTGCAATTATGACTTGTGTTGCCATAAACATTTGAATGCAAATGTCTTTATTATAGTATATCTTTTTTCCTTAATCACAAAATTTAATTGCCATTTCTTAATTCTAATTTTCCCTGGTAATTAATTATTCATATAAATATATATTATATATGTTTATATATTATATATATTATACATATATAAGTTTCTAGATGTATTAGTTTCTGGACACTAAGTATTACAAATAATAATGGTCTGGAAAAAAACAGACCATTTCTCAACTCATTAAACATTTCTTTGTTCCCATAATTCTCTACCTTGATTTCTTTGATCAAGCCTACCTTTGCTCTCTTAGTTTCCTGAACACTTTGGGATAAGTCAGTAAGATAAACCTAGGTTCAAATTCTGGCTCTGCCACTTAGCCACATGACTATGGGGAAGATACGTAAGCCATTAAACTTTAGTTTTCCCTTCTTTGAGGTGGGAATAATAATGACCACAGGAATACTGAAAAGATGAGATGAGATGAAATATAAAAATGCCTTAGCATATTTTGTGCATAGTTAGCAAAATGGTAGGTGTTAATTATTAATCCCATTTTTCTCCCACCTACCACTTGTAATCTTCCAGTCTCTTCTCACTTTCCATATTTTCTTTTTCAATTGTCGAACGTATTCTCACAGTTTAATTACAATCTCTACTTAAATAACACAGACATCTGTGTCCACAGACTTGTCATCTCTTCTGAATTCCAGTTCGTCATCTTTAATGACAATTGGACATTTCTACTTAAAATCCTCTCAGATTTTCAAGATAACATATCTATAAGTGATCTTCTCATAATTGCCCCTACTAGCTTTCGCTTTTGCTGAGCCTATGTCTGCGAATACTGACATTTGACAAATTAACTCAAACTTGCAAATCTGTCATCATTAGTACTCTTCTTTCCATCATGGCCCAAATATAGTCCGGTATCAAGTCCTATTAATCCTTTATCCACA
>VBSM01000729.1:2166477-2201507 GCA_008086735.1 Cheirogaleus medius | reverse complement strand
TAAGGTATCATGCCTTAGGTTTAAGTCTGTTATCCTTTTACAGTCCTATTTTAGCCCTTTATTCCGGACCATTGCAGAATAGGGTCTGATGTCTGATAGTTGCTCAATGAATGCTAGTTTAATAAATTAACGATACTTCTTACTTTCATAATTTCTCTGCTTTAATGTGTTCACATATCATTAAGATACAATTTTGTATATTGATCCCCACTCAAAAATTATCTACTGATTTCATATTTTATGCAAAATATATTTTAAAAATCCTAATGTCTGACATTCAAAGACCTCCATACTCTGCTCAATCTTATCCTCCAATGCTGTCTCTCCCCTACTTCATTCTACAAGCCCTCTGATTCAAACCAAACATGTGTGTTTATTTAATATTCTATAAACATAGATAGTGTAGTATCACTTCTAAACCTTAGTTGATCCCCTTCTATTAAACATTCATTACCTGAGTTTATGTAAGTCCCAGGGCTATGCACTGGAGCTTTAAATATGAATAAATACTCATAGATAATCATTAAATTTCTTAGAATCTAGACAAATAACTAGACAATTTCAACAACAGATACATACACTGCACTAGATGCTTTGGAAGCATAAAAGAGGGACCCTGAAAGCAGCCTGGGGATCAGGAAAGACTTCCTGAAGGAGATAATGATGTGTCAAAGCTTAAAATAGTAGTTAGATGTACAGAGGTGAAGTGTGTTCATGTATTTTGTTTGGGGAGAAGAAAAGTAGGATTGAAAGTTCAGGAAAAGGGAAGAGCATAAAAAAAAATTCTTCCAAACAGCATTGTGATATTACAGCTACAAGCAGATTGGTTGCCAGTATTTATGGTATAAGGCAGGGCACAGAGTAGGGAGTAGAGTTAGAGATGCAAGCAGATGCTCAGGGAGGTCCTTCATCTTCCTTCTTTTTGTCTAAACCAAGTCCTGTTAAATGACACTGGAAGTTAAGAAAAGATGGAGTCATGTAATATATATATTTGAGAATGATCAGTAGAGGTATAAAAGATAAAGCTAGTATTTAACTAGTTTAAATTTAGAGGATCAAGGTTCAATTTCTTCCCTGCCTTGTATTGCTTATGTGAATTGGAGAAAGCCTTGGTTTTCTCTGAGTCTCTTCATTTTGCAAAATGGGAATAATTCTTGTCCTGTCTATTTCATACATATAGTGTTTATTTAAAATTGTGGTAAAATGCAAATAAAATAAAATTGACCATGTTAACAATTTTAAGCGTACAAATAGTTTTTAAAGGATTGAATGAGATCTATATTACTAACATTTAAAATATATTTATTGTTATTATTATTACTATATCAGCAGAGGGAATGGAAATCATAGTGAGAAATGAATGAAGCAGAGAGGAAAAGAGTGTTTATTGATTGTGTACTGCAGAGAATCATGGCTCTGACTGAAGTCCATACTGACAGCCCCAGCTAAGCTGGGCTTGGGTACCCAGCTTTATACCCCACTATGACAGACAAAGTTATACAGCCACAGGAAAGCTTTTGAAGCCTGACCCTGGGGAATGCCTAATTACTATGTAACACTTTTCCCCTAATTTGTCCCCGGGGTGGGGCACCATTTTCCTTTAGATATTGCATCATCTGAAGAGAAAGTCCCAGGAAAGACAATCTTTCCATTCTAGATATCCCCTGAAGAAGCTTCGAAGACATCTATATCTTCATTGAAAACTAGGAGAAGACACAGGTGACTTCGAAGACTCTGAGGAGTGTTCTCCCGGTCTAAGGCAGGGTAAGTGCTAATGACTGTTACTGACAGGGCATCTCCCAATTGAGAGTTCTAACCTGCCTTTCACTCCTACTGTGCCTGCCCAGTACTTTCCCTACTTCCTTAACTCTTCAGAACCCAGCTGTTGCCCTAGTCTTTCACAGTAAAATCCCATATTTTTAGAACTTCCTTACATGAGTAACGTATTAGAATAATGAGACATGCAGCTCAAAAATCAGCTGCAGTTAAAATCAGACCAGCATCTACTTGTTGGGGTGAAAGGGCAACAAAAATTTCTGCAAGGCTAACTAAAGTCAGTGTTAGCAGTATGTATTACCTCTCACCTTGAGTATTTTAACATTTTTTTCACTAGTCTTCTTAACTTTAAGGAGTCATGCTACAGATGAATATTTCTAAGCATGGCTTTTACTACCCCTTTTCTTTTCTAATGCATTCAAGGATAAAGCCCAAAACAATGTATTAGAAGACATGAAATTTGAAAAGGACATTAGAAAGAAAATAGATCATCTAACAGATTAAGATACTGATAATATCTAAGGTCTTTTTAACATTAAAATTCTGTTGAAGCCCAAAGAATTGTGGATTCCTGGGAAGTCACAGAGCAAGTTACTGCTTTTTTCTAATTCAAGTCTAATTCCATCTTTTTTTTTTTTTTCACTATATAAAGAATATTTTTCAGCTGAGCTGCTTGGGCACTGCTAAATCATTGTAGGATTTTTTTTGTCCTTTATGTAATGTATTTAATATTTCCAGAGCAAATATAATGTCTATTCACCCTATGCAGCCCTTGAACCGATGGCAGTGATTCAAGTGTTAGTGAGTAAATGAAAGCATGATGAACAATGAATCAACTTTATTAGTGAGAAGGGCCTCAAGCTTAGAGCACCAAAGTAGTCACTCCATTTGGCTTTCACGAGTTACTTAGCACTGATTTTCTTGCCTTTTCTCATAGCCTATGTCACCTGCTCTGTCCCTCAGTGTTCTCTCTGATGACTACTCAGCATGGCCATTCTCTGGTGCTGTAGGGTGAGAAAATACAAACACATAAAGGACAGAGAGGTGGATGTTTTGGTCAGAGGACACCTCCGATCTCTCACACTTCTCCTCTGGTAGTGTAGGCTCTGCCCTTCTGCTGAGCACTGTTGCCTGTTCCCTTCCAAAGCCTGTCTCTCCTATCTTTCTTTCTCAAAGTTTAAGGCAAAAGGCAAAGGGAATTCTCTATAAATTAGTTTTCCTGGTCTAAAATGCACTTATATAAATCTGCATTTGATCTCATGAAGAAACCGTATCAGCTCTCTCACCTTACACCCAGGACAGTCCTAGATATACAGGGGCACTCAGAGAGAAAACAGAATGACTGATGAATCCTGACCTATATTTCCCACTGAGGCATAAAGAATAGTAGTGGACTTCTAAGACTAACAGACCTGGCTTCCCAATTATTGCTTTGTATCCTAGCTATGTGGATTTGGACAAGTTATTTCTTTTCTCTGGTTCTCAGTACTTCTACCAGTAAAACAATAGTAACAATGTATTATAGGCAGAAATAAATGAGATAAAAATAGGTGAAGTAAAATATCTAAAGTGCTTGGCATCATGACCATTACATGGGAATTCTTCAATAACACTATTTGATTTCTCTTGTATGATTCCTCTTAAGGAGCTTTCAGTCTACTTGGGGGAGATAATGCTGATATGCAAATATTTAAAATTCAAGAAAGAATGTATTAGCTGTTATAAAAGAGAAAATAAAGCACTTTTAGGATCAGAGGAGAGAGCGATTACTACTGGCAGTGGGGATCCATGAGACTTCCATGACAATGGGAACCTTTAGCAGACACTGGCAGCTGGGATTCCAATAGGAGGCGATCAGGAAAATTAAAGGAAGGAATGGCATAAGAAAAATAGAAATGCAAGACATTGGTCCTATTTGGCTGAGCTGCTGAGTATGTAGGAGGATATTTGGCTCCAAAATTTGATTGGAACCAGATTATAGAAGGCAATGATTATCAGGCTAAGACCTTTGGCCTTTAACTTTGAATGTGTTTGAAAAGAAGAGGGGTAGTAAAAGCCATGCTTAGGAATATTCATCTGTAGCATCAATCCTTACAGATAAGAAGACCAGTGAAAAAGATGTTCAAATAGTGAGGGTGAGAGGTAATGCACTGTTATCAGTGACGTTAGTTAGCCTTGCAAAAATTTTAGTTGCCCTTTTAGCCCAACAGGTAGATGCTGGTCTGATTTTAATTGCAGCTGATTTTTGTGACACTTCTTTCACAAGGTAGCCATAATTATGGTAGAAATGATATTTTTTAATTCAGAATGAGGTCCTTCTTTTGGATGTTAGATGTGGCCTTCATGGAAGGGATGAGATGTTTGGAGATGGAGTTACATGTTTATCCAGAAATCATCAATGGACACTCATCAGGTACAAGGTGGTCTTAGAGAGGCTCTTGGTTTGAACAACTGTCTATATCAGCCACTGATAGAGAAGGAGAAGGAGAAGGGGGAGTTACAGAGAAAGCAGAGGATGTGAAGAGGCATATTTACTGACTTGTCATCCAATGAGAAACAGACATGCTACTCTGAAACCAACAGAAAAATGGGCTATGAAGATGAATTCTTTAGTCAGCCTCAGGCTATTAATAGACATCAGTGCTGCAAAAGATGGGGAAAGCAACATAAAGAATTTTGAGGAGAAGGACTCCTGATAATGTCTCTGTATTTTTTTAAAAATAACTTTTCTGAAGAACAGGAGTAGAGGACAGTTAAAAATTAAGGTACAAATTTTAAGGCTTAACACAGCAGAACAGGGAGTGAAGAGAAAGACTCAGAAATTAAAGAAAAATATTTTTTGAACCTCCAAAAATCATTCCCAGAGAATTACAGTTGTGTGTTGATTTGTGTATTCTTCACATCCATTGAAAATATTTACCAAAAAGTTCATTTAGGGGTCCCAAAGAAAATATTTCAGATGTTTCAAGCATGGGATACAGCTGAAGAGATATTTCTAACTGGCTTGTTTAGGATTCCAGAATCAGTTGAAGTAACTGATTAGAGAAAGGAGTGAAGCGATATTCAATGAGTAATCAACATTCCAATTCTAGAAGTTTCTTTGTATCCTTTTTTCTGTTAACAGATGACACATTTGATGACCAGTGGGAATCAGACCATGGTGGCTGAGTTCCTCTTCTCTATGTTCCCGCATCTACATGAAGGTGGCCTCTTATTCTTTATCCCCTTGCTTCTCATCTATGGGTTTATCATAACTGGGAACCTAATGATATTCATTGTCATCCAGGTGGACATAGCCCTGCGCACCCCTATGTATTTCTTTATCAGCGTCCTCTCCTTCCTGGAGATCTGGTATACCACGACCACCATCCCCAAGATGCTCTCCAACCTAGTCAGTGAGCAGAAGACGATCTCCTTGGCTGGCTGCCTCCTGCAGATGTACTTCTTCCACTCTCTTGGCATCACAGAAGGCTGTGTCCTGACAGCAATGGCCATCGACAGGTACATTGCTATCTGCAATCCTCTCCGTTATCCAACCATCATGACTCCCAAATTTTGTATCCAGCTGACAGCTGGATCCTGCCTCTGTGGCTTTCTCCTTGTGCTCCCTGAGATTGCATGGATTGCCACCCTGCCCTTCTGTGGCTCCAACCAGATCCACCAGATATTCTGTGACTTCACCCCTGTGCTAAGCTTGGCCTGCACAGACACATCCCTGGTGGTCATTGTGGATGCCATCCATGCAGTAGAGATCCTGGCCTCCTTCCTGGTCATTGCCCTATCCTACGTCCGGATCATCATGGTGATTCTGGGGATGCCCTCGGCCGAGGGCCGCCACAAGGCCTTTTCCACCTGTGCTTCCCACCTTGCTGTGTTCTTGCTATTTTTTGGCAGTGTGGCCGTGATGTATTTGCGATTCTCGGCCACTTACTCAGTGTTTTGGGACACAGCAATTGCTGTCACTTTTGTGATCCTTGCTCCCTTCCTCAACCCCATCATATACAGCCTGAGAAACAAAGACATGAAAGATGCTATAGGAAGGCTTTTCTACCATAAAAAGAGGGTTGGAGAGGCTGGGAGATAGATCTATATCCTGGAAACTCTGAAAAGCCTCTTGGAAGTACAGAATTTCATGGTTCCTTATCTTGTCTATGATTACCCTCTTTTTCTATTGCCATAGCTGCTTGTTCTATTATTTTTAAAAAGAATAATAAACTGCTGTGCTCAGGTCACAGGTGGTAACTGGATACCTTGTTTACATCAGTGCCCCTACCGTGCTTGTGATAGTCCAAGCAGTATAGGTGGACTCCCCCGCTTCTAGCGCAGGTTGGCTTCCTCCTCAAACTCTAGTAGCTGGGGTCTGCTCTTTTCTTCTGTGATCTCACACACTGGGAAGGCTGGAGAGCAGGATAGAAGAGGCATGACAGACAGTTCTGAAAATTACCACTGTTAGCTTTTCTCCAATTCCCTTTCCAGCTGTACATTCCCCTGTCATTCAACATGCCACATAAATAAATCATTTCTTGACACTAGAGAGAAGACGTCTCCACTTTTAGCTTATTTAATTCCCAAATGATTTCAGCAACCATGGACTGATCACGTGCACAATGTGTTACAGAATTTTAGACCCAAAGGAGTTTCACAGAAATCAATAACAATAATAGTCCTCTATATTTCTCTAGCACATTGCTATTTAAAATAAGTTGACATCTATAAATCCTCTTGAAATTTAAAATGCCCCAAGGTAAAGATGTCATACGTCAGTATTTTTTAAATGTTGAATTTAAAGCTCAAAGAAGTTCAATGACTTACCAAGGGCTACATAGGCAGTTAGTGACAGAGCTGGGACTTCACCTCAGGTACTCTACTGCACTCTCTTTCCCCCGTAAATGCGTAATTTTGTTTAATCTACATGATGTTCAAGAAACTAAATTATACACACTTCTTTCTCTAAAAGTTTCCTGAGACCTAATGAGTTCTCAGTGAATCTGAGGAGTCAACAGTTCTTTCCTCTATGAACTTCCAGGATGTGGCATTATGGAAAAACTATTGGAGTAGGAGATTAAAGTACTGTATCTTAGAGCTTTTTCTACCACACTAAGTTTTGCCATTTTAGATCCTCTACTTCCTTCCTGGCCTTCAGTTTCCTAGTCTGTAATTATGCAGTTGCATTAGATCAGTAATTTATCAAACTAATTGATTATCAGAACTTACGATTCAGAAAAATCTGAAAATGAAGCCCAGTAATTTACATTTTTCAAAATATACCCAAAAATTATGATGACAGGTAAGACTTGGAATAGCTGGATTAGATGATCGCTAACATCATTTCTAGTCCTAGGACTCTTTGACATTAATAAAAGCTAACATATTTTAACAATGTCTAACCCTATGCTAAGGACCTTACATAAACTGTCTCATTTATCCTCATAGCAATTCTATGAAATTAATATTAACCTTTTTCATCAAATGGGAAACATGAAACATAGAGTTGCAAAAACTTGTCCAAGTACACAGAGTTAATTATTAGAAAGCCAGGGCAGAAATTTACTTATGTCTGGTCCCAAAGCCAGATCCTTATTGACCATGACCTTGTACCTACTTCACACAGCTTTCATCCTAATGACTAAATCTAAGAAGAGTTCCAAAGCAAATATGATAGTCAGTGGGCAAATGTGATCACTAATTATTATATGTAATAGAACAAAAGGGTTTACTCCTCCAGCCTTCAAAGTTTATTTATTTTTAAAAAGTTTGAGTAGAAACTCTGAATCAGGCACTTTGTAGGTGCAGAGGATTCATTTAGTGACTATCACATATCATGTAAGTGGTCTTGGCTTTTGGAGACCTCAGAGTCTAATGAATCATTATTGCTGCAATTAATAAGACTGTCATTATTCATTGAATTTGCTGTTTTCCTTGTCATGAGATTTGATGATCCCATAGACTCATTGTTCCCAGCTTTTAGGTTATTCATTTCCTCTAAACTTTCCAAAGTTTGTTTTTTGTGTTTTAAACCTCTTTGAATATATGTCCTTTGCTATCCTCTTCTCTCTCAACCCTGCACATTGATTCTTTTCACAAGGACACCCTTAATCTTTAGAGCTAAAGCTCAGAATGATTGCTTTTAGCACTGTTGCCCCTGCTTCTCAACCTTGCTCTGAATTGCTGCAATCTTCAAGAAAGATTCCTCCCACTAATATCCCTGGCACTGAAGTCAGAACCAATAACAGCCTTTATTTTGATATGACTCGTTCTTTATCTTTTTGTTTTTCATGCTGTTAATGCCATTTTATTTGTGCCAAATATCCCAGTAGACTAAGTAAGGGTGCACAGCAGGAAAAAGGTTTCCTCGTCCTTCTGAATGTCAGAATACTTAGCACAGGATTCTGCGAATTATCTGTCGATGACCCAAGATTTGTTCTTGGCTAGTGGACCAACTCATTGACAGGCTGGATTGGCTGAAAGAAAAGGTAGATCAATACTTGTGAGAGCAAAGCAAACAGAGAGAAAGAGGGCAGCCTTTGATGTCAATGACAAGCAGTACACATATAAGCCCAAGGTAGCAGAAAGAAAAGCAATAGAAGACGGAGGATTTGCCACCTAGGTGGAGGCAGAATTCAAAGGACCCGAACTAAGATAGCAAGTCTATCCAGATTCTTAATTGTTTTATTCCCAGGCCCCTTCCCTGCTGTATTCTTAGCCCCAGCCCTGGTTCAGTATAGGAGCGTCTCCTATAAGTGGTGTCCTTGCTTTTTGCTCAAGGTCATCCGTGTAGGAGAATAGCTATTTTCTCCATTTCTTTTGAAGCTGAAGTCACCTTAGAAGACAGCTAGTTATTTCTCCTTTTCAGCATATTTGAAAAAAGGTAATCCAGCCTCTGCTTAAACATTTAACCAAAGTGTCCTGCTTCAATAGAGGGCTTTCAGTGTGCCCACCACCAGCATAGTGTTCACTGTACCGGATAGGTAAGTTTTCATCCCTCACCCGCTTCCAACCCTCCCCCTTCTTAGTTTTCAATGTCCTTTACATCTTCTTGTGCCATGTGTACCCATCGTTTACTCCCACTCATTAGTGAGAACGTGTGGTGTTCGTTTTTTTATTCCCAAAATACTTCACTTAGGATCATGATCTTCAGTTCCATCCAAGTTGCTATGTAAAACATTATTTCATTCCGTTTTTATGGCTGAGTCATATTCCATGGTGTGGAATACCACATTTCTTTATCCACTTATGAATTTGTGGGCACTTAGGTTGATTCTATATCTTTGCAATTGTGAAATTGGGTTGCAATAAATGGCGCATTCCCACCAACAGTGTTCCTTTTTCTCTGCATCGATGCCAGCATCTGTTGTTTTTTGACTTTATAATAATGGCCATTTTGACATGGGTAAAGTGGCATCGCATTGTGGTTTTAATTTGCATTTCCCTAATAATTAGTGATGTTGAACATTTCTTCATATGTTTCTTGGCCATTTGTCTGTCTATCTTCTTTCGAAAAAAAATTCTGTTCATGTTTTTTGCCCGCATTTTGATGTCATTTTATTTTTCTTGCTGTTTTGTTTGAGTTCTCTGTAGATTCTGGTTTATTAGTCCTTTGTTAGATGAATAGTTTGTGAATATTTTCTCCCATTATGTATGTTGCCTGTTTAATCTGTTGATTATTTTCTTTGTTGTATAGAAGCTTTTTAATTTAATTAAGTCTTATTTATTTATTTTTGTTGCTGCTATATTTGCCTTTGGAAGTTAGTCATAAATTCTTTGCCTAGGCTGATATCTAGAAGAGTTTTTCCTACGTTTTCTACTGGAATTTTAATGGTTTCATGCCTTAGATTAAAATCTTTTATCCATCTTGGCCAGGCACAGTGGTTCATGCCTGTAATCCTAGCGCTCTAGGAGGCCAAGGCAGGAGGATAGCTTGAGTTCAGGAGTTTGAGACCAGCCTAAGCAAGTGTGAGACCCTGTCTGAAAATAGAAAAAATTAGCTGGGCATGGTGGTGTGTGCCTGTAGTCCCAGCTACTCAGGAGGCTGAGGCAGGAGGATCGCTTGAGCCTAGGAGTTGGAGGTTGCTGTGAGCTAGGCTGACGCCACGGCACTCTATCCCGGGCAACAGGGTGAGACTCTATCTCAAAAAAAAAAATTAAATAAATAAAATAAATCTTTTATCCACTTTGAATTAATTTCTGTGTATGATGGGAAATAGGGTTTCTGTTTTATCCTACTGCATATGGCTATTCAAATTTCCCAGCACCATTTATTGAATAGGACATCCTTTCCCTAATGTATGTTTTTGTCTACTTTGTCAAAGTTCAGTTGGTTGTAGGTAGATGGCTCCCAAATACATCTTCTCAATTAACCATAATCCCATTATCACACACTAAAAAATTAACATTTGACATTTGATTTTATACTTGTATCTTGTTTTCTATTACAGAAAAATTATTTCTTAACATTATTAGCATAATTATTTATATTAAAATATTAATACAAATAAAATAGGTTTTTAAATTATCAATACTACAACTTCTGAAAATAAGACTACTGAATAAAATTTTAATTTTTTATTGTTCTTAGAATATATACCACTACACATGTTCAGAAAAGAATAGTTTTCTAAACTCTGTGAAACAATTATTTCCCTCTGTGGTTATATTACCAGCTCAATAAAGTTAAGTTTATTTGCTTCAGTTTTTTTTCTTCCTATTTTTAGATAATTTTATTTTAGATTAAATGTATTCCCATTTGGATTTTTAAAATATTTATTTATCTCCAAAATCAAAACTACATTCAAAGAATATTTAGGAAATTTTATGTCCTCTCAGTACCCATTACCCCTATTTCTTTCCTTTTCTGATAATTCTCCAAGTTTTTCCCCCGAGCTTTATTGAGGTATAGTTAAGAAATAAAATTATATACATATACGAATACACACACGCAGTGTACAACATGATGTATTTATCTATGTAAACACTGTGAAATGGTAACCATAATCAAGGAATTATAATTAACATATCCATCACCACACACAGTTATCTTTTGGTGTGTCTGTGTGGTCGCTATATTCCCTTCCATCCCTACCTTCAGCCCCTGGCAACCACCACTATACATTTTACTTCTATGAGTTTGACTCTTAGATTTCGCATGTATGTGAGATCATGTAGCACTTGTCTTTCTGATCCTGGCATATATTGCTTATCATACTGTCTTACAGGTTCATGTATGTTATCACAAATGACAGGATTTCCTTTTTTAAAAATTCCATTATGCCTGTTTTTATGTGTGTGTGTGTATTACACTTTATTTATCCATTAATCTGTTAACGGACACTTAGGTTGATTCCATATCTTGGTTACTGTGAATAAGCCTGCAATGAACATGGGAGTGCAGATATCTCTTCAACGTACTGGTTTTATTTCCTTTGGTTATATACTCAATAGTGGGGTTGCTGGATCATATAGTTTTATTTTATTTATTTATCATTTTTTATTTTTTTGAGACAGAATCTTGCTCTGTTGCCCGACAAGAGCGCCATGGCTTCAGCCTAGCTCACAGCAACCTCAAACTCCTGGGCTCAAGGGATCCTCCTGCCTAAGCCCCCCAGAGTGCTAGGATTACAGGCATGAAACAAGGTGCCTTACCTTTTTATTTTCTTTTTTTAGTCTATCAGTGCATGAATGGATAAAGAAAATGTGGTATAATACATAATAGAATGCCATTCAGCTATAAAAAAAAAAGAAATTATGTCATTTGTGACAACACAGATGAATCTAGAGGGCATTATGTATGAGTGCATGAAGCAAGCCAGTTATAGAAAGAGACATACTGATGATTCCACTTATATAAGGCAGTAAAATTCATAGAATCAAAGAGTACAGTGACAGTCACCAAGGGGTAAGGATGTGAGGTGTTACTAAACATCAGGCCTAAATTTCATGTGAGTAAGATGAATAAGCTCTAGAGCTCTGTTGTATAACATTGCACCCATAGTCAACAATAATGTACCCTTAAAATCTATTAAGAGGGTAGATCTCATGTTAATTACTCTTATCACAGCAAAACAAAACAAACAGTCTATTTAGAAAATGGGCAAGGACATGAAGAGGCATTTCACTTAAGAAAATATACAGATGCCAAATAAACCCATGAAAAAATGTAAAAGATTATCAGCCATTTTAATAAATGGCTAATTTTCAATAAAATTTTACTTTTTATATTTTACACAATAAGCACTTTTAAATAATAGTTCATTAGGAGTGATATCAGTAAAAGTGGCAGAGCAGGTAGAGCTAAGGGCCTGGCCCTCTGCACAAACCAAGAAATTTAGCAAAAATTGCCAGAATCAACTTTGTTGGAACACTGAAAACAGTCAAAGGATTGCAGCAATCAAGCTAATGCTGAATGAAGAATAGGGTGACTTTTATAATGACAGAAAAGCTTTGCAGATTTTCCTTGCCCTTGCCCACCTCACCCCCTGGCTCGTCAGTGGTCTTGAAGACGGCAGCCTGAATTCCCAATGTGGGACCCTCCTCCCTGATTCCAAAAGGAGCAGAGTAGACCTTTTCCTCAAAGAATTGTGCTTGTTTATCCCAACCTGTCTGGGGGATACCTGATGGACTGACACCAAGTACTTGTCTTTGTTTTCACCTAAGAACTCGCACACGTGAGCATTCTGTGAAAACATGGTAAACCCTTTGAACAGCGGCTGCCCCCAAGAGCGAAAGATTACAGTTGAGGCAAACCATAGAGCCCTGAAAGCCTGGAAAGAAAAGCTCTAAGTTTTTCTTTAGGAAATTAGGCATTCGAAAACACCCATATATATTGGGGAACTTGGAAAGCAATGTACGTGCCCAGGGTAGGACACATGGGCAAAAAAGATCTGAAAATACCTTAAGCCTTCACCTCTGCTTGATTTCTATTTTAGTACAGTATAAGCTAGAAGTTGTAAGACAGAGCTGTAAATGGCTTGGCTAAGCATTGAAAAATGTCATCTGCAGACTTAAAAGATCCTTCCTTCCTTCCTTCCTTCCTTCCTTCCTTCCTTCCTTCCTTCCTTCCTTCCTTTCTTCCATCCTTCTTTCCTTCCTTCCTTCTTCTTTCCTTCCTCTTTCCTTCCTTCCTTCTTTCCTCCCTCCCTCCCTTCCTTCTTTCCTTCATTCCCCATCTGCCATCTATGTACTCCCCTTAGTTCTCCACACCAAAAATGGTGTTTGCAGAGAGGTTTAGAATGTAATTGATCCAGGCAACAAGCCAGTAGGCAACTTGGCTGGATTCTAGTGAGACTGTTCAACCATTTCTCAAGCCCACAGATTCCTATAAAACCAGACAGCTTACTGCAGTAGTTTCTACACTTGATCTTAGCCAAAAGGCCGAGAAGCGATACTGCAGTAGTTTCTAAAAGCAAATATTTATAAGCAGATTAGCCTCATGTCAGACCCACTTTTTGAAATGGTTTTATTGAGATATAATTCACATATAATTCGAACATTTAAAGTGTAGAATTCAATATTTTTAATAAATTCACAGATATACGCAAACATCACCACAGTCAATTTTTAAAATTTTAATCACCTCAAAAAATACCAAAATCCTGTCCTCCTTAGTTATCACCCACTTATCCACTTGCACCTCCCAACTCCCACCCCTATTCTAATTTCTGTTTCTGTAGATTTCCCTATTCTGGATATTTCAAATGAATGATGTCATATAATATATGTTCTTTTGTGATCACATACTTCTTTCACTTAACATAATGCTTACAAGATTCCACATTCATTGCTTTTATGGGTGAATAATATTTCATTGTATGGATATACATACTTTACTTATTCAGTCCTCCATTGATAGACACTATGGTAGTTCCCACTTTTTGGCTATTGTGAATAATACTGCTATAAGCATCCAGTGTACAAGTTTCTGTGTGGACATACTGTGTTTCCCCAAAAATAAGACCTACCCATAAAATAAGCCCTAGCAGGATTTCTAAGCATTTGCACATTATAAGCCCTACCCCCAAAATAAGACCTAGTGATGAGCGTGGCTACGCAGCGTATCTGCACAACCCATGCATTTCGTCGCAGAGCGGTAAAGAGGACAAGCAGCCCTTTTCATCTGCCCCATCGTGACAGCTACTATCCCAGAGGTGACCAGAAAGGTGCGGGCAGCCCCACCAACAAGGTCGGCTCCCCCTTTCAGGTCCCGGCCATCCTGTGCATGCTGCAAGCTGAGGCTTTGAGGGGAAAATAACACATCCCCTGAAAATAAGCCCTAGGGCGTCTTCTTGAGGAAAAATAAATATAAGACCTTGTCTTATTTTCGGGGAAACATGGTATATTTTCAGTCCTCTTGAGTATATATTTGAGAGTGGAATCGTGGGGTCATATAGTAATTCTATGTTTAATCTTTTCAGTAACTGCTATTTTCCAAAGTGGATGTACTACCTTACATTCCAACCAGCAGTGCATGTGGGTTCTGGTTTCTGATTTCCTCATGTCTTCAACAAGGTGTAATTATCTGACTTTTTAATTCTAGTCACTCTAGTAGCTATGAAGTGTTATCTCATTGAAGTTTTTATTTGCATTTCCCTGATGGCTAAAGATGTCCAGCATCTTTTCATGTGCTTATTGGAATTTCTACACCTTCCTTGAAGGAATGTTTTTTTCAGATCCTTTGCTCATTTATTAATTGGGTTGTCTTTTTATTATTGAGTTGTAAGAATTTTTTGTATCTGCTAGATACAAGTTCCTTAGTAGATACATTGCAAATATTTTTTTATTTTTTTATTTCAGCATATTATGGGGGTACAAATATTATGGTTATGTATATTACCCATGCTCCCCTCCCCCCTCGAGGCAGAGCCTCAAGCATGACCATCCCCCAAACGTTGCACATCTCACTCATTGTGTTTGTATGTATCCATCCCCTCCATCCCCCTCCCACCCACCGGACACCCGACAAATGTTATTCCTATATGTCCACTTAGGTGTTGATCCGTTAATACCAATTTGCTGGTGAGTACATGTGGTGCTTGTTTTTCCATTCTTGAGATACTTCACTTAGTAGAATGGGTTCCAGCTGTATCCAGGAATATACAAGAGGTGCTATATCACCATTGTTTCTTAAAGCTGAATAGAACTCTAGAGGAAAACATTGCAAATATTTTCTCCCATTCTATGTGTTGTCTTTCCACGTTTTTGAAGGTGAGAGCTACTCTTCACACCTGCCTCTGCAGTTCCTCAGGGGCCAACCTCCTGGCAGCCACTGCCTTTTTTGTTTCCAGACCCATAACCTATAGTTATTATCTTCCAAAATGTTATTTTCATTTCTTACTCATTTTCCTTTTCTTCCCTGAACATTTTAAAGACTAGAGAAACCTAGCCTTGGAGGATAAAGACTTTGTTTCTTCATTCAGAGTCCCTTACTCTTATTTGCTTTATAGTTTTGGCAAGAAGTTCCAGGTCTAAATTTACATTTTTTAAAAAATTGATATAATTATTGCTTCCATAAAATGGCTAATTCTGAATTATTATTCAGTTTTTAGCTTAAATATCATTTCCTCAAGAAGAGAACACATGTTTAGCTTATTACTAATTTCCATAATTATAATCAATTAATTATAACAAATTAAAAATTAATTGTAATTTTAATATCTATATCCTCAACTCTTTTAAAACACCCTAAGGGTAGGAACTAGACATATCTGATTTTTTCATCACAGTTTTTAGGTCTTAGCACTTTATCTGATATATAATAAGAGAGAAATAAACGTGTTGAATTGAATAGATGGAAGATGGATGGATGGATGGATAGGTATCTTTAAGATTGTAGGAATAAAAATACTTTGGGATCTTATTAGGAAGTTCTATAGAATTCAAAGGTTTCTTACAGTTAATATTTGATCCTTTACTCATGGTAGGTATTCAAATGCATAAATAATTCATAAAATTAGTTAATAATTAAATCCCCAGGTTTCTCATGTGCTAAGTTTTAGGATTAGTTTTACATATTTTTCGTGTTTCAGGAAATGATAAGCTAAATGAAATAAAGAAGTGGTCCAGTGAAAAAAGTTATCTTATTTCCTGCCACTAACTCAACATCTATACTTCGATACTTTATGCTGAATATGGATATCAGCACCACTGAAACATACACATAAAACTTGTCAGAACAAAATGTGACAAACTATGCTCTTTTTACAAGTCTTCCTTCTGACTGGTTTACTTCTTTCCTTTGGGGAAAAGTACCTGGGAAGTATTTTTGTTTATTTATATTTTGCTAGATATTGTTCTAAGACGAAAAGGAGTGATGAGAGGTCTGGGCAGAATAAAATAAATAAAAATAAGTATAACACTTTTTTACTATCCCCTGTATGCCAGACACTGCATACTGTGGCTTACAAATCTTATTGCTAATTATCAAAACAATCTTCAAGAAAACATTGTTATCAGATGATGGAATTAAGACTCAGAGAGGCTAAATCACTTTCCAAAGATTATGTAATTAATAAGTGACTGCATGAAGTAGGTTTTAAATCCAGTATATACATGGTTTAAAAAAACACACTTTTCTGTGCTACACCAGTCTTTTCGACATAAAGTGATTATAAGTGGTACATAAAGAATCATTCATTACTTGTTCTAAATTTTATTTAACACATATTATTGTTTAGGACATGCCTAATATATTAAATTAAATCTAGTATATTTGAAAAAATATAGGTAAGACAGATTTGACAAGTACTAAGTGTAGTATGCAAACATCTGAGATTTGAGAATCACTGCACTACGTCATGTTGAGAGAGGTGTACCTTTTCTAGTCTCTTGTCCCAAAGCTGAACGTGGTTCCAGCAAATAGCACAATGGTTGCTGTAACACTGAAAGTCAGGCAACACTTTCCCAAGTAGAAAAGCACTGAATGTTTCGTGTGTCGTCTCTGGCCACCGTTGATCCATAGGGTCCCCGTATCCTCCGCCCCAGCCTTGGCCTGCCACTAGTAGCTGCCCTGGCTCACGTCAGCACCCCTGTTCTCTTTAGCTGCCTCCTCATGGCCTCCTTGATATCCTTGTTGCGCAAGCTGTAGATGAAGGGGTTGAGGAAGGGTGTGAGCACCGAGTAGACCACCGCCAGGGCCCGGTCATAGTCCAACGAGTAGCTCTTCTTCAGCCGCACATACATGAAGAGGATGCTCCCATAGAAAATGAGAACCACGGTGAGGTGGGAGGCGCATGTGGAGAAGGCCTTCCTCTTGCCCACAGCTGAGGGAATCCTGAGCACTGTGCGGAGGATGTGCACATAGGAGCTGAGGATCAGCAGGAATGTGGCCAGGATCTTGCAGGAATTTATAACAAAATCCACTAGGACATTGATAGATGTATCAGTGCAAGCCAAGCTCAGCACAGGAGGGAAATCACAAAAGATGTGCTGAATGCGATTGGGGCCACAGAACGGGAGGCGCGAGACCAAGGAAATTTCAGCCACTGGCCCAGCCAAGCCACCCAACCAACAGCCAACAGCAATCTTGGCACAGAGTGTTGGGGTCATAAGAGTGGGGTAGTGGAGGGGCCGGCAGATGGCTAAGTACCTATCATAAGCCATAGCTGTCAGGAGGTAGCACTCAGTCGCTCCAAGGGAGTGAAAGAAATAGATCTGCAGGAGACAGCCAGAGAATGAAATGGTCTTCTTCTCACTGAGCAAGTTTGCCAGCATCTTGGGGATGGTGGCAGCTGTGTAGCCAAGCTCCAAGAAGGAGAGAACGCTGACAAAGTGGTACATGGGTGTGTGGAGCCGGGAGTCCAGGCGGACCACCAGAAATATCAGCAGGTTTCCCCATATAGTAGTGAGGTAAATGAGAAGTAGCAAGAGAAAGAGATAAGTCTGGACACCCTGGAGATGTGGGAAGCCCAGGATGATGAATTCCGTCACCTGGCTCCAGTTCCCTGTGTCCATTGCTCACAATTCAAGTCCCTAGAATGTGAAGCATAGACAGGGAAGCAAGTTGAGTCATGAAAGTCCTAACAGGAAGGCAACCTCAAAGTACTATTGCTTTCCCTGCCTCACCTCCAGAGTACAGCCCTCTCAGTAAATGCTTTGAGAGGTCAGCATTTCAATTCCATCCCTCCTTGCTGCTCCAGTCAACAGCATGCTTTGGAGTATCCACCTTTTTAATTAGACATAAAATGTCTTCCCTAATTAACACAGCTCATTTGGCCTTCAAAATCCATCTGTAACCCAGCTGTCTTGCTTAATGGAATCTATACAGGATTAAGTATTCCTCATCCAAGGTGTATATTATGATTTATACATATTCTTTGTCTAAGGTAAGGAAGGGGAAAGAACTTTAGAAATCATCTTATTCAATGTTTTCATTTGCAAAAAAAAAAAAAGGAAACTGGGATCCAGAAAGGAGAGATGACTTGCTCAAGGTCACACAGTTAGTTAAAAGCATAGCCAATTTGCTAAGTTTAAACCTAGACTTTTGAATATAGCATTTGAAAAAAAATAATCTTATTTTTAAAAAATAGCTTTTGTGTTTTGAATGATGTATTTTGTGGACCCTCATTGTTCAAAATCTCTCCTTATGTCTGAATGCTCTAGGTCTCTTTCCAATGCTCATACTAGGAAAGAATGTGAGGATGAAAATGCCTGCCTGACAAAGTCCTTACCTGAAGCTTGATGGTGGGGAGGGCTCTGCCAGGGCTTGGCCCTGGGAGTCTAGCCACTGCTCAGGGTCTGGAGATGAAAGAGAATTCCCTGCTCACTTCCTGCATCTCATTTGCAACATTATATCCAGCCACTCCTGGAGCCTGGAGGAGCTGAAATTTAGCGCTTTGATGAAAAACTGTGGGATTAAGTCAAACCATAAAACATTCTCCTCCCATGACCTGGATTCTTTGCAGGGTCCTTACAGAGAAAGAAGTCCCTGGGCCTTCTGAGCAGACCTCCTGGGGTCACCAAATTGCTCTCTCAGGAAGGAAACTGACATACAGCAAGTTCATTAGCCAGTAGTCCTCATTATCTATTGATTCACTACTACAACTACCAGTCCAAATTGGGATTGAGTATCTTTCAAGGCAATAATTTTCTTCAGTATAAAACAACTGGTATGGGAACTATAGGCTCAAATAGGTTCCTCTATTGTGTGATTTGGGAGAGAGTATATTGCATATACTTTCCAATTATGATAGGACCTTCTAAAATGTGACTGGAATTCTCGGACCCTGAGAGGGAGAGGGCAGGGACAGGCTGAGGACATAAATACCATCAAGGAAGACTCCTAATCCTGTCTGTTGCTCACATCTATAGTAGTTTTATCTTCACTTACACACTGCAGTTTCCTATTTATTCTAGTGTTATCTTGCTTTGAAAAGAGCCCTGCCTCATAATCTTGGACTTAAATCCTAGCTGTTCTTCCAGCTATTAATATTTATTTATGTGACATTAGCCACCTCATAGAGCGTTTGATTGCAGCATTGCCAAAAGGGTGGATTTTAAATGTTCTCACCACAAAGGATTAGTACTGTATGTGAGGTGATGAATATGTTAATTAGCCTAATTTGATCATTCTGCTATGCTTATATGTATTAAAACATCATATTGTACTCCATGAATATATAAAATTATTATCAGTTAAAAATAAAAAAAGTATAAAGGAAATATTACTTTCCTCATATGAAAGTAATAATCAAATGTGATAATAAATGTGAAAATTGTACTTATGAATTATAATATGTACTGCGAAAAGATTTAAATATTTTTTCACTTTCTCACTTCCATCCAAAACTTCAAGATATTTCATCCAGGTTTTTCATTCTCTGTCTCTTAATCTCTTCCTTGAAGATTTTCTTTTTTGGAAACTGAATTGCAAGAGTTTGATTTTTTGTGTGTGGTATGTAGATTTTTAATAATTTAATTTTTGAGTTGGTGTTATTTTTTTCCTTTGATTGTTATAGATAGATTTTAACTAATAATTTCATTTACTTAATGACTGTTGGTTTATTCAGGTTCTCTAAATCTCTATAAGATAGTTATGAGCTAAATAACCACTACCCTTTTAATTAAATTTTCCACCCGTCTCTATTTCATTTTCAATCACTTCTTTTCTGTGGACTAGAATACTCTCTATCCTTAAAAGATCTCCATAAATTCTGCTATTTCCCCTCCAATTGATATCCTATTTCTATTTGGAAGGAACTGGAAAATGGAAAAACAAGCACCACACCACATGTACTCTCTAATAAATTGGAACTAATTGATGGGCACAGAAATACAGAGAGGGAAGTGAACCTCAGTGGAAATCAAGCAGGGGGAGAGGGAGGAAGGGAAGGGCAAAAACCCACCTAATGTGTACAATGAACACTATTCAGGTGATGGGCACTTTTATAGCCATGACTCAATCCATGTATCAAAAACATCTGTACCTGTTTAATATTTTGAAATAAAAAATACAATAAATGGACAGAAAAAGATACATCATGCAAGCTCTAATAAAAAGTTACAATACCTAAATTTATATAAACCAAAATAATTTCAGAAAAGAGAAATATTATCAGAGATTTTTTAAACGGCATATACAAAGGTGAAAGGGTCCATTCACCATGGAGACATAAAAATACTGAATATGTAAGTAACTGACAAGGAAGCCTAGAAACTTCAACCCATTTGACCCATATACAATAATATGTAGAGAGAAATGGACACAGAAATAGGAAGGAAGAGAAAATAAAATATAGGTAAAGAAATACTGGGACATTCTCACCCACAAATGAGAATGATGACTTCTGTCCTCTTTGTTCCACAGAGATGCAAAAGTTCCGTATGTGTGTACATGTGGGTATATACGTAATTTTTAAAACTCCATATATATGTAAACAGAACACAAGAAAAATAGTTTCAAATATTCTACTAATCTGTCTGCACGGCTAAGAAAAGTTTTATATTTTAAATAATGGTTTGACTATTCAGAAAAATGTGTAGATACTCCAGAAATCTTCAACAATTGTGGGAAATTTATTACTGAGGGAAAAAATTCTGATTTTTTTATGACAAATTGTTAGCCTTGGATTCAAGAGCCACAAAGGACATATAAGAAAATAAAGGGTTTCACGGAATCTTAGAGCTGTATAATGTTAGTGATGAACATCATCTAAAGATAGCTTACTTACCCACCACAGTTTGTGAATAAAGAAATACAGATCCAGAAAAGATAACCTAGTCTGGCACACCATTAATGGCTAAGGACTACCGTGTTTCCCCGAAAATAAGACAGGGTGTTATATTTATTTTTCCTCAAGAAGACACCCTAGGGCTTATTTTCAGGGGATGTGTTATTTTTTTTAAGTACGGTACAACAATCTACATTTATTCAAATATAGTTAAGTCGTCTTCTTCTGGAACATCATCATAACTCTCCAAACCCTGAATTCCATCCTGAATTTCTTGCGATTCTATTTCCTTTAGAAGCATTGGCACCAATCTCTCATGTCGAGCAATAGAGCTTTCATGGAGCAGATGAAAAGGGCTGCTCATCTTCTTTACCGCTCCGTGACGAAATGCATGGGTTGTGCAGATATGCTGCGTAGCCACACCCATCGCTAGGTCTTATTTTCGAGGTAGGGCTTATATTGCGCAAATGCTTAGAAATCCTGCTAGGGCTTATTTTATGGATGGGTCTTATTTTCGGGGAAACATGGTAGTTATCAGTATTATCAAAAATATTCAAAAGGCATTTACAATTTGGGACAAGTTGAGACTGGTTGTGTAGAAGACAGAGGTGAATGCCACTAGGGTAGACCAATGTACTCTATGAAGAGTGGATTTCAGTAGTGATTAGAATCAGGGTAGCATCGTTAAATACCAATTAACAGGAGTGGGTAAGATTCATTGCATTTTTTATTCATCACATTTTTATTGAATAATCACTATGTTTAGACACCGTGCTAGATTTGGACATATAGCAAGTAACAAAACTGAAATAATTCCAGATCAAATGTAGTTAATAGACTTGTAGGAAAGAATGACAAACTATATCTATATATATATCTATATCTACATATACACAAACATGCATACACATATAAATTTCTATACATATTTTGAAGGAAAGTGAAACATAATTTCAAAGACAAACACGATAACAAAAATTAGGTTGCGTGTCATCACACTTTCACGTCACTTGAAAGTGATATTTGAGCAGAGATTCACACAATTATAAAGAGTGAGCCAAATGAAATATTGGAGGAAGAAAAGGATGAAGGTCCTGAAACCAGAAAAATCTTAAATGTATTTGAAGAACTCAAAGGCAGATCATGCGGCTAGGAAGGGTGTGCTGAGGAAGTAAAGGTACTGTTCGATGTTAGAGAGGAAGGCAAGGAAGAATTTTGTTTAGCCTTATAAAGTAGGGTGAGGCTTTGGATTTTATTTTAAATGCAGTTGGGAACCATTTACAAATGGTATAATCAATTTAGGTTTAAAAAGTATCACTTTGGATTTTATGTAGAAAAATATATTAGAATAAAACAAGAGTAAGAGAAAGGAGAATGGATAGAATATTATTGTATTAATGCAGCTGGGAGATATTGATGATTTACACGAGGATAGTAACACTAAAGAGAATAAGAAATAAATAGATTTAAAGTTTTCAGGTTTGGAAATTTGAAGATTTCATTTTTGATACATTAAGTTTTTAATTCTTGGGAATGTACATCCAGGTAATGTTGTTAAGTAAGCACTTGAATATACAAGTCTCAAGTTCAGGAGAGAGTTCTGGTTTGGAGATATAAATTTAAGAGCGGTTGGCATAGATAGGGAAGGTATTTAGAGCATTAAGAGTAACTTTGTGTATCTAGGCAGATAATGATACAGGAAAAAGGAGGCTGAGAAAGACTGATTAGAAAGACAAAAAATAAAGTTGGAAGATAATCATGTCAATGGAAGATAAGAGACAAAAATGCTATTAAGAAGTAAAGACTGGTCATGTGTGTCAAGGTTTCAGGGAAAAGGAAGGACAAGAAGGGTCTAATGGATTTGGCAGCATGGAGGTCATGCAAAATATTGATTGGAAGGTCTGAGCCAAGACTAGATATGAACGTGTTGAAAAATGAATAGACAGTAAAGAAGAGGAGATAGGTTGTATTGAGAAGTTTAATTAGAAAAAGGAGTAGAGAAATTGACCTCAAGCTGGATGGAAATGTGTGGCCAAGAAAATGTATACTCTATATGTAAAGAATGTAGATACTAAAATATTATTAAATACTGACAGAACTGATCAAGTGAAAATTAGAAAAGGTAAAATTATAGGAAACAAGAAAATCATAAAGAAATAATGTCTTTGAGAAGGTGAGAGGAAATGGGATCCAGAACATGTGCAATGATGAGAACATTATTCAAGGCCGGGCCAAAGGTATGTAGAATTTTCATGAAGTGAACATTGAGGTGGAAGAAGGACCCAGGAAGAAAGTCAATGGTGAGTGGGACTATCTTTCCTCCCCTTCTGGAAAGTTCTCTTGATGGCCTTAATGAGTTCCTTGTTACGAAGACTATAGATAATCGGGTTGATCAGTGGAGTGAGCACAGAGTAAACTACAGCAAGTGTCCGATCAAGGGTCAGTGAATAGCTCTTCTTTAACCTCACGTACATGAAGATGATGCTCCCAAAGAAGACAAGGACCACAGTGAGATGTGAGGCACATGTAGAGAAGGCCTTCTTTCTTCCTACTGCTGTTTTTATCTTCAGCACAGCCCCGATGATTCTTACATAAGAAACCATGATAAACAGGAAGGTAACAAGGATGATGAAGGCATTGATGGCAAAGTCCACCACAACATTAGTGGATGTGTCCTTGCAGGCCAAGCTCAGCAGAGGTGGAAAGTCACAGAAGATGTGTTGGATTTCATTGTAGCCACAGAAGGGGAGCTGGGAGACCAGGATGACCTCAGAAATGGGACACAGGAAGCCACAAGTCCAACAACCCGCAGCCATCTTAGCACAGAGTGTGGTAGTCATAATTGCAGGGTAGTGGAGGGGCCGGCAGATGGCCAAGTAGCGGTCATAGGCCATGGCTGTGAGAAGATAGCATTCAGAGGCCCCCAGGGAGTGGAAGAAATAGGTCTGAAGGAGGCATCCTGCAAAAGAAATGGTCTTTTTCTCACTGAGAAGATTAGCTAGCATCTTGGGGATGGTGGTGGCTGTATACCACAGCTCTAAAAAGGAGAGAACACTGACAAAGTGGTACATGGGCGTGTGCAGGGCTGCATCCAGTCGTATGACTAAGAAGATGAGCATGTTGCCACAGATGGTGAACAGGTATGCCAAGAGTAGCAGGACAAAGAGCCAGCCCCTGACATGTCCCACACTGGGGAAACCAACGAGCACAAATTGAGCCAGGCTCGAGTGGTTGTGTCCTTCCATGGGAGGCTGAAGTGAAGAAGGAAAGAAGAAAAAACTAGATTGTCATGACTGCTAAATCCAAATCAAAATTTCATTTCTCTTTTTCTCCTAATTTGAAGGCAGCTCTTTAATTACTACTATTACTATTACTACTATTAATACTACCCTAAAAATAATAATAGCTAACTTTTATTGGCACTTACCATCAAACATTTTTACAAGTGTTTTGCATTCAACATCTTATTTAATTTTTGTAGTCCAATGAGATAAGTACTATTGTTATGCCTATTTTACACATGAGAAAACTCAGAAATAGCATAAAGAGATTATGACACTTTTCCATTTTATATAGATACTGTTCTGCAGAAATAAAACTTGAATGTATGCTCTCCACGCTGTTTATTTCTATACTATGTGACCCTCCCCAAACATTCTATCCTTTCTCCCGAGGCCATAGTCATTCATTTAGTCAAATCTCAAAGGGTGCATTTCGTGTATGAGATTAATGTAGTAGCAAGTCTTCTCTTATTGTTTAGTTCACCTATATAAACATTTATTAAATATACATGTGTCAGGCATGAGGAATATAAAATTCTACAAATTATAGTCTCTGCCCCCAGAGGGCTTACAACCTCATAGGGAAGCAGACACATCTATCAGTCACCTCAGCACCACGTGTGAAGTACGGAACACTGCGGAATGTCAAAGAAGGGACTCATGTCTCAGACCAGGAAGACTGAAAAAGAATTCTTAGTGGAAGTCTTGAGCTGAATTTTCCACAAAAGGTCAGAATCAGTTAGATAAAAGAGGAAAAGAAATATTTCAGACAAAAAGTATTTAATAAAAGTCCTGGGCAGCAAGCGTCCTGAGTTAGGGAGACACATTTCCCTGTATCCCTATATGGTAAGGCAACTGAGAAAGTTCACCCAATGATTTGGGACCTTATTTAAATAGATGTGGGGCATCACAGAAGCATGTTAGATAAATAAGTGATATGGTCACATATAGATTTTTAAAACATAACTGAAATTTAACTATTTTGGGTTCAAGCTTAGAGATTCAGGTTTGAATTTGCCTTGTGGGTGTGCTGATAGAAGATGAGTGGGAGGATTAACATATTTTGGGTAAGAATGCTTATTCAAAACCAAATATGACAAAGTGGCAATAAACATAAATCCTGTATTTTCAGAAAACCAATTGTGTAAGTACAGGTAAGGAATACAAAGCTTGCTTGGTGAAATTTCATGTAAAAAAAGTGTTGGACATTCTCATTATTCTCAAGTAAAATGTGAAGAAGATGCAAAAAGAAAAATAAAGGAAAAGAAAAGAACAACAAAAAACACAAAGTGACTTTAAATGCATAAAATGGTAGTGACTGTCAGTCACACCATACCCTGTGTAGACCAGGCTGCATTTGAAGAGGGCTGTCCAATTCCAGTGACCATACTGACAAACCGCAGTCTCTTGCTTATTTCCATCATCCTAATGCTTGCCACAATGACTGTCACGTTAAAAGCACTCAATAAAATATTAACTGAACTAATTATTTTAAGCAATTAATGTAATAATTTGTAAACCAATACTTGCCCTTCAACTCATACCACCCACTCAACTCCAAACATTCCTTTGGACCCTAAATGCCCTGAAGTACAAATAAACTGTGGGGTTTGATATTTTAGAATACTAAGTTCATTCAAAGCAACTGGTATATAAAAAACTCTTCTTGAATCTCTTCTATTCTGACTGTACATTCACCTCTCCAGTTGTAACAGACAGATATTTTAAGACAGAAACCCTTGCTTTATCCCATTTCTGATACCTTTGCCCCTCTTGAAAATTTGCTTCTGTTCACCTCTCTTCTCCATCTGGCAACTGCTGCTCATCCATCACAATCAGGTCAAATTCTAACTCTTTAAAGACATCTTTCCTAACTCCCCCAGAAAAAGTTATTAATATTTATTCCTTCTTCTGTGTCTTCATAACATTTATATTTAGCATAGTGCATTACTTTTTTTTAACAAATCTGTCTTCCCCATAAATTATTAAGATCTTTAAGAGTAAACATAGTAATTCATTAATTATTGTATATTGATCTACTAATATCTGGAACAATAAGCATAGAACTGCGAACTCAATTAATGTTATTTTTAATGCTCTTGATTTTTTTTCTAGCCTGAATTTATGTTTTCCTCAACTGTGCCTGAACACATCCTTTTTGTTGTCCTCTTATCATTTTAAGTTCAATATATTCTAATGAACTTATCATTTCAAATTTAGTCTGACTTCACATCCCCTAATCCTGTGGTTGGACCCATTATTACTCCCACTGACCTATAGAAATTAAATTAAAGAAAAACTGTTGATCATCTTTTGTGTGCAAGGAGCTATTATAGATGATATTTCCTCTTTCTACAAATTAGCTTTTCTGAAATCAACTACTTGTGTAGGTCAAGTAAGGTTGAGCAAACATGGAATAATTTCAGGAGCACCCTGAAGACCTTAGACTCTAAATTCTTGCATCGCCAAATGTCTTTAATCCTCCAATTAGAGAACCTGTGTAAGGCCTTCCCTAGGTGAAGCCTTTTCAAATGCAGTTTCACCTGAGAGAATACAATATAGATGCTCCTCGACTTATAATGGAGTTACGTCCCAATAAAGCATCTTAAATTGAAAATAATGTAAATTAAAAATGCATTTGTTAATAACATGCATAATCTACTAAACATCATAGCTTAGCCTAGCCTACCTTAAACATGTTCAGAACACTTACATTAGCCTATAGTTGGGCAAAATCATCTAATACAAAGCCTATTTTATAATAAGATGTTGAATATCTCATGGAATTTATTAAATACTGTATTGAAGTATGGTTTCTATTGAATGAATATTGCTTTCACACCATTGTAAAGTAGAAAAATTATAAATCAAACCATTGTAGGTGGGGTACCATCTATATGTCATTAGACTTTCTTAGTCACAGCCTCTATTTCATGAATAAAATTTTCAGAAATCTCTACTTTTTACCATCTGTGCCAGCACATGGCCAGTCTGTGGCAGCACACAGGACCACTTCTTGTCTCTGTACATTCTCAAAGCAGGTATTAGACAATCTCCTGGTCATCAGGTGAATTTAAGCATCAAATATAGAGGATGGTGTACAAGATTGCCTTTAAAGTCTCTTCCCAGTTTGATACTCTAAGTCTCAAAACTGAATATTCCTAGTCCCTGTCATTTAAGTCATCTTTCCACTAAACCTTACTATTATGATTTCATAATAGTATTTGTTTTCAAATCCCTTATCATCGATCCCACCTCTCTGATCCCTGATCAGTACAGCTAGTATGGCAGCCACTTCACCTACCGACCGCTGAACATCATTCAGTGTCTGCTTTGGTCTTGCCTGGCTCAGTGTATGTGTGGTAGATGGAAACTGGACCTAGGAGCCTTTTCTCCTTTTCTGTGAGTCTTATCACCCTGAGGCTGAGTCCCCAGAGCTAGGGCTGACTGTTTGAGGCCACAGGGGCACAGGGAAGGGAGAGAACCCCAGCCCCAGAGGCAGGTGAGAATCAGGCTCAGGGAGGCTCCTGGGAGGGTGCTTTGATGGGCCTAGTTTGCCTCCCACCTGGGGAGGTGAGCTCAGAGAAGCCTTTCCCCAAACACTTGCTATCTCATCGCCCTTCCTTGCCGCTCCTACCCACTCATCTCTAGGGAATTCTTAATATAGACTCCTGGGCTCTGGCTCTGAAAACATGACCCTAATCCTCCCACCACTCTTCTCATAAACACGTGCACTCTTACATTTCTTGTCTCATTTCAGAAGCCAAAGAGGCCTTATATTTCCTCTCATCTTTTCAGACAGTTTCTTTCCCTGATCATGTGCCTAATCCCACCCAATAACATTTTCATCGTTCTTCTTTTGAGAAGCCTCTTTGGTAAGAGCTGCTTATGCTGAAAAACAAACAAACAAAAACACATGGGTTGTGGTGCCTTAGGAACCTTAATTTGAATGGTGGCTCCAATAAAAGGCCCATTTACTTAGCATATGCTGGGTAACACATATCCTTCTAAGCACAGTGCATGTACTAACTATACAGTCCTCACAATTAGTCTGTGAGGTTGGTATGATTGCTATTCTCACTTCACATTTGAGGAAACTGAAGCACAGAGAGTTTAATAATGGGCCTAAGGTCACACAAGTGCCTGTCTCAGAATTATAAACCAAATCTCTCTGACCCACCCCCTCCAGAAGTGTTAACAGTGCTCAAAGGAATGTAACCAAGGTCACTCAGCCACAAAATGGCATCTGTCTCAAGTCCTGTGCCCTGGACCACTACTCATTACCTGTAGGCAGTCATTTATTTATTTGAATCTGTGTTTTTTCATGCATAAATGAGTGCTGTGAAGAGTTAAGGGAGATAGAATGCAAAAACTAACTATTCTAGTTTTAAAATGTGTTTGTTTACATTTCTTGCTCTATGTAGTAGGTATAGAAAATACGTTTGTCGATTAAACTCCTCCAAATAGCTAACTTTGTCTAAGCTACTTAACATCTCACAGTTTTATTTGCTTCACCCTTTAAGAAGACATATTTGGCACGCTATGAAGTTATTTTTGAGTTGGGAGATAATAATAATTGGGACAGCATATTAACTTTTTTTGGTAGTAATCTTCCCATATCATGTTTAATAAATATTAATAAAATTAATAAAAATTAATTTTAAAAAAGAAGACATATTTGGGTTGCTTTGGGAATTAAATGACATTTCAAATGCCTTCCAGCCAAAGAAAAGAAATGTGCCCACAGTTTAACACAATTAGGTTTATTGACTCCTGCAATGAGGAGGATCACACATCATTGGAATGAATAGTGGAACACTTCAGTAAGAGGGTGTTAGATAAGAATTATTACAGGATGTGGCCTTCTGTCAGGAGATTTTGGTGATGTTTTAAGGAAGCAGAGCTTGCTCTGGATTGTGTCCTGTCAGTTAATGGGGAAAATTCTATGATTGGGTATCCTGAATCTTGTCTAGACATAGACTAAAGTTGTAATTGAGAAAGATACAGCAGTCACTCATATTAGTCAGGAGAGTGAGATTTTTTCGAGTTTGTACAGACATTGTTTTTAAATATGCTTAGACATGATTATTAAGTGGCCTTTTCCTCTCACATCATCATGGTTACAGAGTGACCTTGTCTGAGGTTGATACTCTGTGAGAGAACACCACAGACTAACTTTGAATGCCTTTCTCTTTCTCAGATAAAATACATAAAGGGCAAAATACAAAGTCTGGTACATAGTAGGCGATTCATAAACTTTAAGTTTCTTAAAATTTACTATTATACTATAAAACTACCATACGATCCCAGTACTGGGTATATATCTTAAAGAAAGAAATCAGTATGTTGGTGAGATATCTGTACTCGTGTATTTATTGCGGTACTATTCGCATGGCCAAGTGATGTGATAGAATCAACCTAATATCAGTATCTATCTTTCAAACTGAATTGTAAATTTTATGAGGTCAGAGACCATCTTCATTCCATATGTGACTGTTCAGTGCTATATGCTTATTGCCTAACCCAGTGTCTGGTGTGGAGAAGACATTCAATACACTTAATAAATGTATTCAAGCCACATTTATCTCCTATCTATACTTGTTTAGAGGATTTTGTAAGATTCAGTCTATGTTCCCAGTGTTTTAAGGCATTTTTAAATGTTGATTCTGATTCTGTCATCTCCCCTTTTGTGTATTAACCCACTTTCTGTTAACTACAAGTTTGAAAAGTATGCTATTTAGGTTCTCTTCTAGGTTAGTAGTAAAACTTTTGAGTGTCCTTCTTGACTGAGTAGAGCCCACTATGGCAGTCTCCCTCGGAAATGTTTCCAGGACATGTGCATAGGACTGAGATAATGTAAGGAGAGTGAAATGTGAGGTAAAAGCCTTAGCAATACTTAAGCAGAACTAAGTGTTTAGGTCAGCTAAAATAAGGTTCTGATTGTAGAAGAAAGCAAAGCAATCCACTTGTAACTGAATGCATATTCTGCCAGCTGCATGTCATAACATTTTACTATACCCCAGACTAACTGACGCTATCTGCTTCTGTAAACAGCTTGCTTTGAGATAGTTCTCAGCGCAGGGGCCCTGGCTATCTGGAGAGAACATGAGAAAATGTAGAAAACAATACCCTCGCTTTGTGCCTCTAGTCACGTAAGCCCCCTGTGACTGTGCTTGAACAATTAGATAATTTTTTTAGAGTGTGGTTTTTGTCTTTAAAAGGGGCCGTTTTTCCTAGCTCATCACTACTTTTCTGTGCCTGCCACTCTGCAGGACAGGAGTAGTCCTGGCCAGTAAATGAAAACTCATGATTTGACCCAATTCGGTTTCTAAGGTGGTCTTTTCTCGCACTTTTTCGCACTTTTCTCGGACCATACCACTAAGAAAGACATTATGGAAAATATGTAAAGATGCTGGCTCAGAATTCAGGCATCAGTGGGAGATGCCAGATTGGAAACCAACATGAAAATAAGTGACCACTTATTAATTTGTACTGAGAATACAATTTGTCCTAACATTGTGATTTGATCAATGTAAAGTTGAGCAGTCTACATTCTACAAGGTACTATATAAAAATAATACGTTAGGACCAGTAAACTTTTTCTTAAAGGGCCAGATGGTAAATATTTTAGGTTTTGCAATTCCTGCAGTCTCTGTCACAAGTACTCCACTCAGTCTTTGAAGCACAAATGTAGGCATTGACAATATGTAAACAAATGAATGTGAAGACTGCAGATCTTACTTGGTCATGGGCCATAGTTGGGTCCAGGGTTGTAGTTTGGCAACCCATTCCATGCATATTCTCTCTCTCTCTCTCTCTCTCTCTCTCTTACACACACACACACACACACACACATTTTGTTTTGAATAGCATTTCTCTGGTTCTAGTGTTTTTAAAATTCTCTCCTTTGAAATTATCCCTTATCTCCCTCCCGCAAAAAGAAATCTTCCAGCCAAAAAAAAAATCCCCAAGTGCATGTAGAGAAAATACATATTCTCTTACAAGTTTTCTCTTATTTGGCTTCAATGTACTTTTAAAATATACACTTTTAGAGCCCTGTGTCCACCCTGCATCCTGGCACTTAGAACACACAGAGATTGCAGAGATAACTCCAGCAAATCCTGATAAGGGCCATGATTGCCGTGGAAATGTCATATAAACCTCCTTTTGAAAGAGGAAAATAGATATCAGAAAGACAGCTCATCTATTAAAAAGGAAATCAGCTATATTTGAAGGGAAAGTATAAAGCATATCACTCAGACATCAAAGTTTATTTAGAAACTTTTATAAATCTTTTCATTATTTATACAGGACTTGTGAACTAGACAATTGTGCCTAGTAATCAAATTTAAGCAAAGTTCTTAGATAAGATTAATGTTAACTCTGCCTAGCACAGATCTCATCTGTTCTGTTTCTATGCATTCAAGGAAAGAAGTCAGGACAGTATTGCTGTCTATTTTTTTTTATGTATTTAAAATGTAAACCTTTATGTTTGTCATGAGTTGGAAAACATTATTTAGTAGATTCTAAGAGATCATGTACAGCCTGAAAGATTAATAATGGTTCATAAAATGTATTAATATTTTGGCATGATTAGTCATGTCAAAGATATCTGAATTTGGTGTTTTCCCTCCAAAAAAGAAAAAAAAGTTTAGTTTTTGTTTTACAAGAGTAAAAATTATAAACATTCGGAAGAGCTTTTAATTTTTAAAGTGATAATTGTATTTTACTTTTTCCCTTTTGCTCAACTTTGCAGCAATATTGAAAAAAAAATAAAAGTGCATCTGGAAATTGTTAAGCTGAACCCAACGTGGAGCTTTTTATAAACTGTGACAGGCGTCCTAAACTCTTGCTCAAGAATCCAAACTCTGAATGTTTTTAAGCTTCTCACATGGATTTAATATACTCCCACATGGCTTATTTAGCTCTCTTTCTAGAAGTCCATAAGAGAAAAGCTTCAGATTCCAGATAGTGCTTTATCATATAAACCAAAATTTTAATTTTAATTTCTTCTAATGCTATCACCCTCATAGGCTACTGAGTATGACTAAATTATTTTATAAGCCTTAATCACTTGATGTCTGCTGGAAACCTCTATCACACCATATGTCACTTTTTTCCTTCTCCTTCTTCTTGAATGTCATGAATATTCTTGACCTTGGAGAAAAATTGTTAAATTTCCATGAATGCCACTTTTGGAATTTGGTATCATTTTATTTTATCAATAAATCAATTTAGAGAGAATAGATTTTTTTCCTAATATTTATTTTCCCCTCCATGAATGTGTTCTGTCTCATTATTTAAATGACTTATGTAATGACATTAAATAGAAATTTATAACAATATCCAAAAATGTCTCAAATATCTTTTGTTAGGTACTTTATGTATATTTTGTTAGTTTTTCAAATGTTATCTCTTTAATTACATTTTCTGATTTTTGATGTTATACAATAATAAAATTCACTTTTTTATTGAGTTGTATCAAGCTCATCAACTCTCCATTTTAATGCTAATAATTTATTTGTGGTTATCCATGTTTCAACATAAATAGGAATATAATCTACAAATAATTAGTTTTGGTTTTTTCTCTGTCCAGTATTTATACTTTTAATTTCTTTACTCTTTTTGCTTAATTGATACACTAGCCAGTATCTCCAGTAAAATATCTTTTGCATTATAATATACCTTTATAGTGATACACATGGTTGTACATATTTTGTGGGTCAATATGATATTTTAATACATTCATATAATGTGTAGTGATCAAATCAGGGTAATCAGAATATCTATCACATGAAACATTTATCTTTTTTTGTGTGTTGGGAACATTTAAATTATTCTCTTCTGGTTATTTAGAGATACAATAGAGTATTGTTTACTATAGCCACTATATTGACTGATGGAACACTAGGTCTTATTTTTTCTATATAATTGTATTTTTGTACCCATTAATCAACCTCCCTTCATTCCTCCCTCCCCTACCTTTCCTGGCCTATAGTAACCACCAATCTCTAAGCTTCGTGAGATCCACTTCCGTAGCTCCCACATATGAGTGAGAACGTGTGATATTTGTCCTTCTGTGCCTGGTTTATTTCGCTTAACATAATTAATTCCATGTTGCTGTAAATGACAGAATTTCATGGCTGAATAACATTCCATTGTGTACATATACATTTTCTTTATCCATTCATCCATTGATGGGCATCTAGGTTGATTCCACATTTTGGCTATTGTTAATAGTGCTTCAATAAACCTGGGATTGCAGATATCTCTTTGATATACTGATTTCTTTTTTTGGATATATACCCAGTAGTGAGATTGCTAGCTCTTATAATAGTTCTACTTTTAGTTGTTTGATAAACCCCATGCTGTTTTCCATGGTGGCTGTACTAATTTACATTCTGTTACATTGCCAATAGTGTAGAAGAGTTTCCCTTTCTTGATATCCTCACCAGCTTTCATTATTCCTTTTTTTTTTTTAATAAAATCCATTTTAACTGTGGTGAGATGATATCTTATTTTTTGATTTACATTTCTCTGATAATTAGTGTTGTTGGGCTTTATTCCATATACATAATACCTGCTAGCCATTTGTATATCTTCTTTTGAAAAATGTCTATTCAGATCATTGTCAATTTTTTAACAGTATTATTTGCCTTGTTTTGCTATTGAGTTGTTCAAGTAGCTCTATATGCTGGTTATTAATCTCTTTTCAGATGGGTAGCTCACAAATACTTTCTCTGTTCTGTGGATTGTTTCTTCATTTTGTTGATTGATTCCTTTGCTGTACAGAAGATTTTTATTTTTTTAATTATTATTTTATTTTAGAGGCAAGATCTCACTCTGTCACTGAGGCTAGAGTGCAGTGGTGCAAATACAGTTCATTCTAACTTCCAACTCTTGGGCTCAAGTGAGCCTCCTGCCTCAGCCTCCTGAGTAGCTGAGATTACAGGCACGTGCCTCCATTCCTGGCTAATTTTTAGAGATGGGGTCTCACTATGTTCCCCCGGCTGGCCTCAAACTCCTGGCCCCAAGCAATCCTCCCACCTCAGCCTCCCAAAGTGATAGGATTACAAGTGTAAGTCACTACACCCAGCCTACAGAAGCTTTTTAGCTAAATGTTATCCCATTTGTCTATTTTTACATTTGCTGCCTGTGCTTTTGAGGTCTTTACTCAAAAAAATCTTTGCCTAGATTAACATCCTGGAATGTTTCCCAGTGTTTCTTGTAGTAGTTTCATAATTTCAAGTCTTAGATTTAAGTCTTTATTTTTATTTTATTTTTGTATGTAGTCAGGATAGGAGTCTAATTTCATTCTTCTGTATATGGTTATGCGGTTTCCCAACACCACTTATTAAAAAGACGGTCCTTTCCCCAATGCATGTTCTTTGAGCCTTTGTCAAAAATGAGTTGGCTATAAATAAATGGATTTATTTCTGTGCTCTCTACTCTGTTTCATTGGTCTATGTAGCTGTTTTTATGCCAGTATCATGTTGTTTTGGCTATATAGTTATGTAGTACAATTTTAAATCAGGTGGTGTTATGCCTCCAACTTTGTCCTTTTTGTTCATGATTGCTTTTACTAGATGTAGTCTTTTGTGGTTCCATGTAGATTTTAGAGTTGTTTTTTCTATTTCTGTGAAGAATGTCATTGGTGTTTTGCTAGGGATTTCATTGAATCTGTAGATCAGTTTGGGTAACATTGATATTTTAACAATATTAATTCTTCCTGTCCATGAGCATGGAATATCCTTTTATATTCTTGTGTCTCCTTCAGTTATTTTCATTACCGTTTTATAATTTTTCTTATAGAGAT
>VBSM01000729.1:2140761-2166377 GCA_008086735.1 Cheirogaleus medius | reverse complement strand
GGCCTCCCAGAGTGCTAGGATTACAGGCGTGAGCCACCGCGCCCGGCCCCCGAGATTACTTTCTTGATTTCTTTTTCAAATTGTTTATTGTTGCCATATATAAATACTACTGATTTTTGTAGGTTGATTTTGTATCTTTCGACTTTACTGAATTCATTTATCAGCTCGAGTAGAATTTATTTTTGGTGAAGTTGTTAGGTTTTTCCAAATATAAAATCATGTTCTCTACAAACAAGGATAATTTGACTTCTTTCTTTTCAAGCAAGATGCCCGTTATTTCTTTCTCTTGCCTGATTGCTCTGGTCAGGACTTCCAGTATCATGGCAAACTCTTGTCTTTTTCCAGATCTTAGAGGAAAGGCTTTCAATTTTTTTCTCATTCAGTATGATGTTAGTCATCGGTTTTGCCATATATGGCCTTTATTGTTTTGAGGTATATTCCTTCTGTACCCAGTTTGTTAAGCATTTTTATCATAATGTTAAATTTTATCTAATGCTCTTTCAATATCTATTGAAATAATCATGTGGTTTTCTTATGGTTCTGTTTATATAACATTTATTGATTTGTATATGTTGAACCATCCTTATATCCTTGGTATGAATCTCATTGATCATGGTCAATGATTTTCAACACATTGTTGAATTTGGTTTGCCAGTATTTTGTTGAGTATTTTTGCATCTATATTCGCCAGAGATATTTGCCTATTGTTTTCTTTTCCTGCTGTGTCCTTGTCTGGTTTTGGTATTAGGGGAATACTTGCCTTATAGAATGAGTTTGGAAATGTTCCATTCCCCTCAAATTTTTTGAAGGGTTTGAGTAGAATTGGTATTAGCTCTTTAGATATTTGGTAGAATTTAGTAGTGAAGCCATCAAGCCCTGGGATTTCCCTCGATAGGAAACTTTTTATTATAGCTTCAATCTTGTAACACATTATCGGTTTGCTCTATTACTTGATGATTCAATCTTGGTAGGTTTTATGTCTACATGAATTTATCTGTTTCTTCTAGGTTTTTCAATTTGTTGCTGTATATTTGTTTATAACAGTCTCTAATGATTCTTTGTATTTCTGTGGTATCAGTTTTTGTGTCTACTTTTTTATTTCTGATTTTATTTATCTGGATTTTCTCTCTGTTCTTCCTAGCTTAACTAAAACTTTGTTGATTTTGTTTATCTTTTCAAAAAACTCACTTTTTAAATTTTGTTAATTTTTTTTATTTTTTTAGTGTCAATTTCATTTATTTCTGGTCTCATCCTTATTATTTCTTTCCTTCTACTAATTTTGAGCTTGATTTGTTCTTGCTTTTCTTATTCTTTGCAGTAAATGGTTAAGTTGTTTATTTGAAGTCTTTCTACTTTTTCGATGTAGAAAGTTTGTTGCTATTAACTTCCCTGTTACTATTGCTTTCTTTGTTTCCCGTAGATGTTCATATGTTATATTTCCATTTTCATTTGTTTCAAGAAAGTTTTAAATTTTCTTCTTAATTTCTTCATTGGTCAGTCAGGAGCATGTTATTTAATTTCCATGTGCTTGTGTAGTTTTTGAAGTTCCTCTTGTTATCAGTTTCAAGTTTTATTCCGTTGTGGTCAGAAAAGATCTTAATATGATTTTGACTTTTTTGAATTTGTTGCTATTTATCATGTGTCCTAATACATGATCTATTCTGGAGATTCTTCCATGTGCTGATGAGATGAATGTGTATTCCAGAGTAATTAGGTGAAATGTTCTGCAAATATCAGTTAGTCCCATTTGGTCTAGTTTGTAGTTTAACTCCAATGTTTATTTTTTGATTTTCTGTCTCAATAATCTGTCGTTACTGAGAGTGAGGTGCTGACATTCAGTACTATTATTGTATTGCAGTCTATCTCTTCCTTTAGATCCATTAATGCTTGCTTTATATACTCAGGCACTCTTGTGTTGAATACAATGATATTTAAAATTGTTATTTCTTCTTGCTAAATTTACCCCTCTATCATAATATAATGACCTTCTTTATCTTTTTTTTATAATCTTTGACTTGTAGTCTCTTTTATCTAATATAAATATAACTATGCCTGCCCTTTTTTGGTTTCCTTTTGCATGGATATCTTTTTCTACACTTTCATGTTGAGTCTACAGAAAATGTTCATGTTCTGTCTTTATAGATGAAGTGGGTTTCTTGTAGGGAGCATATATTTTGGGTTTCTTTTTTTATCCATTCAGCTACTCTATGCATTTTATTTGGATAATTGAGTCCATTTACATTCAGTGTTAATACTGATAGGAAAGGATTGACTACTCCTTTTTTGTTGCTTGATTTCTAGTAGTTTTGTAATTCCTCTCTGTCTTTCTTCCTTACTTACTGTCTTTCCTTTGTGGGTAAGTAATTTTCTCTGGTAGTGTGTTTAAATTCATTGCTTTTTGTTTTTACTGCATTAATTAGAAGTTTTTGCTTTGTAGTTATCATGAAGCTTACAAAAGCATTCTCTCTATATATAGATATAGATAGATATAAATATAAGAAGTTATTTTAAATAAATGACAACTTACCTTTGATCACAAAAAAAGAAACAAAAGAAAAACTAACAAACCTCTATACTATTACTTCATCCCCTACACAAACATTTTGACTTTCTTTGCCTCAATTTATGCATTTTTATGTTGCCTATCTCTTAACAAGTTGCTGTAGCTATTATTGTTTTGGATAGATTTGTCTTTTAGTCTTTGTACCAAAGTGGATTGCATACCAAAGTATTCTGAGTTTGTTTGTGTACATATTTTACCAGTGGGTTTTATACCTTCACACTATTTCTTTTTGTACATTAGTGCTTTTACTTTTTTTAGATTAAAGTACTCCCTTTGAGAGTTCTAGTGATGATGATGAATTCCCTCAGTTTTTGTTCATCTGGGAAAGACTATTTCTCCTTCATGTTTGAAGGATAGTTTTGTTGGACACAGTATTCTTGGTTGGTAGGTATTTTCTTTCAGTACTTTGAACATGTCTTCTCACACCCTCCTGACATGTATGGTTTCTGTTGAAAAGTCTGTTGCCAAATTGGGATTTATTCATATGTTATTGGTTCATTTTCTCTTGTTTATTTTAGGATCCTCTCTATTTCCTTGATCATTGAGAGTTTAATTATTATGTGCATTGAGGCAGTCTTATTTGGTTTGAATCTATTTGGTGGTCTCTGACCTTCCTATGCCTGGATATTTATATCTTTCTCCAGTTTTGGAAAGTTTTCTATTATTATTTCTTTAAATAAGCTTTTAACTCTTGCTCTTACTCAGCTCCTTCTTGAACACCAAGATTTGGAGTTAATTTTCTATATCTTGTGGATGATCTTTATTTCATTTCATTCTTTTTTTTTGTCATCTGACCCTATTTGTGTATTTACAAATAGTCCACCTTTGACTCATTGATTCTTTCCTCTGTTTGATTCATTCTGCTGTTGGGAGACTCTAATAAATATTTGGGTTCATCAAATATATTTCCCAGTTTCAGGATTTCTGTTTATTTTTTCATTATTATATCAATCTCTTAGTTAGTTTGTCTAATAAATATCTGAATTGATTTTCTTTGCTTTTTTTTTTTTTTAATACCACTGAATTTTCTTAAAATTTCTATTTTGAATTCTTGATCAGGAAGCTCATCTATCACAGTCTCATTAGGGTCAGTCACTGACTCCTTGCTTTGCTTATTTGAGGAGGTCATGGTTCCCTGTATGTTCTTATGTCTTACAGATGTATTTCTATGTCTTCATATTGAAAGAGTTATTCCAATCTTCTCTGTCTGGCTTGTTTTTTGTCTTTTTTTTTAACACATATATTTCCTTAGAGATTTCTTCACAATTTTACCTGTTGAATATGTTTGCTAGGTCACTGTCTCCTTTTCAGCACTAGATGGTGATGTAAGCCCAGGTTTCTCTCATCTCTAGCAAATGTTTGGAGCACTGCCCTTTCAGGGTGTGAGAGATGTCAAAGGGGATACCCAGGTACTGTGGTAATGCTGGGGGGCCCATGAAACATACATCCTACAGTGAGGTGCCAGTCAACAGCAAGTTTGATTTGGCATGTCCTTTGAGATACAAAGCCAAGTTTCCTGGGCTGGAGATGTTAGTTCCACTTACCCTGCCCTTTGTCTCTGTCCTCAGGATATTTTCTTTCTGTAGGTGCTGAAAATACTTCCCGTGGGTTGAGACAGAGATAGTCTCCTACCAGGGAACCTAAGATATTGTGGAAGCTGAGTTTCCCTCTCAATCTCTTTTTTCCAGTGTAATAACTCTGAGTTAGGGTGAAATTTTCCAAATACTTTGTACCTGACAGATTGAAAGAAAGGTGTCACAGATTTAAAAGTCTAATTATTTTCCATCTGCACTGTTTTTCTCACTTCTCTGTGGCCTTGAGAACGGTCTCATACTCATATTTGGGTTCTAGAGTATTGCTGATAATATTCTGTGGGTTGTGTGTTTGTTTTTGTTTTTCTCTGGGAGAAAGAGTAAAGCTAGCTTGCTCCGACTCTACATTTTGTGACATGTCATATCTCTGCTGTACTTCATTAAACAAAAGTTATTTTAGCCATTAATCTTGTTTTGTTTTTTTTCTTAAAGGACATGTCTTTCCCACTTCACATTAAGTCTGCTGCATAATTTTAAAAGATGCCCTTTATTTGGACAAGAACACTTCTTGCAAATTGTAGTTTTGCTCTTGTTTTTCAATTTTTAAAATTATGAATGGTTATTAAATGCTTTTTTATTCCTTCATCAAATGAAATAATCATGTTTTTTTTCCTTTTAATTTGTTAATGTGATAAATTACATTAATACCTTTCAAATATCAAATTAATTTTATATTCCTGTGATAAATCAAACTCAATCAAAACCACTTAATACAGATTATTTGTTTTGAGTAGGAGTATTTGGAGGGAGAATTTCCCATGTGTATTAATTAATGATAGTCTTATTTTTTTATATTAATGATTTTGTTTATTTTGGAATCAGTAATAGGCTTACTTCATAAAATGCATTGTTGAGCTGTGTTTCCAGTATTTCTATTCTCTGAAGAGTTTTTGTAAAAATAAGGATTATGTTTTTCTTCAATATTTGATAAAATTCACTTAAGTATTTTGAGCTTAATGTTTTCTTTCTAATAATATTTTTAACTTATAATTCAATATTATTCAGATTTTGTATTTCTACTGACTGATGTTGATATTGCTAATTTTTTATTTTTCTACAAATGAATCCAGTCAATTTAAAATTTTAATTAATTGGCATATATTAATATCCTCTTATTGTAATTTTAAACTTTGCTGTATCTGTAGTTATAACAATTTTATATTCTTAAACTTTTTTATTTTTACTCTTCTCTCCACTCTATTCTTTATTAGTCTTGCAAGAGTTTATTTTAGGCTGGGTGCAGTGGCTAGAATCACCTGTGATTCTAACATTTTGAGAGGCCAAGGCAGGAGAATTGCTTGAGGTCAGGAGCTCAAAAATAGCCTGAGCAAGACCCCATCTTTACAAAATATTGAAAAATTAGCCAGGTGTGGTGGCATGCACCTGTAGTCCTAGCTACTCAGGAGACTGAGGAAGGAGAATAGCTTGAGCTCAGGAGTTTAAGGTTGCAGTGAGCTATGATGATACTGCTGTACTCCAGGCCAAGAGACAGTGAGACTCTGTTTCAAAAAAAGAAAAAAAAGAGTTTATTTTAATTTTTTTCCAGAAAACAAACTTTTTATTTAAATATAATTTTTGTTGTATATTTATTTTTATTGTATTAATTTCTGCTCTTGTATTTATTATTTTCTTCCTTGTACTATCTTTTACCTCCTAATATTATTTTTCTAATTTCTCAATCTGAATGTTTAGTTAACTAATTTTGGAAATTTTTTATAATGCAAACATTTTGGGCTGTAAAGTTCTAGGAAGCACTTTGGCTTTATTCCAAAAGTTCTGAAATTATGATTTTTATTATCATTCAGGTCTAAATGTTTTCTACCTTCCCCTATAATTTCTTCTGAGACTCTTACCATTTAGAATGTTTTTTAAAATATCAAATACACGAACTTGTTAAATTTATCATTTAGTTATTTATTTCTACTTTATCATTATTAGAAGCAGAAGTCTATATGGTATTAATATCATTAATTTTCTTAACTGTATAGAGACTGATTTTACGTCCTAGCATTTGTTTAATTCCACTTGTGCCTGAAGTTCATCTGTATTCTATATACTTTCATTAGGTAGGTTTTGCTAATTATTCTCTTCAAATCTTCTATATCTTTTCTTATGATTTATCTGCCTGGTATTTTAATTACTCATGGGAGAGATTTCAAACATCTTAGTATGATATTGGATGTCCCAGGTTTTCTTGTGGTTCTCCTATGCAGCATGGAAAGCCACAGGCCTCCTTCCGCTGCATGGCAGAGAGCAAAGCAGAACTCACAAACTTGGCAGGTGGCTCCCAAGGAGAAGAGCAGAGGAAAGAACTGGGCAACCCATGAGCAGTTCCTCCCTCAATCTCACCACCAGATTAGATCAATAGTTCTCTGACCTTCACTAGCACCCAAATAACCCTGAGGTTTGTTAAAACACAGATTGCTAGACCACATCCTCAAAGTTTCTAATTTAGTAGATCTGATATGCCCATTCTCATTAATATAAAAATCTTTATCTATGGTTAAGGTTTATCTGAGAAGATTCCGGATGATTTCTTGAGCCTCATTTCTCCCACAATTGATAAGTGTCTGGGAAAAGTTTAAAAAGATTTCGTGACTTGTTCACTAAGTGAGTCAAAGAACTGAATAAATTACCTATAAAACTTTGACATTATTTTTCACTTCTGTGACTGTAAACAACAAAATACCGTCACAATAATGACTCTGCAGGCTCATAACAATCATGTTTAAGAGGATTTTCCATTACTTACATCACCACCACCATTACTATTACGCAGGCCATTCTCATGAGAGTAATCTACTTTTTCCTGATCACTTTTATTTATATCCACATCTTCAATATTTTCATCAAAAGTCCAGATATTAGCATCTGAGCTCTGATCTCAGCCATGTACTATCTCTGAGTATGTACTTAAATGGATACAGAGTCCAGATATATAATGGAATAATGGCATTTATTGTTGGAAGTAAGGTATTTGAATCATTCATAGATCCAAATGTACCTCCATTTTTCAGAATCAGATGTTGGTACAAGGCAGTTGCTAAATTAAATTTAAGATAAGGAGGTAACCATAGAAGATTAACAAGAAGATCACATTAAATGGAAGGAAAACATGTTATCATATCAAATTAGAAACGCTTCCTGCAGGAGCTGAAGATTTGTGAGCCAAAGGAAAGGAAGATATTTGCTTCTGAGAGTTCTAAAGTAACTTCAGGATTGGAAGAGTCTCTTGAGTGCTTGGACAATCTGAGCGTCTCATTCAATCTTAACAAGAACTTAGCCTACATCACATTTCCTGTGAAATACCTGAGCTTTCCCCAGGATGGATAGTTACGACAGCCCCTCATTAAATTACTGCATCTCCCACAGTCCTAAACACCCTTTGTTTCCATTTTTATTTCATGGATGTATAGATTAGCCATTTATACAGACTCTTCAAATGAATAATTGTGCTGCATTCAGTGTGGCCACTTTGATACTTGTTTTTATTCTTCCATATATCACACCTCACTGGTATTTCTACATTGGTTTTTTGTAAGACAGACTTTCCTCATCATTTGTATTGTCCAAAGGTATATCTGGGTGGCTTGCCATTAACTGTGTAGATTACAATACCCACACACTATCCCTCAGAAGGCTATCAATGTGACATCAATACCTGAGCATAGGAATCATAGAGATTATCTAGAATCAGTTAGTGCAGAATACAAAAGGATTAAGGCTTCCACATGTAGTCCTTGCCTAGCCAAGAGCTTGCTTCCTTTTCTCTCATGTTACCACCTGTCAGTAGAGAGTGCTTATTTAGCATTTATTCTGTATCAGAAATGGAGTGAGAGAAAAGAACAAGTCCTGAATAATTCCATCAAGGAATTCAGATTTGGGCACAAAGATGATATCTAAAATTATCAATGGTAAAAACTTAAGTGAAAAAAAGTAGGATTCAACATGTTCAAATATCCATGGCATTATTCTTATTATTTGAAAAAAACAGCATATGTTTACTGGAAATTAGAAATGGAATAGATGAATAATTTTGAAGAGAATTATAGTAATTTTAAAATCATATTCACCTAAACATTTTTAATGTGCTGTGTTAATATGTAGATTATTTTAAAATACGTGATTTAGAGGTTAGAAAAAATGACATCAAGTACAACTAAAATAATGTGAGAAATAGAGGAAATCACAATTATTCATTTATTTAATATATTTGTAAACATCTTTTAGGCACCAGGCCTTATTTTAGGAACTGAGGGAAATGAGATGCATAAAACACTGTCCATTTCTTTAAGATGTTTACTGTAGAGTGGGGGGAGATGCACCCTCAAGTCAGCCAATTATATTAAAAATATAAGTTTTTAAAAATATAAGAAAAGATTTCAATCTCATACATAATGTGAAGTTGAAACATACATACATACATACATAAGATAAATTTGGCACTTAACACTACTATGATATGAGATATCATTTCTCAGTTTTTATATTTAGAAACATTCAAATGTTTTTTGAAACATACTTTATTGAACTTGCAACGGAGAAACACAATTGCATCCTTTGTTGGTGGGAGAACCAAACAGCATAATCCCTTTTGAGGAAAATTTAGGAATATTTACCCAAATTGCATGAGGAGTTAGCAATATTTACCAAAATTACAAATGACCCAGGTATGCCACTTCTGTAAATGTGTATGCACATATATGAAGTGATGTATATACAAAGTATTCATTGTAGCTCTGATTTTAATGACCAAAGACTCAAATCAACACAAGAGTTTTTCAAGAGAGAGTTAGTTAAATTAAACACACGATGAAATACTATGGAACTATTTTTTAAAATGAGATGGTATTGTCTGCAAGAAAATGGGAGTATCTCCAAGATTTCTTGTTAAGAAAAATAAAAGTGATGATAGAACAAATTCTATACTTTGTTGCTTTATGCATAAGAATGCGGGATTATAAAATATTTATATCTTCTGTATTTCGCTTATAGAAACACTGTAATCTCAGGTAAAAATGATTAAAGGTGAGGTGAGAAGTAAAGAGGAACAGATAGTTGAGGAATTGGGGCAAGACTTCTTAGGTAAATCTGTTTAGATTGCTTTGTTTTTTGAAGCCTTTAGATATGGACGAAGTGGCCAAAAGTCAGGCCTTGTCTTGGGCATTTACCCTAATATGTCACACACCAAGGTGCGCTTCTCAAGTAGTTTTTTTTCATACCATAGCACTTGTAAAAAGTAATAAATCTGTAGGGCACACTAAGGTGAACAGAAAGTCTGCTTACTGCCAGAGGCAACCAGTAGAGGGACTCTAATTCCCTTACGTCCTATCTGAACCATTCAAGGTGTATGCGTTAGGGGTGGAAACTCAGTGACACAGCACATCTGTTATTTATTTCTGCTGAGAACCTCGGCGCTAAGGAGGACCTAAGCTTTGTATTCTAAAGGTAAAAACCTAATGAGGTTTCAAGACAGGAAACAGTTATAGAATAAAAGGTAAGGGGAGTTTGGAGTTATGAATAGATCTAAGAGATTACCTCCTGGTGGAGTTGTAGGAGGGGCACTCAATCTCTATTGCACTTATTTGACTTTTAAGAATTCATTCATTCATTCATTCATTTGTTCAAATATGAGTGAATACCAAGCACTGTAGTAGAAATCAACAGTGAGGTATAGGCTGCCTTGAGTTGTTAGATGACACCTTATGTCTCCAAAACAGGATTGTAAGTGGCCCATGATCACCGCACAGTATACATTCCACAGATATTATTAATTAATTATATTATTATGTTACAATAATTATAGTTGTTATTATTACTATGATGACCCACAGAGCTATTAATTCATGTAACCCGAGCCATTTCAAGGACAAGCGGTTTCGAGTCCTTCTTTAGTACTGCCACCACAGGAAAAATGGAGTCTTTGTTGTGCCCACAACCATTCCTGCAAAAAGTGTAGTCTGTGTAAAGTGAGGTCCAAAAGGAGAGAAGGGATAGGAACCCAAAAGCAATAGTGCTGGTAGGCCAGCAGGATGAAGTATTGCACCTTGCATTTAGGGAAACAGCATGAAAGCAGGAAATACTCTTCAAGTTATGCAAAGATTACTTTGGATACTTAGTTTAAAAGGAGAGGCTTCATCTGGAGTCTACTGACTCCACACATAATAAAATGTGAGATCTGTGTAAAAGTAAGTGTTCTCAAGGAAATAAATCCCCACTACAGAAATGGATGTGGAAAAACTTTGAAGTAATAATGATTAACATTTAAATAGTGTTCAAAATTCTATTATTGTCCTTATTTTACATATAAGGAAACTGAGGTACGGGGAAGGTAAGTGTATTGCATACGGCACACAACAAGTAAAGAGTAGAATTAGTGTTTGAACACAAGCAGAAAGCCTTCAAAGTACATGCGCTAGCCACCATCTGTCCTGTCTCTGGGACGATGAGGCTCATTTATTGGACACTTAGTATGTGTTATTTAAGTTAACTTTAGAACACTTTGTTTTAGATTTTTTAAAGAAAACAAACTTTAGGTAAGAGAAAAGTTATTTTTTTCTGCCAAAGATCACATAGCCAAAAAAAAGGGGGGGGCAAAATTTGAATTTGAACCAACACCTTTCCCTCTCTGCCCTGGATATTCAGATCTTACCAATTGGAGCCTAATTTATGTCCTGTTTTCTTTAAGAAGTGTTGTAGTCGTAGAATCAAGCTCCCTAAGCAGGAAGGAATGGGGGCCGTCGCCTCCCTGCTGTCGTCTTATTTTACGGACAGAGAGAATGAGTCTGAGGAAGACTTGCCAGGGTCACCCAGCCAGTTGCAGTGGCTCTAGGGTTGAATTCATGTCTCTTTACAGTAAGTCCAACAATCTTTCTAATTTTACTGTGTAAATATTGGGATATTGCTCCTTCTTCAGCAGGATATTATGGAGATTAAATTAAAAACATTTGAAAATAGCTATTACTGTTGCTGGCATAGGGCAGACATACAAAGAGTAATTGATATGGTTTACACCAGTGAAATATATAAGAATGAGAAAAATGGAAAATATTCAAGACCCATTCAGTACCTAGTCTCTGCAAAGGTTTTGCTCCTGTATTTTTTTTTTCAATAATTATCTGACCATCCTTTAACAGCCACTTGGCCCTCAATTCACACATCATTAAAGTATGCAGGTTGAACTTAATTTATTTTAAAACCCTGCTCAGCAGAAGAAATGACAGGGGAGCTGGGGAGAAAAGAGGTGATAGGTTGTGATCAGAGCTTTTATCCCTACTTTCTATTTTTACTCACAATTCTACTTTATATGTGTACTTTATATATATATAATTTGGAAAGTTTTTCATTTGTTTGCTTGCTGCTCCTCTTTTTACATATGCTCCAGATAATTTTTAAGGTGTATTCCTTGATATTGGACAACACCTTCATCTCCAATATCCTACTCTTGCCTTGTAAGAAAGTAAATTATTATCTCTAGCTTTCAGCACCTGCCCTGACAGTTCTTTCCTCCATTAAGCTACTTTTGGTGCCATGATAACCTGGAATCACTGGATTCCACAAACTGACAAGATTTCTGCCCATGGCTCACTGCTCCACATCTGAAACTGCACAAACTATAATTTCAGTCTCCTTGTTGCCAACCTTGTTGTCCACCTCCTTAGCCTTTCTCCAGGAATCCTATCTTGAGTAAAGCTGCCCCTCCTAGCTTTAGTTTGACTTTTTCCTTTCAGCACTGCACTGTCTCTCTGAGTCATAAATTCAGCTAAAACGCTTGCTCTTTGTCAGCTTTTTCCCTCCTTTGTGGCATTTCTTCCCCATTAGAATGGGACGGAATCAGATGTTACTCCTTTCTTTCTACATCTTTTGGCTTTGATTAATCCAGGAGAGAGTATGGGCAGCATGTTTGACCAGATAATTGACTAACCAACCAGCTGATTCTCACAGTTACCAAGAAGCTGGGTTATAACAAATGAGAACATCAGGGTTCCCTCAAAATAGTCCCAATCCTGTCAGTGACCCTCCTCACAGCCTCCTTCACCTCCTTGTTGCGAAGGCTATAGATGATGGGGTTGAGGAAAGGAGTAAGCAGGGCATACACCAAGGCAATGAGCTTGTCTGTGCCCTCAGATCGACTCCCAGGTGAGCCTACATACACTGTGAAGGCAGAGCCATAGAAAAGTGCCACCACAGTCACGTGGGAGGAACAGGTGGAAAAGGCTTTGGCACGGCTGGCAGCTGAGGGCAGCTTCAGCACAGCTTTCAGGATGCCTCCATAGAGTCCCAAAATGAGCACAAAGTTGCACCCAGTGGCTAAGCCAATCACTGCCCCATGGACTCTAGCGTACCAGCCTGTGTCCACACATGCCAACCGCATTAGTGGTGCCAAGTCACAAAAGTAATGGGCCACCTTCTTCAAGCAGAAAGGCAGTGTGGCAGTCAGGCTGGCTGGCACAAGCGCAGCTGAGAAGCCAGCCACCCAGGTGGCCCCAGCTAGCCATAACTGGACCTGTCTGCTCATGAGTGCATGGTAGTGCAGAGGGCGGCAGATGGCAAGGTAGCGGTCCAGTGCCATGACACCCAGCAGATAGCATTCAGTCATGCCCAAGGAATGGAAGACGTACAGCTGGATAAAGCACACAGTTGACGAGATGGGTGAACACCCATGGAGCAAGGTATGCAGCAGTGTGGGCACTGTGGTGCTGACATACCAGACCTCTACAAAAGAGAGGACGCTGATAAAGAAGTACATGGGTGTGGACAGACCAGAATCTGCCTGAACCAGGATGATAATGAACATGTTCCCTGCCAGAGTAAGGAGATAGATGTACAGGGTCCCCAAGAAAGCAAGAGGTCGCAAGGTCCCAGTGGTAGTGAAACCAGCAAGGATGAAACTCTGGGTCCAGGTATGGTTGACATGATCCATGATTCCTAGAATAAAGGGGTAAAGATAGTATATGAACTACTTCAAGTTTTTTCCTTGATTCAGAACATTTTCCTAGTGCCAAGAGCATCAAATGTGAGCCCCTTAAAGGAAATTGGACACTGTCTAACCAATGCTCCTCACCTTGAAATGGAGGAACTGCAGCTCCAAAGGCAGAAATAGTTGACCCCATATCATAGTCTGTTGGTGACAGGGCTGGAACTAGAAACCATGGCTCCTGATTCCAATTTAATCCTTTTCTATGTTGTAATCCTGGGCTCCAGAGACTGAGGCAACTGGATTTATCTTCTGCTCCACCATTGAATAACAGGAGAGAGAGAAAATTCCTACCACTGTTCCTCCTACAGTTTCCAATGAAAAAATAACCAGCAATACCGGGCTGTGGAAAAGGGAGGAAAGATTTCCTGAAAGTGACTGTTGAGGCCTCTTTCAAGAAGCCTCTCTAGAGTTCACAGACCATTCTGGTAAGGACTAGAAGTAGAAGAAATGGGAAATGAAAGAAATGCACAAGCTCTGAGAACAATCTCTGAAATCTCAGGCCCTGGCACCTGATGAAAATTTACCCAGAAGATACTTTGTGCCTTTTAAGATGATCCCCAAAAGAGACATGTGCCAGGAATTCCCAGTATGGAAAACCCTGAGGTCGGGACCCCCAAGCAAGAAGGCCTACAGTATATTAGAGAAAGGTCTTCTCTGAAGTCAGAGGTTTGGCCGTGGGACTTTGCTCTACCACTCACTGCCTGGCAATTCACGACGTGAAGAGCCCTTCTTTTGTAACCTCAGCTTCCTGTTCTCTAAAATAAAGAAAGATTTAAAAAGTGGTTTTCTAAGACTCTTAAGACACAGATAATTTATGTTTCCCTAAAGTTATTAGAAAAGGGTTAAGGATTTTGAGGGGCATCAACACCTACATCACTTCAGTTTCCCCCCACACTCTAATAGGCCTAATACAACAAAGATCAAAGCCCTTAACTAATTCTCTTCTTCAGCTACTCTCACTTTTCTGCACCACCCGTGCCCATTACCTGACTGTTTTGATGGCATTAAAACTCATAGCGTCGCCTCAGCATCCTTTCTGTCCCAGGACACTGCCCTACTTATATTTCATGTTCCTGGAAATGCTGGGCTCCCAGGGGCTCCCTGCAGTGTGCTCCCTGCAGTTGCTAAGTGTGCCAAGCTTTCAGCAAGGGCTCCTCTGGGGCACAAAGAAGGGAAGCAAAGCAGCTCTACTTCTCAAATGACTTTTCTCAACTCTGCAGCCCTCACTGCCAGGCTTTAGAATTCAATCCCAGGAACATTGTCTATTCTGGGCCACTAGAAGTTTTGCATATGTCATATAGCTTTTATGAGGAAAGAGGGTCCAACTTGCATATCCATATCTTCCTGCATACATGGAGAATAACTCCTTGAGCACATCAGAAGTGAGTTTCATCTTAGGAATTGCTTTGCAGGGAAACTTCTCAATCAGCTTCATCTTTACTCCATTCTGATTGGTCATACAGATGACCAGGGAAGGGTCAATCATCAGTCTGTCCATTACTAATCCTACCATAGTATGAAAAAGATCAGAAGTACCATCACTTCTGCTTTAACTATTTCTGTCTCCATGACAACCACCCCCACCACTACAACCACCATCCACACCATCATTTATTCGTTGATTTGATCATTGTCAAATACCTGCTGTGTGCCCAGGACTGTTCTAAACCAACACCATTAGTATAATTTTATTCCACAGTATATTATTATTACATGGGACATTCACATAATGTTTTTCCAGTATTTCATCATCCCTTTCATTTTTATCTCTATCAGCACCATCTTCATAAATGTCCTACAGTCGGGATATGAACTCTGACCTCAACTGGGCACTATACATAAACATGTACTAGATGGATATAGAGGACATACAAATAATAGATTGAATGTCTTAATTAATTGGAGAGTAATGGATTTGTATCATTTGTAAGTACAATTGTGTTTTAATATTTAAAAATAAGAGGCAAAAACAAGATAGTAGCAAAATTAAATTGGATGTCAGAACATTAATCAAGAAAGATTTGCATGCAGGTCATATCTATTTAGAGGAAACATCTGTGTCTCTTCAAATCAACCTGGAAAATCTTCCTGCAAGTGCTTAAATTGCTTAAACAACAGTAAAAAAATAATATTTGGCTTTGGGAGTTTTACTTTAGAAAGTAATGTAAACTTAATATTAAAAGAATCTCTCCTTGAGTAAAAAATTCTGAGATGCTTGGCAATTAGAAGTTCCCGTTCAGTCTTGTATATAATGAGGGATGAGGGGTTTGTAAATTAAAAGTAGCATCAAGATAAAACAAAAATTGGAGTGTTCCAATTTCAGGCCTTACTTAGCTGTGGAAATTGTTTATTTTCTTCTCATGAAATCTCCTTCCAGTGCAGTGCTCACTTAACATTTATTCTGTGTTAGAAATGGAGGAAGAGAGAGAAAAAAAAACAGCTGTTATCTCTGTTAAGAAATTCATGATTTATCAAGAGAGACAACTAAAAGTGTTACAATGTTAAGTGAAGAAAGCAGGATTTCAAAAGTGTCAACATCTCGTAATATGATTGGCAATATTTCAAAAAAGCCTATGTTATGAGAAATAATTAGAAATAATAGATAACTTTTTAAATAATTTTATTAGTGTAACTGATTTTAAAAATTTTTTGGTTTAAATGTTCTATTATGGACATATTTATGTGTAATGTTATTTTCCAAGAGAAAAGTGTAATCCAAATGTTAGAAAAGGTTATATACACTACAACTAAAATAGTATGAGGAAATCACCCTGAATCTGTTATTCATTCATTAAATATATTAATTGAACACTTGCTATTCCCCATACCTTATACTACGGAAAACACAAGACGCATAAAACATACTCCCTTTACTTAAGATGTTTAATTTGGAGTGGGGCAAACAGACCCAACAATATCCATTTATAAAACAACAGAGACTTTTACACATGTGACAAGATATTTAGTACAACTTATAATAAAATACATGCAATTTTAAATTACATTAAGATACTTTTCTCACTTTTCAGATTGACAAAATTCCAGAGATTTAAATACACACTTTGTTGGCGAGGCTACAAGGACACATTTTTTTATAATATATATAGAATTAAAATTACCATACTGTGGGTGAAAAATGAGGAATGCTTAGGCAAAGTACACATCTGTTTGTGTTGACCCAGTAATCCTATTACTAGAAATTTATCTTGCAGATATGTAACAAGTACATAAGAAATGATATATACACAAGTTATTCACTGTAGTTCTGCTTTTCATAATAACAAGAGACTGGAAGTAATTGAAGAGCCCTTCAATAGGGGATTGGTTAAATTAAACAAAGAAGGAAACACCACAGAGCAGTTTGCCAAAGTGGGGAGGCATCTTCGGCAGTGATATGGAAAGATCTCCAGGGGGCCTATAAGAATATTTATATGCGCTCAGTTTTGCATTAAGAAAAACTGAGAAATGTAAGACACTGAAACCATGAAAGTGGTTTCCTCTAGTGGGGATGGAGGCTGACAAGGGATAGAAAGGGCCAAATAGACTTAGGAGTGGGAGAAACACACTTCTATATATATATACCTTTATGGATTATTTAATTTTTTAACAATGTAAGTAACAAATATATTAATATAAAAAATGTCAATACAGAGACATAGTAGGATGATATATACTAAATTGCTCAAGAGAGCTCTAGTTAATGCTTGTTGTCCCAGGATAACTATTAATAATGCACTGTTTCATTCTTAAAAGTATTTGGGCTTATTTGGATGATAAGCTATATAAACATTCTAGATGATATGTTAGCTTTGATGCTACTGCAGAGTTTGTGACCTAAATGTGTGTGTGTGTGTTATAATTTATCTCCTTGTAGATAAAACGGATGTCAACATGGAAGAAGGAAGGAGCCCCAGAGAGCTGGGCCTGAGGCATCCACCTTGTCTCAGCCAGTGCGAACTGTTGTAACAAACATCCACTGAGTGAGTGGTGAATAAACAACAGAAACTGTATAGATCTTGACAGTTTATTATTAACATAAAACTAAACACATTGTCATCATATATTCCAGCAATTGTGAACATTGGCCTTTATCCAAGGAAGCTGAAACATATGCACACACAATAAACCTGCACACAGATGATTATGGCAACTTTATTTATAATTACCAATATGTGGAAGCAACCAAATGTCCTTCAGAAGGCCAAAAAATAAACTGTGGTACATCCAGACAATGGAACATTATTCAACCCTAAAATGAATAAGCTATCAGGACATGAAAAGACATGGAAGAAACTTAAATGTGTATTGTTGAGTAAAAGAAGTTAATTTGAAAAGGCTACATGCTGTATAATTCCAACTAATTGTCATTCTAAAAAGGCAAAAGTATGGAGACAGTAAAGAGATCAGTGATTGCCACGGATTTGGAAGAAGGGGAGGAACAGATGGAAAAGGGATGATTTTTAAGGCAGTGAAACTACTCTGTTTGATAATACAATAGTGGATACATGTCATGATACATTTGTCTGAACTCATGGAAGGTACAACACTTAGAGTGCACCTTAATGTAAATTATTGACTTTGGGTAATAAAAGTGTGTCAATATTGGACGCGTGTTCATTGATCGCAACAAATGTACCGCTCTGGTGCAGGGATGTTAATGGTGGATGGGGGTGGGAGGTACATGAGAATTCTGTAATTTCTGTTCAACTTTGCTGTGAAGCTAAAACTGCTCTAAAAAAATAAAGTCTTTTAAAAAAACAAAAAAGTGCTTTATGGAATTTAAAGGTAACTGAAAATATCTTTGCAATAAAGCATACAGGAGGATCAGAGCTTGTATGCAGCCCTGATGATGAGATCAAATGTGATCACCTTGTGATAGGATTTTAGTTGTATGTCAATTGCTAAAAGTAAGGAAGAAAACTAGAACTTGATATTAATTGGATTTCTTTTCTGTGCCAGGCTTTCTTCATAATTCTTTTTCATGTCCCTTCATACTTCCCAATAACTCCTTAATGCTGGTATGCATTAGTTGAAACTTTATATCTCTATCTGGAGTTTCTTTCTACAGCATGATTCCAAAGGGCATCCTGGTCTGCTAGCCCCTTTGTCAGAATTGGTGTTAACATTCTCAAATAGAAGTGTAAGTCAGTTTCAGATAGTGGCTTTGGCCACTTTTAAGTAGTTTGGTCTGTGAGTAAATCACAGGGCTTCTGAAGGGACATTGTGACGCTACATAACTCAAAACTGGGATTTTAACCCTTTGTTGAACTCCTAATGTAATAATGCTCTTTTGGATTTAGGAATCATCCCTTTGCATTCTGTTAGGTATTAGATGTGTAACTATGATGCTACTAATAATAGCTATCAACAAAGTTAGATTTTATTCCTTTAGCACCTACTATATGCCAACTTAAATTATCTTATTTAATTCTCCCAACAACCTTAGTTTTGCTAATGAGGCAAAAAGGGGTTAGCTAAACCACTAAATTTCACAACTGATGATTTGTGAGATTGGAATTAAAATTCAAAGGATTCTGATTGTATTCTCTATTACAACGTCATTACCAACGCTGAAAATGGCACTTGGGTTTTTACTGTTGATAGCATTTCAGAACCACGGGAAATGGTACTGTGTTTTGTTTGTATGGATGGGTGTGCAGACAAGCAGAGATTTGCAGACAGGGAGATGATCAGAACTTCTTTTTTCCCTAAAAAGAAGATTGCAGTTTAAAAAATGTTCTGAACGAGCAAACAAGTATGGCAACGCTTTTCTTTCTTTGAACTCATGTGGTATATATCTCTTGTTTTGTGTGTGAGTTTGTCTGTTTATTTGTTTAAAGCAGGAGTCAGTTTACTAAACTTGAGCTGACTCTCTTGCTGCTGTTATCCTGGTAGCAGAATGAAAAACACATCATTTATCATAGTTCAAAAAGTTATAATTCAAAGAAACTTTAGAATTCATAAAGTCCAATCTCTTTATTTATATATTAAAAAATTGGAAGGCAGGGAAGGTATGCAACCCACTTTATGTAGGAGCTACTTGGTGGGAGAGCCTTGATTAAAACCCAGGCCTCCTCTCAGCCTGTACCTCCACAGTGCCTCCTATGAATGTAGGAAATAGATGATGCTCTTCTGTGTGGTTCAGGCAAAGTCTCCTGACCAGGTCTGGGGAAGGGACTCCTAGCAGGACTCTAGCGCTGCTTTTTTGACATCTCAGTCTGCATTCCCATGTTCCCAATTAGCATTAATTAAGAGAAGCAGAAGGAGAAAACTGAGGCCTTCCCAAAGCTCACTGCTCCACAGCTCACGTAGGAGGTGGTCTCTGCAGAGAAAATACTGATAATTACTGTAGTTGAGGCTGTGTGTCATTAAGCAAGCACTAGGTCCCTCCTGGGAACAGTTCCCTTGCCTCTCCTCCAGACCTCCCCAGCTCAATTAAACAACTTGTTTGCCTTCTCATTAACAAACTTGTTAGCACTTTGTTCTTTTCCCCTGAGTTGCTCAGAAGAAAAGTTTTATGGGAGAATTTGTTTACCTGGATAGATGTGGCTTTTGGCTTTCATGGCCCCTATGGAATATTGAGGTATCTAGGTCCCCCAAACAGGCTGTGTGAGGCAGTGATAGTTCAGCAGTGGGTTCATGGCTCCTCTGCTTGGCCAAAGGGATATGAAAACAAAAGTTTGGCTAAGGATAGGGAACTTTAATGCAGCTGCCTGAGATCTAACTGATAAGGAGGAAATATTTAAGACTTGTTTTGCACATCTTGCTCAAAGACTGCCAGGCTCATCGCATGCTGTTGGGTCTCTGATTAGAGGTACCCATGCATTCTGGTCTCTCCTCCCCATGTATAATATTTCTGCAGTCCCTGGATGTGGGTATAGCTTTCTGGTGCTCAGCAATCACTCTCACATTTCAGTAGCAGCTCCCTACCGAGATAAGAAAGGACAGGATATATATTATTATTCCCTATTTGTCAAATAGAAGCCAGGGGCTCTAGTAGCTTACCTAGAACAGAGATTGGCTGCATTGGTAAGAGAACTTCTAGCTCATCTCACTTAAGATGAGGTGAAATAACATTCAAAATTGCCCAAACTTTCAGCTCATTCAGACCAAACATCAGTATTCAATTCAATATTTATATATTTATCACCAACATTAGTAGCAATATTAGTGATACTATTTATTAATTGCCCACTAAAGTGGCTATAAAATGTAAATATAAATCAGGAAACTGAGACTCAGAAAAGCTATGTGACTAGTCCAGGATTACAGAGAAAATGATTGATCTGGTGTTCATGTCTAGGTTAGAGGAATGGGTGGAGTTCCTGCTATGAACACTCTAGTGCAGGTGTCTTCTTTATAGAATATCTTTTTTTCATTTGTGTACATACCCAGTAGTGGAATTACTGAGTCATATGGTAATTTTACTTTGAGTTTTTTGAGGTATCTCCATATTAATTTCCATAGAGATTGTACTCGTTTGCAGTTCCACCAGCAGTGTATGAGTGTTCCTATCTCTCTGCATCCACACCAACATTTGTTGTTTGGGGACCATTTGATAAAAGCAATTATCACTGGAGTTAAGTGGTATCTCATTGTGGTTTTGATTTGCATTTCTCTAATCATTGTTTTTTTCATTTGTTTGGAGGCCATTAGTCTGTCTTCTTTTGAAAAGTTTCTGTTCATGTACTTGGCCCACTTTTTAATGGGGTTGTTTGATTTTTTTTCTTGCTGAATTTCTTGAGTTCTATATAGATTCTAGTTATCAGTCTTTTATCAGATGTGTAGCATGTGAATATTTTCCCCCCTTCTGTAGGTTGTCTATTCCCTCTGATGATAGTTTCCTTGGCTGTGCAGAAGCTTTTTAATTTGATCAGGCCCCATTAATTTATTTTTGTTGTTGCTGTGATTGTCTTTGGGGTCTTCTACATAAATTCTTTCCGCAGGCCAATGTCTATATGAGTTTTTCCAATATTTTCTTCTAAAATTTTTATGGTTTCCTGCCTTAGGTTTAAGTTTGTTATCACTCATGAGTTGATTTTTGTAAGAGGTGAGAGGTGCAGATCCTCTTCAGTCTTCTACATGTGGCTCTCCAATTTTTCCAGCACCATTTGTTGAATAAGGATTCTTTTACCCAGTGTATGTTTTTGTCTGCTTTGTGAAAGATCAGATGGCTATATGGGGATGGTTTTATATCTGCATCTTCATTTCTTCCATTGGTCTATGTCTCTGTTCTTGTGCCAGTAACATGTTGTTTTGCTTAGTATAGCCTTGTAGTATAGCTTGAAGTCTGGTAAATTGATGCCTCCCAATTTGTTCTTTTTGCTTAGGTTGCTTTTGCTATACAGGATCTTCTCTTGTTTCATATGAAGCATAGAATTATTTTTTCTACATATGCAAAAAATGATGTTAGTATTTTAATAGGGATTGCATTGAATCTCTAGATCACTTAGGGTAGCATGGGCATTTTAACAATGTTGATTGGTATGGTTTTCCAACTGCTTACATCTCGTACTATTTTCTTCCTCAGTGTTTTGTAGTTCTCCCTGTAGAGGTCTTTCACCTCCTTAGTTAATATATTCCTAGGTATATGATTTTCTTTCTTGCTATTGTTAAAAGTATTGAGTCTTTGATTTGGTTCTCAATTTGACTATTGTTGGTATATAGGAATGCTACTCATTTGTGTACATTGATTTTGTAACCTGAGACTTTGCTGAATTTGTTTATCAATTCCAGTAGTCTCATGGCAGAATCTTTGGGATTTTCTCCATATAAGATCATATTTTCAGCAAAGAGTGATACTTTGACCTCTTTTGCCCCCATTTGGATGCCCTCAATTTCATTCTATTGTCTGATTGCTTTGTCTAGGACTTCCAGCACTATGTTGAATAGAAGTGGTGACAGAGGGCAACCTTGCCTGGTTCCAGTTCTAAATGTGAATGCCTTCAATTTTTCCCTGTTCAGAATGATGTTGGCTGTGGGTTTGTCATATATGGCTTTTATCATTTTGAGGTAAATCCCATCTATGCCTATTTTGTTAAGTGTTCCTACCATAAACGATGTTGAATTTTGTTGAATGCCTTTTCTGTGTCTATTGATAGGATCACATGGTCTTTGTTTTTATTTCTTTTTATGTGGTGAATTACATTTATAGATTTGCATATAGTGAACTATCCCTGCATCTCTGGGATGAAGCCCAGTTGATCATGATGGATTATTTTTTTGATAAGCACCTAAAGTCAGTTTGCTAGGATTTTATTGAGAATTTTATATTATGCATCTTCTCAGATCACAGGGGAATAAAATTAGAAATTAACTCAAACAGAAACTCTCATCTCTACACAAAGTCATGGAAACTAAACATTCTACTACTGAATGATAGGTCAAGGAGGAAATTAAGATGGAAATCAAAAGATTCTTTGAAGGAAATGATAAAGGAGACACAAGTTATCAAAATCTGTGGGACACAGCTAAAGCAGTCCTGAGAGGAAAATTGATAGCCATAAATGCCTATATCCAAAAGACAGAAAGATCACAAATCAATAATCTAATGAATCATCTCAAAGAACTGGAAAAGGATGAGCAAGCCAACCCCAGACCCAGCAACAAAAAAAGAAATAACCCAGATCAGAGCAGAACTAATTGAAATCAATAGCAAAAAAAAGCTATACAGAAGATTAATTTAAAAAGTTGGTTCTTTGAAAAGACGAACAAAATTAATGTACCTCTTATTAGATTAACCAGAAGCAGAAAAGAGAGGACTCTAATAAGCTCAATCAGGAATGAAAAAGGAGAAATTACAATTGATACCATCAAAATACAAAATATCATCTAGGAATACTATAAAATCTCTACAAACAGAAACTTGAAATTGTGGAGGAAATGGACAAATTCTCAGAAACATGAAACCTCCTTAGGCTCAATCAGGAAGAAATAAAATTCCTGAACAGATCAATATCAAGGACCAAATTTGAAGCAACAATAAAAATCCTTACCAAAAAAAAAAAATTCCTAGACCAGATGGTTTAACACCCGAATTTTACCAGATCTACAAAGAACTTATGCCTATATTGCAGAAATTATACCACAACATTGAGAAGAAAGGAATCCTGTCCAATACATTTTATGAAGCAACATCACCCTGATACCAAAGCCAGAAAGGGGCTCAACAAAAAAAAATTACAGCCCAATACCCCTTATGAATATAGAAGCAAAAATTCTATATTTCTCTATTTTTAAACCACTGAATTGGTGGTAATTTGTTACAGAAGCAGTAGGAAACTAATACAGGGGTTTTATGTAAGGATATAAGAATCTTTGAAAGCATTTACAGAAATGAGTAACCTGATCAAAAATAAGAAATAAAAACAAAATTTTAAAATAGTACAGTATTTAGCTGAGAATAAAAACATAACTTGAATGAATCATAGTCTTGGTCATACTCCCAGATAACAACTATGCATGAACAAAAAACTGTTTTTTCTTGAGAAGGAAGACAGAGGAAGCATATTGTTCAGGTGGCTGATGACTAGAGTGAATATATAGAGAGACTGGATAGCTCAGGCTCCCACACTGAAAGGGTTGTTCTGGCCCTTATTGATAAGGAAGTGGGGAAAGGCTTTTAATTTGAATATTAAAAAACACCCTCCTCTTCTATTTGCTTTTCTGAGACTACAGCACTTAATGTCTATGCCTTATCCCTGGACCTTCAAAGAACATGTGTGCTCTTCCATTTGCTCTCATTCTTCTCCTTAGGAAACTTTTTGCATCATCTAGACCAATTTGTTAGGATATTTGGTAAGGGTTCTTCCAAGAAGATTTTGAAAGATCTTGAGGTTTAGAACTTGAGATGATAAGAGGCCACACATGGTTTACATAGACATCTTGCGAGTGGGGAGTTCTCATATTTTCTATTTGTGAGCTTTCTATGTGGTGGCCCAAGTCATTAATTATTTGGCCACTGCTTATATGTCAGTAAAATGGCACAATATTGGGCATTACTTTAGTCCATCTGTTAAAATTCCAACTTCACATTTGGAGATGGGAATATGGCTCTGAATTGCCTTTACTTGAGTCAGCAATTTGTACATCGTCAGCTGGAGAACCAACAGAGAGTATCGCCACAAAAGTTAGTTTCCAAAAAAAGGGCAGAAAGTTGTCCTGAATCATAGTCATTTCTGCCATAAGCTCCTCTAGTCCCTGGACACTGAATTAGGGCTCCCTAAGAACATTCCTTGTGTTCTCCTTTACCCTTTACCCTAAGCTCTGCTCAATGAATCAGCATACGCAGGAAACTAAAATGTGAAAAGGAAAATGAAAACACTCAGATGTTCATGGCTGTCACTCCAGATCCTAGTTGCCTTTTTATGACTTACTCCTACCTAGCTGGGCTTATTCAGTTTCCAAATCCAAACTTTGACTCTCTGAATGCTGTTGGTTTGGATTAAGACAATCAGCTTTCCTTTTCTCTGCAGATGGCCTCAGATCATTTGACCTTATTAGCTGTCTTTAGGGATCCCTTTTCCAGTCCTGGCCACACCCTGCTTGCAGATCAGCTGGTGGCTCACCAAAACACCTTCTGCAGGTTGCCACTTACCTGACACCTCACGGTTACGCTAGCCTGCAGTGCATCCACTGACTATCATAGGGAAAACACCACATTACACTGAGTTTATCAGGCCCCCTGCCCTTTCAGAGATTCAGTGTTCTTCCAAAATTTTTAAGATTTCCATGATGATACAAGCCTACTACCCATGAGTAATACAGAAAGCGTGAGTAATCATGAATTTAATCATCAAGGTAAGGCAGCCTAGTCATACTCAAGATGGCAGCTAGTGCCCAACTCATTTGAATTATTTGAGTAAGGACTTACATATTCATAATGACACTCTGCCTCTGTCAGGCTCTAGGTGTGTCTCTTATTAATTGAGTGAATTCAGGTACTATTGAAACAAAAACCAATTTTGTTGCCTACCAGCCCCCATCCAGGAGATGAAATGAAATTCTGCTAGCAGTTAGACACCTCTACCAAAGTCTGCTCCCACCACTGCCACTCTGGGCACAGGAAAGGAGGGAGAAGTCTTGAGCTCTCACCTTCCCCATCTGATATGTAATAGAGACTCGTTCAAGGAGCAACAGGTTTCCAATGACCCCCATGTTTAAGTGAGCCGAATAAGAAAGTTCTAGTATTGAAACTTCTTTCAGCCACTGATGTTTGTAAGTCAAAAAAGCAAAGAAGAAACACTACTGTTTGCCACGCTTTTCCTTGTGGCCGAGATTACTATCTACAGGCAGGAACTGTCCAGTTCTGGTGACAAGTGAAATAGAAAGCTACGAAGGCTGATAGGTGTAACCTCAAAATTGTTTCATAATTACATAACTTCTCTCTCGTTAGGGGTTAGCACAAAGTGAGAAGGCCATCAACAGTCAGGTTTTTGAGTGACTCTAACCAATGCCATTGTTCCTTGTTTATCTTTCAAAA
>VBSM01000729.1:2129621-2140661 GCA_008086735.1 Cheirogaleus medius | reverse complement strand
ATCCCAATTTTTAAAAGCACACACATATCCACACAATAAATACTTTCTCAATTCTACAACAACAGTTACTCAAAAATAGACTTATTTATTTTGTTATGAATCAATTTATTTTTATTGTATGCTTCATTTTATAACAAGTGGCAGAAAAATTTTTTCTGTCTTTTTCTGATGATCTATGCTTTATTCATTCAAGTATAATGATTTTTTTTGGTGGTGAGGTATAATGCAGAGGCAGGGATGGTCAATTAAATAGATTAGCTGCTTTGGGATGTATTCTGACTTTTGCACGGCCTGATACATGATGAATATTTTCTACATTTTTTGTGCGTGTTTAGAAGAGTTTATAAAAGTTGGGTTCAGAATCCTATTTAAGTAAGATACATATCTTAATTAAGCTTGTTAATTATGTTGGACAAACCTTCTAAACCTTAGCTATTTTTCACCTTGTCTTTTCAGTAATTGAGAGAGAGATAAAATCTATAACTCTAAGTGATTTTTTCAATTTCTCATTGTAGTTTCTTTGATTTCTATCATATAATTTTATATAGAGTATACATATATAAATATATATGATATGCGTGTCTTTTACAAATAAAGAAAAAGGAAATTTTTTGTTACAATATACACTAAAGTAATAGATTACACATATATGTAATATAAATACATAATTTTAATTATATATTCTTAGGGGTTGAATAATTTACCATTATCTGGTGAAACTCTGTCCTGATAATAATTTACTAAGTCTATTTTAAGCTACAGTATTATATCTAAAAATGCTTTTATTAAGTTAGGGTTTGAAGAATATAAATTTTTGCAACTTTTTTCAACCTTAACTTATCTTATGCTTTATTTGCATTTTGGTAAAACATATAAATGGATTTATTTTTAATCCAAATTGAAAAATTTTGCTACTTCACTGATGAGCTCAGCTCATTTATGTACATTCTGAAAATGTATATATGAACGGCTGTCCAGAAAGTATCGAGCCACGTAATACAAAAAATCATGTAACATATTAACAATGGCTGAACACTTTCTGGACAGCTGTCATATTTTCATTTGATTCCTCCATCTTACTTCATTTCAATTTGTAAAATTTATTGTGTTTCTTGCTTCTTCATTCCTGTCAAGTTTCTTAATTTTTTTTTATTTACATTCTCCTTAATGTCAAGTCCCTTAGCAAATTCTCATGTGTTCTGGTCCCATAACCTACAACTCTAACTGTATCAATATGTTCACATACTTCCTGTTTTCTTCTCTTTGGTTCTGGCTGTACTTACTTTTAAAACAGAGAGAACTCTGATTAAGGTATTTGTTCACTCTTTCTTTACTTTTGTCCTCCAACATTTCTTAGATTTATTTCTTTTCAGTATGAACAGTTCTTCCCAAAAAGCTGTGGGTCTTTGTATTGCAAAACTTCTGGAGCCCTGAATATATGAATTGTTTTGTTTTGTTTTAAGCATGATCAGATACATGTAACATAAAATTTATCACCTTAATCATTTTAAGTGTACAGTTCAATAGTAGTAAGTAATTCATATTGTGCAACTAATCTCAAGAATGCTTTTTCATCTTCAAAAAGGAAACTCTACCCATTTACCAACAATTTCTCCATTCCCTTCCCCCAACCTTGAAAAATATCATTCTACTTTATGTCTCTATGAATTTGAATACTCCAAGCGCTTTGAATATGTTTAATCATACAACATTTGTCTTTTGTGACAGGCTTATTTCACTTAACATAATGTCCTCAAGGCTGATCCATGTTGCAATGCACCATGTGTCAGAATTTCATTTCGTCCTAGTGTATAATAATAATCCACTACATGTACATACCACGTTTTGTTTACACACTCATCCATCGATGAACACTTATAGTGCTGTCACATTTTTAATCTGATTACTTGGGTTTTGTTGTTATGAGTGGTAGGAGTTCTCTATATATTTTGGTTATTAAGCCCTCATCAGATATATGACTTGTGAATATTTTCCCTCATTTTCTAGGTTCCTTTTTTACTTTGTTGATTGTGTACTTTGATGCAAAGAAATATAAAATTTTGATGTGGTTTAATTTTTCTATTTTATTCTTTTGTGGCCAGTGGTGCTAGTATCATATACAACAAACAGTTGGCAAATCCAAAGTCATGAAGCCTTTCACTTACGTTTTTTTCTGAGAGTCTTATAGCTTTAGTTCTTATATCATTGATCTACTTTATTTTTTCATTTTTTATTTATTTAATTTTTTTTATTCAGGATACTATGGGGGTACAAACATTTTGGTAACATGTAATACATTTGCCCCACCCAAGCCAAGGCTACAAGTGTGTCCCTCCCCCATACAGTGCTTTCTGCTTCCATTAGTTGTGGGTTTATCCCTGGATGGCTCTCCATCTTACCAGCACCCAATGAGTATGACTACCATGTGAACACCTTAGTGTTGGTCAGTTAGTACCAATTTGATGGCGAGTACCTGTGTGTGGTGCATGTTTTTCCATCCTTGTGATACCTACCTCACTTCGAAGGATGGGCTCAGTCTCTATCCAGGATAATATAAGAGGTGCTAGATCACCATTGTTTTTTGGAGTTGAGTAGTATTCCATGGTATACATATACAACATTTTATTAATCCACTCATGTATTGATGGGTACTTGGATTGTTTCCACATCTTTGCAATTATGAATTGTGCTGCTATAAACATTCTAGTGCGGATGTCTTTTTATAGCATGCCTTTTTTTTTCCTTTGGATAGATACCTAATAGTGGGATTGCTGAATCAAATAGTATTTCTATTTTTAGCTCTTTGACTTATAACCAAATTACTTTCCACAGGGGTTGTACTAATTTGCAGATCATTGATCTACTTTTAGTTAATTTTTGTACATGATGAAGGTAAAGGCCCAACTTTGTTTTTTGTATATGAATATGCTATTGTCCAACACCATTTGGAAATGACCATCCTTTCCTAATTAAATGATTTCGATACCCATGTCAAAAATTATTTGACCAAATATGTGAGGGTTAATCTCTATGTTCTCTATTCCATTCCATTGGTTTGTATATCTGTCTTCATACTACTACCACACTGTTTTGATTACTGTTGCTTTGTAATAAGCTTTGAAATCAAGAAGTCTGAAATCTCCATATTTGCTCTTCTTTTTCAAGATTATGAAGGGATTGTCAAGGGATTTGCAGTCCCTTGAAATTTCACATGAATTTTTACATGAATTTTTGTATTTATTTAAAAAACTACTGTTGAAATTTTGATGCCAATTGCATTGCATCTGTAGATCCTTTTGCTATTGACACATTAAAATATCAAGTCTTTCAGTCCATGAACACAGGCACTTTCCATGTGTGTGTGTCTTCTTTAATTATGTCTTAATGTCATGTCATTTTCCATTGGCAAGACATTCAGCTCCTTTGCTAAGTTTATTCCTAAGTGCTTTACTACTTTTAAAACTATTGCAAATGGAATTGCATTCTTAATTTACTTTTTGGATTGTTTATTGTTACTGTATGGAAACACGACTGATTTGCATGTGTGTTGATCATATATTCTTCAACTTTGCTGAATTTGTTTATTAATTCTAAGTTTTTTTGTGAAATCTTTGGGAGTTTCCACAGATAAGATCATATCACCTGTGAAGAGAGATAATTTTACTTCTTCCTTTCTTATTTAACTGTCTTTTATCTCTTTTTCTTGTATAATTGTGGCTTGGACTTTTAGTTTTCTCTTGAATAGAAGTGAAGAAAACAAGCATCTTTGTCATGTCCTGATCTTTCAGGAGCAGGAGAAATACTTTCTGCCTTTTATCAGTGAAAATAGTATTAGCTGTGGGCTTTTGTATATGTGCTTTATTATGTTGAAGTAGTTTCCTCTTATTCTAGCTAATTGAGTGTTTTTATGAAGAAATTGGGTAGAATTTTGTCAGGTTTTTAGCATCATTTCAGATAAGCATGTGGTTTTGTCTTTCATTGTGTTAATGTGGTGTCTTATCCTAATTGATTTTCATATGGTAAACAATTTTTGCATTCTGAAAATAAACCCACTGGATCATGGTGCATAAATCTATTTAATACACTATTGAATTATGTTTGCTAGCATTTTGTCAAAAATGCTTACATCAATATGCATCAAGGATATTAGTACTTTCCATTTCTTCTTATACCTCTGTCTGGCTTTTTTTATTATTATTGTCATACTGGCTCATAAAATGAGTTTGGTATTATTTCTTCCATTTTAATTTTTTGGATGAGTTTGAGGAGAATTGGTTTTAATTCTTTTTTAAATTTTTGGTAGCATTCACCAGCAAAACCATCCAGCCTGGACTTTTCTTTGTTGAGGGGATTTTTATTTCTGGTTCAACCTCATTGCTAGTCATGTGCCTCTTCAGATTTTCTATTTCTTCATTATCCAAAATTGGTGGATTGTATGTTTCTATGAATTTATCCATTTCATCTAGGTTATCAAACGTATTGGCATGCAATTGTTCATAGCATTCTCTAATTCTGTAAAATTTGTTGTAATGTTCTCTTTTTAACTTTTCATTTTATTATTTGAGTCTCCTCATTTTTCCTCTTAATCAATCTACCTAACTTTCTATCAGTATCATTCATCTTTTCAAAGAACCAAGTCTTGTTTTCTTTGAATTTCTCTATTGTACTCTAATTTCTATTGTGTTTATATTTATATGCAATATAATCTAATCTTTATATTTTCCTTTTTTCTTTGCTATCTTTGAATTTAATTAGTTCTAATTTTTCAAGTTCCTTAAGGTATAAACATATGTTGTTGATTTGAGATCCATCTTCTTTTTTAATGTGTTCACATCTATAAATTACTCAGTACTGTTTTCTCTGTGTTCAGTGAAATGTAAAATTGTGTTTTCATTTAATATCTCTAAATATATTTTTGAATTTACCTTGTGATTTCTTTTTTTAATTTTTCTTTCAGCATGTTACAAGGCTACAAATGCTTACGTTACATATATTGACTTTGCCCCACCTGAGCCAGAGCTTCAAGCATGTGCATCCCCCAGAAGGTGCACGCCGCACCTATTAGATGTGAATATGCTTTGAATTTTTAAGAATGTGTTGTTTAAATTCACATGTTCATGTATTTTCCAGTTTTCCTTCTACTAGTGATTTCTAGTTTCATCCCACTGTAATCAAAAAAGATATTTTATATGATTTCAAACTTACAATGTATTAACATTTGATTTGTATCCTAATATATGGTATACACTGGAAAATTTTCCATGTTTTCTTATGAAAAATGTGTATTCTATTATTGTTGGCTTCAGTGTTCTGGATATGTGTGTTAGATCTGTTTTTCATGGTCTTCTTTCCTTATTGATCTGTCAGGTTGTTCTATCAATTATTGAAAATGGGACACTAAAGTTTCCTACTATTATTTTAGGGCTGTCTATTTCTCCATTCAATTCTGTTGGTGTTTGATTTATATATTTAGAACCTATGGTTATTTTTGTTATATAATCTAGATGAATTTACCTTTTCATCATAATATAATGCTAATGCCAACAGTTTTTTTACTTAAACTTTATTTTATCTGTTACAAATATAGCAATGTCTGCTTTTTTGCATGGAATATCTTTTCCATTCTTTCACATTCTACCTATGTCTGTCATTAGATATCTAAAGTGAGTCTTTTGTAGTCAGCGTATATTTAGATTATGTTTTTATTTATTTATTTATTTATTTTTTCAACATATTATGGGGGTACAAATGTTAAGGCTACGTATATTGCCCTTGCCCCCCCCTCGAGTCAGAGCTTCAACCGTATCTATCCCCCAGTTAGTGCGTATCACACTCATTATGTATGTATATACCCATCCCCTCCCCCCCATCTGCCCAACACCTGATAGATGTTATTCCTATATGTCCACTTACATGTTGATCAGTTAATAACAATTTGCTGGTGAGTACATGTGGTGTTTATTTTTCCATTCTTGGGATACTTCACTTAATAGAATGGGTTCCAGCTCTAGCCAGGAAAATACAAGAGGTGCTATATCACTGTTGTTTCTTATAGCTGAATAGCACTCCATGATATACATATACCACATTTTATTAATCCACTCATGTATTGATGGGCACTTCGGTTGTTTCCACATCTTTGCAATTGTAAATTGTGCTGCTATAAACATTTGAGTGCAGGTGTCTTTTTCGTAGAGTGTCTTTTGTTCTTTTGGGTAGATACCCAGTAACAAGATTGCTGGATCAAATGGTAGATCCATTTGTATCGCTTTAAGATGTCTCCATATTATGCCTTTAAATTCATTGCATTGTATATGCTTTTTGTTTGGTAAGCTTAAACCATTTATATTTGAAGTAATCACTGTTAAGGAAGAAGTTATTATTGCCATTTTGTTATTTATTTTCTGTATGTTTGATAGCTATTTTGCTCCTCATTTCCTCCCTTACTGCATTTCTTGTGCTGATTTTTATGAATTAACATATTTTGGTTTCCTACTATTTCCCTTTGTATATATTCTATGGATATTTCACAAATATATTTTGCAGCTGCACTTTCCTACTAACTCCAATCCCTTCCCAAAACTGTAGCACCCCAACCCACAAAAAACTTTTCATTTTTTACCTCTAACCCTTGCTAGGGAAAGGCAAACTTATAAAATCTAACCAAAATGTTAAAAAGAAAAAAAGAAAGAAAACATTTATCGGGTGTCAAGCAGGTGGGAGGGGGAAGAGGAGATGGGTATACATTTTATAATTTCTTAAGTTTTAAAATTTCAGACATAATATTTTTGACCAGTACTATATAAAAATTACTCTCTTGACCTGCTATAGACCGTCCAATAAGATTCTTCAATCTTTGTAAGTGTTTTACTCAGTACTTTTGGAAGTTTTCAGCATTTTTACTTTGTTTATAATATTCTTCAATCTTACTACAATGTGTTCTAGCATGGAGATTTTCTTAGTTTGATGGGCCTGATCAATCTGGGAATAATCACATTCTCTCAAAAAGGAATAATTCAAAGTCCAAAGAATTTGAACATGCTATTATGTAAAAGTTGCACAAACATGTGGTCCTAAAACTAAAGGAACTCATAAATTTAGACAGAAACTTGGAATCCATGCCATATACTGAGGTCCATCAAGGAAGTACACCAGGTGATAAAGATGCCCAGATAAGTGAAACTGTGGACCATAATAGTTTCCAGGACCTAAATCCTCACTTGGGTATTGAAGACTATAAGGAAGTAACCAGAAGAGGAAAAGTGGAAATCATTTGCCACACAGCAGGAAGGGAATAAACAATAACAAGAACTGAAAAGGAAAGGTGTTGTATATTTCTAGAGCATAAATTATAATAAATACAAAACTAACAAGAAAAAATACAGTTTATTCAAAGCCCTTCAAGTCATGGAAATGAGCAGGAATTTTTACCAAAGAAAATGGAAACTTATTGAAGGATTTCAAGACAGATAAAGCCATGCCTTTGTAAAAACAAACCTATCTGGTTGACTGAAAAGAGCTATTTAGTAAAAGTAAGACTAGTATGAGGAATGTAACTGACAGTAATAAAATCAAAGCCAAAAATAAATGCCACATTTCCACACTAGGGAGCATATAGAAGGCCAGCAAAACAGCAGTGATGTTGACAGGTAAGACACAGAACAAGCTCCAAGCCCAAGCCCCAGAGAGACAGGATGCTAATTAGATCTGACTAGGGAAGAGCCAAGTGTGCTAGGGTTGGTACCCCAGCGTAGAACTCTAGTACTGTGACAGAAGGCTATTGGTGTAAGGTGGAGGCTGCAGCCCGTTTACACATAGGCCACCTCATTCACAGTGGTTGTGGAAAGAGTCAGAAACCAAGAGGCAGGCATTGGGGGATGGGCTCCAGCCCAAAAAAGGATGGGAAGAGGAAGGAAGGATTTTGACATCACAAAGCCCATACTCTAAACATGCAACAATTACCTGTTTCCAAACATTCCTCCACCACACCCACCTTTGACCAAATTCAACTGTCAACATTAAAAGGGAAGAACTTCTTTAAACTTCCTATTACATCAGGTATTGATCCATTTTACAATGTGACACATCTGGCAATTTAGACTCTCTTTGTCATGCACATCCAAGGACAACAATTTGGCATGGGCCACTCACATGGGTATAACTCATATTTTACATTGTCTGTATAAATGTACAGCACTGTATGTCATTTTTCTCTTGTAGGTAGAGCTATAACTTGAATAATTATGACTGAATACAAGAAAATTGTTCTGCTGAAAGGATTAGAGAACATGAATGATTATCAGTTTGCAGCAATTAAGTCCTTACTGGTCAATGACTTACAATTGACAAGAAAAATGCAAGATGACTATAACAGAATTAGGATTTCTGATTTGATGGAAGAAAAGTTCCCAGGTGCTGCCTGTGTGGACAAATTAATAGAATTGGTCAAAGATATAGAATCCCTTAAAGGCCTTGCTGACAAGCTTCGGAAAGAGAAGTTAAAAGGTAATAGGGAAAATCCCACACATGACCAATCCAGTCCTGAGTAGCAACCCCCCTTGGTCAAAGTTCATATTTCCCAATTTATGACTCAGTAGCCATGACAATGTTGACACCTCAACGGCCAACGATTTGACAACTTGTGGCATTCTGTTTCTAATAAATAAGATTGATATATTTTAGAGAATGTATTTGGGGTTCCTTATCCTTATAGGTGATAAGGAACAAGAGACAGACGGAGTTGATGACAGACTGAGATTTCCAGTACATTAGAAACATTGGAAAGTGACAAAACAATATGACAATTTGTGGTTTATTTTAAAAACATTTATATATAACCAATTAATGAAGCAAATTGTTATATCATGGTATGTGTAGAACATTCCGACTTATTAATATGATCAGCCTGTGAGCATCGTAAAAGCTTTCAAGTTTTAAAAGGAAATGATACGAGAACAGGATTGGGAAAGGGTTTGCCTGATCCATGGAGTTCAGAGGATGGGAAGGAAGTTCTCAGTGCACAGGGGAGGCATACGGGAAGCAATGAGGAGCATGAGACAGTGTCTTTGCCTGTGCTGTGACTGCTGGTCACCTTGAGGCCAGGCTGGACTAATGCAGTGCAGGTAGACTAAGGCACACCTGAGCCCTCAGCAGGCGCTGAGATAAAATAGTATTGAGACTACTTCAGCTGTCTTAGACCAAGAGCTCTGGGTTTACTGTGCCTTTTTTTCTTCAGTTGCTAGGAAAATGAGAGCAAAAGGAAGAACTCCAGTGAAAAAGAAGAATCAGGAAGAAGTGGGTCCTGCTACACCTGCACCCACCACAAGTAACTCTCTGACATCTGAAGGAGCAAACAAGACTCCTGTACCTCAGGTAAGCTTGACTAAGGGGAGCAGGATTGAAGCTCCACAAAAGAAACTTTGCTATGGCACTTGGTTCTTCACTGATATTCCAGCACAGTTTATATTTACATAATTGAGTAATTATGGGTCATCTTTGTGCTAGGCAAAGAACGAGGACTGTAAAAAATGTAATAAAAATTTCTGTGACATATATATATGAATATCACCATCCTCATTATAAAAAATGGGACAAAAATCAATTCAAGATGGATAACAGACTTACACCTAAGGCATGAAGCCATAAGAATTCTAGAAGAAAATGTTGGAAGAACTCTTATGGATATTGGAGTAGGGAAAGAATTTATGAAGAAGACCCCAAAAGGCAATCACAGCAACAACAAAAATAAATACATGGAACCTGATCAGATTAAAAACCTTCTGCACAGCCAAGGAAACTATCACAAGAGCAAACAGACAACCTACAGAATGGGACAAAATAGTCACATGCTACATATCCGGTAAAGGGCTGATAATTAGAATCTATGTAGAACTCCGGAAAATCATCAAGAAAAAAATCAAACGACTCCATTAAAAAGTGGGCAAAGTACATGAACAAAAACTTTTGAATAGAAGAAGGACTAAGGGCCAACAAACATATCAAAAATGCTTTACATCTCTAATCATCAGGGAAATGCAAATCAAAACCACAAGATATCACTTATCTCCAGTGAGAATGGCTTTTATCAAAAAGTCCCAAAATAACAATTAGCATGTAAGTAGAGAGATAGGAACACTCATACACTGCTGGTGGGATTGCAAACTAGTACAACCTCTATGGAAAGCAGTATAGAGATACCTCAAAGAGCTACAAGTGGAACTACCATTTGATCCAGCAATTCAATTTTTAGGCAACTACCCAAAGGAAAAAAAGACATGCTGCAAAAAAAGTCATCTGCACTAGAATGTTTATAGCAGCACAATTCACAATTGGAAAGATGTAGAAACAATCCAAGTGCCCATCAATCCATGAGTGGATTAATAAAATGTGATATATGTATACCACAGAGTTCTAATCAGGCAGAAAAAACAATGGTAATCTGGCACCTATTGTATTATCCTAGATGGAGCTGGAGCCCATTCTACTAAGTGAAATATCACAAGAATGGAAAAACAAGCACCACATGTACTCACCATCAAATTAGTATTAATTGATCAACACTTATGTGCACATAGGGAAGTAACATTCATCAGGTGTCAGGCAGGTGGGTGGGGGAGGAGGGGATGGGTATATTCACACCTAATGAGTGCAGTGTGCACCGTCTGGGGGATGGACACACTTGTAGCTCTGACTCGGGCAGGCCAAAGGCAATATATGAAACCTAAACATTTTAACCCATAACACTCTGAAATTATATATATATATATATATACACACACACATATATATAATCAGATTTGAAATACATCTTACCCATGCTTATGCAAATCTAGATCACTTAAATTCTAAATGTAGTGCTCTTCCCAACATACCACAGAGATAATTTGAAGAGCTTAAAGAACAACATGTCTGCTAAAATCATTCATCTCTTTTTTAATGCAATAATTTATACCCATTATTACTCACTGGCCACAATTTCAAGTGATAGGTTGGAATTCCCTGTGATTTCCAAGAGCATCACATCCAATATAAATAAAATGT